>CP125979.1:33293603-33893603 GCA_030063025.1 Avena longiglumis
AAGGATTGCTATGTGTTCGCTTAGGGCTCCCTCCTACCCATATACCGCCGGTGTATGCTTTATGGACTAAGTCAAGGCAAACCCTAATTTTTATTTAAGGCCAATAGAAGCACAAATGTAAATGGGTCAAATTTGTGCAAGCTTGCCGTAAAAGAGGAGTTAACCCTAGTCTCTTAGTGTTACCCGTAGAAAGAGGCCGGGTATGATCATGACCATAGTAGTCGCACCGGTCATGTCAAGGTAGTTATGATCATGGGCAGAGTAGTCGACCGTCATGTCGAGGGAGTTATGATCATGGCCGAGTAGCCTGAACGGACATGCCGGAGGTAGTTATGATCATAGCCGAGTAGTCGTGACAAGAGGGTGGCGGATATGAATCAGTCACAAGAGCTATGCACACACCGGGGTGATGGTTATGTATCGAGGACCTGGTGAAGGATTAGGAAGACATATTCAAGGGGCTAAGCCGATGAGGACGATATAAGATGGTTTGTTGCAACATCAAATGGAAGTCAAGACTCGTAAGGCAACAAGGATACGGCCGATGATTCAAGTAGTCTCGATCAAGAAGAGATCGCCAACCTATTCCCATCATGGAATAATGACAACACGCGAAGAATGACCGTGAACGATGGGCATGATTCTGCGGGCATTATCACGCCAACAACATCTCTCTGGTGCATTATATCCTAGCAAGAGACATCCGTAGAAGCAATTGTTGAGTGGTCAATGTCCATGCAACGGGTCATGAAAACGAAGGTGTCATCTCAACAATATTTGACATTGGTTTGCGAGGAAGCCGGATGTCCCGCAAGGGTGCATGCCCATGTCCCTAGGTATGACACAAACCGGAAGGTCACCATGTTGTGATGCACACATGCACACTTGAAAGTGTCCTTCAGGACCATCAGAATTTCACGCCAACCCTCCCCGGCTAGACTGCTGTACACAGAGATAGTGGAGGGCAAAGCCATGGGGTGAATGCTATCATTCACAAAGTTTCGCCGATTCCGCTACAATATTTCATATGGGAAGGCTTGGAGGACTAAGCAAAGGGCACTGGAGGCAAGGTTTGGTTCGCTTTGAGACGGGTATGATCGCTTGTTAGGGATGCTCTATAATCGCAGATAGAATCTGTGCACCTACGTGGACATCCAACACTTTACATTGCCATTACAACCTAATTTGAGGGTACTTCATCGAGTGTTCTTCTCATTTGCTATATGCATAGAAGCTTTCACCACCGTCATCACCATCCGTGTGGATGGTACATTTCTCGCGCAAGTATAGGGCCGATATTGACCGCCATAGGCTAAGATGGAAACAATCAAGTGGTTCCACTTTGCTTTTGCTTTCGTGGAGAGCGAGAACACAGAGAGTTGGGTATGGTTTTCGTGCAGTCAAGATAGCAATTGTGAGAGATAATCAATGTATGCGTGCTTCATGATAGACATCCGTATACTAAGCGGCGATAAAGAAGCTTCACAGCCCACTCCTCGATGAAGTAACTCCATGGCTGGACATGCAGTCACAGGTACGCCTCCTTCCAACCGGATTGGAACAGGAGATGAGGTAAAGACACGGAGGTGAGGATAGGCACTAAGCTCCGCCAACGTGTGAGTGCACGGCAATAAACCCAAGCTTGCATCCGCTTGCTCTCATGTACTAGCCGCATGCGCTGATGGGTATGGATGCGATCTCGTTTGTGTCTCCTTATTTCCTCAAGGACGCGTGGTCAATACGTGGAAGTAGATGATGGGATATAGGCATGGGAAATTTCAATAAAGTAAATCCAGAAAGGGTTTATATCCCGCATCTGCATCGATGAGGACAAAAGAGGAAGGCGACAATGTGTCCGCATCCGTAATGATATGGATGAATCAAGTCGGAGGCCCTACTAGGCAATGTTTTCTCAGGTAATCAATTTGGTCATATAGACACCAGCTGCCACATCTTCGGATGGTGGAGCGCTTCCTCGTGGGACGGCAAGTGTAGGAAGAAGAGGCAGAGGAAGAAGAGGCAGGCGAGAGGGACATAATCAATTTGTAATATGTGGAACTATGTCTTAAATTTGTAATATGTGAACTATGTCTTAAATTTGTAATATGTGTGGAACTATGTCTTAAATTTGTAATATGTGTGGAACTATGTCTTAAATTTGTAATATGTGTGGAACTATGTCTTAAATTTGTAACATGTGTGGAACTATGTCTTAAATTTGTAACATGTGTGGAACTATGTCTTAAATTTGTAATATGTGTGGAACTAATGTGCAGATGGCGGATCTTTGCTGAATGACATAGATAGAAAGCACCGATCAACAGATCGGATGCTAACCCGGGTCCTTGAAGCACCTAGTGACTCGTGACTCCCATTTCGAATCGGTGTATACATCCCGATTGGCTTCGAGGCATGTGACATTTATTTCTCTTGTTGTTGGGATATTTATGGGCCAATGTGACTAAACTGCTCTTTCTTCTTATGTAGATTGAAGTGGCCGGGCTCTTACCATTCGCTCGCTTGGTTGAGGCCACTAATATGGAGGTGATAGAAGGCGATTACTTGGGTTCCAGCAGAGTCGCTAAAGACGACTCGCCTTTACTCACGTGCTTGGTGGATCGATGGAGGCCCGAGACCACACTTTCCATTTTCGGGGAGAGATGGCTCCACCCTTCAGGACGCCTCGCATTTGCCGACTTCCGTTGGTCGGCGTGCCCATAGGCCCAGTGATCCACCGCAAATTGGGCCCAAGAGATGGCCTAACGATTCTTTGGCATCCGCGATGGAGCTCGCCTTTGGCCATGACAATCATGGGCCAAAATTTGGATGGTTGAGCAAGATCGTGTGTGTTTCATTTATTTGTTCTATTTTGTTGGAGAAGTATCATGTACTGAAACCGCTCTATTTGCCAATGCAGAGCAGAGGTTTGGGTTCCCGCCACCCGATGATCGCCTCTACGATTACACGCAGCTCGGGGCATACCTTATGTGGTCGCCGGAAGGTGATGTTCATCGAGAACCACGTGGTCGCACCATTAGTGCGCGATACATCCATTTTGCTAGAGGGATCATGAGGCGACGTGTCAGAAGAATGCACAGTGAGTTGGGGTTCAGCCGTCTTAGCAGCTACGCATCGAGGTATGTGCAATGCTTGCTGCTTAACCAAGGATGCTTGCCTTGCTAGGATGCCCATTGTTGCCGCAACTGTGGTCGTGGGAGAGGTTCCCTATCGGCCGTATGTAAGTGTCAACCAAATAGTCGGCAACCAGGAACATGAAACAATTGTCTACCAACTGACCGTTGTTCGACGAAGAGCAAATTGATTTGCCTACATTTGGCACTCATCGACCCGGCTGCAAGGTCAGTGTAATGTCTTAATAAATTGCACTTCTAGTACTACAATATGAAAGTTACTAACAACTATTTTGTCATGCAGTGTCGTTTCGGAGAGCAAGTCGTTAGATGCTATCCATCGCTCAATGAAAGCGACACACTAAAAGAGGATGTCGTGATTTGGGAGCCAGACACCGCAGACACGACACGCATTTATATCCTCGGAGGCATATCTATTATGTGCACTAGAGATCGAGAGCATCGGCCGACTACATCCAAGATCATCTTTGATTGCCAAGTTGAGGAGATGTCTCAACAGCGGGTCATGCGACGCTTTGGTCTTTGCCGATGGTAGATCCCCGCGTCCGGATGTTCCCTTCCGATGTCGTGCACGCTGTAAGTAAATATATGTACATAAGGAACGATCTTATACTTCATCTATGTTCTTTAATGATGGTCTAACAATTTCTAATGATGTACTCTCGAGAAGTAGCAAGACCGCCACCAATGGCTCCAACGGGTGGGATTTACGCCAACGAGTGGCGTAATGCACCTACACAAGTGTGGCACGCCGGCCCGCTTTGATATGGAGCTATTCCACGGATACTACAGAGGTACATGTCGGCGACAAGGCTACGCCCCATTCCACACGCACATGACGATGAGATATACCCCAGCCAACAACACCGGAGTCCGCATAGCCGGTAAGTACTTTATTTAGAGCACAATAAACATGAGTGCTTATGTAGTATACCTAACTATGAGAAAATGCAGCCGACATGACGGGAGCTACAAACGAGGTGGCTCAAGACGACGATCGCTTTCGTCTGCTCCTCTTGTGCCTCACAGTTTCACCCCTTTGCCCGGCGGGTCGAGGAGAAGCCGCGCGTATCTACGCCGCCATCACGCACCAGCGCCTCGCACGCCGCTCAACACCGAGAAGCACAACGCCCACCGCGTCACTCGGTGGAGGAGCGCGCCACGCCGATCCACACGAATACCACCGCCACTCGGTGGAGGAGCGCCCCCACGCCGATCCATGGAGCAGCCACCTTCTCCGCACTATGCCGGAGGATCGACGCACGAGGAGCATATTTCTCCACCACTCCGCCGCGGGCCTCGCCCACGACTCTCAAAGAAGCGCCGAGAGCACCACCTCCGCATCAGGCCGAGGCTCGGGTGGCAAGAATCAGCTTTACTGATCGCCAGCAGTAACCAGATTACTTTAACAATGGCGCATCGCCAAATGATCCCCTACATGGACTATGCTTATCGACCACAATCTCATCCCGAGGGTAAGCGTGTCCCTTCCTACTATTATTAGATGCAGATGTCATTGTTCAAGATTTAATTTCTTGACACTAGCAGGAGACTCACATGGGACAAAGATCAAGACCGTTATCGCAGACACAAGACGAGGTGTAGACCGGTTTAGTCAAGATCAACAAGGTACTCCACCACCTATCCCCACACGTATACACAGGATCAAGGTGAAGGGTCAATCGCACCTCGCCGTGATGTGATTCCACCCTACGATATGGATGGAGTACACCGAGGCCTCCGCCACCTCGTCGCCGACAATTAAAGGATATCTACTTATGTATCGTCATTTACCTATCTATGTATGAGACATCGCTCTATTATTTCATGATTTTATTCGACAAACTACTCAACATAACTTGCAACATAACTTGTGGTACATAAATAAGAGTCCTATCTATCCCTAGCATGATGCCTTTCCTTTCCCTTCGATGATGCCTCGCCTTTCCCTTGATGATCCTCGTGACTTGCTCTTCTTGGCTCGCGATTTCTTCTTCCGCCTCTTGTCCCACTCAGCTCTTGCCTTGCTTCCAACGGGTGGCGGCATGAAGATATCATCCTCATCTTCGCCTCTTCTATCCAGGCCCCACGTGCCACAACCCGCCCGTCATGTCGCCTTGACTCTTCTTGGCCCGCTTTTCTTCTTCTCCTGCCTCTTGTCCCACTCCTCTTGCCTTGCTTCCAACCGTGGCGGCATGAAGATATCATCCTCATCTTCGCTTTTCTATCCAGACCAAGGTGTATTAGCCACTCCATCATGCGAAGCTTCACTCTTGAAGGTGAGCTTGTCCCACCTTGCCTTGATCCTCGAGAAGCTCGTCAGACCTGATTTGGGGTCTTCGCCACCCTCTTAGATAAAGTGACTTACCAAGTGTAACGAGAGCATCATGGTTCGATACCAACATATCCTACCGGCTGGTTTATGGCCTATCTCAACAGCTCGCTATGAAGAAAAGCCCAATGGACATATCTACAGCTGTGGAGACGCGGTCATAGTGGAGAGGAGGAGGAAAATGCAGAGCAAAAGGAGAGAGAAATGAGAGAGTAAGAGGAGGAAGAGATGAAGGGTTAAAGGATACATCCTGCTGTTCGGATTTATAGAGGCACCGAACCTAATAGGCGGGAAAAAGGGGAAGTCATGGGAAAAGAGGCTGGAAGTCATGGCGGGAAAAAGAGGGCGGAAGTCGGCGGAACAAAGGGCGGGATTACTGGCGAAAAATTTGCCGAGTAACGGGCGGAAAAATGGCGAGTACCGCGGAAGAAATCGGCGCCAAGGATTGCCGAGCGACGATTATTCACCAGTGGGAGAGCGGTAGTCGTCGTTCATGGGACGACGCTACCGTCGTCTGCTCAAGGGACGACGCTACGTCGTCCGCTAACGACTATCGCCGTCTGCGACGGATGACAGATTTGAAATTTTTCTATTTTATGATTATTTGTGAAAAAATAAAAAATGTATTATTTAAAAAAAATTAGCATGAAATCTAGCCAGATTTGCTAGTCCCTGAAGCACAAGCTAGCAGCTTGGCTATTACTATGAAAAACGGAAAATATAAATGCATAAATATATGGTATGAACTAGGCAGATAGCATCAACCTCATCATCGGTCAATCATCGCAACATGATCATCGAGGATAAGAAAGATTTGAACTTGAGTTTTCAGATGACAATGTCGATAGCCGAGTGAAACCACAAAGGAATTCCGTCGATTCAATCATTTCTTGAGACGCCGACAAATTCAAGATTCGCCACGATACTCAGCTCAACAATGGCCTCATCGAGCACCACTGGCAGCTGCAAGGCCGCCAATGATTTCCAATTAATGTGTGAGATGAACAATTATTTGCCCTCCGAACCATTCATTATTTATTTAATTATTGAAATTTCAACTACTGTTGTAATTTAATTCAATAATATTATAATTTGATGATTATTGTGTGCTATGGTGTCTGAAACTTTTATAAATATTTGACTATATTTTTATCTTGTTTATTTTGATAAGAAAATATTTAAAATGGAAAACCCTGTTTTGCGGTTCTGTGGCAAGATTCAGACGTCCAGATCAGACAGATTTCGCCATAATTCTGTAGACAGATTCAGACACCGAGATTAGACAGATTTCGCCTTAATTCTGTAGACAGATCCAGATACCTATATTAGACAGATTTTTGTCACCATGTAATAACTCAGCACCAGAAATGATACGATTATTAGTATGTTTTATAATTTTGTCATGATATTAGTTCAAATCTGAACTAAAACCACGAGCAAAAATTATGAAACAGAACTGATACGTAAGAAAAATGAGATGACGCATGTTTCCTCAAAAAAGTCTGGTCTGGCCAGCATCTTACCAGACTTGAGCCCAGACCCAGAGACCACAAACCAAACCAGGGGTAAACCGTGGCCCCAAGAACGCAATTAGCACTAAATGTACTGCAGATATAATGCTAATGCAGAATACTACCCGTACTCATACCTTCCTTCACGCGGCATCTCATCTCACCTGGGCCATGGCGATGCATGCAAAAACATCGCCTTTTTCTTCCACATGAAAAAAAGGATCCAATCGCAACTGAACAAAAACGCAGCAAAGCAGCCGTGCCTTTTTGCTCCAACCCCCTTTACGCATCATTCATCAACCCATGCATGGTGTGGTGTGTGCACGGAACCTGCAAAGCCAAAGCTCAAGGTCAACTGACTGACACCACTGTCAAAATCAGTGTCACATTATGTTATGCGTGTCTCCCTGCCATGGATGGTGATGGCTAATTAGATAGACATATATATTAGCATGGGCCACTTAGTGGAGTGTCAAGGCAGACAGTTCGGTTTGGTTTGGTTTACTTTAAACATTGCTAGGATTGTGGTGACTGGTGAGCTTCATTCCTAGCACCACATGTGGGTTCAGTCTAGTTTACTCTCCCAGTTGTGGGTTTTGGACAATGTATATATCGTTGGTGCACAGATCTGGAAATGTTTTGCGGTGCATAAGTCAAGTTTGCAGAAACATAGATCTGGCTAGCGCTGAGGAAATGTTCTGCTATGCCGGATTCAGATGTCCAGATGAGACCGATTTCGCCATAACTCTGTAGACAGATTCAGACACCCAGATTGGACAGAGTTTTTTGTCACCATCTAATAACTCACCAGCACCGATGAAATCTAGCCAGATTTGTTAGTCCCTGGAGCACAAGCTAGCATCTTGGCTATTACTGTGAAAACGGATAATATAAATGCATAAATATATATGAACTAGGCAGGCATAGCATCAACCTCATCGTTCCATCAGGTAGAATGGAAAGGGATCAAGTGCATAGCTGACCTGTCCAGATTAGACCGATTTCGCCACAGTTCTGTTGGCCGATTCAGACACCCGGAGTAGACAGGATTTTTTTGTCACCATGTAATAACTCACCAGCACCAATGAAACCTAGCCAGATTTGATAGCACCAGAAGTACAAGCCTAGCTAGTACTATTTACGGAATATAAAACACCAGAAATTATAACGCATAAACATATGAACTACTCATCATGCAGGCATAGCATCAACCTCATCATCATTAGTTAATCTTCCCTGCAATAATCAAACACACGGCCCCGACGATGGCACACTGAAATCACTAACCTGTGCCCAAGGTTTAGCATATAGTGTTAGAAATAATGCGCTAATCCATTTGCGCCCACGAAGATTTCAGATTTTCCCTAAATCTTAAAGCCCAAATTTGTGGCAGCCCATATGTGTTTGCCATGTTTGTACACATGAAAGTGGAGGAGCCAAGTTTCCCACATGGAAAGTCGGAGGAGAGTTGCACCACCTTATAAGGTGGAGTGTTGCACCACTTTGAAGTGAGTGGAAACAAGAGAGATACACGCCTCCGACGACGACGCTTCGCCGCCGCCGCCTCGCCACACGCCACGCCACGACACGACACGATTGTCGCGATTCATCAGAATCGACCGAACGCATGAACGTGGACTCGCCCACGTCCTCCGCTAGGGTTTCGAGCCGCCTATATAAAGTCCCGCGGCTACCGCCACAACACCACCGAAACCAATCTAGGGTTTTGCCTTCCTCTACTTACGCCACCGTAGTCTACTCCATCCCGCTCGGCAGCCGGCATACGGACGGAGAGTGTTCTCGAACCATTCCTTGCGAACCAGACGGGAGAGGCGAATAAGGTTTTTGGAAGCGCTCGCCGATCGCCGAAGTTCTTCATCACGGGTCGCCTTCCATCCAAGTCAGCGCCGCCACCGCCTTTCATCGCCATCCGCCGCGATCACTCTTCCCAAAGTTTCTACTACGACAACCGAATCTGCACGCGTATACGTGATCCTGCTTTGGTTATTCATCATGTTCGCGAGTACATGTTAGGGTCATTGCTTGTTTCCGATCATCCTGTTGTTTAGTACATCTAGTATGTTCGAGTTACATGAGCTAGTAGCTGGTTTTGTCATGATTTATATTCGAATTAATCGTGGAAATTATGCCTAATAATCCAACAATCCAAAACCTTATTGTAGGCAATTTCAATTAACAATGGCTGGTTTTACCGATGCACCGAGGCCGGATAAGTTTACCGTGTGCACTTTAAGAGGTGGCGACAAGGTCGAGCTTTGGTGACCACGATGAAAGTGTTCCACATCAAGAAGGCAAACCGAGGGAACTATATCCGACGAGGATCAAGAAGTTCGAGGATGCTAATCCGCCTTTGTGGGATGTATTCGAAAGTATTCTCGACCGTCTGGTGATGTGTTTATGCACATAAAAGACGGAAAGGAGCTCGGGATGCACTGGATGCCAAGTTTGGTGTCGCAGATGCCGGCGTGAATCGTATATCATGGAGAGCTTTCATGATTTTAAGATGACTAAGGACCTTCCGTGGTTCAACAAGCTCATGAGATACAAAGTGCATTGCCAAGGAGCTCGAACTCCTAAGTGTACCTTATCCGACAAGTTTGTATGGATGCATTATTGCTAAGTTGCCCTTCATGGAGGAACTTTTACAACTCTCAAACACAAGAGACAGGAGATATCGCTTGAAAACTGAGCGCCCCTTGATGTTGAGGAGAAGGCTCGCTAAGGACACCATCGAGAAAGGAGAGGGTCTTGCTCGCTAACTTTGTGCGTAAAGGCAACCAGAGGCAAGAACAAAGGGAACTTCAAACCCTCCTTTAACAAGTCTCAGAAAGACTACAACCTGCAAGAAGAAGAAGACTACAGGACAAGAGTGAATCGCCTTGTTACACTTGTGGAGAGCCCGCCATTTTTCCAAGGATCGCCCGTAACGCGCAGACCGCAGAGGAAAAAGGCCAAGATCACAACGCCGTGACCGCCAGCAATACTGATGGGTATGGTAATTTATTTATCGTTCTTTCAAGATTTCAATCACCGTGTTGGTGGCTTGATACGGTGCTAATGTTCATGTGTCGACATCTCTATGTTCACTTCTTATCGTGTCGCCGATTCATCCGTCCTAATGGGGAATGGATCACATGCTTCGTGGTGTTGGCACGGTGGATCCAAGTTTACTCGAAAGATCGTGGCAATGAGGAACGCAAGATGTCCCTACTATGAACAAGAATCTCGTTAGTGGCTCCCTTCTTGCGTAGATGGGTTTAAGGTTGTCTTAGAGTCTAATAAAGTCGTTGTTTCAAACATGGACAATTTATTGGTAAAGGTTATGAGTTCGGAGGCTTGTTCGGTTTTCACTTTCGTAGTTTTGTAATAAACCGTGAATCATATTTGTGGTGGTGTTAATGATGATACCATGTTTGGCATTCTCGCTTATGTCACATTAATTTTGGTTTGATGTCTCTGATGTCCAAAGATGAGTTTAATTCAATTTCACTATTGCCAAAGGTTCTAAGTGCCATAGTTGTGCATCAAAGCAACCTCGAAAGCCTCACAAGGTCAGCCGAGGAGAGAAACTTGGCACCTCTAGAACTCATACATTCGATCTATGTGAGATGAATGGTGTGTTGACAAAGGTGAAAAGAGATATTTCATGACGCTGATAGATGATGCTACTAAATTCGCTATGTTTACTTGTTGCAAACTAAAGATGAGGCTTTAGACTACTTTAAAATCTATAAGGTCAAGTTGAAAATCAACTAGAGAGAAAGATCGCCGCCTTAGGTCGGATCGTGGTGAGTATTTTCCCAAAATATTTGATGAATTCGCCAGAACACGGAATTATTCATGAGAGGACGCCCCTACTCCCCAATCAAACGGGTTGCCGAGAGGAAAACCGCATCACCGACCGACTTGGTGAATTCCATGTTAGCCACCGCTGGTTTAACAAAGGCATGGTGGGGAGGCTTTGTTGACTTCATGTCATGTTCTAATAGAGTTCCTAACAAGAATAAAGAAAAGACCCTTATGAGGAGTGGGTTGGGAGAAACCATCACTTTCAGATTCACGCATTTGGGGTGTTTCAAGGTCAACATACCGATTTCCAAGAAACGCAAGCTCGGACCCAAGATGGATTGTATCTTTCTAGGATATGCTCCACGAGTGTAGGCTATAGATTTCAGTGGTTAAACTGAGGTACCGATATGCATGTTGATACTATAATGGAATCTCGTGATGCAACATTCTTTGAGAATATTTTTCCTATGAAAGATATGCATAGCATTGGTAGGATTTCTTCAAATACTTCAATCTAGTGCATCTATTGATAATTCGAACAACCACATGAGGAATTTCTTGAGAAGGATGACGGCGAACCTCTCACGAGGAGTAAGAGATGAGGGTTGCAAAATCCTTTGGCAATGATTTCATCGTATCTTGTGGATGATACTCCCATCCATTATCGAGGCATATGCATCTCCCGATGCAGATGATTGGAAAGAAGTGTCCAAAATGAGATGGACTCGATTCTTTCTAATGGAACTTGGGAATTATCGTAACCACCCTATGGTTGTAAACCCGTGGGATGTAAGTGGGTGTTCAAGAAGAAGCTAAGGCCTGATGGTACTATTGAGAAGCACAAGGCACGGCTTGTAGCTAAGGGCTACACACGTAAAGAAGGCGAAGATTACTTTGACACCTATTCACCCGCCGCTAGACCGACCACCATTCGAGTACCATCGTCTGGTCGCTTCTTATGGTCTTCTCGCTCATCAAATGGACGTGAAGACAGCTTTCCTTAATGGAGAGTTGGAAGAGGAGATCTATATGGATCACCGGATGGGTTTGTGGTAAAAGGTGAAGAGACAAAGGTGTGTAAGTTATTGAAATCTTTATATGGCTCAAACAAGCACCTAAGCAATGGCACGAGAAGTTTGATGAACTCTACTTTCACCGGCTTTGTCATTAATGAGGTCGATAGGTGTTTACTATCGCCATGGTGAAATGAGAAGCGTTATATTATGTTTGTATGTGGATGACATTCGATCTTTGGTACAAACATGAAAGTGATAAATGAAGTCAAGTCTTTCTTGTCAAAGAGTTTTGATATGAAAGATCCGGGAGAGGCGATGTGATTCAACATCAAGCTTATTAAGAACGAGAATGGGATTACTTTAACGCAATCTCATTATGTTGAGAAGGTCTTGAGCCGATTTGGCTTTAATGATGGCAAGACTTCTCCAACACCTTATGATCCCGCTTGACATTACGAAGAATAAGAAGGAACCAATGATCCTAAAATATTCACAAGTTGTTGGTTCTCTCATGTACTTAGCAAGCGCCACAAGACCCGATATCTCTTTGCCGGAGCAAGTTGAGTAGGTTCATGTCTAACCCGGTATTGATCATTGGCATGCACTTGAAAGGGTCGCGCTATCTATGTGTTACAATGAGCTATGGGATTCACTATTCGTGAAATCCTGCGTGCTTGAAGGATATAGTGATTCAATTGGATATCTCGACGTTGATGAACTCTACGCCACGAGCGGTATGTGTTTACCCTTGAGGTGGCGCAGGTCATGGAGATCTCGAGACAAACCATATTGACGAGGTCAACTATGGAAGCGTAACTTATCGCTTAGACACAATCCGTTGAGTCGAATGGTCGTGAGCTCTTGATGGACTTGCCCGTGGTTGAAAAACTCGCGCGGCAATCCTTTTGAATTGTGACAACCAAACTGTTATTTTCAAAGTGAACAATTCTAAGGATAACGCCAAGTCATCAAGACACGTGAAGAGACGCTTGAAACTGTCAGAAATTGAGAAACTCCGAGTAATAATCACACGTATATTCAAACATAAAAACCGCAGATCCTTTACAAAGGGACTATCACGAAATGTGATAGAAAGTGCATCGAGGGAGATGGGGTTGAGACCCATGGATGTCACACCTTAGTGGTAACCCAACCTATGTGATCGGAGATCCTGAATTAGGACCCGGAAGAACAAGCTAGTGGTTCGACCGAGGAGAGTATTTTGTAACCCTCTCTATGTGAAGATGCATGACTCTCATAATCAGAAGGCGTTGGCAACATGCCTTAATGTGTTTCGCTTTTTAATTAGCAAAGATGCCCCCACAGGCATTCTTGAAAGAACACACCTATATGAGCTCGATCAGAACGTCATGGCCTATGAGATCCGGTGATCTCTAGTAAACTCATGAAGAGACCAGGAGTATGACGATATGCCCCAACCATGGGTAGGCTAATACCAAGTACTAGTTATGATTTTGAACGAAATCTATTGGCACCAAACTTGCAATTCAAGGTTCGCCCATTGTTCAAGTTGTTGATAGACGTAGTTCAAGATTCTAGGCGAAGTTCAACTTAAGCTCTCTAAACACCGTATATAAACAAGTAGCAAGGATTGGCAAATCTTCAAATGGGCATTTGAGATCCGTGGGGATTGTTAGAAATAATGGGGCTAATCCATTTAGGCCCATGAGTATTTCAGATTTTCCCTAAATCTCAAAGCCCAAATTTGCGAAAGCCCATATGTGTTTGGGCCCATGTTTGTGGCAACACATGGAAGTGGAGGAGCTAAGTTTAGTCCCACATGGAAAGTTGGAGAGTTGCACCACCTTATAAGGTGGAGTGTTGCACCACTTTGTAAGTGAGTGGAAACAAGAGATACACACGCGCCCTCCTCCGACGCCGCTGACACGACGCCGCTTTCATTACCGCCGAGCCGAGCTTTATTTTGTCGCCAGAAAATTGATGACGGTCAAACCGAATTCGGTTTTGCCTTCCTCTCTACTTGCGCCACACCGTAGTCTACTCCATCCCGCTTTGGCTGCAGCACCGCGGACGGGAGAAAGGTGTCTCGGAACCATTCGCCTTGCGATCCTGACGGAGAGGGCGAATAAGGTTTTGGGAAGCGCTCGCGATCGCCGAAGTTCTTCATCACGGGTCGCCTTCCATCCAAGTCAGCGCGCCGCCACCGCCTTCATCGCCATCTCGTGATCACTCTTCCCAAAGTTTCTACTACGACAACCGAATCAGACGCGTACGCGATCCGTTTTGGTTATTCATCATGTTCGCGAAGTACATGTTAGTCATTGCTTGTTTCCGATCATCCCATTGTTTAAGACATCTAAGATGCTCGAGTTATACGAGCCTAAGAAATTTGGCTTTCACGATTTATATTCTGAAATTAATCGTAGAAATTATGCCTAATAATCCAACATATAGGCCCACTGCCTTTGTGCGCTAGTTCATCTACACACACGACAATGATGTACGTAAAAGTTTTAATGTCAAGGCTGGCACCAGGATATTTGACCACCATAATGGCAGTCCTCTCTTGTTAGTACTACTACTACTATTGAACCCTGATTGCAGATTCTTCACATACTAGTCCTTCATGTTTTACTGTACTACATGGCATGAGTTAATTCATGGACCCTCTGCTTTCCAGCGAACTTCAGTTGTACGATCAAGCTGTGCAGACAAGTGTACTGCTACTTTGATTCCTATCTCAAGGGCGGCAGTACCACTGCTCCAGTAAGTTTGCCATGAAAAGAAGGTGAGGCTAAGCAGAGCAAACAGTGAAAATACCAGTTCAAGTGTGACTCCAAAACAAGAAATCAGATTCGGGCACTATTCCATTTCATTAGGGAGAACCAAGTACATGGCCGACCTGGCAAGATTCAGACGTCCAGATTAGACAGATTTCGCCATGATTCTGTAGACAGATCCAGACACCCAGATTAGACAGGTTTCGCCATAATTCTGTAGACAAGATTCAGACACCCAGATTAGACAGATTTTTTTGTCATCATGTAATAATAACTCGGCACCACCAAAGAAATCTAGCCAGATTTGCTAGCCCCCTAAAAAGCTAAGCTAGCAGCTCTGCTATTCTGAAAGAAAATGCATAATTATATACGAACTACTAGACAGGCATAGCATAAGCCCCACCGTTAACAAATAATTAAAACGCACGGCCCAAATGATGGGACTCAGATTACTAACCTGTGCATATCATTAGCATGTTTAGGTTAGGCCTACTGTCTTGCTCACCAGTTCATCTACGAACAGGACAAGGCTGTAAAGTGTTTAATGTCAAGGCTGGCTTGACGTTCGACCACCATGGCATGCATATTGGCACTGCTCTCTTGTTGCTATTGAACTCTGGTTGCAGTGTCCACATCCTCCTTCATGTGTGAGCAGGGCACGCGTGCAGCTGCTACAATCACAGATCAGATTCAGAAAGCACTAGCAGCTGCAAGCAGAGAAAGCAGTGTGTGAGCACCATTGAGAAAAAAGTTGGTCTGTGTGATGATTGAAAGACAAGGTAGTCAGTAGTTTCACACTGAAACTACATGCAAGATCTGAACTGTTGAGAGGCTCCTTTGTGTCCCCCACTGGGTAGTAGATAGATGAGGGTGATCATGTCTCTGCAACAAAGCTAGTGCAATTTTCAGCAGGTCATTGAGTGAGTGGAGCAAGTATCAAACTCCATGGAGACCACGTTTAGACTTTATAAAAATATCTCGAGAAAATGGGAGTATGTTAAAATGGGGATGTCCTATAAACATGTAAAACCTGAAGTTCGAACTCATATGCGAAGTAAGAAAATAAACAAAATATGCATGCATAGTGATGGTCTACTGTTTGTCACAAATCATTGTTGAACTTTGCTTTTTCTCAAACCCCCTAAATGGATTTGATGGTCGCATCATTGGTAAGGAAAGGAAGCATCCTATGCTTTGTGAGTCATAGAGCAACATGGCATGTGACTTTGATGGATGTAAATTTCCTGGCAAAGCAACCAGCAGCACATGAAGTAATATCCAATCTCACTATGCTTTGGATCACCGACACATACAGTGGAGTCATGTTGCTAAGAGGAGCACCGGAAGACAGGAAAGTTGGGACAAGAAATAGTGAAGAGTAAAGTACACATAGTCATGGAATGGTTACCATCAAGGTTGGAAGTTTAACTCTGCTTTCCGATGTAAA
Organism: Avena longiglumis; assembly: GCA_030063025.1. NCBI lineage: Eukaryota > Viridiplantae > Streptophyta > Magnoliopsida > Poales > Poaceae > Avena > Avena longiglumis. The sequence continues at coordinate 33,309,634 of CP125979.1, forward strand.
GCCCAAGGTGCTCCCAGGGCACTAACAAAGATATAAGTATGAGTTATGTGCTTATCCTGGATAAAGTTCTGTTTACGAATCAGTTTAACTCTCCTTTTCGATGATGGACTTTTGAGTTGCCTTTGCCCATGTAACATGTGCAGAATCTGTGTCTTTGCACTGAATAGTCTATGGCAGTAAGAAGCAAATGTTTCACCAGCAAATTTTATGTTACAGGGTTATTATTTTCTAATCGAATTTAGCAAGAAGGATATAACTATTGGGAATTCTCATCTATGTTGACTGTCCAGTCTATCTGAAACTTTGAGTTGCTATGGGCCAATTTTTTTCCACAGCAACATATCTCTTACACCAATGTAGGCTCATCCAGCCCTAAGGAGTGGGTCATCGCGGGCTGAGGCCTGATCCACTCCAACATCACCAGAGCCGGATTCAGAAATCAACATCAAAGATCATGTGATCGACAAACCCACATAAATCACATTTAATCCACCACACATCAAGTATATCAAACAAAGCAAATTTATTGAGCATCACCAAACACTTCTAGGTTTCGAAATTAGCACCATGCATTTGCTCGCATTCAAGCAGGTAGCACCATCTTTTTACAACCTTACAGTTCGAACAGTCAACGATGACTCAAGAAACAGTACTCCGTCCTTCCCAAAATGTAAGACGACTAAGGTTTAGTCAAAAGTTAACGTTTTCTAAGTTTGACCAACATTATATACGAAAATATAAATATTTACAATACCAAATTAATATCAATAGATTTGTTATAAAGTATATTTTCTTAATGTATCCATTCCATAATGTAGATGTACATATTTTTTCCTAAATATTTGGTCAAAGTTAGTAAGATTTGACTTTTGACCAGTATTTAGACGCCTTATATTTTGGGATGGATGGAGTAGCAAGGAAGAACACCAATTTTTTTTTAGAAACACGGTATAATAATAGACGCTCATAACACGTACATGCACCCACCCCTATGAACACACACACACACCATCTATAAGCACCTCTGAGAGACTGAGCCGGCGGATCAGGTCTTGAGATTGACGAAGTCAACTTATAAAATGCATACTGGAGAGTATATATTTCTAATTATTGCTGTATTTTGCTTTTTTCTCAAAACTCCTAAATGGATTAGATGGCCACATCATTGGTAAGGAATGAAAGCATATTATGCTTGCGAGGCATAGGGCAACATAGCATGTGACTTTGATGGATGTAAATTTCCTAGCAAACCAACCAGCAGCACATGAAGTAATATCCAATCTCGCTATGCTTTGGATCACCGACACATAGTGGATCCATGAAGAGCACCGGACGACAGGAAAAGTTGGGACAAAAAATAGTGAAGAGTAAGCCATGGAGGGCTTGTTTGATTCATAGGATAGGAAAAGTATAGGAATAGGAAAAACATAGGATTGAGATGTCATGCCAACTTGAATCCTATGAAAAAAGGAATTTTGTTTGATGTAGCAAAGGAATTTTTCCATGAGGTATGATCTAATGTTTCTTTCCTATAGGAATTGCACTACAAGATTTCTATAGGATTAATTCCTATAGGATGTGTTCCTATGAATCAAACAATAACATAGGAAAAATTTCCATAGGATCGAGATCCCACACAATTCCTATGCAATTCCTATGAATCAAACAAGCCCGGAATGATTACCACCAAGGTTGGAAGTTTAACTCTGCTTTTCGATGTGAAGCTCAAGGTGCTCCCAGGGCACTAACAAATACTACGAGTTATGTGCTTATCCTGGATAAAACTCTGTTTGTGAATTGGTGAAGATACATAGCAACGATGGACTTAGATTTATCAAAATTTGGATGAATCTAGACATTATTTAGTATATAGATTCATCCAAATTTTGAAAAAGAGGGAGTACCAGAAAATTTTATGTTACACAGTTATCTGCAATCGAATTTAGCAAGAAGGATACAACTATTGGGAATTCTCGTCTACACTGACTGTCCAGTCTACCTGAAACTTTGAGTTGCTAGAAACACTCGGCCAGTTTTTCCGCAGCAACATATCTCTTACACATATCTAGGCTCATCCAGGCCTAAGGAGTGGGCTCATCATGGGCCGAGACCTGATCCACTACAACATCCCCAGAGCCAGATTCAGAAATCATCAAAGATCATGTGATCAAACAAACCCGCATAAATCACATTTAATTCACAATACATCAAGAGTACATCAAACAAAGCAAATTTATTGAGAATGAAAAAACACCTCCAGGTTTCGAAGTTAGTACCATGCATTGCTCGCATTCAAGCAGGTAGCACCATCTATTTACAACCTTACTGGTAGAACAAACAGTCAACGATGACTTAAAAAACAGTAGCAAGGAAGACCACCATTTTGGCAATACCACACTATAGAACATATGACTGTCACAACGATCTGCAAGCAACTTATATAATGCATACTAGAGAGTAAATGTTTCTGATGATTGCTAGGCTGTTCGCACGATTCACTAAAGGGAGACTTTTTTTTCATATTGTATCCGCTGGACTAACAGACTCTCGGTAGACTTGTGATCCATCATATAAAGCAGGCTCAGCGACGGACGGTAGGATTCTTCTATACATCATGTAGCACCAGAACTGATCGACGTTTCTTGGTCACAATGCCTCTAGCCATCCACGTCAGGTCACCGAAGCTGGTATATCAATATGGCCGTGGTGGTGGTGGATAAGCTCCAGGGTAAGGCGCTACACACAGAAATCATCAAATTAGTTCACCTGACTAAGGTTATGAGAAGAAATGGATTTATCTCAGCACATCTTACCAGGTGGATATGTTGATTGTGATGCAGAAGGCGGGTACGGTTGCCCGTATGGCTGTGGCGGGTAGGGTTGTCCGTATGGCTGCGGTGGGTAGGGTTGCCCATATGGCTGCGGTGGTTGCCCATATGGCTGCGGTGGTTGCCCATACGGCTGTGGAGGCTGACTCGTAGGAGGGTATGCGTGGTGCGGGTATGCTTGCTGGGCAGGTGGAGTGGTGTATGCAGAAGGAGCGGGATATGGTGCATGGCCAGGAGTTGGATAAGCTTGGTGCGGGGCTGCTGAAGGATATCCTGCAGGCGATGGGTATGAAGCTGAGGAGGAAGTGTATGCCGATGGTGCTGGCATTGAAGGAGCATAATGGGCACCAGTTTTACCCCCCATCTTGTTCTTCTAACAGACATAAGAAAACCAATGAGGTAATGACACATTAACAGCAACAAGGAAACAAACATCAGTGATCAGTCTCTCACCATTGCTGCGACATCAAAGTGCATAATGAGCTTCACTTCCCCGGCAGACCTGCAGAGTGACCATTAAGATCAGGAAATTTGCAAGTGACAGTGGTGGGGTGTAAGGTACATATGAACCATGACTACTTACTTCATGTGGCGTGTCTGGAGAGGCCATGAGGAGTCATCATAGCCGCTTGTTAGCACCTTGTTCAGAGGCACCCTACAGAAATGGTCAGCGATCAGTCCCTTGATATAACAACAACAATAATAACTAAATGAGCGGCACTACGGTGCACAAACCTGCAGCTGCCAATGAAGTCATCATTGTTGATAGTGTTGCTATTCCAAACGTTGACATTCAGCTCACGGAGCCCCTCAATGAGTGGTATATGAAACTTCTCGTCAAAGGACGGATTCCTTCCCCCATCTGATTGGCATTAAAAATATGTATGGTAAGCTTATGCAGGTAACATATATAAGCAAGACAAATATTTTCATCGATGTTAAAAATGTCCTTGGACTCCAGTCAGCAAAAGCCATTGATGATAATCTGATAGGTCAAATAATCTGTTATGAAATGCAGATCTAAGCACCTTTGAAGTATTAAAGATTTGGTCAGGTTAGCTCAAGGATAAATGAGAGCGGATATTCAATTGGGCAAAGTGATTGTTAGATAAACAGAAAAACAAATTTACTAATTCGGCCTGGACCTTTATAAGGCATACTTTCAGGTTCATAGACAGCATAAAAACTGGAAAATGAAATGAACATTTCTAAATAACTCACATAACTTGGTAAACTATCCGTGCCAGGTTGCTGTGTTTAGGTGCTCACTGGGATTTTTAGAAAATATGTTTTTAAGTTCTTTAGAAAATAGTCCTTGTTGGGATTAGCAAGGCCAAGTAGCAACTTCCAAGAACGAGATTAAAATATGGTAACACATTGGCACATTGTATTCGAAAATTTGAATCGACCAACTTGTAAAACCTGGCAAAGGGCCTCAGAGCGTCACTCCCTAGAAGCAAGCATATAGGTATATATGGGTAGATGCCAAATTGCACAACGGAAACAGGATTCCTGCAGGACAAGTAATAAGTAGCGCTAGGACCACGTACAACTTTATTCATAGGAGGGAAGGCGCATGAAACAAAGGTAAAAGAATATATTCTCAAACTGACCCTAGTATCTTACGCCAATCTAGAACGGCATGATTTCCACCAGGAAATGTAAGAAACAGAAAACAACCTCATTACGAGACACAGATATCTTCACGAATATATTCGGCCGAGTAAACGCACACCACTAGCTAGCGTGTACAAACATATTCGGCGAGGCAACACATCAATCGGAGATAGAGGAATATATTCTCAAACCGACCCGGGTATCTTATGCCAATCTAGAACGGCATGATTTCCACCCAAGAAATGTGCAAGAAACGAAAACAACCTCATTGCGAGACACGGCATATCTTCACGAAACTAGGACCAGTAAACGGGTACCACTAGCTAGCATGCACAAACGTATTCTTCAAGGGCGCGACAAACAAACAAACGTAGAAGAATATATTGTCAGACTGACCTGAGTATCTTAAGCCCCAATGTAAGGTGGCATGATTCCACCAGGCGACGCGCAAGGAACAAAAAAAAGCTAATCACTAGACGCAACATCTTCACACAAGTGTTTTTTTTCCGATAAAGGGCATCTTATATTACTTAAAGTGTTACTAGGAGGCAAGTATCATTGTCATATGGACTGGCTGCATAGAGATCATCAGGAAGTAATCGACCAACAGAACCAGCCCATGTGGTGATCGAACAGCCACATGGCAAATTGAGGCGAGCAGTTTGCCATAGATGTGAATTGAACAGACTAGCAGGGTTTTCGTCAGACTGGACAAATACTACACCGCTACATACATACAGTATAACAGCACCTCGAGCAATCCAACAGTGCATGCCCGGTGCAAACATCCACTCTAGTTTCGGTGGGCTAGGACAGGACAGTTCTGCGGACACGCAATTTTTCACGTGTGGTGGATGCCTTGACATGAAAGCATAAGCAGACACAGGCAGTTCACGGGAAGCTGAATCAAACGAAAATAAATGGTGGGGGAGGTGGGGGAAAGGAGAGGAGGTGGGGGGTATACCGGTGCAGGTGCGCGTGCGTAGCTTGTTGTTGGCGTACTCGATGATGACGTAGGGGTCCTGGCGCGAGAAGAGCTCCGTGTCCCGCAGCTTCCTGCACCCGGTCACTGCGAGCAAGCAAACAGACAAACAGGAGAGGATCAGAAAGTAAATTCAGCGAGCGAACCCGGGGGGAATCGAGGGAGGAGAGGCCAGTAGAGGGCGCGCGCACCTCTGAGCTCGAGCACGAGGCCCTGGATCGACGACATGGAGGCGGACATAGTAGCGGACAAGCAGCGTTGATTCGGCGGCGGCGGCGACGGCGACGACGACGACAGCGACGGGGTGGGTGGAAGGAGACGGAGGGCAGGCGACGGCCGTTAAGAAGGCGGGGATCGGGTACGCGGAGACTTTGCGTTGGGCCGGGCCCGCGACGCGTTTTTGGGTTTCGTAAATAATGCCCCCCGGACGCGCTCCGGGTCTCAGAAATGGAATGCACTGTCCAGTTTGGTATCCGCTCCTTCCTTCCGTCCGCGCCTGGCCGCCTGGGATCCGCTTCCGTACCTGGTACGAGTGCAAAGCCCGACGTGGCGTGCACGTGATACAACCGCGTGGCTCTGCGCGTCCGTCTGACCGTGGCGAGCTTTGCATCTACCGGAAGCGAGGCTAGGGCAAAGTCCAAACTCGCCTTTGGCTTACCAAAAGTATTGACTAGCCAAAAGCTTTCGGAAATTGTATGGAGATAACGTGGAATTTTTTTTTGCTCCCACGCGCCACGCAATCTGGACATCCCCCCCCCCCCCACCCCCCCACCCCACCCACCCACACACACACACATACACCAAACACGGCGTATCTAGGTTGAACTTATTAAGAAACCAAAGAAAAAGTATTGGTTTCATGCATGGAATTATACCATTGGATCCGTATTCAAATAAATAAAGTCTTCTAAATTAAGATAACTTCTTTTTCTTGCGAAAAAAACTAAGATAAATTCTATTGTAAACAACTTATATTTTATTAGTTGTCACTAGGTCATCCAATGATTTATTTGTAAATTTTTTACTTTTAGTCTCTTTGTAACACTGTTGATGATTTTTAATAGAATGGTGGAATTTCACAAAAAGGAAAAGTACACCCAACATTTAAGGGCCGCAAACCCAAATCGCGTGGGAGGGAGTACGCAAGATCGCTGCCATGCATGTGAAGCAGTTTCCGTCCGAGGTTTGGGGTCAGTCAACCAACAAAAAAAAAACCGCAAAAAAGACGAACAAAAAAAAGGAAGCCAAGTCAAGCAAAATAAATTTGTTGGAGACGGGAGGCGATGACCGGGCACAAAAGTTGCATTGATCCAGCCTCGTCTGCTTGTCCAGCAGCCCAACCAACCATCATCAGTCCGAGTCTTTCTTGATATATCAACAAAAGGTACTCCTTAAGAACATATCGCACATTTACATGTTCGTACATATACACATTTGTTTACATCTTCTGGCATATACACATTTTTTGACAAAATAACATGATCGGCGCTTTCAGGATTCAAATGGGATTGCACAACATTCTCGCTCGTTGAACCCAAATGGCACAATCCAACACCACACACAACTTGGGAATCAGATAAAAAATATTTATACGACCAACAACTCATCAGACAACACCCACATGAAACTGTCTTCTTATACCCAACAGCCATCGCGTCAGGATTCAGAATTACATCAAATTGTATTGGCTACAGGGCCACCATGGATCAGAAAAACACCAAATCATGTAGTGGCCTTGGCATTGTTCTCTTAACATATATACACATTCAGCAACGACTACTACAGTACATGGATACTTCCTAGCTTCTTATTATTGCCCCTCCTTACTATGTTGTACAACAATACTTGCCTACTACCCTAACACTAAGCGGACAAACAACTCATCGCTCTACAGTGCCGGTTACACAAACCTTGACAACAAGAGGCCTCCTGCAGCTAATCGAGAACCCGCATCGGTTGTTGATCTCCATGCAGGTTGTTGTTGCCCCTGAACCTCAGCCCCACATCGTCCTCCTGGTGATCAAAAGGTATCAGCGCCTGCCCCTCGTCCCCCGGCCCTCGGGTGTCGTCAGCTTCGTTGCTGCTTGGCCGGGGCGAGTCCTCGCCGAAGTTGTGCAGCCTCCGGCCAATCAGGTACCTGTCGTCCCTGATGGAGTTGTGGAGGTTGGTGAACCAGACGTGGAACCGCTTGCCGCAGAAGAAGAGTGTGCTGAATATCAGACAGCCAAGCCACGCGAAGCGGTAGACCGCCGAGTTCACGATCAGAGGGTAGCCCAGCACAGGGAAGACGCCCCGCGCGAGGACGTATGGGACGCAGAGGGCGGTGAGTAGCTTTGTGACGATAGGCGTTATGATTTCGTGCAGGACCCATAGACCTTTCAGGCGGGAGAAGCCGTCCTCTCTTACTCTCTCAAACTTCATCCTCCAGCTTTCATCGACCAAAGGTGCCATCTGATCCAGCATAACCTGGAAAGCGGAACAATTCAAACAGTCAAATGGCTATGAAGATAAAATGGTTTATATTACTGCAAAGTAACCGAGGGATTAAATGGAACACACGAATCATAGATCTGCAATCTTACCAGTCTAGTCCATATTTTCAAGAATATTAATCCAAGAGCCCAATCCTGATACAACAGAAAAACTGGGCTCTCATCGATAGGCACCCTCATGGGCACAATCACCAACAGCTCAAAAAGGAGTCCAATCAGCACAGGAATAATGAAGATCTGAAAAGAAAACCGTTCATGGTTAGACACTAGTGTACACGCTTGCCAACCAGAGTCAGCATCCTTACAAATGCAAAAAGAGATGGTTGGAACGAGTAGTTCAGTCCAGTTGAATTACCCATATTGATAGGAGAGCAGAGCTCTTCAAAACAATAGAGCACCACTTGCATATTTGTTGTACAAGGAAGCCCAGTCGTCGTGATCTAATGTAGTCAACTGCATATCTAGTTCCAGCTGCTGCGCTCCAGATAATATAACAACCGATGCTAAAAGAGAACAGATCTGCTCGAGACAGAAAATACCAAGGATTTAATCAAGTGTTACTAGATTAAGCTCATAAATCTGAAAACAGCAAAGATACGCTGTATAAATATCAGCAAATTACCATTGCACTTGATGCCATGTGTGATTGGCAGGCGGGGAACAGCCTCGAACACCAGACGGCCAAGTGAGATAGGAATAACAATAATTCCAGCATTGAATATTAGCAATGTCATCCATGCCATTACAAGCAAGAGTACAATCCGAAGTGCAAAGCTGTACCTTCAAAAGGTATAAACTCCAAGAGTTAAGACAGAAGTCAAGTTGATATAGGATCCAGTACAAACTCTAATCATAATACCTCTGATCCAAATTAGTTGTCACAGGTTCACTGAACCTAGACAGATTTCGGCAACATTTTGCTTAAATCTGCGACAATTAATTCGGATCAGAGGGAGTAATAAATATACACACACTAACCACTGGAGCATTAAATCACAAATTCTCTAAATAAAGGAGGGAGAGCTTCAAGCCAACACTTATAGACAGTTCATTACTTTTACCAATTCGTTACAGAAAAAATAACTTCAACCATACCCCAATCTATTTCATTTTTTTATATATAGGTAACATACTAACATTAATTTATCTTTTGTGTAGGTTCAAATCATGTATGGAACAAACCAATTCTTTGCAGAGATAATATTATACTCACTCTGAGTCTCCCTGATCATCTGCATCAGATTCTTCAGCAACATCATTAGCTTCATTAGCATTACCCCTGCCATCATTATCTAAGGCAGCATGCTGTATCATACGCTGCTGAAGTTCTGGGGCTACTACCACTTCTCTCCCACCATGTATCCTTTCTCTTCTTTCTGCCCTGCCATTCCAGTTCTCTTGCCCGCCATTTTCTTCAGGTTTGGGCAGTAAAAAATCAGTTAAGCCTAGCGCCCAGCCAACCACAGCAAACCAGTGATGCAACAGAGCTTTAATTGTGGCACGAGGCTTGAAATGCTCAATCGCAAATGGGATGCATATTTGGAACAGAAGAACATCAACTGGAATCTCGGTAAATGGGTCAAAAATGCTGCAATAGAGACCAAAAGATGTAAGTGTCAAGTAATGAATTGGAACAGAAGGGAAAAAGATCAAAGGGAAAAGATTTCGGGCAATCTGACTCACGTGATATCCAGAGGAAAAGTTGAAGGAGCTACTCGCATGGCTAGCTTGACAGGTAAGAAGACCAGCATCACAATCAAGCTTCCATATACAGCAACAGATAGAAGGACTCGTCTAGCATGTTTGTGTACAGGATCATCAATCAAGTCCCTAAAAGGATTGTAATTTGGATCAGCAGGGTCCCTTAAGAAATAAAGAACTCCATTCCTCAGTACCTACAACAGAAGGCAAACAAACATGAAGAACATGTTAGATACACAATAAAGACAGTCTTTATGTGCAGTTAGTGAATTAGCAGAACTTCCAAAAGGATTGACAAACTGAGCAATACCCCTCGAAGAAGACTGACAAATATGCTTATTTGGAGCATATACACGATCCCAACAAGCCAATGGATAGAGGAGCTCGCCAAGGGTGACATTGTAAAGAATTCAACTCTTTGAGCAATTGTTGTGCCCAACATTTTCAGAGTGCAGACATCAAGCCACCAACCGCACATAAGGGGAAATACTCCTAGTTCAATCACCAGAAGGAATGCAACTTTGACCATAGTCATGAGATGCTTCATTCCAGAAAATAACTGCCTGCATAGAGATGGAATGGCTTCTAGTATTGCTGCGATGCCATAGAGTCTTCCAATAGTAAAACGTTCTCCCCGGGCGTATCGAAGTAAGGCCAATGATCCGATGTACAAAAACACAAGGGAGAAGATGAACATGTATCCAACAGCAAGAGTTGTCAGATCAGAAAGATAAGACGAACCAATAGCTGTTCCTTTCATCACACTTGCCTTCCCAGTGCCCTGCATTACAGTAAGAGCAGTGGCATTTATCTTTAAGGACTGAGTAACCACCTCAATCACATGGCCAATAACACCTTCATTGTGACTGTCAGAAGAGAAGTTCTTCATGGCATTAAATGCATTGTTCAATGTTTCATTAGCCAAAGAAATAGCAGATTCCGTGAATGGCATTACTTTAGCCAGCATGGGACTAGAAGCTGAAGAGAAAAACCATGATAGATAGTATAGGACAATCCTTCCCAATGAGAAGGGTACGAAGATCACAACAATGAGGAATATAGCATTGCTGGCCAAAACCTGAAGAAAAATATATGCATGTAAAATTAGAAAACAAAGGAGAACCAGATGAGCACAATACAACTGTAATAAAGCTCAAACAATAACCAGTTCTACATTACTTCAAAATCACATACTACACTAAAGGGGGATCATGCATGCCTTCGGAGACACATCAAGCTTTTGCTATATGTGATAAGGAAAATGATGCCTCTTTTTAATGTGACATTTTTGGGAAGAAATGAGACACCAATAAAGGAAAAATGGAAAAACAGAAGGGTCAGGGATAAAAAGTGTTGAACATCAAGTTAAACAAGTAACCAGGCGAACTCTCCAACTAGTTGAACTATATGGAGGGGGCACAGTAGAGACTGTATATCAAATTGCGGTCCAAGCATTCAAGTTTATTTAGAAAACACTGCAGTGGCTAAGCTGTTAAAGAGAGTTTAGACTTACATGCAGATCTTGACTTATTCTTATCACTTCCTAACTAGACCGTATAGTAAGAAGTACGAGTTTCTAGTATTTTGCGTAGCATGGAAATATTAGTCAGAATATTTGTGCACACAAATGTTACTGTATATAAACCTCATTTTTTTAACAAAGAAGAAAGAGATCCTTACTGTTATTGCATTCTCGACCAAGTGGAATACTGGGCCTTGCATGCCTACGAGTTCATCAAAGGGAACATCCTCTGCACCATCAGCATCATCCAAACCATCTAGCATCTGCTCAACTTGAGCCTCTAGTCGTTCCAATCGAGCGGCAACATTTTCTGCGTTTCTCCTCAGAAGTTCCCCAGCACCAATTCCTTGGGCCTCAGCCAACTCATCAATATTTCCATCTGCGGCAGGAACCCTATTAGGGCCAGCTAACCTTCTGACAGCTCGAGCACCATGCCTTTCACGGCCTGCATCGTCCCTGTCAGCTTCATGTCCTCCAAGTTCACGCAAGTGCCTTATATAGTCTCTCAAAGAGGTAGCCCCAAGAAAGATAAGGACAATGATAGCTGAGAGTAGAAAACCATGTAGGCAATCGCTAAGAATCAACTGAGCGCTGATATGACTCAAGAACAGCCTTTGCGCTTCACCAAGACTTCTCACAAATGTTAACCGCCATATCCAGTAGGTGATGAAGGGGATAATCATGAGCCAGACTGAAAGAACAAAAGCAAGCCGGAGGACAAACTGGAACACATGGCATGCTTTCATTCCAACGCCAAACACAAGTTCTTGGAAAGGAAGTCTGGTCGGAGCATTCTGAGCGTAGACAGGCGAGAAAGAGAAGGCATGCTTACAGACCTGAAAAGCACAGGAGCGTAATTTGTTAGAACTGGAGTTGGCAAAAAAAATGATTGTAGCATAAGACTGTCCTCCATTTTCATGCAAGTCGATATCCATTACGACGCATCCCTTAAAAATGGTGAGTGAATCCCCAGCATATACCGACTTAAAATTAATTTGTCCCTCGAGAATACGACGCAAAGCAGTAACTAACTGCTTATCGTTCCCTTGTCAGCATTAAATAGAGTGACGACGCAAATCGCAGCCCACTCCTCAAGATTATGAGGCAAGCAGTAAGTAAAAGCGTACTGTCCTCTCGTCGTCATACATATGTGTCGTGATACGAATCGCTAATCTCTTGATTCCAGGTGCAAGACCAAAGTAGCTCTGCGACAAAACGGAAACCCTATTGCTTGCTGAATAATTCATAAAAGCTGTTCCTTCCACATGGTTCTGAAACCCTAGTTTCACCAGTCATGCAAGTCGATATCCATTATGATGCATCCCTTAAAAATGGTGAGTGAATCCCCAGCTTATACCAACCTAAAACTAATTTGTCCCTCGAGAATACGAGGCAAAGCAGTAACTAAATGCCTATTGTTCCCTTGTCAGCATTAAATAGAGTGACGACGCAAATCGCAACCCATCCCTCGAGATTATGAGGCAAGCAGCAACTAAAAGAGTACTGTCCTCTCGTCGTCATACATACGTGTCGTGACACGAACCGCCAATCTCTTGATTTCAGGTGAAAAACTTAGCTCCGCGACAAAACGGAAACCCTATTGCTTGCTGAATAATTCATAAAAGCCGTTCCTTCCACATGGTTCTGAAACCTAGTTTCACCAGTTTTAGGAACCTGGAGCAGCGAAACATTCCTACCGCACACAAAATCAACGTTATTATAACTTGCCCCATCCAGGTATGACGCCTACTGACCAGTTTTACCCCAATCTGCAACTAGGAGCATAAAATTTTCCACACGAATCAGCACCTAAAGCATCGGCTGAGCATCCCGTCGACCGATTCGACCGCCCAATCGAAGCCCTACATGAGTAACCTACGCACACGCAGCTGCATCGCCGACAGGGATGGGAGAGGGGTTACCTCGCACTGGCGGGAGTTGCTGTGGTCGAGCCACTGGAGGAGGCAGTCCTGGTGCACGAACTTGATGCTGCCGCTGCAGGCACACGGGTAGCGGAGCGGGTGCTCGTCATCGCCGCGGTTGCGGCAGATCCGGCACACGTCCCCCTCCTCGTCCTCGTCCTCGTCCTCCTCCGCTGCCGCGGCGGCTGCGGCGGCGGAGAGCGTCTCCGGCTCCGGCTCGCCCGCGGGAGCGGGGACGGCCGCCGCGGCCGGGTCCACGATCTCCGCCATGGCTGCTGGGTGGCGATCGAGCGGGGGGGCGACGGATAGGGAGGGAGGTGAGGAAGGGGAAAGAGGCGAGGATTTTCCGCTCGCCTCCTCGCTAATAACGCGTCGGTCGGTGACGAGGCGGTTTTTCTTAACAGGTCCGCCCAGGTTGGGTCCGACCGGGTTATAGCTGGATACGATTTTCTAGAAACCGCCTTCTACATTTTTTAATGGAATCGGCCGTTCTTTATTGCTCAATTTTTTTTGAACGGTAAGAGGGGCTTGGAAAGTCCCCCCGGTGCTGCATTAAAATATCGTGGGTGGAGTACATTTTACAAGTAGGATCACTATAGCAAGAGAAATTGCAATTCGGTCCTTGGAAATTACACAGAAGACCTTGAAACTAAAAATGGAAAAGCAACCTCCTTCTCCACCGCTTGCACGATGCATCCACCGACGGCCAACAACTCCACCGTCGCAGACTATGCCACTTGGGGTGGAACAGCGGAAGCACACCGCCTTAGGTATAGCCCTTCGGGTACCCGCGGTTAGTATATCAGGTCCTAGTCGCTCATTCCCCAGATCCACCGTTGTTGTTCCCCCACGACACTTTCGAGTTCACCTGGCTCCCAGTGTTGGCTCTGGTATGGATAGCGAGCATGACACCTCGGGATCCATACTCGATGGAGTACTCTCCTCCCTCTCCCCGTTGTTTCAGTGTTGGGCCCCACATGCATGCATGCACACTAATAGTTGTCCTCACACTATGTCATTCTCAAGATTGTTGTTTTGTTGTGTCAGCAAGTACATGTACTCATAATCTTTAGTCAGTTGTGTACATTCCTGACTTAGTAAAACCACTCCATCATCAGCTGTGTATAAAATGGGGGTTTCCAATTTCTGAAATTGGGATTTGCACTTCAACTGCAACAATGTTGATGTTTGATGGCAGTGTGCTTCCTCTTTTGATTACACACAAGCACAACCATCTTGTGCACCTTACTACTTCCATCCAGTAAGTCCATCCCAGCTATCCCTATACCCTCATATTTCACATAATATATGAAGTCTCTCATTCCATAGCCCTCTGTCTCAATTAGAGCTGGCAACTTGAGGAATGTTACATCTGATTGGGATAAAGTGCGCTCTAAATTGTCCTTGACATCTAAATTAATCCTTACATTCCATATATCGTCATCCAAACTACATATATTCAGGAGAAGGGAATTTAATTGTCAATTTTTTAGTCAGAAACCCTAGCCAAAATGGTAAAGAAAGGGCACAAATGAGAGGGAGGGGAATGACTTACTCGACGCCGCCTCCGAATCCAGTGGTCCAACGGCTGCTCTTGGTACGGTACTCCTTCCAATGCTTGGCCAAGGCAGCGGTGGCCACCTTCTCCGGCGATGCAAACTTTGATGTCGGCGGGTTCGATCTATCGGAGCAATCCCCTTCCACCGCGAGGAAGCTCGACTTCATGACCACTGTCACCGTCTCCGCTGCCAGGTACGCCTCTAGCGTCGCCACCGGCTAGAGATCTAGAACCACGAGAAATCGCCGCTGCCATCGTTTCAATGCGCGCGCGGGAGAGGAAGTGAGCCTGGTCTGGCTCGAACCGTGTCGGTACGGGGGGTTACGGTTTGGACCACGCCATTAACGGCCATATGCTCGTTGCCGTCTGATTGCGCCACGTGATCCTGACATGTGGGACCCACCGGTCAGTTTTGTCGTTAGACTAGGGTCAAACCGGTGCCGGTGTTATGTGTCATGAACCCACTCTGAAGTGGTGGTTTTACGTAACCCTAGCGTAAAGTGATGGCTTTCTGAAACCCTAGTCCGTAATGTGGTCGTTTTTTTAGTTTTCTCCATGGTGCTTGATTTTGTTTAGAAACAAACGTATATATATATAGGGCACGGTACCGATGCTTGAAAGTATCAGGTACGTACGTCATAAAAAACTATTATGTATCCATTATGTTTTGAAGTAGTGCACTCGTGGTCTGTTTATTAATTATTAATTTACTCCACTTATTTTTATTTGAAGTGAAACATCAAAGATCTTGCTTAAGTTTAGATAAAATTATGTATAAATTATAAATTTCTTAGGCATGTAATATGTTTCTATGGAGTTTGCATTATTCGCAGACTACCGGGCAGCGGAAGTCCGGCAACACCGGGTAGACGGCACCGTGGAGCAGGCGTGCCTCCCACGCGGCTATAAAGAGCGCCAGCCAAAACCGTTCACCGCCACAGGATCATCGGGATAGCGCTCCGCCATTACTGCCGCCGAGCTCTTCTTCACGTCGCCGAATGTGAAGCTTGTTGGTTGAGGAATGGAGGTGAGGTTGTGTGCTCTGGAGACGGTCAGAGCGCCATCATATATAGTCGAAAGAGGAAAGGGCGACGATGACGGGAGGGGTGTAGCAGCGTGAGCGGAAAAATGGAAATGACGGGAAGGTGGACGGGCGGTGGCGCGCCATTACGACGGCGCGTGGACGAGTGGACATGCAATCGTCGCCTGGCGGTCCATCGCGGGAGCCAAGCCAACGAGATGAGGACGCCTCAATTCACACGCTGATAGGGTGGGGCAACCAGCACGGCTTTTTCTTTTTCGCCGATTCCAGTCCATCCAGCGTTCCTAGGCGACTCCCGATTCTCCTGGTTCGGCCTGAGAATTCTGGATGTAATTTGGGCCGAATTCAGCGAAAAATGGACGCGTTTGGGACGCTGATGGGAAAATTTTCCGTCTAGATGGAAAAACGGCCTTGGGAGACCCTCCGAATACTAGTGGATATGATCTAATATGTTTCTATGGTGTTTGCATTATTAGCTTATGATTTTTGGAGTAAAAAATTCGAAAAGACCAAGGCAACGAAAGGATATTTTTTAATATATAAGTTGGCAGTGTCAATCATACAAGTTGATCCACTCGTGAACAAGATCCAAATCCCATATATTTTCTAACAAAGGGTGACAAATAAATTCCAAAGATTACAACAGGTGCGCACGTGCACAATTACTAGATAGTGCTATGAAACGATTCAGACCATTAAACTTATAAGTGCTCAGTTCTCAAAAGCACTGTATTGTCAAAAGAAAAATTTGTCAAGCATTGAGCAGAGGAGTTAGCACTTAGCAGTGATTCGATGCGAGGCGGGACAGCGGTGGGATCCACAGCGGCGGCGGGGATAACTGCGAGGCAACACCGAACAACAAGGCTGTCGTCGTCCGTGGACGGCGTGCTGGGCTCCTCCGCCGGCGGCTGGTATTTAAACTTGTAGTAAGGGATGGCACGGTCGAAGGTGTGCCTCATCTTGTGGGACTGGACGTTGACGGCCCCCTGGAGCGCGAAGCTGAACTCCGCCGTGATCCGCGTCTCGTCGTCGTCCTTGGTCGCAAGGGCGAGGTGCACGGCGGCGCGCGTGGGGTTGAGCGCGAGGAACCATGTGCCGCCCCCGACGGCGAAGCGCGTGGAGAAGGTCCACTGGTTTCTCAGCAGCGCCGCCTTGAGCTCGGACAGGCTGCGGACGGTGAGCGCGTGGGAGGCGGCGGCCGGCAGGGGGACTGCTGCCGGAACAAGCTGCTTCGTCTTGGATTTGGACGACGGCCAGGTTCCGAGAAGGAGGTGGCGGCGCCTGTTGCTCTTCTTGGGGTGCTGCTCTTTGAGAGTGTACCTGGCGGTGAGGCTGTCGTCGTCGCGGCAGACGCAGGAGGACGCCTCCAGCTCGTTCCTGTGCACGCGCAGCATCAGGTAGCCGTGTTTTTCCTCGCACGAGCCCCGGCTGGTCTCTGTGTGGAAGACGGTGTGCTCGCCTGTGTCGTCGAGGATCTCGATGGACATGACCATGCCGAGAGCAGACTCGTGGTTGCGCGAGTTGACCTCTAGTTGCAGGTAGTCCGCCGCTACAGCATCCCCCTCTTCTTTGGGGATTGCCTTGACCTCGACGTCCCACTTGAGACCGCGGAAGAAGATGAAGTCCTGAATCGTTCGACCGGGCACCCGCAGCAGCTTGGAGTACTCCGGGATCATCACCAGGAGCGTCTCGGTCGGCGGCGGCGACGAGCGGCTGCAGGTGGCGCCCATCAGATTGAACGATCGAGTTTAGTATTGTATGACTTGTTCTCGCGGCCGCGGCCTCCCTGCCGTGCATATATATATATATATACGTATGTAGGGCAGGAATCGAGTTGGATCTAGTCCGGATCGGAGTCCGTCCTGTATACTAAATACATATTGCAACGATAATAGAAAACGGGCCACGCTTGGAAGTCGGAAGTCCTAACATATTCAGTTCCCGATGCTAGCCAAGCCAAAAGATCGATGGGACTATCTAATTGAAATAAGTAGTACTAGTAATTATTTAGATCATAGATGAATAAAAAGTCTATCAATTGAGATATAAAAAATTACTAAGTACTGTCTTTGGCCCAAATTATTTGTCGTATATTTAGGCAAAATACTGCCTAAAATAATTTATTTGGAGAGTACACCGATGACGTACCTTATCTTTATAAAAGAGAGAATTTGAGTATAAGAAACTACCACTCGCTGCAAGCAACGAGCGTAGCAAACACTTTACTCCGGCAATCAGAAGACCGCCACCACAAACACAACAACTAAAACAAGAAAGAGCATGTCCTAGGATAAGCAACAAAGCCGCGTCTCAACCAACGCAAGACCTTCCGAGGAGCAACCACTCCAAAAGGACTTTCCTTGTCGACGCGCCATCTAAACGAGAAAGAAGACGGAACTTGGTCGGTCCCAAGAAGGAGTTGTCTTGGACTCGCCAACCATGGCTCACATAGCGCCCATGAAGATCAACCTTAGACGGCGGCGATCACCGGAGGAGCACAACCTCGACCTCCAAGCCGTGTCTCCAAACGCAATGCTTCCAGCACAGGGACAACATCCATGATGTCGCCATCGCGCCGATCCCACTCCGGACCTAGGCTTTCGCCCGAAGACAACCAAACCGAAGGGGAGCGAGTGAGGTGCCGACACACCTCGGTGACGCCTCCAAGGAGGGGAACGACACCCACGGGCGCCGTCATCGCCGGTACTGATCGAAGACGGGCAAGACTTTTGTCCCCAGCCGCGCATCTCCCTCACAACCCACTGGAATGGAGCAGTTGTCCATGTTGCTCACACCGTCACCACCGCAGCACCTCAACGTCATGGCCAAAATGTCATGGCACACCCGTGACCCACACGGCCGAGATCATACCTTCTCCTTGCAGCTCCTTCCACTCCAGTACGGTCGAAGAGCCGCCGCGCCGCTGTTGTCCCCTTCGAACAGCAAAGCCACGCTGCAGCCCTCAAACCCAGAACGGGCCCGGATGGGCCTAGAACTGGGCCGCGCCACCACCAGCCAGACCTCCTGCGCTGATCCACCTCGGCAGGCCGCCGCATCCCACAGCAAGGACGCAACCTCCTGGAACAGGCACCGGAGCCCCGCTACATCGCCATCAGGGCACCTCCATCACCTGCGAGCGACGCCCAGGTCAGCATCAATCGCTGCAGCGTCAACGCCTCTGGACCTCGCGTCGCCGCCTCCTCTCTCTTTGATGTAGGGTTCGCAGCATAGAAAACAAAAATTTTCCTACGATGTGAACTATGTACCAAGATCTATCTAATAGATACAAACAACGGGCGGATGTATATCCGTAGAGAACATACCCTTGAAGACCGACAAAGCTTAACGAGTTCGACTCGTGGTTGATGTAGACGATCTCTTGCCGATCTCGATATCGAGAGGAAGTCCTAGCGCCGCAAATCAGCAGCGCATCCGTGCTCTCACACACGTTCGAGGCACCGAGCAACCTCCGTCTCCTCGCTCCAGCGATGCAGCGGAACCACGACTCTTTCTTGCCGAATAGCCACCGGGAACATGTATCTCGCTAGTCCGACACCATGGGGGATAAATTCTAGAGGGGGAGAGAGATCCTTCACGAGGAGGTGTGAGTGATAAGTGAGAGGAGGGTCTCCTTATATAGGGGAGGGGGGCAGCCCAAGGGGGCATGGCCGCCGGTGTAACACCCTCAGAATCGGCCCTATGCAAGTTTTAGCGAAACTCGCCAAACCCGCATAGAAACGATTCGAAGGTGCCCACCAGGCACTTTCGTGCGGGTGGAAAAAACAAAGTAATAACATTACACAACAGTCCTCGATGGGACCCACGTAATGAGATATACAACAATGACTCAAGGAGTCAAGAATACGAATATACGGTACAAAGGTCCAAATCACCTTGAAAGCGATAGAGCCCAGCTACGGACAAGATGCAAATGGGGCTAAGAGCCACAAGAATAACCAATGGCGCCCATAACCCCGCGTGCCAAGCCGGAAGGGTAACCCTGCTAACGGCGTCGATCTCAAACCTGCTTAAACAAAAGGGGTGCCGACAAAGGGCAAAGGAAAAAGAAGGAGCGTCAGTACTGAGGCCAGTACACGGCGAGGCTAGAGTTCGGCGGTCCTCGCCTACATAGGTATGGTGCGGCGAAGCAAAGATGCACTAAACAACCTATAGAGACTCGATACAACTGGCGGCTATCAGAGAGGGGTGAGAAAGACCTATTCGGATCCAACCTAAGACTATCATCAAACAAACCCATCCTGGCGTTTCCCCCTCGAGACCAAACGAGGAAGTCAACCGAGGAACTCACACCGTTGGCAGTTTTAATTATTCAGTTATAGTTGTGGCACTTTACTAGTCAAGTTTAGGTAATCGTCCTGATAAAGTAAGCAGTGGGCACTTTTAGTTAGTCATTCCGTTATAGTGGCATCACTTACTAGTCGGGTTCAATTAGCATGAGATAACCCAAAACCCAGCAGTCGTTGATACTTTTACTTAGCCATTCTGTTGTAGTGAAGCTGATTACTAATCATATCGGAAACAAGTCAATTTAAAACAGTAAACTTTAGTTATAGTTGTCTATGATCGTAATCGTGCTCCAAGTCGTCCATAACCGCGGACACTTCCGAAAAGATTAACCTCAGGGTGCACCAAAGTATCCACAGCACTTGACCCTTTTGCCGATCGGTTAACATACACCCATCGGTATGTGGCGGGCCTAAGTCACGACGCTCCTGCACCCAAAGCAAGCAATCGGGGCCACCCCACTAAGTACACCAACGAAGTCGGCGGTCTCCGAGACGGACTTAGGGTTGCGCCTAATGGTCAGAAGCGACGGTATGCCCCAAACGGGACTGCCGATACGCGTAATCACTCCGCTAAATAAAGACAGTGCTCCTCGCACAAACGTAAATACATAAGTAGCATGGCATAAGTACATGATCGTAAATAAAACCTCAAACTAGTTTGTGGCCCCAAAATACTTTGAAATCAGGTAATAATCGATGGGGGCCCATATCTCCCCAATGTGGTTAGCGCTCGATCTCTAACAGTGTCAAGAACTCGGGTCCCACGGGACACAAGTGGGCTCGGAAACCAAATCTTACCTATCACCCACCGATGCCTCTGCTTAATTCAGTTTTAGTTGTTAAACAGTAATTAAAGTGATACAATAATTAAAGCCATGATCATCTCCAACGTCAACATGCGGCAATTCTCCAACAAAGGTGTTACTTGACGACAAGCGAAACACTAGAGCAAGCGACTACGACGCGCGGGCCCACTATCTACCAAACAACAGGTAATAGGATGTGTCCAGGGCTATATATGGCTGCAAGGGATATCACGGGTACGAAACTAGAGCATCGCAACACAGTTAGCATTAGATCAACAGGAGGGAAGTAAATACTATAAAAGTAAGATGGGTAGAAAGGGAGATGCTCTTTGAAAACATTGTCGAAGGGTCAACCAAGATCGGGCTAAGCTCACATCAACTCAACGGCCTTATCCGCCAAGAAGCAAAACACTAGAAGAAACACGGATGCAATATTTAATACAACAGTAAAATCGGCATGATGCATGTATGATGTATGGCATGGCAAAGGTGCGATGCAATTAGGCCATATTAAGTGGAACCGGAGTCCCGACAATTAATTAAATGGTTCAAGTTATTTAGAACCCCCGCAAATTAAATGTTGTTTAAACAAGGCAAGATAAGATACCGGTTCGCTACACGAGTTTAAATGAGGCCAATATGAAGCTAGATTTGCCCGCATATGGGCCCCATATTTAATTATTAGGTGAATCGGCATAAGGCCCCCAAACCACATGATTATGCATGCAAGTATGGCAGTTAATATGCAACAAGTTGTTTTATATGATAAAATAGGGTCTCGGGGAGGGGTTCACACATTTAGGGTTCTCGACGATCTTGGGGCTTCCGGGGTCCGGGTCCGGGGTCTAGGGTTCGACGGATCTGGGGTTCGGGGGGTTCGGCGGAAGCGTTCTCGGACTCCGGGGTAGACCTTGTCGGTTTCACTCCGAAGGACTCGCTGTTCTGCGGCGGAGATCCTGGCGTCGGTGAGGTCGATCTTGTCGGTTCCACGGTTCTAGTTGTCGGTGGCGATTTGTTCCCAAGACGGGAGATCTTGGTTCCGAGGTCCTTGTTGTTCCTTTCAAGATCTTGGGTGCCGCCCACGCGTGCGATGACGAACTCGGCTCCGTGTCGTCGGCAACAAGGTTCCGGGTTCCGGGACCGCCTTGAAGATCTCGGAGGGACGTTTCTCGGTTCCTCCGGTACGGGAGACGGACTTGGCGTTGAGGGTTCCACCAAACCATGGCGCGCCCAGAAGCAGATCTTGGGTCCCTGTCGAGTCCTTCGGTTCGGCTCGGAAGGTGAGCTTGTCGCCCATGTGGTCTTGACCGGCTCCGGATCGGTCTTGGGTTTGTCCTGACCGTTGACGGAGGGTCTTGCCGACCGAGGAGATGGCCCGGTCGGGGTGGGCTCGGATCAGCCCCGAGGTGGGGCCCTGGCGGATCTGGCGGTGGAGGGGACAGCGGTCGCGAGGCTCGGGCGCGGTGGAGGTCGAGGCTCATGGAGCTGTGAGGCGGGCGGCTGCCGGGAAACCAGGAGGCGACGAGAGGTGGCGACGGGCCGCAACTCCGGCGCGGCCGCGCGATGACGTCCGGCGAGGTGGCGCAGCCGGCGAGGGGTCGCGCAGACGTCCGTGAGGTCCGGAGGGCGCAAGGGAGGTGGCGAGGAGGGTGGCGACGGGGAGCGCGGCGAGCGGTGGGAGGGCGCGGCGGGCGCGAGCGGGCTGCGTGAGGAGAGAGAGGGTCGCGGCGAAGACGGACGGCCCGGGCTGAGGACGCTGGGTCGGCGAGGGACGCGAGGAGCGGCGTCATGGCAGGCGGCGAGGTGGCAGCGGCTGGAGTGAGCCGAGGCGAGCCCATCAGAATGCGCCAGTGGAAGGTCGGCCGCTGGGGATGGGCGGGCTGGCGCAGGGCGAGGTGTGGACGCTGGGACGCAGGCGCGGCCCGGGAGAGGTACAAGGCTGGCCGCCAGAGGGAGGAAGCTGGGGAAGAAGGGAGGGAGAGAGAGGGGCAGGGGGGTGGGTCCATGGTGGATGAGGACGGGCGTGGCGTGCGTGGGGCTGGGACGTGGGGGTCCATGGGCTGGTGGAGCTGGGAGTGTGGCGGGGGAAGGGCTGGCCGCGGGTGTGGGGGGCCCAGTGGTCGGGGGTTTGTCAGTGAGTGTAGATGGTGGCGTGGAAATGAGAGGGTGAGAGAGAGGAAAGGGAGAGACTGGGGCTAGGTGGCGCATGGTGATAGGATGAAAGGGTGAGGTAGATGAGGTGGCGACCGTGATAGGTGGAGGTGGAGGCTGGGTTGGGTAGTTTCGGGTAGTGTAGGGATTCGTGGGTGGACTGATTTAGTTTTCAGGCGGTTGTTCGTCGGTTCGGACCGCTCGACGCCCACCAAAATTAATTATAATTTTTATTTGTTTTGATAACTCCGCTTGCAAACCGATAGCGGCAAACAACAAAATATTCGGTCCCGGTTTTGAGGTTTGAATAAAGAGGGGCGTTTAGAAAACAACACGGGTTTTGCAAACATAGTTTTGGCAAACAATGCATGATGATGACGATGCAATGCACAAATTCAACGCGATTTTCTAGTAGTGGTTTTTGCGGGATGCCACAGCCGGCCATGGAGGGTGCCCCCACCTCTCCCTCATTCATGTGGGTGGACACTCCACTCACAGAATGGCCCTTCAATTTTCTCCACTCAAAAACCCACTCAAATTCCCATTAAATTTCCACCAAATTTAATGCAAACTCTCATTAAATAAAACTCTTTTATTTTATTTAGAATTTTGTCAATTACTTTAATGACAAACATTCACAAATAACCCCTTGCTAGAATTCTATTTCACATGCATAACCACTTTATGCAATTTCACCCAAAACTGCTTTGGTATCTAGTGAAATAAATTCGCGCTTGTTCATTCTTTCGGCATGAAACATTTGCTCCAATTGGATATCGGTGTCTTAAGTGTGTCACCCTACGGTTCGTGAATAATGCGGACATGATCGAGACCCCTCTCGGATCAATAATCAGAAGCGGGATCTGGAGACCCATACTGACTTCCACACATTCAACGATGACTTTCTTGTGATCGTCGGAACCTTTTACGCTAGTATCTTAATCCCTTTGTTTCACGATATATTACATGTCTGAGATTCGATCATCGGTATCTCCATACCTGGTTTGATCTTGTTAGTGACATGCACTCTTTTCTCGTTCTCGTGATATAACATTCTAGTGATCAAATCACTTGCTTGCAAGCTAACCAATGTGATATCACCGAGAGGGCCCAGAGTATATCTTTTCGTCATCAGGATGAACAAATTCCACTCTCGATCCATGGGCCTCAACATAACACTTTATTAGTTCTGAATCCATCTTTATAATCACCCTGTTACGGTGTGACGTTTGATGTTATCAAGAAACTCTTCTGGTGTTAGTGATTGACATGATCTCATGGTCTAAGGATTAGGATCACTTCGTAAGTTGTTATAGCAATATAAACTCAATGTCTTTGATCGTAATGCTATACTTCGGATGAATGTCCATCACACCATTACACTAATGTTGTGATCCTGTTATTAACAACTTCCAATGTCTATGATCAGGAAACATTGATCATCTTGTTAATCAACGAGCTAGTTTATGAGAGAGGCATAACTAGGAACTTTCTGTTTGTTTATTAAACACACATGTATTAACGTTTCCGTATTAATACAATTATAGCATGCAAAATAAACATCTATCATATACTTGGAATACACATAATAAACACTTTATTATTGCCTCTCAGGGCATATTCCCTTCATTTGCTGCACCGCCGCTCCGCTTCTAGCTCGCGTGCGCTGCCGCTTGACGTCCTTCTCCGCGCGGAGCCGGCCCGTCGAAGCGCGCTCACTACTTCCTGCCGCCTTCGACGATCGGGTGCCGCCACCGGCGGCGGCCAGGGCTTGTTAATGAGGGCGCTGGCCCGCTAGGGTTTGGCCCCCTGGTCGCCCCCGCGTGTGACCCGGTAGGGAGGGGGGACTTTTCCCGTTCTCACAGGTGGTGAATGCTGTTACTACTCACTGCCTAAAATCTGAACCCGTACGAGTAATTTAGATCAGATGGAGTAGTTAACTTTTTTCAATAGTTTATTTTTGATTTGTGTAGTCGGAATGATAACTCTATTCTATAGCTACTCATTTGGAGGAGATGTAGCAAGTTTGTTTGTCACGCAAAGATCGATGACCTCGCGATATGATCCACTAGTAGAAGGACGTGCGTCCCTAGCGCGATGCAGCAAGTTGGAGCGGGGTGCTGGTTTCTCGCCGCGTGGCTTTGCCTGCGTTGCTATTTGCGCGCATACTGAAAAAAACAGTAACCTAATACTGCATCGGGAAAAAACAAGTCCACCTCAAACTAAACAAAAAAGCAATGCACGAGAGGTGCGCTGTGCAATACAGTGCAAACGAAAGCAGTGTAACATCGTAATATAGACAGTACACCGGGATATCAGACAGTGTACCATGAAACGCAAGCAGTGCATTTCTAATATTTCGAAGCGACTTCCGAGCGTCTTTTATTTCAGGGTGTGATTCAACGGTTTCGCGCATAGCACGGTGCCTTCGGCGTTTCGAATATTCATATAGATCTTGGGGGTCGTGCATTTCGAAGTGTCTTATATCTCGAAGTGTCTTGTATTTCGTAGCGTGATTCCGCGGGCTGCACCCGTGGCACGGCGCCTCAAACATTCATATAGATCTTGAAAGGTCTTGTATTTTGGAGCGCCTTGTATTTTGAAGTGTCTTTTATTTTAGAGCGTCTTTTATTTCAAAACGCAGTACAGAAAACAGTGCACTAAGGATACCTTGTTGTGCACTATGATGAAAGGCAGTGTAATGCACTACAAAAGGCAGTACGCGGATAGGCACTACTAGTGGTCCGCCCCGTGCACCGAGATCATAACAGTACAACACAATACAAAAAGGTGGGGCGCACTGTCAGGACACTACGTGGTGCACTGCAACCGAAGGCGTTGCAATTGCACAGACTAGGCGTGCACTACAGAACCGCGCCGTGCACTGCGGTGGAAGGCAGTGCAATTGCACAGACTAGGCATGCACTGCCCGGGAACCGCGTCGTGCACTGCGGTGGAAGGCAGTGCAATTGCACAGACTAGGCATGCACTGCCCGGGAACCGCGTCGTGCACTCCGGTGGAAGGCAGTGCAGTTGCACAGACTAGATGTGCACTACCAGAGAACCGCGTCGTGCACTGGGATGGAAGACGGTGCAATGCAATACACGTAGGCAGTTCATGAGCGATGCAATGCTATGTAACCATGGCATGCACTGCGACCGCAGGCAGTGCAATTCAGTACAAGGAGGCAATGCAAGGTCGGTGCACTGCCCGGGAATTACGTCGTGCACTGCGATGAAAGACAGTGCATGCATGGGTGGTTCACTTCCACGAAACAACACTATGCACTGCCAGGATACCGAACCCGTTGTTGGAAATATGCCCTAGAGGCAATAATAAAAGTGATTATTATTATATCTTTGTGTTTATGATAAATGTTTACATTCATGCTATAATAGTATTAACCGGAAACATTAATATTTGTGTGATTTGTAAACTAAATTAGAGTCCCCGGTAAAGCCTTTTTATAATACTATCTTGTTGGTTAATAGATGATCGTGGTTTCTCGATCATGAACATTGAGATGTTATTAACAACAAGATCATATCATTAGGAGAATGGTATGATGGACATACTCCTATAGATAAGCGTAGCATTAAGATCAAGTCATTTCAATAGTTCATTTGCTATAATCTTTCTGATACATAGTAACATAATTTCTTCGACCATGAGATCATGCTAATCACCATCACCAGAAGGATGCTTTGATGATATCAAACACCACACCGTAACTGGGTGGCTATAAAGGTGACATTGAGTGTTCAGAAAGTATATGTTGATGCACATGGATCAAGAGTGGGATTTGTCCATCCATATGACAGATAGATATACCCTAGGCTCTCTCGGTGGAATGTCATCCAATTGGCTTGCAAGCATGTGACTGGCTCACAAGGGATCACATATCACGGGAATAAGAAAAGAGTACTTATCGGTAACGAGGTTGAACTAGGTATGCAGAGATACCGACGATCAAACCTCGGATAAATAAACTATCGCGAGACAAAGGAAAATTGATATCGTATGTAAGTGGTTCATTCGATCGCAAAGTAATCGTTGAAATATGTGGGAGCCATATGAATTTCTAGATTTCTCTATTGGTTATTGATCGGAGAAGTGTCTCGGTCATGTCCGCATAATTCACGAACCGTAGGGAGACACACTTAAGGATTCAATGTTGTTTAGTAGATATGGAATGTAAGTAGGGATACCGAATGTTGTTCGGAGTCTCGGATGGGATCCGGGATATCACGAGGAGATCCGGAATGGTCCGGAGAATAATATTCATATAAGGAAAGTCTGATTCCGGAGTTCGGGAATGATTTCGATGTTTTCATCAGAGAGGTTTTAGAAGATTCTAGAAGGTTCACTGAACCGGAAGGGGAATGGTCCATGAATATGTCATGGGCAAGTGGAATGATTGGATCATATCCTAGGTCACTTGGTTTGGGCATTTGCAAAAGAGAATTAAAGCTCTAAACTGAAAGTCAAACGGGAGGTTTGAAAAAGTCAAATTAAACAATGGTTTCCTAGTGGAAGAAGGAAAGATTCATTCCTTCAATCCAACTTGGGTTTGGTTTTGAATTCAAACTCTCCCCTCCCAAGGCTGCCTCCCTCTCATAAATAGAGGGGGAGGGCTGCCCCAAACAACACAAGAGCCAACCCTCCCCACCCCGTGCGCCGCCGCCTAGCCGCCGCCGCCGCCTCGTCGCCATTGCCCTAGCCGCCGCTGAGACGTCCTCCTCCCGGCCTTCTAAACCTAGATCGCCAGAAAACCCTAGATCCACCATAACTGACACCGGCTTAGGCGAAGCTCTGCGAGATCTTCCCTCTACTTTCGACACCACGCCGTCGTGCTGCTGGAATCGCGAGGGGAGAACTACAACCTCCGCTGCCTGCTGAAATAAAGGAGAGGAAGGTCTTCATCGAGTACCGAACGTGTGACCGACCGCGAAAGCGCTGCCGGAACGCAGCGCCGGAAGGACCGTCTACGCGATCTTGAGATCGGCAAGTGTACAACTACATCACCCACGAAAATCTGCTCTCGTTAACCGCTTTTGAATATTCGAGGGTGAGTACTCTAATCAACTCGTTGCTACAATCTAGTAGATAGATCTTGGCTTGTTTGTGTGTAGTCGGTAGAATTTTTTTGTTTTCCATGCTACGAACCCCTACATCCGTGCACTAAGACCAATGGCAGAAGGCAGTGCATTGCCAGGACATCACCCCGTGCACAAAAATTGAAAAGGCAGTACGATCTAGGTATGAAAGGAAGTGCAATTTTTTTTATCGAAACATATCAATAGGGGATTTAGTTTTAAAGATCTCGATGCGACTAAGACAAAAACGGATCGTGATTTGGACTCTTGGTTCGAAAGATATTTCATTTTTTGTTAATTGGATCTACAAAAGAAAAAGAGAAAAACCCAGCGCAACCCTCTACGATTGACATGTGGCGAGCAAGAAAGAGGAATGTGAAAATGCACGATGCACGAAACGCTGCCACGTGCTCATGCGGGATGAGATGTTAGGTATACTCCTTTTTCTAGTCAAATCATCAATACATATTGTAAGGAAATATTAGTATATTTATGAAGGATTATACTTCATGTATTTTTTCCAACTTTTTGTTCATGGCGTTTTGAGGAGCAGTGAATATAATTCCTACAAATTCAGTTCATTTTTATATTTCTCATATCTTGAAGATTCTCAATGACGTTTTTTTTAATCTATAGATCTGCTTATATTGTGACTTGGATTGCATAATACTCTCTCCGTCCATGAATAACTGACTTGGATTTGTCTAGATTCGAGTGTATCTATAAACTCAAGTCAGTTATTTCTGATGAAGGGAGTATAATTTTCACTCTATCAAAAGTCTTATGGCCATCCATATCTGCTGTTATTTCTCTTATCTTTTTGTTATTTTCTCTTATCTTATCCATATTAGACCATCTTGGCTAGTGCTATATTAGGATAGTTAAGTTACTTGTAGAAACTTAAAATTGCTAGCTTTAATTTAATAAGAGTTAACTTATGGTTAATTGCTAGTCTTTCTTTCATGACTTCCTACATGTTTTGTTTGATTTTTTGCACGTATAATTATCGGGGAAACCGTCTATATTGATTATATGCATCGGATGAAACCAACTATGAATACGAGCATATAAATAATCAAAACGTATCTTCACAAGAAGTAGGCCCGGCCTCCGTTTTATGCTCTTGGATGGTACTATAAGCATTTTTATTTGAATACCAAGCATAGAGAATGCACGAGTTGTCAACTTATTAGTGGGTCCAATTTGCAAAAAGCCATTGACAACACTTTAATTTACACTCTAGCAGATTCCATGACTACAAATATTTAATAATGCACTAGAACCACTCTATTAAGATATTTGTTCAAGAATGTTTAAAGATCTCTATCATGTATGTAGTGATATTAAAATATTTACACCGACATACATGCATATAGAAAAAATCATATGCAAATGTGGAAATAATTCAAGGAGCAATTTTACCATGTCATACAATTTAAATTTAGCACAATCAAACCATTAAGAAATATACATTACAACCGAGTTAAAGAACAACAGAACTAACATTCAGAAAAATGTGGTTAATTATGTCATATAAATAAATGAAATTATATAATGTTATAGTGTGAAACATAAGTACAAAAAAGTATAAAAATTAGTATAAATATATTTATTTTATTTGCCTAGGTCAAAATTATTATTTCTTAATATTAATCATGTGCAGTCAAAGCCAAAGTGGGTGAGGCTCTTTGCCTAATGGTTGTGTTCCTCGATCGGAGCGGGAGGTCAATTGGATTCATGCAGACATCGCTAGAAATATAACTGAGGCATATTGGGGTAAATTATGTTTCATGGCAGGGATATATCTTCTCTATAGAAGGAGCTTAGCTAACTAGTTTCCCTACCGACCACTCTCTACATCCATGGTAGCCTCTCCGGGCAACCAACCCCGTTTTGCGTCAACTTGCCCCGGAGCAACAAGCCACTGCATGTAGTTTTATTTGGGAACAAACACAAAAAGCTGGTATTTTAAAATTCACTTTTTAAAATACTACAATGCCTCCTTTTTAATATCCCTTCAACTACATCCGGATTAAACCCACCTGAATTATTAATAACTGCTTGCAATTCCTCACCAAGTGAATATTAATAACTCTAAGAGGATAAAACACAAAGAGAGCCGACTCTAACTAGAATCCCTAATACTTAGGGGGACCAAGTTGGTCTAAACATATCTTATATTACTTGTTTTTCCTATTTCTACAAGAAGTGGTAGACTAGTGCATCCCGATGTGAGCCAACGAGGTTCTGGAATTAAGTTGAGTCGAAGGGATCAACAAACTGAGCATGCATGGCAACCAAATTTGAACATTCTACTACAAAATTTGAAATCCAGTTAAACTAGTAGCGATGATTGTGTAACTTGTAAATTTTTGTCATCATTGGGAAGCTCCTTCTGTGCATGCAACCATGGCAGATGCTGATGGTTATTCTTCAGGGAAATGCTGTCCATTTGGTCAGTAACTCCAATGCTAATTCCATATCGAGTAGATTATGGAACGTTGGATTAGACACTACGGGAAAACAGTTCTTTGCCATGTGGAAAATCCGCACGGCAATATATGAAATCCACGCGGCAAAGTCTGTTCTTAAGAATTAACCACAACAACTCCTCCTTCCCCTAGATGTTCTCCTTTTTTATTGCAAATTCTGTTCAAAAATATTATTATGGTGCATGTACGTGGGTTTAGTGTAATTGAAGGTTGGAGTACTTTTCGGTAGATTATGTTTGCTAATTTCAATTTCGTAGAATTGCAGTTCAACACAAGAGTCATTTACCACATGTGTCTTTGAGGTGTTCGATAAAATTCTCAAGCCGTAAAATATTTCATATATGTTGTTGCATGCACCATCCTGATTGCCACAGGCTTTGCATAGGTTGCACATTTATATCCAATACCTGGTCTGGGCACAACCTTATGCGAGCTTAACACTGACAACGGTTTAATGGTTTATCATTTGCATCTATTTTACATGCATGCTTGGTCACGGGCGGTCCTCCCAATCTCCATATTTTTTGTGGTAGAATCGACAAAATTGATCCAAAGACCCAAAAAAATCACAAAATAAACTCGCGAAACAATTTCATTGAAATAATCCTTTTCTATCCCTAAGGCGCCACACTACAATGTGTCACGCCATTCTCTAGGACACCGCACACGCTGCTACACCCCAGTGCATCAAGTGTGGCCCCATGCACAAGGACGCCACACCCTGCTTTGGCGTGCCTTGCTCTACGGCGCCACACCATGGGATTATTTTATATGGAGCCAATCAGTTTGGTTTATACTAGAAGTAAAAGCGCGCTTCGCCGCGCCGCCTTCATCTTATTTTAACACTGCATGACCGGCAAGGATGATTTTTTGACTATGCACAATCTCCAAATAGTCTATGCATAGTATATTGGCACTCATTTGGAGGGATGGACATTCCATGCCAACAACTTATATTCGTACTTAGTCCAGAGTTGGAGCGCATTCCATTTGTATACCAATTACCAAATAAAGACATACGACAGGTGGAAACAATTCATCATGCAAATCTCTCATATGTAAAAATGTATAAACTTTCATCATCCTGGCCTATTTTTGTAAATAAATCCGAACCCATTTTGCTTGCTGAGGTTTGTAACACATACAACAACCATAATTAGGTGACGTATGAAAATGGTGAGCTTTGCCTACCTCGCCGCCTGGAGGGCGTCCTGGCACAACATGGTAAACAAGCTTTGTTTGT
This sequence comes from Avena longiglumis, assembly GCA_030063025.1. Lineage (NCBI taxonomy): Eukaryota > Viridiplantae > Streptophyta > Magnoliopsida > Poales > Poaceae > Avena > Avena longiglumis. Next base: position 33,341,394 of record CP125979.1, read on the forward strand.
GACTGTGCTCATGCTACACTTATATTCTTCGTGTGTGTTTATATTCTGTTGAGGAAAAACTCCACCTAATTTATAACGTCCGACATCTATAACCTTCGGCTGCTAACATGTCTTGTTGCAATAAAATACATCATGTCATCCATGATCCGCACAAGGTAAGACAAACACAAACCTGAATTACTCAACACCAATCTTTCAAAAATATGTTTTACCATCTCAATACTGATTTCAGATAATCACCACATACAAAGATACAAAAAATGTTATAATACTACATCAATTAGTTAAGGCCTTGCTTGGTTCGCTGTAATTTAGCCTGAAACCTCCGTTTTAGTCGGAGCCCAATAAATTACAGCCCGACAACATTATTGGCACTTGGTTGGCCGTGTTTTTTTCTGCTCCGAATAGTTTCTGGCCCATTTACATGCGAAAAGCTCACGGACGTGCGGGGGTCAGTTTCCTTTCCAACCCGACAGACGAGACGGGGCGGCCTCATCCCAACCCTAGCGACAGACGGGCGGGGCGGCGATTGGCTTGGCGAGACGGCGATCGGGCGGCGCGATCGCGGCGTGGCGATCGGCGGCGCAAGGTCTGCGCGAGGCGGCGACTCATGGCTGCGCGGAAGCGACTCGCGAGGCAGCTGAAGCGACCGCGGCGGCGGCACAAGGTCCGCCGCCTGTGTCCACCTCTAGCCCGTCTGGCGCAAGGTCATCGCGGCTCCTCCCGCCACCGCACTACTTGGTAACGCGCCAAACCCCGTCAGATCTAGGAGTTCTTGCCTCTTCTTTGTATTAGTTCTGCAGAGTGAGATGGGTAGCTGATGGAGACGCTGATGGAGACAACTATCATCGTGTGATGGGTAGCTGACGTCCTTTCTTACCTTATAATCATGAGATGGGTAGCTGATGTCCTTTCTTACCTTATAATAGTCAGATGGGTAGCTGATGGAGACGCTGCAGAGTGCGCATTGTTTGCGGGACTATAGTTTTGGATCCATGAATTATGCCAGATAATGCAAACAGTGTAGGATTACTTCCGGACAAGTTCTGATTGACGGTGTAGTGTTCTCCGGTACACATGTTTTACTTACTCATTGGTTGGTTGGGTTTATTATCTGGGAAAGAAGAATAAATGGTTCACTTCTGATATGTCCTATTCAGATTCAGTGAACATTTATCATACTACAAACTGAGTCATTTTGTGTCAGGGAATTGAAATGAGGTGTGACACTCGGCAATGTCTAGAGCGCTTAGTTTTTCTCTCCTGGTCAAGATTGAATTTGGTCTTGCCATGATGATGGTCCAGTTAATCACTGTGGGTGCCCCTCTATAGCCTGCAATAAAATGAGAAGGTTCACGATAGTACTGTTTCACGCATTTGCATCTATGTCTTGCACACTCTAAGGTATTCATCATCCTGTAGAGTACTGTTAACTCCACCATTCTACCTTGTCATATTCATTGTAGAGTACTACCTTTTATCTTCTACCTTGTCATTTAAACCTTCCATGGCCCTTATTTACCTTTTTGAATTATCCCTTACATCCATCCTTCTCATACACGTTCAGCAGATTTGAATTTTCTTTTAGTGGCATATTTTCCTTACTAGAACAAAACAAAAAGTGGTTGGTTGAGATTTTCTCAGTAATTGTCTTAGTTTTGCCTGAGTTTGGTATTAGTTAATCGGTTGCCTTCTCTGCGTGTTTTTAGCTTCCCTTTGTATATCTAGGAGGAACTTATAGGAGGCTTGTATTGTGTTGTGTAGGGAAGGACCACAACAATGGCCTTGTTTTGGTCCTGGTACATACTAGCTTGCTGGAACATACTAGCTTTGGTACATACTAGCTTGCTGGAACATATTAGCTTTGGTCTTGTTTTGGTCCTGGTACATACTAGCTTGCTGGAATATACTAGCTTTGGTACATACTAGCTTTGGTCTTGTTTGGAAAATTATCTGTTGATATGCTTGCTGGAACATACTAGCTTTGGTCTTGTTTGGAAAATCATTTGTTGATACAAGTTCAGTTTGTTTTGTTGAGAAAAAAGCAGCACCAGTCTGCTATGTATGTTTATATTCTTTGGTTTGTATAGATTTTCTTTTTGAGATATTTGTTCTACACTAATACATACCTGTTACTCTTAATGTGTTGTTCTTAATGCGTTCTTATTGTTATGTGTTGTTACTCTTTCTTGCTGTTGTTCTTATTGTTATGTGTTGTTACAATTTCTTAGGATTAGCCCAGTTTCCTATCTTAGAGATCGGAAAGAAATATCAGAAGAATAAATAACAAGTTGATATGGCCTAGTTTCTACACGTAGTAGAACAAGTAGATTGATGGTTTCTACATGTAGTAGAACAAGTAGAACGATGTGCTGCTTATCTAATTTGACCAACTAGCCGAGTTCTTGCTGGTAGAACCAAACTTATGTAGCCTGTAGCTTTTATTTTTTTCCTTTTTAGCAGCTGCACTTGTCATGCATGATATATTCATGAGACAAATTATCTTATTTTCCTGAAGTTAGATGTAGAATCTGTTGAGCTCCCTGCTTGCTCAATGCATGTGATGAATGTCTTAGAGATTGTTTTGAAAATAGAGAGCTACTACTTATCATGTCTTGGTGTACCCTGGAAAATAAGAAAACAAGCTACTACTTGTTGCATGCACTTAAACTATGCATCTCCTCTTTTGGGTGGATTCAATTCTTAAATTCGTAAATAAATGTGATGTTCTTAATACATTTTTATTGTTGTGTGCTGTTACATTCTTATCATACCAATGTAGAACAAGCTTGTTGTTTATTTATCATGCAAATTTTTTATTTTTTATTTGATTTGCTACTATTTTTTATATATCAGGCCAATGAGGATCGATAATCATAGAACAAGCTGTTTTGTTCTTTCATTCTTGTCGATGTGGTCTATTCATGACTGTCCCTGAGATTAGAATAATGTCTATTGTCTTAATATAGTATCTATAATGGTTTTTTTAATTTAGGATGCCAAGTTCAAGTCTTCAGAAGTCCATGCGAGTTCAAGTCTGTTGAACGGCTATTATTTGTAATTTAAGTAATCTGCTTTGTTGTTGATCTGAAAAAACTGAAGCTTTTATTCATGAATAACTGTTAAAATATGACCTGAAATATTTTTATGTAAGTTAACTTTCTTCATATTTATATTTGATCATCTACCAAAAATACTAGTATATTAACTAGAAAAGATAACCTCTGAATTTACTTCCGATGGACCGTGTGTGCACGTCCAAAACTGTCCGGAAGCAAACCGGAGCTGAAAATATGTGTGCACGTCCAAATGCCTCCGGAAACAAACCGAAGCCGGAAATGAAACGTGCGTTCCAAGCGGGGCTTAAGTCCAAACTTTTAGACCTCCGGTGCATATTCCTCTTCCTCACCCGAGTCCTGACCACCATCCATCCCGAGCCGGCGGCTCGCTCTGAATCTCTCCCTGCGCTTCACCTGCTGCCGGCCGCCGTCGCTCACCGCTGCCGCTGCTTCCGCCGCCTCCGCCCTAGCCCCCCCCTTCTCCCTCGGGGGGCGTCTCTATCTCAACCCGAGCCCCAAAGGCGGCCCTACAGCTGCCGCCGCCCCAACACGCGCGCAATTCGCCGCCGCCATCGCCGTCCCCGTCCTCCCTCCTCGCGACGGCATCCCGTCTCCGACCCGTCCGCAACCCTCGGCGGGCCGCCATTGATTGGGGTTTGAGGTACGAGCTCGTTCCCATCCAGGCAGCGGTTACTTAAATCTCACTGACCCGACGATCCAAAACAATCAAATCCCACCGATTTCTGGGCGCGCACCATCTAGATCCGCCCCTACCTGTCTATTCATCTGTTAGCCCCTGTCTATTCGATTGTTCATTTTTTTTTTCAGTTGCTGTATTGCTGAACTGAATACTGAAATCGGTGTTTGTCTGTAGTCCTCTGCGTTATTGCTGAGCTGAATGCGGTAATCTGAATTTTGTGTTTTTCTGCAATCCTTTGCCTGAAGAAACAGCAGAGTCGAATCGTTGTTAGGCTCGTGCCTTGTTGCTACCAGCTCCAGTATGTCGTGTTGGTCGGATTTGGGCGTTGGAGGGAACCGTCGGAGTGGGCACATGGGGGCGTCGGGGGGATGGATGTAGCCACCGGAGTGGAGCGGATGACCTCGTCGCAGTGAGGTGGAAGAGCCCATCGAAGCGGTGGAGGGACTTTTGGGCGCCGTTTCCTCCAGTGTCCACCGCCAGAGCGGAGCCACGGTGACGCCGGCAGTAGCTGGAGAGTATTTTCCCCTTCCCGAAAGCACCCACACTACCTGGTCCGGTCGAGCCAGATAGCCCCCTATCTTCGCCGACCTGCATCTCCGCCGCCGCTCGGCTCCTTTCCTCTCCTCTCTGTCGACGGCGACAACCGGCACACCGCGTACGACCGCCGTCGTGTCCTGAAGATTCGAGGGCGGCACGTGGGTCAGCGGAGGTTAGTTCCCCTTTTCACCGAAGCAAAGCACCTCTTTATTGTCTCTGTTCCGTGGTGCCCGAGGCGGCCGCGGGGGTCGATTTGGGGATGATCTAGTTCAATTAGGGCATGTTTCCAGAAGATTTTTTGTGGCTTAATTTAGGAGTAGTATATCATGCATGGATGCGATATGTAAATTATTCTGTAGCTTTTCTACTAGGGTTTTGTAGTTCAGATTGGACTGAAAAGGCAGGGGTTTTGGTAAGGGTTTAGTAGCGTGCACCATCTCGACCCCCCAATTTGTCTATTTAATATCTCGTAGGCTGATTGTTTGATTCTACTGTTTCTTTCAATCAGTATCTATTGTGGCCAGTGGTAGATGATCTGGCAAGAGACTTATATATGTTTTTGCGTTTATTGCAGGGAACAGATATGGCCGGGTTCCGTCAAACCGTGTTGTCCACCTGCTGGCTAATGCCTATCTTGTCAACTTTTTACTTTTGGGCGGTTGCTTTGAGCACGTTTAGCGCTCTTCGCAGCGAGCCTTCCATGAACCCAAGCTCCGCACCAACGAGGTGCACCCCAGAGGCAATCCAAAAGACCATGGTTGCTTGTATTTGGTGGATGACAGCGTTCTTCATATGCTCCGTTTCCATCCTCTTCTATGTGCGCACGATAGTTGAGACTGCAGCGAACGCTGAGACAAAAGGAAACAGCAGCTTCGAAGAGGAGGCACACAAGCTCGCTCGAGAGGAGCTAAGGCAAGCCATCAAGGCCGTCGATGTTGCCCTGGCCACCCTGGACGCCCTGGCCAAGCCCACTTCTGATGTCAAAGCTGTCGATGAATACGTCAAAGCTGTCGGGATGAGGAACGTGGCCACCGCCAAGGCAGAACGCACGAAGCCAAAGGAAGGCCTGGCGAGGCTGCCAAGAGCGAGGCAGGTACGGGTGCGCCTGTTGTTCTTCTTGGTCATCTTTCTCTCCTTTTGGGCTGGAATCTGTGCTGCTGTTGCGTTCCATTTCTCCCTCCGGCCTCAGATTGGCTGTGTTGACGGTGTGATGGAGATCGCCCCGTTCGTTCTTGGTGGCCTTATATTTTTGTCAGTGCACGTGCAGGCTGCATGGGCAGCACTCACAGAAGATTAAGCTGTGTCTCTGTTTAATTTTGTGTGGACTTATCTCGAGGGAAGCTTATTGTACTGAACTGTGTTGCTTTGTCTTAATGTATGAAGTTTAAACCTTGGATCTAATGTACGTCAACCCCATGTCTCGGAGATAATATATTTTTCCAATGCAGTGTACTGTCATACTCCTTTTGTCAATATAAAGCTCTTGTTAAACTTTTCGGTCAATATAGAATAGCACATTTTATGTGTTTGCTACGGTCTCATTTATCCTGCTATTTAGGATCATAAGCTCATTTTATACTCATAATTGCTGCTGATTTTTTAAGACAAAACATTGTTTCCTTATATCTCGTGCTACCCCTGTTTATGTTTTGGTGAAGAAGGCTGCTGCTGAATGAGTACATAATAAGTTTATGTTTGCATTGCTTGGTGGTTTCTTATGTTCGGCAACTCAGGATCACATCGCTGGAGCAGCATATCATGCTGGCGTTGGATTCTGATTTGTCATATTTGCGTTGCTTGACGGTAACTTGTCCTGTGTTGCTTTGCATAGTATAAAGCTTTTTTTCTTGGGAGAGATATCATGTGCTAGTTTGCAAATATTCAGTAGGAAGCTGCAGTCTGGTTGTGTTGGTGGATCTCTTGCGATTATACCCTTCGCTGTGGTTGGAGCCGTAGCCACACTGGTTCATGGGTTTCTTGGTTGGGTAGCCATAACGCAGGACTAAGATGCACACGAGGGACATCATTTTACTCTCAGGTACGGCTGCAACCCCCACCACCACCACACCCACACCTTTTGTTGATGTCTGTTAGTTCTTGAAAATTTCTTAAGACTTGTGACTTAAATATTATGCGCATTTCATTTGCCATTTTGTTATAGGTTGGTCTATCTTATTTTCTTGTGCTGTCTTTTGCTCTGTGGGTACACACTAAGAGATTTTTGATTGAGCACTCATAAATGTCCTGATACTTATGTTTGGTTGTGTTAAAATATGGATCCTTTGTCTTATTACTGAACGGTCTAGCTCACAATGTTGGTATCACAAATAAATGTGTGTGTCGCCATGGCATACTAGTGGTCCTTCCGAATCAACATTAATTGTAACTACTACATGATGTATGAGCAGACAAAGACGAAGGCAATCCATGACGGGTCTCAGACAAGCAGATCGTAAGATTCTTTATAGCTAGGGAACTTGTGAAATGCCACAGTAGTGTTTGAAACTGCCCGTAAACTGATACCTGGTTGATGCCTTCTTAGTACTGGTTGTTGTTGGTCATTCAGATGATTGATTTGGTAGCAGGAGGGAGAGCAACTTGATTCTTGATTGTAGTCTGTTCATAGTAGAGGTACTAAGTGATGTATAGCTACATTGTGCGTAAATCTGCACATAATATGCCACTGTTCCTTCACTATATAGTAGTTACTAGTTAGTAACATGTAGTTACTGTTCTTTGATTGCAAGTTTGCAACTAGGCTGTAAGGAAGTTGTGTATGTATATCTTTTTGTTCAATTTTGTAGGCACCTCATCATGTTGTTAAATTTCATTTAGTGGAAATATATTGTGAATCTGAACTGCCCTTGGTCTTTTTTTGTATGTGCTTCTATTTTTTTGCAATGTGGCTTCACCTGTCAGATCTGATCACGACAGCTAGTTTGGCCTCTAATGTGGCTGCTCTAATGCTGGCACTAAGAAGTTAGTAACCTGCTGACCTGATTACGTTTCTGTGTTTGTGTTTTTTTCTAATAGTTCACCTTTCCCACCCATATGGAACAATCTTCTGTAATTTTTATTTTGACAGTAGACCCATGTTTTTCTTCACAACACCCCACACTTCTAGTCCACTACTTTGCTCTGTTTGTTGGTGTATAATCTAAATTCAATGCAGGTTGTTTCTGTTCGTTCTTTGCCATGTCTCTTTATAGTCTATGTTCTGTCAGACTTAAATTACATTATCGGACTTGATGGCTAATCTGTGTGGGATTTGCCATATGGGTGGTAGGTGTTCGATAGGAAGAAGGTTGAGCCCGAGGTCAAGGACGAGATTCTAGAGGCAGAGGTGGGGGTGAAGGCATCCTGCTGAACTCGTTAATGATCATCTTAGCGAAACCCGAGAGTTGTGAGGTCTTATATGCGTAGTTTCCTTTGTGTCCTATCTTTCCGACTTAGTTTGGACATGGTTGGCTGAGCAATTTCGCAGTGCATCTCACTTGGACAATGATTGATCACTTGGAGGGTGTTTATTGTAATCTATGATGACTGATTAGTATGCATTCTGTTGCTGTAAAATTTTAAAAAATAATCGATAACTTTGTGTTGTTCCAGTTTTATCATTTGATAGCAAAATATCGTTACATCACTCAGTAGGCTTATAGATGCTGAACTTTAATATAATAACGGTCCATGGCCGCCATTGCATCGTGGCAGTTGTTAGAAACACAACAATACAAGGAAATGTATGCTTTTGTGCTATTTCCATCCTAACAAACATGAATCCGTTGGTTGATAAAAGTTGGACCGTGAAGGCATTTAAACCTGTTGGTTGATTAGAACTAGCTACGAATTTAACCATGGAACTTTTTTCTTGAGAGAAACAACGGGACTCTCTGCTGCGGACTTTATTGACCAAAGCACACCTACATTGTAAATTAACAAAGACAAACTAAAGCTAGGAGGATCCTCAAACCAAACATATGGTTGAGCTCCACACACTCTTTAGCTAAAAGATGAGCTACACTATTAGAATTTCTAGTAGTGACATAAACATACTCTACTTTGGTAAAGAAGAAGCTTGGACACATATGTCTTCAAATATCGGTGCAGCTGTTGTTCCCGCAAATCCCTCATCTTTCAAAGAGTTGATGATCTCAAGACAATTTGACAGAATCACTAATTTGTTGCATCCAACCTGATTTGCCAAGTAAAGCCCGTACCTGATAGCGAGTGCCTCCGTTGTTGATGTTGGAATAAATGGGCATCTACAAGAATTGGGCCCATATAAATTTCAGAAATTGGAAAGAAGTCGAGGGGGTGGAGGCTGTGAGAGTTTAGTCCCACATTGCCAAAGGAGCAAGATTTTGACCTGCTTATAAGGGAGCCTCTCATACTTAGACTAGTTGGAAAGATTAGAGAGCGTTATGCTAAGTGTACACCACACGCGCTTGCTTGCATTTTGCATTTATTCGTGTTTAATTATGCTTTGGCGAGGTGAGCGCGACCGTGGCCTGTTAAGTTGCATCTATTTTTAATCTTTTTGCCGAACAGTTTACTTATCTTATCCATACGTGCCTGACTCACGCACGACTCGAAGATAGATTTCCCGTTAAGGGAAGTTAGGAGATCATTCGTGATGGAGATATAACAGGGGGCGGATCCTGGAATATAGGCATAACGTGTTGCGTGGGGTTATCCTTTCGAGTCTATAAGAGGAACACGTCCCTCTCGACAGAAGACACCAGTTACACAAAACCCTACTCCGTTCTCTTCTGTAGCCGCCGCCGATCTTCGCTGATCCTTTCCCTGTCGTGTAGCGGGGAGAGGAAAGCAGTAGTCTCCGGACTTTTCTCGGCGTTTAGCGTCTCGCACGAGGAAACCGGGCGATAGATGTGGCATCCCGCAAAACCACTACTAGAAAATCGCGTTGTTTTTGTGCATTGCATCGTCATCATCATGCATTGTTTGTCTGAAACTATTTCGAAAAAACCTAGTTTTGCTTTGTACAAATACCCCTCTTTATTTCAAAGGCAAAACCCCGAGCGTATCGGATATTTTATTTCCCTAAAAACTAATTGCAAAGTGGCCCTGTTTTAAAATAAACGACACCGAACAAACACATCTTTAAAAAACCTAGACTCTAAATCCTAGTCCCACCAAATCCTAATCTACCCACCAACCGTAGCGTGCCACCTCACCCCTAATTCCCTACCCACCCCGCCACATCATCAATCCATCAGCCCCACCCTCTCTCCTTCTCTCACCCTAGCCCATCCTAACCACTCTCTCTCTCCCTCACTGCCAGCCCGACCCCACCCGCGCCTGGCCCACCCGCAGTCCTCCCTCTCTCCTCCCCCTGGCCCACGCGTCAGCCACACCCCATGTAACACCCTCAGAATCGGACCTACGCAAGTTTGGGCAAAATTCACCAAACCCACATAGAAACGATTCAAAGGTGCCCACCAGGCACTTTCGTGCGGGTGGAAAACGAAGTAGTAACATTACACAACAGTCCTCGATGGGACCCACGTAAGATATATTTAACTGACTCAAAGAGTCAAGAATACGAAAATATACAAAGATCCAAATCACCTTGAAAACGATAGGCGTCCAGCTACGGCAAGATGCAAATGGGGCTAAGAGCCTCAAGAATAACCAATGGCGTCCATAACCCCGCCCAAGCCGGAAGGGTAACCGCTAACGACGCCGATCTCAAAACCCTTAAACAAAAGGTGCCGACAGAGGGCAAAGGAAAAGAAAGGAGCGTCAAGATCGAGGCCAAGACACGGCGAGGTTAGAATTCGTCCTCGCCTACATAGGTATGGTGGATCGAGCGGCGGCAAAGATGCACTAAACAACCTATAGAGACTCGATACAATGGCGGCAATCGAGAGGGGTAAGAATGACCTATCCGGATCCACCTCAAGCTAACACCCAAACAAACCCATCCCGGTGTTTCCCTCGAGACCAAACGAGGAAGTCAACCGAGGAACTCACGCGGTTGGCGCTTTTATTGTTCGATTATCGTTGCGGCAATTACTAGTCGTGTAGATGATCGTCACGATAAAACAAGCGATGGGCCCTTTTAGTTAACCATTCCGTTATAGTTGCAACAATTACTAATCGACATGATAGCATGAGATAAACCCAAAACCCAGCAGCTTGTTGGTACTTTTATTCACCAATTCGCTAGTTGCAATACTTACTAGTCAGTACAATGGTCGCAAGCGACACTCCAAACAAGCATTTTGGGCAGTATTAATTAGCCATTCCGTTATAGTGGAGCTGATTACTAGTCAATATAAGTCAAATTTATAGCAAGAAACTTTAGTTATGCTTGTCTATGATCAAGAAACGTGCTCCAAGTCGTCCATATCCGCGACACGGCCAGAAAGTTTTACCCGGGTGCACCAATAGCAACACACGCCGATCAACCTCGGAAAACCAAATCAAAACCCAACGAGGCTTTCACGATGAACAATCACAGATTCAGAAATATTTCAGGGCCACCCTTGAGTACACCCGCAACGTAAGCTAGCTCGAGACGGACCCCAAAGTTTGTGGAGCGGCGGTAATGATGACAGTCCCCAAACGGGCTGTCGATACCACGAAACGGGTCACAAATCCTAACAGACAAAGGTGCTCCTCGCACAATCGTAAATAAAGCAAAGAGCATGTCATAAGTACAGATAGTAAAACACCTCAAACTAGTTTGTGGCCCCGAAATATGACGGAATCAAGCTCGCTCGGGGGTCCCATATACCTCCCGGATGTGGATAGCGATAAAACAAGGAACAGAATCAAGTACTCGGGGTCTTAGGACACAAGTGGGCGTTCGGAAACCAAATATTATCTATCACCCACCGATGCCTCTGCTTATTCAATTTTAGTTGTTAAACAGAAATTAAAGTGAGATAAGTAAAACTAGCATCATCTCCAACTTCAACATGCGGCAATACATCAGAAACTGTGGCATATGGCGACACACATCCGCACTTGAGCAAGCAACTACGACGCGCAAGTCCAACTATCTACCAAACAACAGGTAATAGGGTGTGTCCAAGGCAATATGAGGCTGCAAGGATATCACAGGGTACGAAAACTAGAGCATCGCAACACAGATAGCAATAGATCAACAGGAGGGGAAATAAAGACTATAAATTAAGATAGGTAGAAAGAGGGAGATGCTCGCCTGAAAACATGGTCGAAGGTTCAACCGAAGAACGGGGCGAAGCTCACATCAACTCAACGGCCTTATCCGCGAAGAAGCAAAACACTAGAAGAAACACCGGATGCGATATTCAATACACGGCAGAAGATCGGCATGATGCATGCATGATGGATAACATGGCAAAGGTGCGATGCAATAGGTCATATTAAGTGGAACCGGGGTCCCGACAATTATTTAGGTGGTTCATGTTATTTAGCTACCCCGCATAATAAATGTTGTTTAGCAAGGCAAGATAAGATACCGGTTCGCTACACAAGTTTAAATGAGGCCAATATGAGACTAGATTTGCCCGCATATGGGCTCCATATTTAATTATTAGGTGAATTGGCATAAGGCCCCCAAACCAATGCTATGCATGCGGGAATGACAATTTAATGTATGCAACAAGTTGTTATTATGCTATAAAATAGGGTTCGGAAAAGGGGTCACACATTAGGGTTCGGCGATCTTGTTAGGGTTCCGGGGTTCGGGGTCGGTCTCAGGGTCCAGGGTTCGACGGCTCTGGGGTTCGGGGTTCGGCGGGAGCGTTCTCGGATATCGGGGGTAGTTCTTGTTGCAACCGGGAAGCAGGGCTTGTACGGTGTTGATCTTGTAGTCGCGAAGACCTTGTCGTCGATGGCGAACTTGGGTGGATGGGGTACCGGGGTCCTGGTTCCGTGAAGGAGAGCTTGGCGTCCGAGGGAAGTTCATGCCGTATCCATGTCGTCGACCGGGGTGTTCCGGGGGCGTTCTCGGTGTTCCGTGTGGGAGGCCTCGAGTGTTTGGTGACGGAGACCTTGACGGGATCGACGATCTTGTCGGGGGTAGAACTTGGCAACTCTGGTGGCTTCTACCACATGGCGGATGGGGATCTTGTCGTAAGCTCGAGATGAAGATCTTGGCGGTGGTCACCGTCAACCTGGTTGGGCACCGCCATCATTGTCACGGTACCATACCACATCACGCCTTCTCGTCGTGACGTAACAACTTCCCACTTCCGACATGGCGTGAACGGTGCCACTAAGGTGAGTCTTGATGTACGGGCCGTAAACATGAACAACACGGCGCCCACTACACACACGCATGGGGAGAAGGACATCCGCGAGGAAGCAGATGTCGGGGCCCTAGCGAGGACGACACGGGCTAGGGCGCAGCAGGAGGCCGAGGAGGGCGCCACGCGGGCAAGACCGAGCTAGGCGGCGGACCCGCCGACGGGAGCAGGTGGCCTGGGAGGCCCAGGAGGTGACGACGGCGAGGAAACGCGGGGTCGGCGGAGGGGACACGACGGCCGGGCGAGGCGTGACGGGAGCTCGGCGAGGCCGGCCCGGGAGTTGCAGGAAGGCCTGGCGGAGCTGAGAGGAGAAGGCGGAGTGACGAGCGGGAGCGAGGCAGTGTGACTGGAGGCAAAGCGGAGACGGATGAAGAGGCCGGGCGAGCCTGAGCATGAACCATGAGGGCGAGAGGCAAGGGCTGTGAGCGTCGGCCGGGAGCATGGCGGCCAGTGGGAGGAAGGAGGGCGCGGAGGAGGAGCTCAAGGAGCAGCCACGTGACGGGAGGGCGCCAAGGGAGGAGGAGAGAAGGAGGAAGAAGACACGCGTGGGGAGGGTGGGTCCCGCGTGGACCAGGGGGGAGGTGGATGGATCCATGTGCGCGTGCGTGGGTGGCCTTAGCGGGTGGGTGGGGTGTGTGTGGTCGGGAGAGTTTGAGAGAGAGAGGACCACGTGGCGGCATGTGAGTGGAGGGTGAGGAAGAGGCGAGGTGGCAGATGATTGGGGAGTGAGGTGGCGGAGAGAGGGTAGAGTTTTAGGTGGGTTTAGGATTAGAAGGCGGGGTAGGTGGACCGTTTAGAAAAATCTGCTGCTCGGGTCGGGTTGGCCTGCTCGACCGCCTACTAAAATAATTATAAATTTTATTTGTGTTAATTGGACCATTTGCAAACCGATAGCGACAAAACAAAATACTCCGGAGCCCCGGGGTTTTGGCGTTTGAATAAAGATGGGGCGTATGGAAAACAAATCTGGTTTTTGCGAAATAGTTTTGGCAAACAATGCATGATGATGACGATGCAATGCACAAATTCAACGCGATTTTCTAGTAGTGGTTTTGCGGGATGCCACACCCCACCCCACTCTGCCCTCACCCAGACACTCACCCCACCAACCGCACCCCCCCGCTTCCACCGACACCCCTGGGTCCCACCCACGCGCCCGCTCCTCTCTCTCTCCCTGGCTCTCCCCGACGCACCCCCTTCCCCAACCTCCCGCTCCCTCCTCCTTCCCACCGGCGAACGGCGCCGTCGCCCCGCCACGCCACCGCTCCATCCCTCGCCCACCTCCCCGTCCCCCTCGGGCTCGCTCTGCCCGCCTTCCTCCTCCACAGACGCCATCGCTGGCGAAGGCCGAGCTCGCCACGCCTGCTCCTCCCTCCTCGCGGCGAGCTCTTCCCGCCGTCCGCTCCTCCGCGCTGCCCCGCTTCTCTCCTCCTCCTCCATGGGCGCTCTCCACCGCCTCCTCCGGCCGCCACCGCCGGCGTTCTCCTCCGCTGGCCATGACGCTGCCGCCTCGGCGTGAACCTCCTCTCCGGCCTCCGCCTTCTCTCCTCCACTCGCTGCCCGCTGGTAGCATGAGCCTCGCCACCAGCGTGTCCCCGTTCACCTCCCTCTGGCCGCCTCCGCTTGCAAGCCCGCCATCCGGTCCCGCCCACCTCCGGCCATCTTCCGCTCGACGCTGCCTCCTCTACCGCCGTAGAAGCGATCACCAGCCGGAGCTCCGCGAGCCTCAAGGTCTGCCTGTAGCGTCGGGGTTCACCGCCGAGCTCTTGGTGGGCTGCCAGGTTCTACATCGCCCTGAGAGACACCCGAAGGACCACCATGAACCGCCATGTACAAGATCTACCGCTGAAACCGAGACCTATCTCGAACCCGACGCCAAGTCCTCCTACCGGATTCGACGCCCGAGACCATCACGAGGATGTGAAACGCCAAGGCCGGACCAGAGACCGCCAAGATCTACCGACGCCGAGAACCCGGATGCCTGTGGTCGCCGACTGCACGACAAGACCTACCACCGAACGCCTTGGTTTGTCGAGATCTTCGTCATGGACTCGATGGCCGTGGCGGCGAACCTCTCTGACGTCAAGCTCTTCCTCCGAACCACAAGACCCGTTGTTGAGCCCCAAGTTCGCCACCGATGATCGTGATGATACCCCAAGATCGCCTCACGAATTTGACGCCTCTATCCTGCGGGCCCGAAGACCACGGACGCGACAAGGTCTACCTCACGGAACCCCGAGAACTTCCCCCTGAACGCCAAGTTCGCCGACACGGATGCGACGAGTATTTCCTCGAGGACGCCGAGTGCTTCACCCCGGACGACAAGTTCTCCTTCCCGGAAGCTTTGGCCAGGCGACAAGATCGACTTCCGTTGTCCGAGACCGATCTCGTCGAACCCTTAACCCTGAGACCCGACCCCGAACCCCGGAACCCCAAGATCGCCGAACCCTAATGTGTGAACCCCTTCCCGAAACCCTATTTTATAATATAATACAACTTGTCGCATATTAATTGTTCATGCATGCATCCTTGTCTGTGGTTTGGGGGCCTATTGCCGATTCACCTCTAATTAAATATGGGGCCCAGGCAAATCCAGTCTCATATTGGCCTCATTTAAATTGCGTAGCGAACCGGTGCTATCTTTTGCCTTGCTAAAATTAAATAACAGTATAACTCACCAAGCTAGGAGCAACCACAGCAATTTGAGGTCCCTCGTCGTCCGATCAACGTCACCTGCGAACTAGATCGATCTGCCTTCAGCGGCACTTCCTCGTGCACCTAGACGAGCCCAACATTGAGAGGGCCGCTACTCCACGAATTGACCACCGTGAATTCTTGTGGACTGGGCCAACTTGTGTGCTATCGTGATGGGCTATACAACCTGTAGAAAACAAATGGACCGAGATCACAATCGGGCAGGCCAATGGTGGTGGAGCGATTCAGCAGAACTAATGTGTGGCCGAGCCAGGGCCTCGTTCGGTAAGCCCGCTAGCGGCTGCTCGACGCAATTAAGTGCTAGCTGCAGCAGCATGGGAGAGTTACAATTCATACGCCATTATTTAGGCAAGAAGTAAACCAGCCGTTTCTACAAGGCCTTAATGGTGGGTTAAGGTCAATAACAATTTCTCTTTTGACGTCAGCTATATACATGCTTTGTACCTTCTTCCCCTTTCCTCCTTCTTCCTCCAGAAAAGTTGCCCTTCTAGGAAAAACTTTGCTGTAGATTAATTTTCCCTAACCACTATAACACCTTTTCACCTCAAATCTTGTATTCAATCTGGAATCCTAATTTTGTTCTCCGTTCTTAAATTTGTTTTCAGATACTGCCGCCCTGGTATACTGGTTCAAGGAATCTGTAGAGGCTGGTTCTTGCTTTTCGGGTTGTTCGGGAATTCTGCCATTGAAGATTTCCAATGGTTGTTGGCCAGGTTTGTTCACGTGGACTTTCATATTTTATACAATATCTAATATCTAACTATGTGTGCCTATGATTGCTGAGCTTTTGTGTTTACACGTCAGTTTCTTATTACACATTCTAGCATAAAAATATACTAAATTAATTTTGAGACGGATTTTTTTAGACGAAAAAACAAAGGTTAATTCACATTGAAACTAAAGCAAGATTCATCATCAACCGTATTAGCTCTGATTTTTTTTTGAACAATTTACATCACTATTTATCCCGGCTGATGCTAAATATCTCCTTTGATGAAATGGTCGTCTGCTGCCAAAACCTGGGAGTGCATGAATGAGGTCTGGCCTCTTCCAAAACCTGATCGTAGTGTAAATACGGGCTCTAAGTGGTTGTTCGATTTATCGGCAACGGTACCTCCAGAAACAAAGAATATGATTATTATGCTATGCTGGAGAGTGCGGCTGCTCTGTAATGATGCTACGCATGCAAAGTCTATTCCTCCGACAGAGGTAACCAAACCCTATTTATGCACCGACTTTGACTCATTGTTCCAAATCCGACAACAATCAATTACTGAGATTGTCAAGGGAAGGAGACCGTATGTTATTGCCATCAGTCCAGCGGGTGATAATTCAGTACCTGTCAGTGCACCTATGCCTAAACCTGCACGGGTTGGGTGGCACTGTTAGTGGATGGCTCTTTTCATGAGGATGGTTCTACTGGGTCTGGTATGGTTCTCCGTGGCCACGATGGTGTGGTCATATTTTCGGCATACAGACACCTTTTTCAATGCAATGATGCCCTGGAAGCAGATATCAGTGTGCTTATGGAAGGACTAAAACTAGCACATCAATGGTCAGATGACCCAATTTTCATCCAAAGTGACAGTGCTCTAGCCCTTGCAGCAGTTAGAGATAAAACTTGCAATAGATCAGTCCATGGACATTTGTATGAGGAGGTTAAGAGCCCCATTAAACTTCGAGATGTTATCCTCGTGAAACTTAAATGGGATCAGAATAGGGTGGCTCATAGTCTAGCCCACTTGGGTAGAATTGGAGGGAGTACTGCTTATTAGGTACACCATTCTCCAGACCGTATAGCATAATTGTTGCTGATTGTAACCCTATGATTGAGGCATAAAATCTCGAAGATTCCCCTGAAAAAAAGGTCGGTCTTGAATTTTTTCTCCTTCTTATGTTGTGAAGGAGATAAATTTAAATAGAACATATGTTTTAGGTGAGTGCATCATGTTTACCCTTTTTGTGTCCCCATTTCAATTATTTGACATAGTTTATCTAAACTTGAATATTGATATATTCTAAAAAATATATAAATAGATCTTGTAAACGGACGGGCGCGGCAACGCGCGCTATTATGATCTAGTAACATTTAAATTGCGGGGTAGCTAAACAACATGAACCACCTAATTAATTGTCGGGACCCCGGTTCCGCTTAATATGGCCTAATTGCATCGCATCTTTGCCATGCCATACATCATACATGCATCATGCCCGATCTTTTGCCGTAGTATTAAATAGTGCATCCGGTGTTTCTTCTAGTGTTTTGCTTCTTCGCGGATAAGGCCGTTGAGTTGATGCGAGAGTCGACCCGATCTTCGGATTGAACCTTCGGCAATGTTTTCAGGCGAGCATCTCCCCCTTTCTACCTATCTTACTTTATAGTATTTATTTCCTCCTGTTGATCTATTGCTATCTGTGTTGCGATGCTCTAGTTTCCGTACCCGTGATATCCCTTGCAGCCCTATATTGCCTTGGACACATCCTATTACCTGTTGTTTGGTAGATAGTTGGACTTGCGCGTCGTAGTCGTTTGCTCAAGTGCTGTTGCGTGTCGCCAAGAACCACAGTGTTGGAGTAATTGCCGCATGTTGATGTTGGAGATGATCATGGCTTTACTTTTCATTCACTTTAATTATTGTTTAATAACTAAAATTGAAGTAGGTAAGCAGAGGCACCGGTGGGTGATAGATAATATTTGGTTTCCGATCACCACTTGTGTCCCGTGGGACCCCGAGTTCTTGACACTGCTCGAGATCGAGCGCTAACCACAGATGGGGAGATATGGGCCCCCATTGATTAGTACCGATTTCAAAGTATTGTCTTGGGGGCCACAAACTAGTTTGAGGTTTTATTTACTATCCATGCTTATGCCATGCTTCGCTTTAATTACGATTGCGAGGAGCACACTCTTATTTAGGAAGCGGAGTGTTTTCGCTGTCATCGTCAGTTTGGGATTTGCTGTCGTTCATGACCATCGACGCAAACCCCGAGTCCGTCTCGGAGACCGGCCGACTTGCTAAGGTAGACTTAGTGGGGTGGCCCCCCGTGCTTGCTTTGGGTCTGGAAACGTCATGACTTAGGCCCCACCGACATACCGATGGGTGTATGTTAACTGATCTGGCAAAAAGGGTCGAAGTGCTTGTGGATACTTTGGTGCACCCCTGCAGGGTTAAATCTTTTCGAGAAGCCGTGTCTGCGGTTATGGACGACTTGGAGCACAGTGATTGATCATAGACAACTATAATTAAAGTTTACTGTTATAAATTGACTTGTATCCGATATGACTAGTAATCAGCTTCACTATAATGGAATGGCTAATAAAACTACCAACAATTGCTTGTTTGGTTTGTCGCTTGCGACAATTGTACCTGACTAGTAATCGGCTTCACTACAACGGAATGGCTAAGTAAAAGTACCAACAAGCTGGGTTTTGGGGTTATCTCATGCTAATTGTATCGACTAGTAAGTGTTGCAACTATCACGGAATGGTCAACTAAAATTGCCCACGCTTATTTTATCGTGATGATTATCCGAACGACTAGTAATTGCTGCAACGATAATCGAATAAATAAAGCGCCAATCGTGTGAGTTCCTCGGTTGACTTCCTCGTTTGGTCTCGAGGGAATACGGGATGGGATTTGTTTGGTGTTAGTATCAGGCTGGTTCCGGATAGATCTTTCTTACCCCTTTCTGATAGCCGTCAATTACATCGAGTCTCTATAGGTTGTTTAGTGCATGCTGCGCTGCCGCTCAGTCCACCATACCTATGTAGGCGAGGACCGCCGATTCTAGCCTCGCCGTGTCTTGGCCTCGATCTTGACGCTCCTCTTTTTCCTTTGTCCTTTGTCGGCACCTTTTGTTTAAGGTTTTGGGGTCGACGCCGTTAGCAGGGTTACCCTTCCGGCTTGGCCTGGGCAGGGTTATGGACGCCATTGGTTATTCTTCAGGGCTCTTAGCCCCATTTGCATCTTGTCCGTAGTCGGACGCTGTATCTTTGCAAGGTGATTTGGATCTATTATATCTGTATTCTGGACTCATTGAGTCGCTGTTATACCTGTTCTGTGGGTCCCATCGAGGACTGTTGTGTAATGTTATTATTTCGTTTTCCACCCGCACGAAAGTGCCTGGTGGGCACCTTTGAATCGTTTCTATGCGGGTTTGGCGGGTTTCGCTAAAACTTGCAAAGTGCCGATTCTGAGGGTGTTACAATAGAGTTTCTGGGCAGTGCTTCGCGCGGCTGCTTCTTCTTCATCGACTGTCTGCTTCATCTTCCCCAACTATTCTTCATCTACGTTCGGCTGCATCACTGTAAGAAATCAATCTCGTAACCCTCTCTTTCGTGTTCTAGAAGGGGGTTTAAGATCCATGTCAATCTGTTGTGCCATGTTAGATTTCATGTTCATAATCACATGTGCAAATCTGTTAGATCTATCTTTGTTGTCACACAAATTCGAAATTATTTTAATTCTACTCCATGCTATAGTTCCAACAGTTGCTGCATCCAGAGCTTAATCCACATTATGATTGCTTGCAGCTACAAAATGCCCTCTGTCATCTCTTGTCACAGCACAATATATCATCTCCGTTGTTCAATATCGAAGCCTGCATCGACATTTACTGTAACAAATCCTTCCTTAGCCTTAGTCCATTTTGCTCTCCTTCTCTTTCAGTTTTGGATTCGCAGCTCGAACAAAGTTTGCCGCTAAGACCCGGATCAACATCACATCTTGTATTGTCGATTGCACGGGTTCACCATGAACTCTTTGGCGTCTTCTCCACCATATATACTATGATGCTGCTGTTAAGATCACCTTTCTTAGATCATCTACAGTTCTAGGTGGTTGAGTAAATTTACCCAGTATGAGATAGTCTAAGACTGCACTCCCCGATCGATCTATCGCACATGCTTCTTCAACAATATTCCACAAGCCCATCTTCTTCCAAATTTCCTTTGCACCCCCACACAAGAAAAGAGTGTTTTATACCTTCAGATGCTCCCGCACAAGTAGGAAAGAAGTATTAGTGATAACACGGCGATTTGCCAGAGAGCCATAACTTTTCTTTACATGGAAATGGCATTTCATTACCCAGAGTGCACAGCAGACTCGCTGGCCACTACATCAGACAAAAAGTTTGGAGGGTAATCAACCTAACCATTACACTCTTCCTCAGCTTGAGAAGCAACACGGGCTAAAGAATGTGCTACCTTATTACAGCTGCGACGGCAATGCTTAAAAACTAAACGACTCCAAAGAGGCAATACACATGCTCCTTGTCTCATGAAGAAGTACTCCAATCTCTGAAAGTTCCATGCTACTTGAATGAAGCGCATTTACCGGGACATGTGAGTCTGATTCAAAGGTCACACGGTTCAAACCGATAGCAATAGCTCCTTCGACTGCGGCCACACATGCCTCGGCCTCAGCTTGCAAAGAAGATTGCAGGTGTCTCAGTACCTGCTGTTGCGGCGACGAACTAGCCATTCACATCCCTCGCGACAAATCCCCAAGTTCCAGCTCTCGTGGGCTCCCAAAATGCTGCGTCCACATTCACCTTGACATGTCCGGGAGCCGGCATGCTCCATCGCTCTTCCGTGCGATGACTAGACTCATCCCATGGCAATTTTGGGTTGGCATCTTTGCTTTGCTCACGTTTGAAATCACAAGCATGTTTGTGGATCGTGCAACACACCTGGCTCACCAATTGCTCCAACTCTCCAGCATTAGTTTTATTTCTATGTGTCCACCAGTTCCAAAGCAAGACACAGACCCAAAAACGACGATCAGGCTGGATGGCAAGCACATATTTCATTATTAGTTCAACAGTAGGGGCTTTTAGGAGGTCCAAGCGAACATCCTCTAGTAGCAGCTTCCTCCAAACCTGCTTGACCTTCTTACACTTCAGGAAAAGATGACCCCCGTCCTCATCAGCTCTGAAGCACAATGGGCAACGAGTATCTAGATCCACTCGTTTCCTCTTGATATTCATGCGAGTAGGCAGGCTATTGTGACTCAGCCTCCGTAGGAAAATTCGAACCTTTCCCGAGATCTCCAGACTCCAGATTTTATTCCATATCAATGGGCGCTCACTGATAACCGTCGAGGACGATGCATCTCTATGCAGTTGCTTGTCACAGAGACTGATACCCAAACATAGTTTTCCCTCCTCTAAGCTTTCTTTTCCCATCCACTTGTGCAATTAGGTCTCTGGCTTTGGTCTATTATGCCTCTAACTTGAAACGTTTCTGATACAAAAAGCTAGGAGAGGAATAGTAAGTACACACAAACTTTACTGCAGTAAGGTCTAACAAATACAAACTAACACAATATTTACTAGCATAGCTATGCCCCAAGGAGCACTTGCTTATCCTACCTGGCTCTGCCCAACATGAGGCCACATGACGATCTGGTGGTTTTTTTCCTCGGCGGCATTGTGGGAGGCCAAATCAATATCGTCGATGGCGCTGCTCCCGTCCCGATTCATGGTAGCGGCGAGGCGTCCCTGGCCATCCGAAGCGTTTGGTGGGGCCTCGGCTGTGGAGGGTCGACGACGGGTTTTGGCGGTGGAGGGGAGTCGATGAACAGTCGAATCTGGGCCGACGACGATAAGGGAGGAGGCGAGGCAGCGACGAGGAAGATAAATGAATTTTCCGTGTACATGTGTCGAATTTGGCAAGTGTCACGGGTGGTCCTCTCTGTCCAAGCAAAACTTCAAACAATCTTAGGGCAAAGTTTAGGACATTGATGGAAGATATTATTGGCATCTCTGTGCCCTAAAAGACGGTTTTAGGACACCACTCTATGGCATTTGTTAGAGTTCCGCAGTTTCCTTTTTAAGGCTATTTGTGGCATCCCGCAAAACCACTACTAGAAAATCGCGTTGGATTTGTGCATTGCATCGTCATCATCATGCATTGTTTGCCAAAACTATGTCTGCAAAGCCGTTTTGTTTTCCCAACGCCCCATCTTAATTCAAATGCAAAACCCGTGCTTGTCCGGATTATTTTACTTTGTCTTGCATTGGTTTGCAAAGGCCATGTTTTAACCAAATAAAAGTTATAATTATCTTAAGCGGGGCAGTCGAACGGGCCGTTTTACCCGAACGACCGCCCCAGATTTTTAAAATCGGTCCAAACCTGCCGCCCCATCTAAATCCTATGGCTACCCAAATTCCTACCCACAACCCCTGGCCACCTCACCCTGCCCAATAGCATTGCGCCACCTAAGCACCCCTCTCCCCACTACCCAATCCTAAACTGCCAACTAGCCCACCCCTTCCCCCCTCTCTCTCTCTCTCTCTCTCTCCTTTCCCCACTCAAATCTCTTTTTCCCTGGCCACACACGCACCACACGCGGTCGCTGCAAAACCCCCACCCCCTCTTCTCGACGCTGCCCCGCTGTGGTCCTGTTCCCCTGCCCCACGCCAAATTTCGTTAAGCAGCCCAGATCCCACCCTGGGACCACCACGGGCCCCACGCCCCTAGCCGCCGCTACTGTTCTCGCTTCCTTCTCGCGTGCCTTCTCTCTTTTCTTCTCTCCCATCGCCCGGCCTCGCTTTCTCCTCTTGCCGGCTACCAGACGCCTCGGGCCTCTCCTCCGCCGCGCGCACGCCACATACTTCGGCGCCATGATGCACGCCACGCACGCCGCTGCGACTGCTCGCCGCCCGGCTTGCTGCTGGCCGCTCACAAGGCTCGCTTTCACCGCCGGCTACTCAGCGCACAGACTCGCCGGAAGTTTTCACAAGGCGCGCCACCTGTCCGGCGTTACCATGCCGGCCACTGGGCGCCGAGCTGGCCCGCCACTTCCACGCTTCGCGAGTTGCCGCCTGCCCGCGCCTTCGCCACGCTTAAGCCCCGCCACTGCCGGCCGCCGCGAAGCTCCGCTGCTGAGTCCGCCGCTGCCCTCGACGCTGCCGACCAGCCGCTTCCATACCCCTCCGCCGCGCCTTTCTCGCTCTTCCGCCTCCGCCGGCGGAAGTTTCTCGCCTTTCCTTCGCTGGCCGTCCGTCTTGTGCTTCGGCGCTTCGTTGCCGCTTCGCGACGCGCCCGCTTTTTCGCCGCCGGGCGGTCCCTAAGTTTCGCGCATCATGCCACCATCTTCGCCGCCAGGCCGCGGTCCTTGCCGCTTCTAAGTTTGCCGTCTGCTCGCGCGCCGCCCGCCCGCTCGCCGGCGTCGCCGCCTCCGCCAAAGCCGCACTTAACCTCGAACTGCTTCCTCCGCGAAGCCCCGACGCCTACAAAACGACAAGATGCGTCCAGATGTGTAAAGCGAGACAACCGCTTGTTCCTTAAAACAACTCATGCCAATGCAATCGACATCGACAAACCAAGGGGAACCACAAGATCTCCGAGAGAGAGAACATCAATAACTTCGATGTTAATCCAAGCTCGTCGACCACCTCGCAATCGAACATGAAGTAGATAACGCGACTCCTTAACTCCATCATGGAACCGCCAAGATCTCCTCGGTCCCGGCCGTCAAGACCACGGAGACCTCGACATCGAACAGGATCTTCGACACGGAACATCAACTCGACGAACCCCGCCACGCCAAGTTCGCCGACACGGACAAAGTACCCTTCGAGGACGCCGAGATCTACAATCGGAACCGAGGATGCCGAGATCGCCGAGAACGCCAAGATCTTCACCCCGAACGCCACGACCGACAACATGGCCCGAAGACCCCCGGTTGCACCAAGAACTACCGAGAATCACCTAACCCGAGAACTCAACCCCGAACCTCAACCTCGACCTCGAGGCCGACCCCCGGAACCCTTGGAACCCCAAGATCGTCGAGCCCCCTCTGATGTGTGACCCCTTTTCCCTCGAACCCTATTTTATAACATATCAATTTGTTGCACATTAAATTGTCATTCCCGCATGCATAGCATTGGTTTGGGGGCCTTCCGCCGATTCACCTAATAATTAAATATGGGGCCCATATGCGGGCAAATCTAGCCTTATATTGGCCTCATTTAAACTTGTGTAGCGAACCGGTATCTTATCTTGCCTTGTTGAAACAACATTTAATATGCGGGGTTTAAATAACATGAACCACCTAACTAATTATCGGACCCGGTTCCGCTTAATCTTGACCTAATTGCATCGCTCTATTGCCATGCCATCCATCATGCATGCATCATGCCGATCTTCGCGTGTATTAAATATTGCATCCGGTGTTCCTTCTAGTGATTTGCTTCTTCGGATAAGGCCGTTGAGTTGATGTGAGCTTACCGATCTTGGTTGAACCCTTCGACATGTTTTCAAAGCAGCATCTCCTTTCTACCTATCTTACTTTTATAGTATTTACTTCTCCTCTGTTGATCTATTGCTATACGTGTTGCGATGCGATGCTGTGATAGTTTCGTACACAACAGTATTCCTGCGGCCCTATATTGACTTGGACATCCTATTACATTGTTTGGTAGATAGTTGGACTTATGCGTCGTAGTTGCTTGCTCAAGTCTTGATGTGTGTCGTCAAATACCACGATTCTTGATGTATTGCCGCATGATGTTGATGTTGGAGATGATTCTAGTTTTACTTATCGTCACTTTAATTTCGTTTAACAACTAAAATTGAATAAGCGAGAGGCATCGGTGGGTGATAGATAATATTTGGTTTCGACGCCCACTTGTGTCCCGTAAGACCCCGAGTACTTGATACTGTTCCTTGATTTTATGCGCTATCCACATCCGGGAGGTATATGGGACCCCCGAGCGAGCTTGATTCGGTCTTATTTCTTGGGGCCACAACTAGTTTGAGGTTTTATTTACGATCCTGTACTTATGCCATGTTTCTTGCTTTATTTACGATTGTGCAGTGCACTTTGTCTTGCTTTAGGTTCGAATGTTTACGGTATCGACAAGCCCGCCACACTTTCGGTTCCCGCTTACATCCATTGTCGCAACCTTGAGGCCCTCGAGCTTGCTTACTATGCGGATTCTACTCAAAGGGTGGCCCCTGAAATATTTCTGAATCTGTGATTGTTCATCGTGAAAGCCTCGTTGGGTTTTGTTTTGGTTTTTCCGAGGTTGATCGGCGTGTGTTGCTATTGGTGCACCGCCGGTAAATCTTTCAAAGCCGTGTCCATGGTTATGGACGACTTGGAGCAAAGATCTCGATCATAGACAAGCATAACTAAAGTTTCTTGCTATAAATTTGACTTATAATGACTAGTAATCAGCTTCACTATAATGGAATGGCTAAATTAATACTGCACAATTGCTTGTTTGGTTGTCGCCATACAAATGTATCTCGACTAGTAAGTATTGCAACCACAACGAATTGGCTGAATAAAAGTACCAACAACCTTTGGGTTTTGGGCTTATCTCATGCTATCTGTGCACGATTAGTAATTGTTGCAACTATCACGGAATGGTTAACTAAAAGTGCCCACCGCTTACTTTATCGTGACGATTATCTAGAACCGACTAGTAAAGTGCCACAACTATAAGCGAATAAGTAAAGCGCCAACCGTGTGAGTTCCTCGGTTGACTTCCTCGACGGTCTCGAGGAAACACCAGATGGGTTGTTTGGTGTTAGCTTGTGTTGGATCCGGATAGGTCTATCTTACCCTCTCTCGATATCCGCCATTGTATCGAGTCTCTATAGGGTGTTTAGTGCATCTTTGCCACGCCGATCGATCCACCATACCTATGTAGGCGAGGACCGCGAATTCTAGCCTCGCTGTCTTCGCCTCGATCGACGCCTTCTTTGTTTCTGCTTGCCCTTTGCCGGCACCCTTTGTTAAGCAGGTTGAGATCGACGCCGTTAGCAGGTTACCTTCCCGCTTGGCCTGGCGGGTTATGGACGCCATTGGTTATTCTTCAGGGCTCTTAGCCCCATTTGCTTCTTGTCCGTAGTCGGACGCTCTCCCGTTTTCAAGGTGATTTGGATCTTGTATATTATATCTGTATTCTTGACTCCTTGAGTCGCTGTTACATATATCTGTTCTGTGGGTCCCATCGAGGACTGTTGTGTAATGCTATTACTTCGTTTTCCACCCGCACGAAAGTGCCTGGTGGGCACCTTTGAATCGTTTCTATGCGGGTTTGGTGAATTTTGCCCAAATTCGCATAGGTCCGATTCTGAGGGTGTTACACTATTCCTAATAGGAGTATCATAACTAGTATCATGCATGCCATGGTGGCAAAAATCTGATGTGGCACAACAATTAATGAAGAAAGAGAGGGTTAGAGTATCATAGCACGTAAATCCTAATGCATGTAAATCTTGTACACAATTTTATATTGAGATTCTATAAATCATTAAATGTAGTGCTACTATGATACTACTATATAATACCATGCACTATAGAGGTAGTATCATATACTAGTATCATAATAGTTAGAGATGGAAATGGTACGGATAATTTTTGTTCGAATCTGTATCCGCGTTAGTTTTTGAGGATATGATATGCATTTTTAGATATCTGACGGATATGGATACGAATGCGGATATTTATCGAGCGGATATCCGACGAATATGATAGAGGATATGGTATTGATGATATCCAACGGATAAGGATAATCCAACATTTTATGCAAATTATTCGAGGTACTCAAATATGATAATCCAATAAATTTAGCACAACCCCAATATCTAGACAATGTAGTAAGTGTATCGGCTAACTACATATGCATGTTATACTATGCTATTATTAATCTTGCATTTTTATACTACCGCTATCTAGTATTGCACGCTTTCTTATCATTTTTTTACATAAATGAAATAAATTTTATTTTTCTATATATATTTGTTCGGTTATCCTCTTCCGATCCGAGTCTGCTCCGAATCCGCTCCATATCCGCTATTCCGTTATAATCCGTATTCGAATCTGCATCCGGCTATTATCCGTTTCGATTCGAATCTATCAAAAAAATATAATAAAAGATATGATAATAAAAATATCCGATTCGATCCGATCCGTTTAATTCCTGCTAGCAGAGTAGGAGTATGATACTCCCGCTATGACGAGACTAAAATATAGTGTATGACCGTCTGCAGGTAAAGCAGTTATATTTGTCCTAGAAATTGCGATTAATTAAAAAAAAAAAGAAATTGGGCGTGTGAAATCCCAAGCCAGCCAGACAGCCTCCCCCTTCCTTTCCTCTTCCTCACCTGAGTCCTGACCACCATCCAACCCGAGCCGCCGGCTCCCTCTGAATCTCTCCGTACGCTTCAGCTGCTGCCGGCCGCCGTCGCTCACCGCTGCCGCTGCTTCCTCCGCCGCCGCCCCAGCCCCCCTCACCCCTCAGCTTCTCCGCCTCTGACGCACGGCGCGCGTCGCCCCCATCGCCCGTTCCCCTTCTCCCTCGGGGGGCGTCTCTATCTCAACCCGAGCCCCAAAGGCGGCCCTACAGCTGCCGCCGCCCCACCACGCGCGCGCGTCTCCGCCCTCCCTCCTCGCGACGGCATCCCGTCTCCGACCCGTCCGCAACCCTCGGCGGGCCGCCATTGATTGGGGTTTGAGGTACGAGCTCGTTCCCATCCAGCGATTACTTAAATCCCACTGACCCGACGATCCAAGACAAACAAATCCCACCGATTTCCGGGCGCGCACCATCTAGATCCGCCCCCGGACCGTCTGTCCATCTCTTAGCCCCTGTTGAATTGTAGGGGAAAGACTCTAGATTTCGCGTGTACTGTTGATTTTATCTTCTCCACGGATAGTGTCTGATTCGATTGTTTCTTTGACCAGCAGCTTGTGCAGTTCCTCGGGGATTGATGATGGCCAACCACGAGCTGGTCCTGGGGCACGGGCAGGACGCGGCCGAGCTGGCGCTGGGGCAGAGCCACCACGACTTCGGGCAGGACCATCACCACCACGGGCTCGACCTCAGCCACCACGACCTCGGCCTCGGCCACCCGCACGACCACGACCTCGTGCTCGGCCAGGCGCACGACCATGACCTCGTCCTCGGGCACCACCACGACAGCCAGCTGGTGCTTGGGCACGACCACCATGGCCACCACACTGGTGATCTCGCCCTGGGTCAGGTGCACGAGGACGACTCGATGGACGACGGGGAAGGCCACCATGATCTCGGTGATTTGGCGCTCACCGAGCCGAACCCCCTTGGTGAAGATGATGACAATCTTGATCATCTCTCGCTCGAGCAGGCGCACGAGCTCGTCCTCCAGCCGGGCGACGACTACTCGCACGGCCCTCTTGCCGTCGCCCCTGTGGTCCAGTCACGGATGATGGTCGTGAGCACCGAGTTCCAGCTCATCGTGGGGCAGGAGTTCCCGGATGTCATGAGCTGCCGCAGGGCTATCCGCAACACCGCCATTGCCTGCCACTTTGAGATCCAGACGGTCAAGTCCGACAAGTCACGCTTCACTGCCAAGTGCGCCGCCGAGGCCTGCCCATGGCGCATCCATGCTGCCAAGCTTCCTGGAGTGCCCACTTTCTCCATCAGGACTATACTCGACAAACATACCTGTGTGGGGATCAACCATCTCGGCCACCAGCAGGCATCTGTTCAGTGGGTTGCGAGTACTGTTGAAGAGAGGCTGCGCGAGAATCCGCACTGCAAGCCCAAGGAAATCTTGGAAGAAATCCACAAGTCACATGGGATCACACTATCGTACAAACAAGCCTGGAGAGGGAAAGAGCGGATCATGGCAGCGGTTCGAGGTTCTTTCGAAGAAGGATATCGGCTCCTGCCTGAGTACTGTAGGCAAGTGGAAAGAACAAATCCAGGAAGCATCGCTCGTGTCTATGGGAACCCGGATGATAACTGCTTCCGGCGACTCTTCATATCGTTCTACGCGTGCATCTTTGGTTTTGTAAATGCATGCCGTCCGCTCATCGGCCTTGATAGAACTACTCTGAAAAACAAGTATCTTGGTACCTTGTTTCTTGCCTCTGCTTTTGATGGTGATGGTGCTCTCTTTCCTCTGGCGTTCGGAGTGGTTGATGAGGAAACTGATGAGAACTGGATCTGGTTCCTGTCTGAGCTACACGAGTTGCTGGAGAAGAACACAGAGAACATGCCAAGGCTCACAATTTTGTCGGATAGGCGCAAAGGTATAGTTGATGGAGTCGATTTCAACTTCCCAACAGCATTCCATGGGTACTGTATGCGCCATGTCAGTGATACTTTCCAGAAAGAGTTCAACAATTCAGTGCTTGTCAACCTTCTCTGGGAAGCTGCCAATTCGCTTACCGTGATAGAGTTTGAAACTAAGCTGCTAGAGATAGAGGACACATCACAAGAGGCTGCTAGCTGGATAAGACGCCTGCCTCCTCGCCTCTGGGCCACCGCTTACTTTGAGGGGATACGGTATGGCCACCTGACAGCAAACATGACGGAGTCAATGAATTCTTGGATACTGGACGCATCAGGCCTTCCCATAAACCAGATGATGGAGTGCCTCCGTCGCCAGCTCATGACGTGGTTCAACGAACGACGCGAAGCAAGCATGGAGTGGACAACAATTCTCGTGCCCGCGGCCGAGCGGCGTGTGCAGGAGGCCATCGAGCGCGCGCGGGGCTTCCAGGTCGCCCGCGCCAACGAGGCGGAGTTCGAGGTTATCTCGCCCCACGAGGGGACCAACGTGGTGGACATCCGCAACCGGTGCTGCCTGTGCCGTGGGTGGCAGCTGTATGGCACGCCCTGTGCCCACGGCGTGGCGGCGCTCCTCTCTTGCAGGCAGAACGTGCACCGCTTCACGGAGAGCTGCTTCACCGTCGCGACGTACCGCAAGACCTACTCGCAGACCATCCACCCCATCCCGGACAAGACCCTGTGGAACGAGATGTCGGATGGCCAGGGCCAGCCTGAGGAGGAGAAGAACATGGTGGAGGTGGTCATCAACCCGCCCAAGTCGCTGAGACCGCCGGGGAGGCCAAGGAAGACGAGGGTCCGCGCGGAGGACCTCGGTCGGGTCAAGCGCGTCGTGCACTGCAGCCGCTGCAACCAGACGGGCCACTTCAGAACCACCTGCGCCGCTCCCATATAGGTCATCAAACTGCGCCGGGTCAAGCACGCCTGCTGCTGCCGTGAAGAAGATAAGAAGTTAGAAGTTAGCGACTATTATGCAAACTTCCTGCTTGCAGATTAGTGAGGGTGTTCCTTCGGTTTATACAGCGCTAGGTTTACATACCGCTGTTCGGTTGGTTTAGCTGTAATGACGGTGATTTAAAAATAATGTTATTAGCTTGTGCTTGCCCCTGCTAGACCGAGGGGAAATATAAGAAGAGTAGCTATATGCTCAGTCAAGCCGTTCCCTGAAATGAAATATGTTTGTGACCCCTGAATCAAACAAATGGGCAGCACTACACGCTGGTGCTTGCTTTCTGCAAAGCTGCGGTGAAACATTACTACTGTACATGTCTGCTTTTTTAGATCTCTTTTATCAACACTTGTTTCTACATGTCACCTCTTCTCATGTTGCCTGTAGTAGCTGTTGTGATGCTTCAGTTTCTTGATCCTTAATGGTCATTGTGTATAAAGCTGCTGCAACCCTGTGTTTTGCCTATGTCTGTATTTTGTGAATTCATCATCATCGTGTATGTGTTGATGGAAAGTAACAGGCGTGGAATTTCCAGTGCTGAATGAATTTTCTTGATCCTTATGTTGGTCAGGTGCCAGCCCTGGGGCTTGTTTAAACTGCAAGAGAAGATTGCAGGAAACAGTCTCATGCCAGAAATTCTGGGAAACTCAAATGTGACCTGATGTAGCAAGATCCCTCATCCAGATTAATGAGATTGCTGAAGGCATTTCATACAGGCTTGCTTAAACTGCAAGAGTTGCACATGAAATCTGCGGGAAACAGTGCAGCAGCTCATGCAAGATATTCAGGGAAACTCATGTCTCCCGAAATTGACCAGGTACAAGAAGATTCATCGCCCAGATTAATTAAATTTTCTGAAGGCATCATCTGCTTTGCTTAATCTGTTTGTTGTTCTTGACAATATCTGCTTTGTTGACACAATAGCAATTTTTTTTTTCGGAAATCTGACTGGCGGGGCGTTCGCTCTCTGTTCTTAGGACGCGAGCACTGAAGCGCGCCGCGCTGGGTTCAGGATCCGCGTTGATGAAGGAGATGACGACCGAGGAGGATGCTCACCGGCGACGGCGACGCAGCCACCTGTGGCGCTGCCGAGGAACGTTTTGAAAGAAGAACAGGTAGTAGTAGCTAGCGGTTATCCGAGGTAACATTACACCAATATGCACTGGTTGGTAACGCCGGAATGTTTTCAGTAGTACAATGTTCTGCAGCTACAACACTTTCTCCTCTACGGATATCTGAAGCTCGGCGCCTCCGGGGTCCGTCGGCCACCGGCTTTGACGCACCGAAGCTTGCTCGCTGGCCTGCTTACCAAAACATCTCACGCCGGCGGCAGCAGCCCGGTGACTCAGCGCCACTGCTGCCCAAAGCTGTACCCTCCTGCTGCCGCCATGCCTAGCCCCGGCGCCGGCGGGAATCCTGATGATGCTGCTGCAGCGGCCTCGGCGGCGTACGGCTGCCAATGATTGCCGCCGCCGGTGGGCCACCCGAGCATGTGTAGCTCTGCCTCCGCCCTGCCGCCTCCGCTGATCTGGCCCTGTTCATCCATCACAGCGATGCTCTGGGTTAGTTGGTGAGCCCGCGCAACGAAAATGCAAATGCAAATGTTGCCCATCTTATTTTCTTTTCTTCAGCATCTGATATTTTTTTGTTTCTGTGGAGGTTCTCTTCTGCAAGGTAATCGTCGATCACCTTTTTACTACTACTCCATCCGTTTCAAAATATAAGATGTTTTAGGTTTGTGAAAAAAGTGTATCTAGACTTCTTTTAGTACACATTAAAAGAAGTCTAGATACATTTACTTCACAAAACTAAAACATCTTATATTTTAAAAAGGAGTGAGTACCACAGTATATACCACGTACCGTAGCATGGCACTGGTGGTGGTGGTGGGGCGGCGATCGCCGTCCGGGCAGCCGAGCGCGAGGCGCGGCAGCGTTATCGCCCTCGACGAAGGCCTGATCCAGATGCTCTGCCTGTTCCTGTGCGGATAGCACGTTGCCGCCGTCTCCTCCTTATCATTCTCATCCTCTTCCTCCGGCGCCTCAATCTGTTTTCGGGGAGCAAATAACGGTTTCAGTTTTGGCGTAAGAAAATTTAGTCATGTCTTGCTGTGCATCAACGGAATTCAGGGCTTACCGTCGGGCTCATTGTAACACCCTCAGAATCGGACCTATGCAAGTTTTAGCAAAATTCGCCAAACCCGCATAGAAACGATTCAAAGGTGCCCACCAGGCACTTTCGTATGGAAAACGGTAATAACATTACACAATCCTCGATGGGACCCAGTAGCAGATATATAACAGCGACTCAAAGAGTCAAGAATACAGATATAATATACAAAGGTCCAAATCACCTTGAAACGATATAGCGTCCAGCTACGGACAAGATGCAAATGGGGCTAAGAGCCCTGAAGAATAACCAATGGCGTTCATAACCCTGCCAAAGCGGAAGGGTAACCACGCTAACGACGTCGATCTCAAACTGCTAAACAAAAAGGGTGCCGACAAAGGGCAAAGGAAAAAGAAGGAGCGTCGATCGAGGCGATGCGGCGAGGCTAGAATTCGGTCCTCGCCACATAGGTATGGTGGATGAAGCGGCAAAGATGCACTAAACAACCTATAGAGACTCGATTCAACTGGCGGACATCAGAGGGAGGTGAGAATGACCTATCCGGATCCAACCTGAAGCTAACACCAAACAAACCCATCCTGGTGTTTCCCCCTCGAGACCAATCGAGGAAGTCAACCGAGGAACTCACACCGTTGGCAGTTTTACTTATTCAGTTATAGTGGCGGCACTTTACTAGACAGGTTTAGATAATCGTCCTGATAAAGTAAACAGTGGGCACTTTTAGTTAACCATTCCGTTATAGTGGCAGTACTTACTAATCAGATATAGATAGCATGAGATAAACCCAAAACCCAGCAGTTGTTGGTACTTTTATTCAGCCATTTCGTTGTAGTTGCAATACTTACTAGTCAGATACAATTGTCGCAAGCGTCAACCAAACAAGCAATTGTAGGCAGTATTAATTAGCCATTCCATTATAGTGAAGCTGATTACTAGTCATTATAAGTCAAATTTAGAGCAGTAAACTTTAGTTATGCTTGTCTATGATCGAGATACTGTGCTCCAAGTCGTCCATAACCGCGGACACGGCTTTCAGAAAGTTTTACCCGGCCGGGGTGCACCAATAGCAACACACACTCGATCAACCTCGGAAAAACCAAATCAAAACCCAACGAGGCTTTCACGACAAAGCAATCACAGGATTCAGAAATATTTCAGGGGGCCACCCCTTGGAGTATACCATAGCGGAGTAAGCAAGCTCGAGACGGACTCAAGGTTTGCGTCGATGGTCAGTAAGCATGAGTCCCCAATCGGGATCGTCGATACCGCGAAAACATCCCGCTTACCAAAACAGTACAGTGTGCTATCTGTCGCACAATCGTAAATAAAGCAGTAGCATGGCATAAGTACAGGATCGTAAATAAAACCTCAAACTAGTTTGTGGCCCCAAGAAATATGACGGAATCAAGCTCTGGCTAAGGGGGGTCCCATATACCTCCCGGATGTGGATAGCGCGATAAATCAAGGAACAGGTATCAAGTACTCGGGGTCTTACGGGACACAAGTGGGCGTTCGGAAACCAAATATTATCTATCACCCACCGATGCCTCTGCTTATTCAATTTTAGTTGTTAAACAGAAATTAAAGTGACGATAAGTAAAACTAGAATCATCTTCAACATCAACATGCGGCAATACATCAGCAACTGTGGCATATGGCGACACGCATCAGCACTTGAGCA
Organism: Avena longiglumis; assembly: GCA_030063025.1. Lineage (NCBI taxonomy): Eukaryota > Viridiplantae > Streptophyta > Magnoliopsida > Poales > Poaceae > Avena > Avena longiglumis. The sequence continues at coordinate 33,375,499 of CP125979.1, forward strand.
AGCAACTACGACGCGCAAGTCCAACTATCTACCAAACAACAGGTAATAGGATGTGTCCAAGGCAATATAAGGCTGCAGGATATTACAGATGCACGAAAACTAGAGCATCGCAACACAGATAACAATAGATCAACAGGAGGGAATAAAGACTATAAAAGTAAGATAGGTAGAAAGGGGGAGATGCTCGCCTGAAAACATTGTCGAAGGTTTTCCCCGAAGATCGGGGCGAAACTCACATCAACTCATCGGCCTTATCCGCGAAGAAGCAAAACACTAGAAGAAACACCGGATACAATATTTAATACAACGGCAGAAGATCGGCATGATGCATGTATGATGGATGGCATGGCAAAGGTGCGATGCAATTAGGTCAAGGTTAAGCGGAACCGGGGTCCCGACAATTGGTTAGATGGTTCAAGTTGTTTAGCTACCCCGCATATTCAAATGTTGTTATAACAAGGTAAGATTAGATACCGGTTCGCTACACAAGTTTAAATGAGGCCGATATGAGACTAGATTTGCCCGCATATGGGCCCCATGTTTAATTATTAGGTGAATCGGCATAAGGCCCCCAAACCACATGAGTGTATGCATGCAGAACAATTATTATGCGACAAGTTGTATTATGTTAGAAATAGGGTTGTGAAGGGCACACTTTAGGGTTCGGCGATCTTGGGGTTCCGGGGTTGAGGTTGGTCTCGTGGTTCGAGCGTTCTCGGACTCGAGGTAGGTCTTGGCGCATCCGGGTCTTGGTCATGTTGTCGGTCATGGCGTTAGAGGAGAACTTGGCGTTACGGCGAAGGACTTGTTCCGGCGTCGGGGCATCGGGTTCTCCCGGTCGCTGTCGTTCTTGTCGTCGCGGGGATCTTGTCGGGCCCGTGCCATTGCATCGGTCTTGACGTCCGGGGTGAAGTGCTTGTCGCACCGGAGTCTCGGTGTCCTTGGGTCCGATTGTGGATCCCGGCGTCCTCGAGGGGGTTACTTGCAGTATCCGGGCAGAAGGTCTTGCGGTTTCTGTGGCTGCGGTTCCATGAAGGCGTGCTTGTCTTCCGTGATGGCGAGCTCGATGTCCCGAGAAGATCTAGGCGTTCCGTGTAGACGACCTCGGCGTTCGGGATCTTGACGAGCTTTGCGTCCTTGTAGAAGACCTGGTCGATGGTCCTTCTAGCGGTTTTCGGGTATGCCGGTGTCGAACTTGGGCTTGGCGCCGATGGTCATCGACGTTCCTCATCGGACCGCAAAACATGTAAGCCGGCAGATCTTGTGGCGGGACCTACGCCGCTAGGGCCACGAATCGAAGCAGAGGCAGAGCGACGGTGGCAGGGCCGGCTTGCGGGGCTCGCCGGAAGGAGCGGAACGCGCGAGGCAGGGAGGGTCGAGGCCGACGCGGTCCTGGCCAGGCGAGAGGCGGCCGGAGGAGGCTTTGGGGCAGCGGGCTCTGGCGGATGTGCAAAGCAGGCGGCGGGGTTGGCGAGGTGGAGCCAGGCGGCCCGGCCAGCCTTGACGGAGGCATGAGCACGGGAGGACGGCGCAGCCAGCTAGGAGAGGAGGCGGAGACGTTCAGGCGGCAGTGGCGGCGTGCGGGCGCTGCCTTGGCGAAGCCGAAGGGCGCAGCAGTGGAGCGGGCGCGGGGCCTTTCGGACGGTGGCGAGCGAGCGGAAGCGAGGCGGCAGTGGCGGGTCTGGCGAGGCGAGGCAGCTCGCTTCGAGGCGGGCAGACGCGGCAAGACGAACGAGGGAGGTGCAGGCTGGAAGGCTCAGCAGAGGCTGGCGGAAGGCGGAAGAGGGCAGGTGGGCGATGGCGAGGCGCGGGCTGCGTCGGGTGGGAGGAGGTAGCGTGAGGCGGCGGTGGAGCCTGAGCAGTGGAGGCGCCAGTGGAGAGGGAGGGCGTGCAGGCGTGGGGAGAAGAGGAGGAGAAAGCAGGGGCAGGGGTGGGTCCTGGGCCAGGGGGTTGAGTGGGAGACAGGCTGGCGGGCGTGGACTGGTCCAGGGGTGGGTGGCAGGTGGTGGGGCCCCAGTGCAGCCAAGTGGGGGGTCGGTTGGGCTGCATGTGTGCGTGTGGCTTTGAGTGGTGGGCCGAGTGTGGCTGTGTGTGTTTGGTGTGTTGTGTGTGGGTTGGGTAGGCCATGTGGCAGCTAGGGAGTGGAGGGGGGTTTTGGGGAGGGTGAGGTGGCGCAGCGAGATAGGCCGGGGTGAGGTGGCTGGGGAGAGAGGGTAGAGTTTTAGGTAGAATAGGTTTTAGGTGGGGCTGGTAGGTTGGACCGTTTTAGTTTTCTGGGGCGGTCGTTCGGGTCAATCGGCCCGTTCGACTGCCCCGCTAAAATAAATTAAATATTTTATTTATTTCAAACAAAGTTTTTTTTGCAAACCGATATCGGCAAACCAAAATATTCCGGGGTCCCGGTTTTGAGGTTTGATTAAAGAGGGGCGTTTAGAAAACAACACGGGTTTTGCAAACATAGTTTTGGCAAACAATGCATGACGATGACGATGCAATGCACAAATTCAACGCGATTTTCTAGTAGTGGTTTTGCGGGATGCCACAATTCGACACCACTAACAATGGATCTCGCCCTCGAGATCCGCCTCATGGTACCGGAAGAAGCGGCGACCTGAAACTTCGCGCTTCGTGTAGATCCTCGCGACACCACTAACAAGAGTTCGTGGTCCGTGATCGTCGAGAGAACACTCCGGAGACAAAAGGTCGAAGTTAAAGGTAAGGCCACCTCTGACTTCCGTTAGAAGAGGGAAAAGTTACATTGATCCACCAGTTCGATGTGCAGGCGAGCGTAAGAAGTCGGGTAGGGTGATCGGTCCATCCTGCACTCCACACTATCAACTCTATACATGAGTAGGAGAATCGTGCAACTCAACTCTCGAGATTGGTGAAGATCTTCATAGGCGTATCCGGAACAAAGGGGTGATGCCGCAGAATCGTATGAAAGACACAATGATTAGGTTCGCGATGGTTCCATTGGCATGAACAACACATGCTCAAGGTATACTCCAACTTCACCAATGCTCGTCCTTCTCATATGTTTTTCAACGACAACGATATCCAAAGAAGGAACACAAATGGATTAAGATCCCAAGAACAAAAGATCGGATGAAGGGTACAATGGACAAGTTGCGATTGATGATCGTAGCACCTCCGTTACAAAAAGGGAAAGCCACGAAGGTACGATTGAAACCCAACCACGAGAAATCCCGGACTCGAAGAGAAGAGAAGCGGATTCAAAACACGTGAGGTAAGAGGAGAATAGCGGAGGGTAAGGAATAAAATCAGACCTAATCGTAACTATCCAACCGATTTTTAAAAATAGTTTTGACACTCTACTTGCCGTTAGCTAGGTTATCCTCTGATTTGGACTTGTGGGGTATCGCAGCGCTGAGCTCGATACCACTCTGTAACACCCTCGAATCGGACCTATGCAAGTTTTAGCAAAATTCGCCAAACCATAGAAACGATTCAAAGGTGCCCAGCACTTTATGCGGGTGGAAAGCGAAATAACATTACACAACAGTCCTCGATGGGACCCATGAGCAGATATATATATGGCGACTCAAAGAGTCAAGAATACGAATATAATATACAAAGGTCCAAATCACCTTGAAGCGATATAGCGTCCGACTACGGACAAGATGCAAATGGGGCTAAGAGCCACGAAGAATAACCAATGGCGTTCATAACCCTGCTTGCCAAGCGGAAGGGTAACCTCGCTAACGACGTCGATCTCAAACCTGCTTAAACAAAAGGGTGCCGACAAAGGGCAAAGGAAAAGAAGGGCGTCGATCACGAGGCGAAGACAGCGAGGCTAGAATTCGGCGGTCCTCGCCTACATAGGTATGGTGGACTGAAGCGGCAGCGGCAGCATGCACTAAACAACCTATAGAGACTCGATTCAACTGGCGGATATCAGAGGGAGGTGAGAATGACCTATCCGGATCCAACCTGAAGCTAACACCAAACAAACCCATCCTGGTGTTTCCCCCTCGAGACCAATCGAGGAAGTCAACCGAGGAACTCACACCGTTGGCAGTTTTACTTATTCAGTTATAGTGGCGGCACTTTACTAGACAGGTTTAGATAATCGTCCTGATAAAGTAAACAGTGGGCACTTTTAGTTAACCATTCCGTTATAGTGGCAGTACTTACTAATCAGATATAGATAGCATGAGATAAACCCAAAACCCAGCAGTTGTTGGTACTTTTATTCAGCCATTTCGTTGTAGTTGCAATACTTACTAGTCAGATACAGTTGTCGCAAGCGACAACCAAACAAGCAATTGTGGGCAGTATTAATTAGCCATTCCATTATAGTGAAGCTGATTACTAGTCATTATAAGTCAAATTTATAGCGAGAAACTTTAGTTATGCTTGTCTATGATCGAGAATCTTGTGCTCCAAGTCGTCCATAACCGCGGACACGGCTTTGAAAGTTTTACCCGGCGGGGTGCACCAATAGCAACACACTCGATCAACCTCGGAAAAACCAAATCAAAACCCAACGAGGCTTTCACGACAAAGCAATCACGATTGAAATATTTGAGGCCACCCTTGGAGTATACCGCAGCGGAGTAAGCAAGCTCGAGACGGACTCAAGGTTTGCGTCGATGGTCATGGCAGCACGGAGTCCCCAATCGGGGGCTGTCGATACCGAAAACATCCCGCTTACCAAAGCGATGCAGTGCTATCTGTCGCACAATCGTAAATAAAGCATAGCATGGCATAAATCGGGATAAATAAAACCTCAAACTAGTTTGTGGCCCCAAGAAATATGACGGAATCAAGCTCGGCTAGGGGTCCCATATACCTCCGGATGTGGATAGCGATAAATCAAGGAACAGGTATCAAGTACTCGGGGTCTTACGGGACACAAGTGGGCTCGAAACCAAATATTATCTATCACCCACGATGCCTCTGCTTATTCAATTTTAGTTGTTAAACGAAATTAAAGTGACGATAAGTAAAACTAGAATCATCTTCAACATCAACATGCGGCAATACATCAAGAATGGCATATGGCGACACGCATCACACTTGAGCAAGCAACTACGACGCGCAAGTCCAACTATCTACCAAACAACGGTAATAGGATGTGTCCAAGGCAATATAAGGCTGCAGGGATATTACAGAACGAAAACTAGAGCATCATAACACGATAGCAATAGATCAACAAGAGGAATAAAGACTATAAAAGTAAGATAGGTAGAAAGGGAGATGCTACTTTGAAAACATTGTCGAAGGTTTTCCCAAGATCGGCGAAACTCACATCAACTCATCGGCCTTATCCGAAGAAGCAAAACACTAGAAGAAACACGGATACAATATTTAATACAGCGGAAGATCGGCATGATGCATGTATGATGGATGGCATGACAAAGGTGCGATGCAATTAGGTCAAGGTTAAGCGGAACCGGGGTCCCGACAATTGGTTAGATGGTTCAAGTTGTTTAGCTACCCCGCATATTCAAATGTTGTTATAACAAGGTAAGATTAGATACCGGTTCGCTACACAAGTTTAAATGAGGCCGATATGAGACTAGATTTGCCCGCATATGGGCCCCATGTTTAATTATTAGGTGAATCGGCATAAGGCCCCCAAACCACATGAGTGTATGCATGCAGAACAATTATTATGCGACAAGTTGTATTATGTTAGAAATAGGGTTCGCGGGAAGGGGCACACTTTAGGGTTCGGCAGATCTTGGGGTTCCGGGGTTCGGGGTTGGTCTCAGGGTTCGACGGAGCGTTCTCGGACTCAGGGGTAGGTCTTGGCGCATCCGGGGTCTTCGGGTCATGTTGTCGGTCATGGCGTTACGAGAGGGAGAACTTGGCGTTCCGGAACGAAGGACTTGTTCCGGCGTCGGGGCATCGGGTTCTCCCGGTCGCTGTCGTTCTTGTCGTCGCGGGGATCTTGTCGGGCCCGTGCCATTGCATCGGTCTTGACGTCCGGGGTGAAGTGCTTGTCGCACCGGAGTCTCGGTGTCCTTGGGTCCGATTGTGGATCCCGGCGTCCTCGAGGGGGTTACTTGCAGTATCCGGGCAGAAGGTCTTGCGGTTTCTGTGGCTGCGGTTCCATGAAGGCGTGCTTGTCTTCCGTGATGGCGAGCTCGATGTCCCGAGAAGATCTAGGCGTTCCGTGTAGACGACCTCGGCGTTCGGGATCTTGACGAGCTTTGCGTCCTTGTAGAAGACCGTCGATGGTCCTTCTAGCGGTTTCGGGTATCTTGGGTGTCGAACTTGGGCTTGGCGCCGATGGTCATCGGCGTTCCTCATCGGACATAAAACATGTGGCCGGATCTTGTGGCGGGACCTCGCCGCTAGCCCACGAATCGAAGCGGCGAGCGGCGGTGGCGAGGCGGCTTGCGGGGGCTCGGGAAGGAGGCGGGCAGGCGAGAGGTCGAGGCCGGCGGTCTGGGCCGGCGAGGTCGAGGCGCGGAGGGCCGGTGGCACTGGGCGGCGGCTCGCGGATGTGCCTGGCGGCGGAGGTGGGGTTGGCCGGGTGGAAGCGAGCCGGGCCGGCGGCCTTGAGGTCGCGAGCACACAGGGAGGGCAGGCCGAGCTAGGGAGAGGCGGCGAGCGTTCTGGCGTGAGCAGTGGCGGCGTCGGGCGCAGCGCCCGGCGTCGAAGCGGCAGCCAGTGGAAGCGAGGGCGGCGGGGCGGCTCAGACGTGGCGAGCAGCGGAAGCGGGCGGCAGTGGCGAATGGCGAGGAAAGCGGCAGCTCGCGCTCGAGGCGGAGGGCCGGCGAGGGCAGAGGAGCGGCGGTGGAAGGCAGCAGGCTCGCCTTGTGGCGGCAGCGAAGGAGGCGAGGGTCGGCGATGGCGAGGAGCTTGGGCTGCGTCGGGTGGGAGCAGAGGAGGTGGCGTGGGGCGGCGGTGGAGCACAGGCGGTGGGCTGCAGTGGAGAAGGGAGGCGTGCGGGCGTGGGGAGAAGAGGGAGGGAGGAAAGCAGGCGGTGGGTCAGCATGGGGCCGAGGGGTTAGTGGGAGGACAGGCTGGCGGGCGTGGGTGGGTCAGGCGGGGCTGGCGCAGTGGTGGGCCCAGTGCAGCCAGTGGGGGGTCGGTTGGGCCAGGCATGTGTGCGTGTGTGGCTTTGAGTGGTGGGGCTGGGAGTGTGTGGCCTGTGTGTGTTTGGTGTGTTGTGTGTGGGTTGGGTAGGCCATGTGGCAGCTAGGGAGTGGAGGGGGGTTTTGGGGAGGGTGAGGTGGCGCAGCGAGATAGGCCGGGGTGAGGTGGCTGGGGAGAGAGGGTAGAGTTTTAGGTAGAATAGGTTTTAGGTGGGGCTGGTAGGTTGGACCGTTTTAGTTTTTCTGGGGCGGTCGTTCGGGTCAATCGGCCCGTTCGACTGCCCCGCTAAAATAAATTAAATATTTTATTTATTTCAAACAAAGTTTTTTGCAAACCGATATCGGCAAACCAAAATATTCCGGGGTCCCGGTTTTGAGGTTTGATTAAAGAGGGGCGTTTAGAAAACAACACGGGTTTTGCAAACATAGTTTTGGCAAACAATGCATGACGATGACGATGCAATGCACAAATTCAACGCGATTTTCTAGTAGTGGTTTTGCGGGATGCCACACTCATCCTCCGGCTTCCCCACGTCGCTGCGTGGAGGTTGTCGCCGCCGTTGGTGCCAATGGTGGGATCGTTGCCACCGCCGCCGCCGGAGCACCCCAGGCTGAGCTCCAGGTCAGGCTCACTGCCCCTAGCTACAACAAAATCCCCTTTTCAGAACATGTCAACTACTCCCTCCGTTTGAAAATATAAGATGTTTTAGGTTTGTGAATGAGATGTATCTATACACCTTTTAGTGTCTAGATGCATTTGAACCAATACACTAAAAGATGTCTAAATACATCTTCTTCACAAACCTAAAACATCTTATATTTCTAAACGAGGGAGTAGTACTCTACAAGAGATCAGTGCACCAAAATGAGTTGATAACATCATCGGTCAGGGAGCTCACCTTGCAGGCCGACCTCGCCGTCGCACGTCGACACCGCCTTGGGCTCCTCGAAGTTGGTCACCGCCTCCTCCCCCTTCCCGCAGCTGTCCACGCGAGCCCTGATCCATCAGTCAGTCAGCGAATCAAGACATGGCACAGAAGCTACAGATTCGCAGGATGAAATCTGAAGGACATTGCGTATGCATGAGCGAACAAACTTTGCAGCGTCCATGGCACATGACAGCAAGGAACAACATGTACATGTTGTTATTGTCAGAAACCAAACATTGAAGACAAGGAAGATGCAAATAACACAAGACCAGAAGTTAATGATCCGCTCACCTTCTTAATCTCTTCCTTGTAGTCGCCGCGGAACTTGGATCGCAGCCTAGGACCCATTTTATGCATAACCAAACGCCGCTGAAATTGATATCCATCACTTCATGTCATGCATCTTCTTTTTAATGGCTTCCCCTCTGTATCTACGCTTTGGGGCTTCTCACCACCTAACCATACCATCACCCCTCCATTTCATGCATTTATTTTCTTGTAAGAAGACAATTGAGTAAGGACAGTGCTAGGCGTCCCCCGGGGGATAATTGCCCCCGATCCCCCGGGTCGACAGCCCGACACGTGTCCTTTTGCCTGGTCAACGAAAGACTCCCGTGTGCGTTCTCCTCTTCTCAAACCTTCTCTCTCCCTATTAACAAAAAACCAGGCCCTTCTCCTATCCCATCCCGCTCTCCTAACCGACGTTGTCGAAGAAGGTGCTAGATAAGTCGCGTCGCCGGAGAAGGGCGTCGTTGTCGGGGAAGACGTCGCCACAGCGGTAGCAGCACCGCCAAAATCTTGTAGCAGCGCCTCACGCAGCTAGTAGCAGAGCGTGCATCGCCCGTAGCAGAAAAGCACCGTCGCCTGTGTAGCAGCTCTGGCGGCTGTCTGTAGCAAGGGCGACGGCCGCGTGTAGCAACCCCGACGGCCGCGTGTAGCAAGGGCGACAGCAGCGTGCAGCATCCCCCTGGCGACCACTTGTAGAACGCTGCTCGCCGTCTGTAGCAGCGGCAACGATTGCGTGTAGCAGGAGCGGTGGCCGCGTGTAGCAACCCCGGCGGCTGCGTGTCGCAGGGTCCATGGCCGCGTGCAGTAGCCTCGGCAGCTGCGCCTGTAGCAACGCTGACCGCCGCGTGTAGCAGCACCGACTGTCGCGTGTAGCAGCACCTATGAGCATATATAGCAGAGCCCTTTCAAGATCTACGGCGGTGGCGCTCGAGTGGGAGCAGAACGGCGCTGGGACGCACCGTGGCCAGCGAGAGAGGCCGCGACTGTAGGAGATAGGGAGATGGCGCGAGCATCTGTAGCAGAGAGGTCCTTTTCAGGATCTATGGCGGCACGCAGCGGTTGGAGAAGCTGGGGATAGAAGGCTGGTGGGCGTGTGAAGGATTGGAGAAGAAAGAGATCAGGCAAAAAATGAGTGGAGGAGGAGAGTCCTGGAGAGATAAGAGGGTTATGGTGGACCCACATGTACCGCTGTGTTCAGGATGGGAGAGACACGCGTCGCAGCCAGGAGCCGGGAGACGCGAGTCGCGCGATCCCCCGGGTGATTGGTATCATTTTCCATTGAGTAATCATATTTTTACAATTATTGCATGTATGGATATACAATATGAATTCGATGGCATTTTCTCTCCGCCTCTATTTACACGGTGTAGATGCTTCAAATTCTAACTTTAACCATCAATTTGACTAAAATGTGTGTTATGTGCTACAACAATACCATCAATTTCATATTTGGAAATATATTTCCAATGGATTAATTTCTGTAAAATGTATCTCATGTTTTATTGGTCAAACCAACGATCAAAGTTAAATCATGAAAGACGAGAACGTCATGGGAAGTAGGCCATTGTAGATATATATACATGTCCCCTTTTAGACACGACTCAACTTCCAAATAGAGAGTAAGAACTTCTAGCGAAGTTGTTGTTCCATCCCATATTTTCCTTCTGACTGCCGCATCACTGTCCATCTCCCCTCTTCCCATTTGCCGCAAAGTCGAGCCCTCATCTTCTACACCACTTATGTTGCTCTGATTCCCTTCAACAGCTGCCTTGCTAGATCCAGGTGTCGCCACTCTTGGCTGGCGGTGCAGAATAGGATGTGGACTTCAGATCGCCCGACAAAGCGGGGTTGGCCTCACCAGACGTCATTCCCGCTGTGTTTATGTCATGTGGAGATGGCCAGACATATCTTGTTTGAGTGCTGTTACTCTAAAAGAATCTGGCGTGTTGCGGCCTCCTGGCTTGGTTGTCCTACACTTGTCCAGAGCATTGGTTCGAACCGGCCAGCGGTCCTCCAGGATTGGGAGGCAGCCACTCAGACGCCCTCCGATTTCCCCCAGGGTCTGAAATATGCGGTTAAGCTTATAACTTGGGGTATTTGGAAGGAGAGGAACCCCAGAGTTTTCAGCAGCGAGTTTACAATGCTAGCGATTATCATCCAAAAGATTAAGGACGAGAGCAGAAATTGGATTTTGGCTGGTGCAACACATCTTCAGAAGATTACAAGCTAGTGTGGTTTGTTCTAGTTATGGAGTTTTTTATTTTGGCTTAGGCCACCTCTCTTTGCTCCTACTTTATCTTTACTATTAATTTCAAAAGCGTGGTGAATGCCTGGTGTCACACATGCAAAAATTACAGAAAATGCCACCGCTAACAAATTGCCTAACCTCCATAAAAAAGACTAACAAACCTTATCTAACAAGACTAACAAACCTTATCTAACCAGACTAACAAACTTTATCTTATCTATATATATTATCTAAAAAGAAGGTGTTCTGTTTACTGCCGTTCCGCACTACGTCAATTCTTTTGTCGCGTCGCTCCGTTCGCCCCGCACGCACCTAATGGCTAAGCCCAACATCAGACACCCTGCCCAGTCCTCCCCACCTCTGCCGCCGCAGAGGGGATCTCTCCTTCCGACGGCGCCGATTTCCCTTCATCGTTGGGCTGTCGACCGTCTCCAAAACAATGGAGTTCGGCTTCACCCGCGTGAGCGATCCACGCCCTTGTTGTCCCGGTTGCATCTCTATCGAGCTCCAAGGCAGCGGCGCTCGGGATCATAACACCAATGGAGTGCGGTGGGAGGTGCACGATTTCAGCGACTTCTCCATGCCCTCGATGTCACGAGGCACGGTCTCCGTCGAGCTCCAGACGCGGCTACCCAGAATCAGGCGCCAATGAAGTGCGGCAGGAGGTGCGTGATTTGGGCGACTTCTCACGCCCTCGTAGTCCTCCCGCCGTCTCCGTCGAGCTCCAGGAGGTGCGCCGCCCCAGGATCAGAGCGCCAATGGAGTGAGAGTGGGTGGTGCACAAGAACGTCCTGCAACGATGAGATCAAGACCATCTTTGTGGTGGTCGTCGTGTCGGAGGCGATCATCTTTGCGGACGGATGCCATAGGTGTGCAACCAAGGTTTGTGGCGACAAGATCGATACAGCAACCATCGCCTCTACTGAATGCCGATGATGGTGATTGACACCGCACCCTTACTCCCTTCGATCCAAATTAATGTTCTCATATTTGTCTAGATTCGGATGTATGTAGAGATACAGCAGAATCTAGACAAATATGAGAATATTAATATGGATTTGAGAAAGTAATAAAGATGGGTCCGATGACCTCATTTAAAAAAAACATATTCTCAGCTGGATTTTCGAAGGAGAAGATCTCCCAGTGTTGTGAATGGCACTTGATTTTCTCATAGTTATACTTATTTTCTATTTTTCTTTGAAAATAAAATGAATCATTGAACTCCCTGAGACCCTGACACTCAACCACATAGGATTTTGTCCGTGCTAACTTGATTTGTTATCTCAACAAGTCAACATGGAGTTCTAATATATATATCGTACTGTGAAGGCAATTTGTTGTAACGCTGATTTGTGATTGAAATAAGGTGTTTTATAAGTAAATTTATACATCTACAAGCAGTGTAATTTATTGAAGATCGTGTTTTTTGGCAATTTAGACCCTAGGTATATTAAGGAGTACAAGTGGTACACAACACCGCACTAATAAATAAAATACTACTCCCAAGTCCATGGGATATAACTCAACACGAGGTCCACCGTGTTGTCCTGTCAATGACACTCCCACCTAGAGTCGCCATGAACTTTGTATCTGTAGAGGTCCACTGTACCGTTGCCGCTGCCACTCCCACTCCGAGTCGTCGTGAACATTGTATCTGTAGATGGGATCTCTGTTGTCACAAAGTTTTCGACTTCTGTATCTCCATACCAACACTAGAAAGCAACATAAAGTTGAAGAACCACCAACTCCAAGGTCCTCCCCTCCCACTCCTACATCATCGAAAGGAGGCAAAATTGGCGCCTTGTGACTACCTCATGTACAAGGTCTCACACACTCCATGACACCGGAGGATGCATCGTCACCACGACGGAGTTGGAGAAAAAAGTTGTTGTGTGGGTGACATCGTAACCACGACACCCACACGGCCACACCTAGCGCACCAAATCTCGCTCCATCCAAGAGAAAGCATGAAGATGTTGCTGCCAGGTACTTAACGTAGCTACGTCAATTCCGTTTATGGGATATAACTCAACACGAGATCCACCGTGTTGTCCTGTCAATGACACTCCCACCTAGAGTCGCCATGAACTTTGTATCTGTAGAGGTCCACTTTGTCGTTGCTGCCACTCCCACTCCGAGTCGTCGTGAACATTGTATCTGTAGATGGGATCTCTGTTGTCACAAAGTTTTCGACTTCTGTATCTCCATACCAACACTAGAAAGCAACATAAAGTTGAAGAAACACCAACTCCAAGGTCCTCCCCTCCCACTCCTACATCATCGAAAGGAGGCAAAATTGGCGCCTTGTGACTACCTCATGTACAAGGTCTCACACACTCCATGACACCGGAGGATGCATCGTCACCACGACGGAGTTGGAGAAAAAAGTTGTTGTGTGGGTGACATCGTAACCACGACACCCACACGGCCACACCTAGCGCACCAAATCTCGCTCCATCCAAGAGAAAGCATGAAGATGTTGCTGCCAGGTACTTAATGTAGCCGTCAAAGTGGGGCTGGAGCTGCAGTAGATTATTTTTCACCGTCATTGTCACCACCACCAGAAAAATGACAATCAGAACCCTAACCCTACCACTACCTAGACGCAGGAGACACGATTTGTGGTCCCTCTACTCTCCCACCAATGAAGTGAATGATGGAGAGGGAGGGACCCTCGTTCTGGCTAGCTACGGAGCGAGGGAAGTGGAGTTCCTCCCTTTTGCTTCTCTTTCACTATAGCAAAGGGGAAGAGACAGAGAATGATGACATCTTGTGTTGTCGGCTTAACCAAAGGGTGAATTTGGAAAAAAAACAGCAAGTGAACCATATCGGAGATATTTGACAAATTGAAAGATGAAAATGCACCATGACAACTAAATAGGGCATGACATGGAAATTTAAATACCGTGACAACGCACGGGCATTCAACTAGTCAATCTAAAAGGCAAAGCCTTTTGCCTCGTTTAAAAAAAAGAAGATCCAGGTGTCGCCCGCACTCATGTTGCATCCAGATCATTCACCGCCCCTATGTTTCCTCCTCATCCCCCCTTTCGTCCTCCTCTTGTCGATGTTCCTCTCAGGTCCTACAACATCGAAAATTTGTTCTCTCCAAAAGTATTACATCAAACAATATTTCAATGGGTTTCTTTTTTTGTTAGGAATTTCGTTGAATTTTCGAAAAAGGGAAAATAGTATAATGTCTACAAACATAAATGATGATAATGTCAAGTATAGTGATATCATTTTTTCACTCGACTAATTAGAATAATTGATCCTCTTGCATACATGGATAACGTGTTGGTTGCATGCTTCTTGTAGTTTGTAGCCTAGAAATATATGAGATCAACTCAATGGAGAGTTTGAGATCAAGTCACTCCTTTTGGATCCTATAAACTCGTGATGGTAGAAGCTAACGGTTGAGATTAATACAGCTGCCTCCCTGCATGCCCTCACGCACGTTAACCACATCGAAAAACAACATAACCCGACATACAGATCCATTGCCATCAATCCGTCCACTGTCCTTTCCTTTATCGGAATTCGTATGCTTCCTTCCAAATGAACACTTCTACTAATGTACTACATTCATGATGTTGACGGGATCGAAATAATCAAGAGTGAGTGGCTGATAATTAAAACTAGTTGTTCAAATGCATAAATGTATTGCCTGCCTTTTTTTTTTCATCGGATCGGTCTTTTATTGCATTGGCTAAATTATGCGGGTTTACATGACATCAGAGTCAAGAGATCTCGAGTAGCATGCTAATGATAAAAAAAATATAGACTAGCTAAATGAAACCGGCTTGGAGGCGGGATCAGGAGCCTTTTCCTCCCGGTGGCGATGCTCTTATGGCGGCGGGGGTCCAGCTTCGGCGGGATGGTGCGAGCGTGACAGCGCGGCATGGCTGGCGGCAAGCGGTGGTGGGGCAACATCGGCCAGTCTCTGTCAGCCTATATCGGGGCCCTTAGGGCCCCAACTGGGTCATGGGCAGGCGGGCGGGCCTGCCTTGCGCTTCGCTTAATTTGCAGGCAGCGGCAAGGTAGTTTGTGCAGGGATCGGTGGCGATCACGAACAGCCTGCTGCAGCGGTGGCTACAGGCTTTATGGGCCCGTCTAGTCTCAGTCCGACCCTTTTGGGACTAGTGTGTTTCTTAGGGACTTTACGGGCCTTCTGGGCCCAGCCGGACCCAACTGGGACTGGTGTGCCTGCGGCCATGGCAGGTCGACCACCGCCTTTGACGATGAAGGCAGTTCCCTCCCACGCGGCCGCCATAATGATGGCCCCGATTCAAGCTATTCTTTGGCTCTGTCTTGCAGACTTGGCGACTGTATTCTTGGCGAGATGATGGTTGCGGCTTCGTGACCGTAGTGGCACATGCTTGGTGGTAGCAAGGTCTTGACCTCGTGGGGATCCTATGCAAAGGATCACCCGAGGGCTGTGGATAGGTTTTTTTTGGGAGAAATCCTTACCGGCTCGACCGACGCCGACACGGTGCGGCCCTCAGGTGGCACTAATCCTTCCTAGAGGGTGTCGTGGCTACCCTGCACCCACTTCTCTCTGTGTGTCGTGGGAAACCCTAGGACCAGTCTTTGGTCCGAGCCATTGCGCCGACTTCCCTTCTTGAAGGTGCTGCTTGGTGCTTGACGAGTCATTGCTAGGAGGGCAGTGAAACTTCTCTAGAGGGCGCAACGGTTGCAGGTCACCAATTCGTTTAGTTAATCCGCCTCTGTCTCCAATTTATTTTTCTTTTCTTTTGGACATGTGTTTGTTGTTGTCCCAACATTTTTCTTTCATTTCAAGACTCATGGTTGTATTGTGATCGCTATTTTAATATATTGGGGTGAAAGCCTATTTCGAGGCTAAAAATATTGTGTTCCTTAATAAATCTGGTAGTTCAATATACTTATAGAAGATGGTGTGTGTTAAACCCTCCTGAGAAGGAATATGTGGGTAGGTAGCAAAATCTAAATCAATTCATATTTTTCCAAGAAACTAAGTCAGTTCATTTTTTTTGATAAAGAGCATTATATTACTTATTAAAAGATTTAAGTATTATACTCGGCCTCTACATAGCTAAGATTCGCACCGTCACAATATGTCAAGATGAAAGAGAAGACAAATGTTGGAATTTGGTGTATATTGGGCTGTTGGCCTATTAGACAAATTCTGAAATTCTCTTTGGCCCACTTGTGTATGGCAGCTTATGGCTGTGCTAGTGGTGCTAAAGTTTAGTCTCACATTGCTAGTTGAAGGGGAGTTGGACCACCTTATATAGTAGAGTGTTACACCACTCACTAAGATGTGACAAGAAGAGTAGCCCTCGCGCACTCTTCCGACGCCGCCTCGCCTCGCCTCGCCTCGTCACGACGCGCGCGCGCCGCGGGTTGCGGGAATCTCGTCGAGCCGAGCTTTAAGCCGTTTCCAGTTTTTATGGACGTGGACTGTTACCGACTAGGATGTGGGCTGAGCCCCACGATCTTCCTAACATGCACTATATAAGCGTCCGGGCTAAACCTAATCGGCACCGAATCAATCCACACACGCGTCTACCCTCCAGAACCTTGCGCCGCCGCTTTCGTCTTCTCCATCCCGGCTTGCGGCGTGCACCGCAGATCGGGACAGTAGGCCTCCGGAACCCCGCCTCTCGTGAACCTGTACGGGTGAGGGGCGATCAAGTTTTTGGGGAGCGCTCAAGTGCGACTACTGGAAACCACGACGTCGTCCGACGACGAGTTCCCGAACGACGACTTCTTCCCCGACGTCACCAATCTCTTCGACAACCTCAACATGGGCGACGCTGCTGCGGCTGCTATTCAGCCTACACTGTACGTGATATTCATCTGTCTTTTTCGGATTATGCTAGAGTTCATTGTTCTAGCGTTTGGCGTAGATGTGATAGGTTTATCTCCTATAGATGTAATCTGTTCATCTACTTTGTTGATCTGCATGATTGGTTTTAGTACCGTTTGTATGATCAGTTTATTATTCGAATTAAATCATATGGATTATTGCTTATATTTCCAACAATCCAAAAACCTGATTATAGGCAACTAAATTACACTGGTGTAGCCACGGCTACTAGGCCGCCTCCTTTTGATGGCATGCACTATAAGAGATGGCGCAAGAGAGCAGTTCTCTGGTTTAAAAACCTAAACTGTTATAACGCCACTCTTGGCAAGCCTGAAGGAGATCTTTCTGCTGAGCAGGAAGCGAACTTTAAGAAAGCCGATACCATGTTTATGGCAGCTTTGTTCAGTGTTCTTGGGGACAACATTGTTGAGCCGTATATGTCATTTGATAATGGCAAGGACGCGTGGGAAGCGCTCGAGGCCAAGTTTGGGGTCTCGGACGCAGGCACTGAGTTGTATGTTATGGAGCAATTATATGACTACAAGATGGTTGATGAGCGCTCCGTCGTTGAGCAAGCTCATGAGATACAATCACTTGCCAAAGAACTTGAGCAGTTCAAGTGTTCCTTACCTGACAAATTTGTGGCTGGTGGCATTATTGCCAAGCTTCCTCCCTCGTGGAGGAACTTTGGTACTTCTCTAAAACATAAGAGACAAGAGTTTTCCGTTACGGATCTCATTGGGTCTCTTCATGTGGAAGAGAAGGCGAGAGCAAAGGACAAAACTGCTCGAGGGTTTGAGGGAGGTTCTACTGCCAATTTGGTGCAGAGGAAAAACTTCCAATCCCACAAGTTCAAGAATAAGAACAAAACTGAAGTAAAGGGGAAGTTTGATGGCAAGAACAAGGCCACACACTCAACCAACTTTAAGAAGAAAAATGATAAGAGGAAAGGCTCTTGCCACGTTTGTGGTGATCCAAATCATTGGGCTCCTAGCTGCCCTAATCGCTTTGACAAGCGTCAACATGGAAACAACGGCAAGGCCGCTAATGTTGTTATTAGCGATACTGAGATGAAGGATGCTGGGTACGGTATTTTACCTACTATCCTTTCAGTATGTCATTCTCCTGATTGGTGGATAGACACTGGTGCTAATACACATGTATGTTCTGATATTTCCATGTTTTCCTCTTATCAGGTCTCAAGGACCTTTTCCGTGCTGATGGGAACGGCTCACGTGCTTCTGTTCATGGTGTTGGTACAATAAATCTGAAGTTTACTTCGGGGAAGACCGCATAGCTGAAGAATGTGCAGCATGTTCCCTCCATCAATAAAAATCTCGTCAGCGGATCGCTTTTATATCGAGATGGCTTTAAGTTGGTTTTTGAGTCCAATAAAGTTGTAATTTCTAAGTTTGTACAATTTGTTGGAAAGGGTTATGAGTGGAGGTTCCGCAGCTTGTCTTTGTCGATCGATGTACTAAAGTTATTAATCATGTTTGCAATGATAGTAAGTCCAATGTTTGGCATTCACGACTCATCATACTAACTTTGGTTGCATGGCGTGGCTAGCCAATATGAGTCTAATTCAAAATTTACCACGTAAAGGTTCTAAGTGCCAAGTTTGTGCTAACAAAGCAATCCCGCAAGTCTCATACATTGGAACCGAGAAACTTAGCACCGCTAGAACTTATACATTCAGATCTTTGTGAGATGAATGGTGTGTTGACAAAAGGTGGAAAAAGATACTTTATGGCGTTGATTGATGACTCCACTAGATACTGCTATGTTTATCTTGAAATCTAAAGATGAAGCTTTGAACTACTTCAAAATCTATAAAGCCGAAAACCAACTTGATCTTAAAATCAAGCGGCTAAGGTCGGATCGTGGTGGAGTACTTTTCAAACGAATTTGAATTATTCTGTATGAAACATGGTATTATACATGAGAGGACGCCTCCCTACTCACCTCAAATGGGTGGCGAAAGAAAGAACCGCACTCTAACTGATTTGGTTAACGCCATGTTAGATACATCGGGTCTTTCCAAGAAATGGTGGGGGGAGGCGCTAATGACTGCGTGTCATGTCCTAAACCGTGTTCCTTTAAAGGATAAAACCATGACTCCATTTGATGAATGGGAAAAGAAAAGGCTTAAACTCTCTTACTTACGAACTTGGGGTTGTTTGGCGAAAGTCAATATTCCAATACCCAAGAAGCGAAAGCTTGGACCAAAAACCGTTGATTGTGTTTTTCTGGGATATGATTTTCATAGCATTGGCTATAGATTTTTGATAGTAAAATCTAAGGTATCCGACATGCATGTTGGTACAATTATGGAGTCGAATGATGCGACTTTCTTTGAGGGCATCTTTCCTATGAAAGGCATGTCTAGCTCATCAAATCAGGAGATGACTAGTTCATCTAGTCAGGAATTTTCTATAATTCCTGAACCCACTATGCCAATAGAACACTCTGATGATCCTGTGGAGGATGACAGTGAAGCTCCCAAGAGGAGCAAGAGACAAAGGACTGCAAAGTCATTTGATGATGATTTCATCATGTACCTTGTGGATTATACTCCCACTTCTATTTCAGAAGCCTATGCATCTCAAGATGCTGACTACTGGAAGGAAGCTGTCCGAAGCGAGATGGACTCCATCTTAGCTAATGGTACTTGGGAAGTCACTGATCGTCCTTATGGGTGTAGACCTGTAGGATGTAAATGGGTGTTCAAGAAAAATCTTAGACCTGATGGTACTATTGAAAAGTACAAGGCACGTCTTGTGGCTAAGGGTTATACCCAAAAGGAAGGTGAAGACTTCTTCGATACCTACTCACCTATAGCCAGATTGACCACTATTTGAGTACTACTTTCCTTGGCTGCCTCACATGGTCTTTTCGTTCATCAAATGGACGTTAAGACAACTTTTCTAAATGGAGAGATAGATGAGGAAATTTATATGGAGCAGCCTGACGGATTTGTAGTAGATGGTCAAGAAGGAAAGGTGTGTAAGTTAGTGAAGTCTTTGTATGGTCTTAAGCAAGCTCCTAAACAGTGACACGAGAAGTTTGAAAGAACTTTAACTGCCGAAGGCTTTGTTGTAAATGAAGCTGACAAATGTGTATACTATCACCATGGTGGGGCCGAGGGAGGTATTATGTGTCTCTATGTTGATGACATATTGATATTCGGTACCAACCTCGTTGTTATCGAGGAGGTCAAATAGTTCCTATATCACTGCTTTGAGATGAAGGACTTGGGAGTGGCTGATGTAATATTAAACATCAAGCTACTAAAGGATGACAATGGTGGGATTACACTGCTTCAGTCTTACTATGTGGAAAAGATGTTGAGTCGCTTCGGGTATAGCGACTGCAATTCTTCTCCAACGTCTTATGATCCGAGTGTGCTACTTCGAAAGAATCTAAGGACTGCTAAATATCAATTGAGATATTCTCAAATTATTAGCTCGCTCATGTATTTAGCCAGTGCTAGTAGACCTGACATCTCCTTTGCTGTAAGCAAACTGAGTCGATTTGTGTTAAATCCTGGAGATGATCATTGGCATGCTCTTGAAAGAGTTTTGCGCTATTTGAAAGGCACTGCGAGTTATGGTATTCACTATACTGGGTATCCACGGGTACTTGAGGGTTATAGTGATTCAAACTGGATATCGATCTTGATGAGATTAAGGCCACAAGTGGTTATTTGTTTACACTTGGTGGTGGCGCTGTTTCTGGAAGTCTTGCAAGCGAGACCATCTTAACGAGGTCAACAATGTAAGCGAGAACTCTCGGCGTAGACACTGACCCTGTTGAAGCGAGTGGCTTCGTGAGCTCTTGATGGACTTACCTATGGTTGAAAGACCAATACCCACCATCCCGATGAACTGTGATAATCAAACTGTGATCGTCAAAGTAAACAGTTCTAAGGATAATATGAAGTCATCAAGGCATGTGAAGTGGAGATTGAAATCTGAAACTGAGAAACTCCGGAGTTATTGCGTTGGATTATATCCAAACATCTAAAAACCTGGCAGATCCCTTCACAAAGGGTTTATCACGCAATATGATAGATAATGCATCGAGGGAGATGGGTTTGAGACCCACGCTATGAGTTGATCCCAGTGGCAACCCACTCTATGTGATCGGAGATCCCGTGAATTAGAGCTAGGAGACAAGCTGTTGGTCAACTGAGAGGAGAGTATTCCCATATTATATTTACATCTCCATAAAGATGCAATACTCTCTTAATCTGCATGGCAGGTTGATATTTATCTTAATGTGTTCCAAGTGGCTTTTTTATAAGCGGAGATGTTGTCCTGCAGAACATCTCTTGAGGAACACACCTATGTGAGTCTGATTGTCAAACGTCGCAGTCCGTGAGAGTTGGGTGCTCTCTAATAAACTCATGAAAGGTCCTGGAGTATGACGCATAAGCTCCAAACCGCGGGGAAGCCGACGGTAGCCCAGTACCGGTCTAGATTTTGTGTGAAACTAGCGCGCAGAAAACTTATAGTTTAAGGCATAGTCCACTATTCAAGTTGCTAGCTAGTGTAGCATGAAGTTTAACGTGGAAGTTCAACTTAACAGTCTCCACTACATACTGGTATATAAAACAATGTTCTGGAAGGAAAATGATGTGATGTGCCAATGAGACTTTGTGGGAGATTGTTATAATTTGGTGTATATTGGGCTGTTGGCCCATTAGACAAATTCTGAAATTCTCTTTGGCATACTTGTGTATGGCAGCTTATGGCTGTGCTAGTGGTGCTAAAATTTAGTCCCACATTGCTAGTTGAAGGGGAGTTGGACCACCTTATATAGTAGAGTGTTACACCACTCACTAAGGTGTGACAAGAAGAGTAGCCCTCGGCGCACTCCTCCTCCAACGCCGCCCGCCTCGTCACGACGCGCGCGCGTCGTGGGTTGCGGGAATCTCGCCGAGCCGAGCTTTATTTTGCTGGTTGGGAAAACTGATTATGAGTCATTAACGGACGCGTTAATTACAGCCGTTTCCAGTTTTTATGGACGTGGACTATTACCGACTCGAACGTGGGATGAGCCCCACGATCTTCCTAACCTGCACTATATAAGCGTCCGGGCTAAACCTAATCGACACCGAATCAATCCACACACGCGTCTACCCTCCAGAACCTTGCGTTGCCGCTTTCGTCTTCTCCATCCCGGCTTGCGGCGTGCACCGCATATCGGGACAGTAGGCCTCCGGAACCCCGTCTCTCGTGAACCGTATGCGGGTGAGGCGTCAGGTTTTGGGGAGGCGCTCAGCGCGACCATCGGCAACCTGACGTCGTCCGACGACGAGTTCCCGAACGACTTCTTCCGGACGTCACCAATCTCTTCGACAACCTCAACATGGGCGACGCTGCTTGCGCTGCGGCGCTGCGGCTACGCTATTCAGCCTACAGCATGCGTGATATTCATCATCTTTTTCGGATTATGCTAGAGTTCATTGTTCTAGCGTTTGGCGTAGATGTGATAGGTTTATCTCCTATAGATGTAATCTGTTCATCTACTTTGTTGATCTACATGATTGGTTTTAGTACCGTTTGTATGATCAGTTTATTATTCGAATTAAATCATATGGATTATTGCTTATATTTCCAACAATCCAAAAACCTGATTATAGGCAACTAAATTACACTGGTGTAGCCACGGCTACTAGGCCGCCTCCTTTTGATGGCATGCACTATAAGAGATGACGCAAGAGAACAGTTCTCTGGTTTGAAAACCTAAACTGTTATAACGCCACCCTTGGCAAGCCTGAAGGAGATCTTTCTGCTGAGCAGGAAGCGAACTTTAAGAAAGCCGATACCATGTTTATGGCAGATTTGTTCAGTGTTTTTGGGGACAACATTGTTGAGCCGTATATGTCATTTGATAATGGCAAGGACGCGTGGGAAGCGCTCGAGGCCAAGTTTGGGGTCTCGGACGCAGGCACTGAGTTGTATGTTATGGAGCAATTCTATGACTACAAGATGGTTGATGAGCGCTCCGTCGTTGAGCAAGCTCATGAGATACAATCACTTGCCAAAGAACTTGAGCAGTTCAAGTGTTCCTTACCTGACAAATTTGTGGCTGGTGGCATTATTGCCAAGCTTCCTCCCTCGTGGAGGAACTTTGGTACTTCTCTAAAACATAAGAGACAAGAGTTTTCCGTTACGGATCTCATTGGGTCTCTTCATGTGGAAGAGAAGGCGAGAGCAAAGGACAAAACTGCTCGAGGGTTTGAGGGAGGTTCTACTGCCAATTTGGTGCAGAGGAAAAACTTCCAATCCCACAAGTTCAAGAATAAGAACAAAACTGAAGGAAAGGGGAAGTTTGATGGCAAGAACAAGGCCACACACTCAACCAACTTTAAGAAGAAAAATGATAAGAGGAAAGGCTCTTGCCACGTTTGTGGTGATCCAAATCATTGGGCTCCTAGCTGCCCTAATCGCTTTGACAAGCGTCAACATGGAAACAACGGCAAGGCCGCTAATGTTGTTATTAGCGATACTGAGATGAAGGATGTTGGGTACGGTATTTTACCTACTATCCTTTCAGTATGTCATTCTCCTGATTGGTGGATAGACACTGGTGCTAATACACATGTATGTTCTGATATTTCCATGTTTTCCTCTTATCAGGTCTCAAGGACCTCTTCCGTCCTGATGGGAAACGGCTCACGTGCTTCTGTTCATGGTGTTGGTACAATAAATGTGAAGTTTACTTCGGGGAAGACCGTATAGCTGAAGAATGTGCAACATGTTCCCTCCATCAATAAAAATCTCGTCAGCGGATCGCTTTTATATCGAGATGGCTTTAAGTTGGTTTTTGAGTCCAATAAAGTTGTAATTTCTAAGTTTGTACAATTTGTTGGAAAGGGTTATGAGTGCGGATGTCTGTTCCGCTTGTCTTTGTCAGACTGATGTACTAAAGTTATTAATCATGTTTGCAATGATAGTAAGTCCAATGTTTGGCATTCACGACTCTGTCATACTAACTTTGGTTGCATGACGTGGCTAGCCAATATGAGTCTAATTCCAAAATTTACCACTGTAAAAGGTTCTAAGTGCCAAGTTTGTGCGCAAGCAAAGCAATCCCGCAAGTCTCATACGACTGCGGAACCGAGAAACTTAGCACCGCTAGAACTTATACATTCAGATCTTTGTGAGATGAATGGTGTGTTGACAAAAGGTGGAAAAGATACTTTATGACGTTGATTGATGACTCCACTAGATACTGCTATGTTTATCTTCTGAAATCTAAAGATGAAGCTTTGAACTACTTCAAAATCTATAAAGCCGAGGCAGAAAACCAGCTTGATCTTAAAATCAAGCGGCTAAGGTCGGATCATGGTGGAGAGTACTTTTCAAACGAATTTGATTTATTCTGTATGGAACATGGTATTATACATGAGAGGACGCCTCCCGACTCACCTCAGTCAAATGGGGTGGCCGAAAGAAAGAACCGCACTCTAACTGATTTGGTTAACGCCATGTTAGATACATCGGGTCTTTCCAAGGAATGGTGGGGGGAGGCGCTAATGACTGCGTGTCATGTCCTAAACCGTGTTCCTTTAAAGGATAAAACCATGACTCCATTTGATGAATGGAAAAGAAAAGGCTTAAACTCTCTTACTTACGAACTTGGGGTTGTTTGGCGAAAGTCAATATTCCAATACCCAAGAAGCGAAAGCTTGGACCAAAAACCGTTGATTGTGTTTTTCTGGGATATGATTTTCATAGCATTGGCTATAGATTTTTGATAGTAAAATCTAAGGTATCCGACATGCATGTTGGTACAATTATGGAGTCGAATGATGCGACTTTCTTTGAGGACATCTTTCCTATGAAAGGCATGTCTAGCTCATCAAATCAGGAGATGACTAGTTCATCTAGTCAGGAATTTTCTATAATTCCTGAACCCACTATGCCAATAGAACACTCTGATGATCCTGTGGAGGATGACAGTGAAGATCCCAAGAGGAGCAAGAGACAAAGGACTGCAAAGTCATTTGGTGATGATTTCATCATGTACCTTGTGGATGATACTCTCACTTCTATTTCAGAAGCCTATGCATCTCAAGATGCTGACTACTGGAAGGAAGCTGTCCGAAGCGAGATGGACTCCATCTTAGCTAATGGTACTTGGGAAGTCACTGATCGTCCTTATGGGTGTAGACCTGTAGGATGTAAATGGGTGTTCAAGAAAAACAGACACGATGGTACTATTGAAAAGTACAAGGCACGTCTTGTGGCTAAGGGTTATACCCAAAAGGAAGGTGAAGACTTCTTCGATACCTACTCACCTGTAGCCAGATTGACCACTATTTGAGTACTACTTTCCTTGGCTGCCTCACATGGTATTCTCGTTCATCAAATGGACGTTAAGACAACTTTTCTAAATGGAGAGATAGATGAGGAAATTTATATGGAGCAGCCTGACGGATTTGTAGTAGATGGTCAAGAAGGAAAGGTGTGTAAGTTAGTGAAGTGTTTGTATGGTCTTAAGCAAGCTCCTAAACAGTGACACGAGAAGTTTGAAAGAACTTTAACTGCTGAAGGCTTTGTTGTAAATGAAGCTGACAAATGTGTATACTATCACCATGGTGGGGCCGAGGGAGTTATTATGTGTCTCTATGTTGATGACTTATTGATATTCGGGACCAACCTTGTTGTTATCGAGGAGGTCAAATAGTTCCTATATCACTGCTTTGAGATGAAGGACTTGGGAGTGGCTGATGTAATATTAAACATCAAGCTACTAAAGGATGACAATGGTGGGATTACACTGCTTCAGTCTTACTATGTGGAAAAGATGTTGAGTCGCTTCGGGTATAGCGACTGCAATTCTTCTCCAACGTCTTATGATCCGAGTGTGCTACTACGAAAGAATCTAAGGACTGCTAAAGATCAATTGAGATATTCTCAAATTATTAGCTCGCTCATGTATTTAGCCAGTGCTACTAGACCTGACATCTCCTTTGCTGTAAGCAAACTGAGTCGATTTGTGTTAAATCCTGGAGATGATCATTGGCATGCTCTTGAAAGAGTTTTGCGCTATTTGAAAGGCACTGCGAGTTATGGTATTCACTATACTGGGTATCCACGGGTACTTGAGGGTTATAGTGATTCAAACTGGATATCTAATGCTGATGACATTAAGGCCACAAGTGGTTATTTGTTTACACTTGGTGGTGGCGCTGTTTCCTGGAAGTCTTGCAAGCAGACCATCTTAACGAGGTCAACAATGGAAGCAGAACTCACAGCATTAGACACAGCCACTGTTGAAGCAGAGTGGCTTCGTGAGCTCTTGATGGACTTACCTATGGTTGAAAGACCAATACCCACCATCCCGATGAACTGTGATAATCAAACTGTGATCGTCAAAGTAAACAGTTCTAAGGATAATATGAAGTCATCAAGGCATGTGAAGTGGAGATTGAAATCTGTCAGGAAACTGAGAAACTCCGGAGTTATTGCGTTGGATTATATCCAAACATCTAAAAACCTGGCAGATCCCTTCACAAAGGGTTTATCACGCAATGTGATAGATAATGCATCGAGGGAGATGGGTTTGAGACCCACGCTATGAGTTGATCCCAGTGGCAACCCACTCTATGTGATCGGAGATCCCGTGAATTAGAGCTGGGAGACAAGCTGTTGGTCAGCTGAGAGGAGAGTATTCCCATATTATATTTACATCTCCATAAAGATGCAATACTCTCTTAATCTGCATGGCAGGTTGATATTTATCTTAATGTGTTCCAAGTGGCTTTTTATAAGCGGAGATGTTGTCCTGCAGAACATCTCTTGAGGAACACAACTATGTGAGTCTGACAGTCTGTGAGAGTTGGGTGCTCTCTAATAAACTCATGAAAGGCCCTGGAGTATGACGCATAAGCTCCAAACCGCGGGGAAGCCGACGGTAGCCCAGTACCGGTCTAGATTTTGTGTGAAACTAGCGCGCAGAAAACTTATAGTTTAAGGCATAGTCCACTATTCAAGTTGCTAGCTAGTGTAGCATGAAGTTTAACGTGGAAGTTCAACTTAACAGTCTCCACTACATACTGGTATATAAAACAATATTCTGGAAGGAAAATGATGTGATGTGCCAATGAGACTTTGTGGGAGATTGTTAGAATTTGGTGTATATTGGGCTGTTGACCCATTAGACAAATTCTGAAATTCTCTTTGGCCTACTTATGTATGGCAGCTTATGACTGTGCTAGTGGTGCTAACATTTAGTCCCACATTGCTAGTTGAAGGGGAGTTGGACCACCTTATATAGTAGAGTGTTACACCACTCACTAAGGTGTGACAAGAAGAGTAGCCCTCGGCGCACTCCTCCTCCAACGCCGCCGCCACCGCACGGCAGCAGCGTCGTGGGTTGCGGGAATCTCGCCGAGCCGAGCTTTATTTTGCTGGTTGGGAAAACTGATTATGAGTCATTAACGGACGCGTTAATTACAGCCGTTTCCAGTTTTTATGGACGTGGACTATTACCGACTCGAACGTGGGATGAGCCCCACGATCTTCCTAACCTGCACTATATAAGCGTCCGGGCTAAACCTAATCGACACCGAATCAATCCACACACGCGTCTACCCTCCAGAACCTTGCGTCGCCGCTTTTGTCTTCTCCATCCCGGCTTGCGGCGTGCATATATCGACAGAGGGCCTCGAACCCGTCTCGTGAACCTGTACGGGTGAGGGGCGATCAGGTTTTTGGGGAGCGCTCAAGCGCGACCACTGGCAACCACGACGTCGTCCGACGACGAGTTCCCGAACGACGACTTCTTCCCGGACGTCACCAATCTCTTCGACAACCTCAACATGAGCGACGCTGCTGCGACCGCTGCGGCTGCTATTAAGCCTACACTGTACGTAATATTCAACTGTCTTTTTTAGATTATGCTAGAGTTCCTTGTTCTAGCGTTTGGCGTAGATGTGATAGGTTTATCTCCTATAGATGTAATCTGTTCATCTACTTTGTTGATCTGCATGATTGGTTTTAGTACCGTTTGTATGATCATAATTTGTCAGTTTATTATTCGGATTAAATCATATGGATTATTGCTTATATTTCCAACAACAAATACATGTAATCATCATAAAAAAGCTGCGTCCATGTTGAAAAAATATATATCCCTCATCATGTAAACGCCTTCATAAATCAGTTTATGTTTGATTAAATAGCAAATCAGGAGCAGCATATATGTGACGAAAGCACTATTCCTCCGACACGAGAGTCAACAAAACGAAGATCTCATTTTTCACCACCAAGAACGAGGCAAAACCAAAACAAAAGGATGTCGTGGTGCCGGAACGGAATGGGACATCACGCCACGTCGTTCTTGATAAAATGCAAATGTAGGTAAATTTGCGACATGGCTTTTAAAATGTGGGGAGTATATTGTGCTGATTTATTCCAGGTGACGTTGTGCGCTTGTGTGCCAAGCCAGCGGTTCTACTACCATGGAAACGGCACGGCACGTTTACTCGACCGAAGCCGAAGGCAAGCGAGGCCCTCTTTATTTCCCTCCCGGCCGGCTCCTGCTGACGCGAGCCGCCTTCGATCGGGCGCGCGTGATACTTCCTTTTGTTTATCTCTCCACTAGCTAGCTACATGCACACACGTTGGTACTTGCCCAGCCGTACCTCAAGGGCCACATGACCAGGCCAAAGACGTAGGCATGTAGCCTTACAGTAAGAACTAATCTGACCACTAACACTTAGTGCACGTACATTGTCAACTACTCCCTCCGTTTCAAAATATAAGATGTTTAGATTTATAAAGAAAACGAATCTAAACTTCCTTCTTTTAGTGTGTAGATTCACCTCTAAGTTGAGTGAACCTATATATTAAAACAAGTCTAGATACATTTGCTTCACACACCTAAAACATCTTATATTTTAAAACGGAGGGAGTATATATTTTGAAATCTTTTCAACGGTCTCACCTCCTAAGATGGATGTCGAAGGAAAAACTTATACTTCCTCCGTTTGGAAATATAAGACAATTTAGTTTTGTTAAAATAAATGTATCTAGACACTTTTTAGTATATAGGTTTACTCTGAACCTCTACACTTTTTAGTATATACTAAAAGACGTCTAGATACCTTCGATTAACCAAGCTAAAACATCTTATACCTCTAAACGGAGATAGTAATATTCTGGTTGAAAGTGCTTATAATTCCACCGGCTTGGGACCAGTGTCATCCTGGGTAGCCCCAAGGGAAGGTGAGGTAAGGCCAATATTCATGCACACTGGGATATAATCACAAAGCAGTCTGACATTGGTATAATTATTTGACATCATTAAGGTCAGGTTATGATGTCCGAGTGGAAGCATGTTCTAATAAACCTCCGTCTATTGCCGGGTATATATTCTTGAGTCTGATTATCTTCGTGTAGTTCAGATGTTCTATAGCTAGCCTGAATAGTGACCGCGATCGGACTGTTGGGGTCTATGTGATGAAGCAAGGGATCAATTGAGGGTTTTTAGTCAAATCTCAATGAGGAAGGTGGATCGCGTGAGCAATGGCGCAGCGCGTGCTCTAACGCCATTAGGCAAGTCAGGTAAAGTCTAAAGTTTCTGATGATATATTTTTTGTAATATATATCTCATACTAAGTTGCTTAATTTGACGATATAGAAGTACGTGCAGGACTTGTAAACCGAAACGGAGGGAGTATATGATGTTCATTATGCAATTATTATGCTTGATTAATAAGCTCATGCACGGTTCCCATAAAAGAAACGATTGACTTTGCTAGGGTTGAAGACTTCAGAACATGAAGAAGCGTTCACGACAGGTTGGTTCCCACCAGCCCGGCCGGTGGAACTAAACCCCGCTGGGGCACCCTCACAATGTTCTGACCCTATTGGTGCTCCTGAGAGTTGCAGGCTTGCAGCAACTACTCTAGCCAACCCGCAAAAAAAAATAAAAAAAATCTTCTTTTCCAAGTAACCGAAAAAGGTGATGGTGACTGTGACGCACAATATAATTACAAGACTAAAAAAAAACATGTACGACTAGGTAGTGAAATATTTCTATTTCTCTCCACTAGCTAGGACACACAAGATTGAAAGGAACATCACGCAAGAGTCACACGTCTTTTGCGACGAGAGCGTGATGCCACGTACCGTACGTGTGTTCCCTTTTTGGTGACTAATAAGACAGCCACAACTTGTATGCGCCTCAATGTAAGAAGGTTCTCTCAACAAAAAAAAATGTAAGAAGGTCACTCCTACTTTCCTTTGAATCGGTGGTGTTTTGACTGCGTTAGCTCCGGTTTAACACCAAAGATATATAGGACCTATATCTAACGAAAATTAAAAATTTATCATCTCCCGGCCGGTGGCTGCATGGCGTCCACTGCTTCCTAGTTTTGCACAGTACATGTCAGATTAGAACTTTTCTCTACTATATCGTAAAAAATGCGACGCACGGTAAGACCTGACCATCCATCGTGATCTTTTCCGTATTACTCATCTATTTCTTATTATAAACATATACTAGTATACTATAACATGAATAGGAGTGGAAATTTTATGCACATGGGCGTTTTAAAAACAAATACAAAATTGTACTTTTGAGTTTCTAAAAAGCTTGAAAATATCTTGGGAATACATTTGCATGATCAAAATATTTGTACAAAATTGAGTTAAAAAATTGTTTTATTTTATGTTACATGGAAAAAAACTTCCGACAGTAAATAAGAGTAGAAATAAGTATGTTTTGTCAGAAATTTGTCTTTTTTATGTAGCCTAATATACAACATATTTTAAACGAAATTACTGTCATATATTTTAGATATATGTACCTAGTTATATATTTACCTTCGGAATTTTTGGAGACCTAAAAGTGTTGAATAAAAGAGCAATTTACCAAGCGAATTACCCATAATAAACGCTAGATAAAATATGATTAGAATAATAGACAATATACTAATCATGTGAAATAGCGAATACATATTAAGGCAGAGAACCAAACAGACTGCAAGGCGTAGAACTTGAGATGCGATCAGAACAAGGTTGAGAAAGAAAATATACACGGTAGGAGCAGCAGAGGAACCACCAACGTTCGCGTTGGCACCGTCGTTAGCCATGTCGTCGAGGAAGAGGGTGCTGATGTCGGGGAAGAAGTCCTCGTTGGGGAAGACGTCGGCGCAATCGCTATCCGCGAGGGAGTCCGTGATGAAGCCAGTAGTCGTGCCAATAGAGCTCCCCAAAAACCTTATCACCCTTCTCCCGTACAGGACTCGAAGCAGCGGGGTCTCGGAGGCCTACTGTCCCGGCTCGCGGTGCATGCCGCAAGATGAGATGGGGAAGACTAGGTAGCGCAATGCTCTGTAACTGGAGGCGCAAAGGATGTGTGGCAGTGTGTCTGAGAGGAGGTGCGACCTCTCTCTTATAGGCACATAGGGGAATGCAGACAGACTGCGCACGAGATGAAACGAATGGACGAAAGTTGAAGCGAATAGGCGCAGCCCACCAGATAGCCTCCACTCAGCTCTTATTCATTTAGCTCGTATTAAAAGTCCACTCGAGCAAAACATTTTAGCTTATGTACAACTGTTCATATACCATTCATACGTGGCAAAATAAAGCTCGGCTCAGCGAGATTCCCGCGACCCGCGGCGCGTGCACGTAGTGACATGACGAGGCAAGGCGTGGCGTGGAGTGGTGAGGCGAGCGAGGAGGAGGAGGAGGAGCGCGCGTGTATATGTCTTCTCTTCTCAAGCTCGTAAAAGTGGTGGAAGAGCTCTCCTTATAAGCTGGTCCAACTTCCACTCAACTAGCAATGTGGGACTAAACATTTGTCCCAACTCTTGCCTTGCATGAATGGGCCAAATGGGCCTCTAGGATTTCAGGAATTTATTGACATATAATAAATGGGTTGAGCCTATTTAGGAAAAATTCCAACAATCCCCCGCCAGATCCCAGAGGCACATGAAGTTTGCCTTTGGTTCCAAAACATTGTTTATATATCGGCACTGTAGTGGAGACTGTTAAGTTGAACTTCCACCTAGAGCTTTATGTTATACTAGGCTGCAACTTGTATAATGGACTATGCCTTGAACTGCAAGTTTGCTGCGAACCTAGCTTCACAAAAAGTCTTGACCGATACTAGGTTACCGTGGGACTTCCCCGCGGGTGGAGCTTATACGTCATACTCCATGACCTTTCATGAGTTTATTAGAGAGCACCCTACTCTCATAGACTGCGACGTTTTAACAGTCAGACTCATATAGGTGTGTTCTTCAATAGATGTTCTACAGAACAACATCTTTGCTTAGGATAAGACACTTAGAACACATTAAGATAATAAATCAACCTGCCGTGCAGAATAGGAAAGTATTGCATCTTTATGGAGTGGTGTTTATTAAAGTAGGGACACTTTCCTCTCAGCTAACCAATAGCTTGTCTCCCAATTCTAATTCACGGAATCTCCGATCACATAGAGTGGTTTACCACGGTGGAAAGATCAAATTGTGGGTCTCATACCCATCTCCTTCGATGCATTTTCTATCATGTTGCGTGAAAGACCCTTTGTGAAGGGATCTGCCAAGTTTTTAGATGTTTGGATATAATCCAATGCAATAACTCTGGAGTTTCTCATTTTCCTGACAGATTTTAGTCTCTTCTTCACATGTCTTGATGACTTCATATTATCCTTAGAACTATTTACCTTGAAAATCAAGTTTGATTATCGCAGTTGTATTGGTTTTTCAACCACGGGTAAGTTCATCAAGAGTTCACGAAGCCACTCTGCTTCAACAGTGGCTGTGTTTAATGTTGTGAGTTCTGCTTCCATAGTTGACCTCGTTAAGATGGTGTGCTTGCAAGACTTCTAAGAAACAACGCCACCAACAAGTGTGAATACATATCCACTCGTGGCCTTTATCTCGTCAGCATCAGATATCCAATTTGAATCACTATAACCCTCTAGTACTCTCGGATACCCGGTATAGAGAATGCCATAGCTAGCAGTGCCTTTTAGATAGCGTATAACTGTCTCAAGAGCATGCCAGTGATCATCTCCTGGATTTGAAACAAATCGACTGAGTTTGCTTACAGCAAAGGCGATGTCAGGCCTCGTGGCACTAGCTAAATACATAAGAGAGCCAATAATTTGAGAGTATCTCAGTTGGTCTCTAGCATTTCCTTGCTTCTTTTGAAGCAACACACTAGGATCATATGGTGTAGGAGAAAACTTGAAGTCGCTATACCCGAAACGACTCAAGACCTTTTCTACATAGTGGGACTGAAGCAATGTAATCCCACCGTCATCATCTTTCAATAGCGTGATGTTCAGGACGACATCAGCTACTCCCAGATCCTTCATCTCAAAGGAACAAGATACGAAATCTTTGACCTCCTTAATTGCATTAAGGTTGGTTCTGAAAATTAGTATGTCATCAACATACAAACAAAGGATAACTCCCTCACCCGCACCATGGCGATGGTACACACATTTATCAGCTTCATTTACAACAAAGCCTGCAACAATTAAAGTTCTTTCGAACTTCTCATGCCACTGCTTAGGGGCTTGTTTTAGGCCATTGGTGCTAGACGTGGGAGCACTTCGTTGGAAACCCCAAGCGCAAGGTGTGATGAGCACATCAGGAAGTCTTCCCTCAGAGACTGAGGTTATCGAACCAGAAGGAGGAAGGAAATGTCACACAGGTGTTGCAAGAAACGCGGAGACCTGCACAACACAAACTCAAGACTTTGCCCCAACGAACAGTGAGGTTGTCAATGAAGGGAATATGCCCGAGAGGCAATAATAAAGTGGTTATTATCGTATTCCTTATTTATGATAAATGTTTATTTTGCATGCTATAATTGTATTAATACGGAAACGTTAATACATGTGTGTTTAATAAACAAAAGGTAGTTCCTAGTTATGCCTCTCTTATAAACTAGCTCGTTGATTAACAAGATGATCATAGGTTTCCTGATCATGGACATTGGATGTTGTTAATAACGAGGTCACAACGATAGTGTAATGGTGTGATGAACATTCATCCAGTATAGCATTACGATCAAAGTCATTGAGTTTATATTGCTATAACAACTTACGAAGTGATCCTAATCCTTAGACCATGAGATCATGTCAATCACTAACCTGGAAGAGTTTCTTGATAACATCAAACGTCACACCGTAGCAGGTGATTATAAAGATGGGTTCGAACTACTAAAGTGTTATGTTGAGGCCCATGGATCGAGAGTGGAATTTGCTCATCCCGATGACGGATAGATATACTCTGGGCCCTCTCGGTGATATCACATTGATTAGCTTGCAAGCAAGTGATTTGATCACTAGAATGTTATATCACGGGAGCGAGAAAAGAGTGCATGTCGGTAACGAGATCAAACTAGGTATGGAGATACCGATGATCGGATCTCGAACATGTAATATATCGCGAAACAAAAGGATTAAGATACTAGCGTAAAGGTTCCGATCACAAGAAAGTCATCGTTGAATGTGTGGGAGTCGTATGGGTCTCGGATCCCGCTCGATTATTGATCCGAGAGGGTCTCGATCATGTCCGCATTATTCATGAACCGTAGGGTGACACACTTAAGAGACACCGACATCCAATTGGAGCAAAAGTTTCATGCCGAAAAGAAAAGGAAAGCGCGAATTTATTTCACTAGACAAAAGCTGTTTGGTTGAAATTCTTGAAACTGGTTACGCATGTGAAATGGAATACTAGCGGGGTTTTATGTGAATGTTTGTTAATTAAAGTAATTAACAAAATTCTGAATAAATAAATAAAAGAGTTTTATTTAAATGAGAGCTTGCATTAAATTTGGTGGAAATTTAATGCATGTGAGTGGATTTATGAGTGGAGGCTTTTTAATGGGAGTGGAGGCTTTTCATTTTGAGTGGGAGCTCCACCCACATGAATGTGGAAGAGGTGGGGCAGCCCCATGGCTGGGCGCCATGCCCCTTGGGTGCCCCTCTCCCTATAAAGGCCCCCTCTCCTCTCACAACACACCTCCTCGTGAAGGATCTCTCTCCCTCTAGTATTTATCCCCCATGGTCTCGGACTAGCGAGATACATGTTCCCGGTGGCTTTTCAAGAAAGAGTTGTGCTTCCGCTGCATCGCTGGAGGCGAGGCGGAGGTTGCTCGGTGCCTCGAGCGTGTGTGCGAGCACGGATGCTGCTGATTCTTGGCGCTAGGACTTCCTCTCGATCTTGAGATCGGCAGAGATCGTCTACATCAACCACGAGTTTGGACTCGTTAAACTTTGTCGGTCTTCAAGGGTATGTTCTCTACGGATATACATCCGCCGTTGTTTGTATCTAGTATAAATAGATCTTGGTATATAGTTCACATCGTAGGAAAATTTTTGTTTTCTATCTTGCGAACCCTTGATGGTATCGAGCGGATCTATGCGTAGATACTTTGCAGGTAGTACACATATGAGTATGTGGGCGATGATGATCATTTTATTGCTTCTTAGTTGTACTTTGGATATTGGTGGCATAGTGGGATGAAGCGGCCGGACAAACTTTACATGTCCTCGCACATGAGACTGTTCACGCTTGACATGCAACTAGTTTTGCATAAGTGGCTAGCGGGTGTCTGTCTCTCCTACTATAGTCAATATCTAATTTGCAACGAGTTGTCAACAATTTGGTTATCCTCGTTGTGGTTCATGTTCGTAGGTAAGAACGGTTCTATCTTCGAAAGCCCTAAGCCACGTAAAATTTGCAATGGATAAATTAGAGGCGTCTAGTTTAGATTGTTGCTGGGCTAGTGTTATGATATGGTGATGTTGTAAGTAGAAGTATAAGATGATACTCTTACAACACACATAACGTGTAATCTCCATAGACCTTGGACTTACACATATAGGTATGATAGTGATCATACCACGATGCACATGATAGAGATCATATGCGGGAACCATATCATTCCACTAATAAACATGTGATGTTTGATTGCATCTTATATTGCTTGTTTAGCGCTTTGTTAAGCATAATAAGATGTTCCCTCATTTAAATATCAAGATAAGAATGTGTTCTTCCTTTAGTATGCACCGATTATGTTCTCGTCGCTCCAAGACATCACGTGATGATCGGGTGTACTTGGATCCTCGACCATACTTCGGGTGTAAAGCGATTACACACTAAAAATACTAAGGTTCTAACTTGGCGAGCCTAGCATGTACAGACATGGCCTCGGAACACAGACCGAAAGGTTAAGCATGAGTCATATAATTGATATGATGCCCATTTGATGCTCGCCTTTGAAGCTACACCGACTCACGTGATGATCGGACTTGGTGTAGTGGATTTGGTTCATGTAATCACCAAAAAGGCACGAGGGATGTCGTTTTTGAGTGGGAGTTCATTTCTAATTTAGATTAGTAGAACTCAATTTATCATAAATTAAATCAAAGTGAATTTGCATAATTTGTTGTAGTCATTGGCATTCGTTCACCACCTTATGCATAGTTGTAATTGAGATAATAAAACTATAGAATTCTAGATATATACTTTCTGTTGGTATCGTATTGTGTTGAGTGTCAATCTAAAGTTTAAAGTCCTATTGCAAACTTTCAGCAAAATTCTATTTACTCGTGAAATTTAATAATTGGTATTAAATCGAGTAACAATTCGATGTTAGTATCTTAAGTATCATGTTTGCCTCCATGATTCTTGATTTAAACATCAAGTTTATCTAGGAGTGAAAGAATTGTTTGAAACCATCATGTGTGGCAGATATAACGATATCTGAAACAATGTTTTGGTTGCAATATGATAGAGTATATATATGTTCTCATATTGGATGAGAATTTATGAAGGTTGGAGATGCTAGACATCCTAATCATCCAAAAGGGTTTTGGAAAGTAATGTTATACTCACGATTCGCCTTTATAAGCTACAGAGCTTGATCATGAAAGTCGTCATGATAAGGGTGAATAGAAGATGTATGTAAAGTGTTTACTAGACTAAAAGATTACTAAAGAATGGATTTTGAAAGAATACCGATCATTTGATGATGGTGATCTACTTCAAAGTGCAAGTCCAAAGGTATTATTATTTGAATATACGCTTTGGACTATGTGTCATGTATATGGAGCCACTTTTGATGTTGATAAATTCTTTTAAAAGGAAAAGGAAATGCTGAAGAGAATCTATAAAATATATTTGGCAGAAAAGAAAAGATTGGAAATATCCAATTTAGGTATATATATGATATACATGTTATGGTTGTATTCTTTGCTTGTTAAACAATGTGGTTCTTGGGTATTGGATACCGAATTGGTTGGTATGAAATTTCATACGGAATGACGCAATTCATGAACCACAATGGCCTAAGTAACTAGCAAGAGAAAATGTGATGATGTTCATCGAAAACAAACAAACCGTTGTTTGTATTTCTCGTTGACATCGAAGCTTGACTTCAAGATTTGTTTTAATAATTGTTATTTGAATCAGGTATTATAAGAACAAAGGTTGTTCAAATAATTACCGTATTCCATATAAGATGGATGATTTACAAATCTAGTTGAAGAAAGACTTCAAGATTTGTTTTAATAATTGTTATTTGAATCAGGTATTATAAGAACAAAGGTTGTTCAAATAATTACCGTATTCCATATAAGATGGATGATTTACAAATCTAGTTGAAGAAATCACATCCATAAATCCTAATGCTAAAATGTTGCAAGACAAATGATTGAAAGATCACTTATGAAGTGACATCATGTTTAAATTATATTGGAAAGAAAACATGAAGAATCTCCATTTTCATGGATTTTTGGAGTCTTTGATTTGATCAAGTGGCTTGTGAGACTTTCCACGTGATAATTAAAACTTCGTTCAAAGGCCAAGAAGAACGAACGACTAAAATATTGGAATTTATACATATCGATGTATGTATTCCATTATGTGTAATAAAGCGATGGTTTCAACTTCATATGCTTTCTCAAATTTGAGTGAATGTTCACTTAATGAGAAAGAAGTATGAAATATTTGAAAATGTTTCAAAGATTTTCAAGATGAAGTGAAAATCATTGTAACAAGAAAATAAATGGTTTATGATTTTATCATAAGGGATTTATTTGAGTTACAAGTGTAACAAGAAAATAAATGAATTATGATTTTATCATAAAAGGATTTATTTGAGTTACAAGTTTAGCAAAACACCTAGATTTACATCTCCGAAACACCATAGGAATATGGAGTGTTTGAGATTTGTAATGAAACCTTGTGAGACATGGTTGGATCAAAGGTGTTATTTATAAAACTGCCATTATGTTTAAAAGATTAAAGCTTTAGAGACTACCGCTTTTACCTTTGAAAAGAGCTCCATCTAGATCCGTTGAAATGACACCATGGAAGTTATGGTCTGGGGTAAAACCCAAGTTGTCCTTTCTTAAATTTTGGTATACTAAACATAAGTAAGATGTTTACAACCAAAGTCGGATGAGCATGTCTTTGTAGGTTATTTTGAATAACAATTGGTTATTCCTCCTTAACACCGAGGACAAAAGGGTTTGTCGCTTGAAATGTGAAGTTTCTTGAAGAAGGAATTTTTCATAAAAGTTAAGTGGAAGGACAATAGAACTTTGATAAGGTTAACGAACCTTAGCCAAATGTGCTGAGTTGCGCAGCGCCGGAAAATGTTCCGGAGGCAGCCATAATGCTCATAGCTTATGTTCCTCAAAGGTTGTGGTCACGGAGGTCTAAAGTTCCTATTGAACCAAGAAGGTCGGTTAAACAATCAAATGCTAAGATTTGAGAGTAAATCATTATTGTTTGACAATGATGAACCGAATACATACAAAGAAGCGATGATGGGCCCTGACTCCGTCAAATGGCTTGAAGCCATAAAATCCGTGATAGTTCCATACACGAGAAATCAAGTTTTGAACTTGGAAGACCCTCAGGAAAGGTGTAAAAACCTATCGGTCGTATTTGGATCTATAAAGAAACAGACATGGATGTTTCACATCTATGAAATAGTCGACATGTCGTAAAGTATTTTTCGACAATGTTCAAAGAGTTGACTATGACAAGATTTGATCTTTCATAGCGATATTTAGTCTGGACGGATTAAAGTAGCAACCACTACATATAATCTGTTATATGATAGATGAATAAACAAAACAAAGTTCTTCTAATAGAATGGTTACCTAGGACGTGTACATGACACGATCCAAAGGGTTTTGTTAATTCAAAGGATGCTAAAAAAGGGCATGCAAACTTCAATGGTTGAAGTAAGCATCGCGGAGTTGGAATCTTCACCATGATGAAAACGAGTTTTCATCAGGAGACGATGAAGATGCTTGCATTTGCAAGAAATTAAGTGGGAGCGCTGAGACATATTTCTAATACATTATGTGGAGGACAT
This sequence comes from Avena longiglumis, assembly GCA_030063025.1. Lineage (NCBI taxonomy): Eukaryota > Viridiplantae > Streptophyta > Magnoliopsida > Poales > Poaceae > Avena > Avena longiglumis. Next base: position 33,414,273 of record CP125979.1, read on the forward strand.
CTTGTTGATTAGAAATGATGTATATTTTATTGACAAAGGCTAAGAATTTCATTTTGATGAAAGACTTAGGCAAAACCCGAATATTTAGCGTGAATGTCTATAGTGGATAGACTGTGACGCCAATATGGTTGTGCCAAACGTACATATATGAGATATTGAAGGAGTTCAATATAGAAACGACAAGAAACAGTTCTTGTCACATGGAAAGGAATTGAATCGAGATTCAAGTGTATCGACACTTAATAAGTGAAACAAGATTCAAGTGTTTTGACACTCGATGAGTGAAATCACAAGAATGTCTTGATCAATCATACCATGATATGTACACATCCAGATATGTCCTATGCTCTAAGTGTTATGAGCATATACCAGAATGAATCATAAAATGATCATTGGACTATAGTAAGGATATTCTTATGATCTTTTGGAAGAACTAAGAATATATTTGTGTAGCGGTGACAAACAATTACAAATAGTTCATTGTAAAGAGTTACATTGATACTAGTTTTGTCACAAGATACAAATTAAGTTTATCTCAATTTAAACTATGGGTGGCACAATGTAATGGAAAGGAGATTCCATGATGGATTTGGAAGAGTTCCAAAGTTAAGACATTGTGACGAATACTACAACAAAAGGCTAAGTATATGACGCTATAGTAGCGACAAAGGAGAATTTGTGTCAAGTAGTTTGTTATCAAACTAAGGTGTGGTTATAGCGGCTAACACTAAAGATATATTGTATGACAATAGTATCGGCGTGTTTTAACCCCAAGGAACTAAAGGTCTCACCAAAAGACCAAATTTATACAATGCCATCTCATTGGAGAATGAGTGATGCGTGGACGCAAAGACATGCAAATACACACGGACCTGGCGTCGAGATCCGTATATTATGTTAACTTGCAATTGTGTATATGGAACACGGAAAGCCATAGGTGTTCAATACGCAAAGTTCTCAAACTAGATTATTGTCTCTAGTGCAAGTGGGAGACTGAAGGGAATATGCCCGAGAGGCAATAATAAAGTGGTTATTATCGTATTCCTTATTTATGATAAATGTTTATTTTGCATGCTATAATTGTATTAATCTGAAGCGTTAATACATGTGTGTTTAATAAACAAAAGGTAGTTCCTAGTTATGCCTCTCTTATAAACTAGCTCGTTGATTAACAAGATGATCATAGGTTTCCTGATCATGGACATTGGATGTTGTTAATAACGAGGTCACAACATTAGTGTAATGGTGTGATGAACATTCATCAAGTATAGCATTACGATCAAAGTCATTGAGTTTATATTGCTATAACAACTTACAGTGATCCTAATCCTTAGACCATGAGATCATGTCAATCACTAACAGGAAGAGTTTCTTGATAACATCAAACGTCACACCGTAACGGGTGATTATAAAGATGGGTTGAACTACTAAAGTGTTATGTTGAGTCCCATGGATCGAGAGTGGAATTTGTTCATCCCGATGACGGATAGATATACTCAGGCCCTCTCGGTGATATCACATTGATTAGCTTGCAAGCAAGTGATTTGATCACTAGAATGTTATATCACGAGCGAAAAGAGTGCATGTCGTGCGAGATCAAACTAGGTATGGAGATACCGATGATCGGATCTCGGACATGTAATATATCATGAAACAAAAGGATTAAGATACTAGCGTAAAGGTTAAACGATCACAAGAAAGTCATCGTTGAATGTGTAGTCGTATGGGTCTCAGATCCGCTTCGATTATTGATCGAGAGGGTCTCGATCATGTCCGCATTATTCGCGAACCGTAGGGTGACACACTTAAGAGACACCGACATCCAATTGGAGCAAAAGTTTCATGCCGAAAAGAAAAGGAAAGCGCAGGAATTTATTTCACTAGACACGAAAGCTGTTTGGTTGAAATTGTCAAACTGGTTCTGCATGTGAAATGGAATACTAGCGAGGGGTTTTATGTGAATGTTTTTAATTAAAGTAATTAACAAAATTCTGAATAAATAAATAAAAGAGTTTTATTTAAATGAGAGCTTGCATTAAATTTGGTGGAAATTTAATGCATGTGAGTGGATTTATGAGTGGAGGCTTTTTAATGGGAGTGGAGGCTTTTCATTTTGAGTGGGAGCTCCACCCATGAATGTGGAAGAGGTGGGGCAGCCCCATGGCTGGGCGCCATGCCCCTTGGGTGCCCCCCTCTCCCTATAAAGGCCCCTCTCCTCCTCTCACAACACACCTCCTCGTGAAGGATCTCTCTCCCCTCTAGTATTTATCCCCATGGTCTCGGACTAGCGAGATACATGTTCCCGGTGGCTTTTCGGCAAGAAAGAGTTGTGCTTCGCTGCATCGCTGGAGCGAGGAGGCGGAGGTTGCTCGGTGCCTCGAACGTGTGTGCGAGCACGGATGCGCTGCTGATTTGCGGCGCTAGGACTTCCTCTCGATCTTGAGATCGGCAAGAGATCGTCTACATCAACCACGAGTTTGGACTCGTTAAACTTTGTCGGTCTTCAAGGGTATGTTCTCTACGGATATACATCCGCCCGTTGTTTGTATCTAGTATAAATAGATCTTGGTATATAGTTCACATCGTAGGAAAATTTTTGTTTTCTATGCTGCGAACCCTTCAGTCAAGCTCACCAGTTTGCTGTAACAAAGGATTAAACGTATGGTGTGGAAGGTAATGGTTTGCAGCAAGTAAACAAGTAACAGTGGAAGATTTATCAATGGTAAAGATTGTAACGGGGTCCATAGTTCACTAGAGGTGCTCTCCTTAGATAAAGAACATGGCATGAAGGGTAAACAAATTACATCAGGGCAATTGACAGAAACTGAGCAAGGCATAACAATGAAATTACTAGTCAGAAAGATCCTATGAGATTTGATTGGGCAATACAACAAGATACATAGACCGCCATCCGACTACGTCTATGACTAGAAGTCCACCTTCAGGTTATCATCCGAACCCCCTCCAGTATTAAGTTGCAAGCAATAGACAACTGCTTTAAGCAAAGTGTATAAGGTAAACAGTCCACATGTTCCATAAACAAGAGGCCGTTGTTTTTTCCCTAGTAGCAACAGGACATCTACAACCGAAGAGATTATTGTCACTTCCCTTGGAAACTAGAGGCATGAACCTACTATCGAGCATAAATACCCCCTCTTGGAGTCACTAGCAACTACTTGGCCAAGGTAGCTACTAACAATAGAGAGCATGCAAGATCACAAAAAACACAGACATGATAGAATCATAAAGACAAAACCATTAATCAAACCAACATAATAATCTCAATATCCATCGGATCCCCACAAACACAACATGCATGATTACAAATAGATTAGATCTTGATCATGAACGGAGCTCACAAGATCTATACATGAAAGCACAAGGAGGAGATACAACCATCTAGATTCTACATGGACCCATAGTCCAAGGTGGAACTAACACGAATCATACCGGAGAGAAGGCCTCCGGGATGATCTCCCCTCCGGCAGGGTGCCGGGAAGAACTTCAGATCCCCCCAATCTAGGGACGACGATGGCGGCGGCTACAGAAGGTTTCATGGAATATTGATCGGGTACTTGGGGTTTCTGCATCGGGGGCTTCTTATAGGCGAAGGGGGAGGCCGAGGTGGTGGTCAGGGGCCCCACACCCTGCCTAGGCACGGGGCAGGGCCCACCCGCACCTAGGGGGGTCTGGGCGCCCTGGCCCGCCTCTCCGACTCCCCTCTGGACTTCTTTTTCCCCACATAAAGTTATTGACTTTGACGTTTGTCCCGTCCAATTCCGAGAATATTTCCTTACTAGCTTTTCTGGAACCAAAAACAGCAGAAAACAGGCAACTGGCACTGTGGCAACTTGTTAATAGGTTAGTACCAGAAAACATGTAAAAAGCTCCTCAAAGCGTAGACAAAGCAAAGGAAAGTAGATACTAAACAAGCATGGAGCATAAAAAATTATAGATACGTTTTCGACGTATCAGCCATATAAAGACTTCAACAACTTGCATACCTTTCCTTCTTGACCATTTACCACAAAGCCATCTGGCTGATCCATGTAAATTTCCTCATCCAACTCTCTATTAAGGAAAGCTGTCTTAACATCCATTTGATGAACGAGAAGACCATGAGAGGTAGCCAATGAGAGTAATACTCGAATGGTGGTCAATCTGGCAACAGGTGAGTAAGTGTCAAAGAAGTCTCACCTTCTTTTTGAGTATATCCCTTGGACACAATCCGTGCCTTGTACTTCTCAATAGTACCATCAGGTCTAAGATTTTTTCTTAAACACCCACTTGCATCCTATAGGTTTGCACCCATAAGGGCGATTAGTGATCTCCCATGTTCCATTAGCTAAGATGGAATTCATCTCACTATGTATGGCTTCCTTCCAGTAGTCAGCATCAGGAGATGCATATGCTTCTGAAATGGAAGTGGGAGTCTCATCCACAAGGTACACAATGAAATCATCACTGTCCTTTGTCTCTTGCTCCTTTTAGGAAATTCATTATCATCCTCCTTAGGGCTTTTAGAGTGTTCAATTGGAATGGTAGGTTCATAGAATGTAACAAATTACTGATTAGATGAACTAGGTATCTCCGGATTTGATGAGTTAGGTTTATCCTTCACAGGAAAGATATACTCAAAGAAAGTCGCATCAGTCGACTCCATGATTGTACCGACATGAATGTCAGGTACTTTAGATTCTACTATCAAGAATTTATAACCAATGATATAAAAATCATAGCCCAGAAAAACACAATCAATGGTTTTTGGTCCAAGCTTGCGCTTCTTGGGGATTGGTACATTAATCTTTGCTAAACAACCCCAAGTACGTAAGTAAGAGAGTTTTAATATTTTCTTCTCCCATTCTTCGAATGGAGTAATTTCTTTGTTCTTTGTGGGAACTCGGTTTAGGACATGACACACAGTCAATAGTGCGCCCCCCACCATTCCCTAGAGAGACCCAATGTGTCTAACATGGCGTTAACCAAATCTATTAGAGTATGATTCTTTCTTTTGGCTACTCCATTTGACTGGGGTGAGTAGGGAGGCGCCCTCTCATGATTTATGCCATGTTCCACACACAATAAATTAAACTCGTTGGAAAAATACTCTCCACCACGATCAGACCTAAGCCTCTTAATCTTTCGATCAAGTTGATTTTCTGCCTCAGCTTTATAGATTTTGAAGAAACTCAAAGCCTCATCTTTTGATTTTAGAAGACACATCTGACAATATCTCATAGAGTCATCGATCAAAGTCATGAAATATTTCTTTTCACCTTTTGTCAACACACCATTCATCTCACAAAGATCAGAATGTATGAGCTCTAGTGGTGTTAAATTTCTCACTTCTGCAGTCGTATGTGACTTGCGAGGTTGTTTAGCTTGCACGTAAACTTGGCATTTATATTCCTTAACAGTTGTGAAATCAGGGATTAAATTTATTTTGTCTAGCCGCGTCATACAATCAAAATTAATATGACAAAGACGAGAGTGCAAGACATTTGATTCAATATTCGTGTAAATATGATTACAACTTTATTACAAATGTCTGACAGAGATAATCGTAACAAGCCTCCGCACTCATAGCCTTTACCAACAAAGGTTCCATACTTCGAAATTACAAATTTATTGGACTCGAATACAATCTTGTAACCATCTCGACATAGATGAGATCCGCTAACAAGATTTATATTTATTGAGGGAACATGATGCATGTTCTTCAGGCGCACGGTCTTTTCCGAAGTGAACTTTAGATCGACCATACCAACACCATGAACATAAGCATGCGAGCCGTTCCCCATCATAACAGTTTGAGTCCCTCTGACCTGATATGAAGAAAACATGAAAATATCAGAATAGACATGTATATTAGCGCCCGTGTCTATCCACCAATTAGGAGAATGACATAATGAAAGAACAGTAGGTAATATACCATACCCAACATCTTTCATCTCAATGTCGCCCATGACAACATTAGCAGTCTTGCTGCCCTTCCCATGGTGGTGCTTGTCAAAGCGGTTGGGACAAGCATGAGCCCAATGATCAGGATCACCACACACATGACAAGCACCGTTCTTCTTATCAGTCTTCTTCTTGAAGTTGGTAGACTGTGAGGCCTTGTTCTTTCCATCGAACTTTACTTTGTCGTCAAACTTGCCTTTGTTCTTGAACTTGTGAGGCTGAAAGTTCCTTTTTTATACCAGATTGGCATTAGAACCTCCCTCGGTGCCTCGAGCACGTGTGTCTTTTGCTCTCGCCTTCTCTTCCACATCAAGAGTCCCAATGAGATCCGTCATGGAGAACCCTTGTCTCTTGTGCTTTAGAGAAGTAGCAAAATTCCTCCATGACTGTGGAAGTTTGGCAATAATGCCTCTGGCAACAAACTTGTCCAGTAATACACAAGTGAAGTGCTCAAGCTCCCTGGCAAGTGACTGTATCTCATGAGCCTGCTCCACAATGGGGCGGTCATCAACCATCTTATAGTCATAAAATTGTTCCATGACATACAGTTCACTGCCAGCATCGGAGACTCTAAATTTTCTCTTGAGCGCATCCCACATATCCTTGCCATTGCTAAATGATAGATATGAATCGACAATATTATCGCTAGGAATGCTGATCAAGGCAGCCTTGAAAGTGCTATCAAGTTTTTGGAACGCCTCTTCCTAAGCGGGATTAAGATCTCCCTCGCACGCCATAGATGACGTTATAGCAGCTCATGATCTGAAACCAGAGCACTGCTCTCGCACGCCATCATTTGTAATTGACACCTTCGAACACAGGTGGCTTCATAGAAGCAACAAAGCCACTTGGGGCAAATTTCCTGAAATAAGGTTTTTAGATTGTTGAATAAAAGAGCAATTTACCAAGCAAATTAACCATAATAAACGCTAGATAAAACATGATTAAAGTAATAGACAATATACTAATCATGTGAAATAGAGAATACATATTAAGGCAGAGAACCAAACAGACTGCAAGGCGTTGAACTTGAGATGCGATCAGAACAAGGTTGAGAAAAAAATATACACGGTAGCAGCAGCAGCAGAGGAACCGCCGGCGTTCGCGTTGGCACTGTCGTTAGCCATGTCGTCGAGGAAGAGGATGCTGATGTCGGGGAATAAGTCCTCATTGGGGAAGACATCGGTGCAATCGCTATCCGTGAGATAGTCCGTGATGAAGCCAGTAGTCGTGCCAATAGCACTCCCCAAAAACCTTATCGCCCTTCTCCCGTACAGGACTCGAAGCAGCGGGGTCTCAGAGGCCTACTGTCCCGGCTCGCGGTGCACGCTGCAAGATGGGATGGTGAAGACTAGGTAGTGCAGTGCTCTGGAATTGGAGGCGCAAAGGATGTGTGGCAGTGTGTCTGAGAGGAGGCGCGACCTCTCTCTTATAGGCATAGAGGGGAAGGCAGACAGACTACGCAGGAGATGAAACGAATGGACAGAAGTTGAAGAAAACAGGCGGCAGCCCACCGGACAACTTCCACTTAGTTCGTATTCATTTAGCTTGTATTAAATGTCCACTCGAGTTTCAGCTTCTGTACAACTGTTTATATACCATTCATGCGTGGCAAAATAAAGATCGACTCAATGAGATTCCCGCAACCTGCGGCGCGCGCGTCATGGCATGGCGAGGCATGGCGATGCGAGCGAGGAGGAGGAGGAGGAATGCGCGTGTATATGTCTTCTCTTCTCAAACTCGTACAAGTGGTGGAAGAGCTCTTCTTATTAGCTGGTCCAACTTCCATTCAACTAGCAATGTGGGACTAAATATTTGTCCCAGCTCTTGCCTTGCATGAATGGGTCAAATGGGCCTCTAGGATTTCAGAAATTTATTGCAATATAATAAATGGGCTGGACCTATTTAAGCAAAAATTCCAACAAAAAGTACAAGTTCTAAATTATTTTTTAAAAACAAGAGCAGTAGAGGCCGTGTGCCAAAAGGGTTTCCACTGAAACAGAGGCAGACATGTCTTAGTGTGGAGTCAAAAGCCTTATTAATTGAGGGAGTGTGTGAATTTCTCTTGTTCAGTGTATTTTTCAACCTTCCGCAGAGTACTACCTCTGTTCGGAATTATTAGTCCTAAGGGCCAAGTTGCTACTCCCTCCATCCCGGTTTAAAGGACATACTCCCTCCGTTCACAAATAAGTGTACATCTAGCTTTTGCCTAAGTCAAATATAACTAAATTTGACCAATTTTATAGAGAAATATGAGAACATATATTACATCAAATTGACATATTATGAAACTAGATTTAAAAATAAATCTAATGGTAATAATTTAGTGTCGTAAATATTGGTACGTTGTCCTAAAAACTGAGTCAAACATAGTAAAGTTTGTCTTAGGACAAAGCTAGAAGTACACTTATTTGCGGACGGAGGGAGTAATTTGCAAACCATGTAATCCCAAAATATTTAGACGCAAAAGCATTTAATCTATGTAATTACTCCCGTGTGAAAACAATAAAATGCTTGCATGCACATATGTGAACAAATATAAACGCTTTGATGGCTCTTTTTCTCCTCATGCATGTTCTTCTCCATACTATTAAATGGATCAATTAGAGGACACCTAGGGCCAGAGAATTGCAAATTGTGTCCTTTAAACCGGGACAGAGGGAGTAATACCAAGATACTTCATAACTCTTTCTCATTAATATATGCATGCACCAATAGTGCTACATGCATGAGAGAAGTGAGAGGAAAAGGAAAACATGCATTGGAGGATAGACACTAATAAATAAGATAGCTCTTATAATCTCAAACAATATAAAAAAGCTCTTAGGACTAATAATCCCGAACAAAGATAGTACGAACAAGCGAAGGAAGAAGAGACCGCTAGTCTGCCAGTATGATTCTCAATGTAATTATATTTTCGGTTGGCTGTCCTCTGTCTTGTTGTCTATCGTCTGTATTATATTATGTTTCCTTAATAAATATTAGAAATGAGATGTCCTTTTGGTGTCTTTTCCCAAAAATAATAGCAGTACATAAACTTTTGCATTCCACTCAAAATCAGTCGACGCTAAACATAATCTAAGAGAATGGGACGACATATGATAATTGCGCTAAGAGCATCTCCACTCGGGGGCCTAGAGGCCCCCTAGACAACTATCGGGAATGTCGGCTCCCAAAATCACGCCTATCCGGCCTCTCAAATTATTTCTGATGCCGGCACGACCCATTTAGTTGTCTGGCGCCCTCGGGCTGAACCCAACCCACGTGGGCTAGCTGGGGCGTCAGATGGACAAGAAAACGACGCGTGCTAGTCATGTTGGCAAACAGGAACCCCCACCTCCCATCTTGAATTTCCTCTATGCAACGGCCACCCCACCATAGTTCACCGCAGCAATCACCCTGAACACTAGATCGTCTGTTTCCCTCAGGTAGAAAACTCACCCAGCCGCCGCATATACTTGTAGGGTTTCGTAGCATGGAAAACAAAATTTTCTACCGCATACAAACAAACAAGCCAAGATCTATCTACTAGATTGTAGCAACGAGTCGATGGAATAACTCGCCCTCGAAGATTCCAAAGTGTTTAACGAGAGCGGATTCTCGTGGCTGATGTAGTCGTACTCTTCCCGATCTCAAGATCGCGTAGATGATCCTTCCAAGGCGCTCGTCCTCCCGCAATCGGTCACACGTTCGATTTTCGATGAAGACCTTCCTCTCCTTGTTCCAGCAGAATGAGGTTGTAGCACTCTCTCGCGATTCCAAAGACAACGGCAGTACCGGAAGTAGAGGAGAGATCTCGCAGGGCTTCGCCTTAAGCCGGAGCGAGTATGGTGGACTATGAGAGAGCCCTCGGCGATCTAGGGTTTAGACACACCGAGGAAGAGGTGCTAGGGCCGGCGGCTAGGGCTTGGAGGTGCCGAAGTCGACGACTAGGGGATAAACCCTAGGGGGCGGGGGCGGCTATGGAGGGCAGCGGCGGCGGCTAGGGTTTAGAGGTGGGGATCTTGTGTGGTAGGAGGGGCAGCCCTGCCCCTCCCTTTATAGGTGTGAGGCGCGGCCAAGGGGAGGGGAGTCCCTCCCCAACTCGGCTTCAAGGTGGGCCGGCGGTGGAGGGGAGGAACTCCTTCCCCAACTCGGTTTCCACCTCCCTCTCCACTTCCCAAAATAGTCGTTTGACTTTCAAATTGGCGTTTGACTTTTTCAAACTAGGATTTGAATAAACCCTTTATTTTTTTCAGCGATGACACCTAGTACATGATGCAATCATACCAACTTGATATAACACATTCATGTACCCTTCCCCTTCGGAGTGCCGGACATTCCGGAACCTTCTAGAACATTCCCGATGAAAACACCGGAACCATTCCCCAACTCCGAAACATGACTGTCCTTATATGAATATTATTCCCCGGACCATTCCGAATCTCCTCGTGATATCCCGGATCCTATTCGAGACTCCGAACAACATTCGGTCTCTTTCTCATCATTCCATAACTACTCAAACAACGTCGAATCCTTAAGTGTGTCTCCCTACGGTTCGTGAATTATGCGGACATGATCGAGACACTTCTCCGAACAATAACCAATAGAGGAATCTGGAAATTCATATGGCTCTACATATTTCTACGATTACTTTGATCGAATGAACCACTTACATATGATACCAATTTCCCTTTGTCTCACGATAGTTTACTTATCCGAGGTTATGATCGCTTGTATCTCGCATACCTAGTTCAACCTCGTTACTGATAAGTACTCTTTTTTCGTTCCCGTGATATGTGATCCCTTGTGAGCCAGTCACATGCTTGCAAGATAATTGGATGACACTTCACCGAGAGGGCCCAGAGTATATGTATCCGTCATATGGATGGACAAATCCCACTCTTGATCCATGTGTCTCAAACAATACTTTCCGAACACTCAATGCCACCTTTATAGCCACCCAGTTACGGTATGGTGTTTGATGTCATCAAAGCATCCATCCGGTAAAGGTGATATGCATGATCTCATGGTCGAAGGAATTAGGTTACTATGTATCAGAAAGCATATAGCAATTGAACTATTAAAATGACTTGATCTTTATGCTACGCTTATCTATAGGAGTATGTCCACCATATCATTCTCCTAACGATATGATCTTGTTGTTAATAACATCTCAATGTTCATGATAGGGAAACCACAATCATTTATTAACCAACAAGCTAGTATTATGAAGAGGCTTTACTAGGGACTTCAATTTAAGTTATCAAATCACACAAGTATTAATGTTTCCTTGTTAATACTATTATAGCATGAATGTAAACATTTATCATAAACACAAAGATATAATAATAACTACATTTATTATTGCCTCTAGGGCATATCTCCAACAGTCTCCCACTTGCACTAGAGTCATCTAATCTAGATTACATGGTAATATACCGAACACCCATGGCAGTTTGGTGCTGGTCATGTTTTGCCCTCGGGAGAGGTTTAGTCAACGGATCCGCCACATTCAGATCTGTGTGTACTTTGCAAATCTTTATGTCCCCATCTTGGTCATGTTCTCGAATAGCGTGAAAACGTAGCTTGATGGGCTTCAGCTTCTTGTGTGACCTTGGTTCTTGCACATTGGCTATGGCGCCCATGTTATCACAGTAGATAGACATTGGGTCCAGCACACTAGGAACCACACCCAGCTCTGTAATGAACTCTTTCATCCATATTGCTTCTTGTGAAGCCTCCGAAGCAGCCATGTATTCCGATTCAGTTGAAGATCTCGCCACAACGCTTTGCTTTGCACTCCTCCAACTAACTGCTGAACCATTCAAAGTAAATACGTATCCAGATTGTGATTTAGAATAATCCGGATCGGTGTTCCAACTAGCATCGGTATAACCATTAACAACGAGCTGTTCATCACCTCCATAAGAAAGAACCATATCCTTAGTTCTTCTCAAGTACTTAAGGATGTTTTTGACCGCTGTCTAATGATCCACTCCTGGATCACTTTGATATCTGCTAGTTAAACTAACAACATATGCAATGTCGGCTCTAGTACTGTAACACCCTCAGAATCGGACCTATGCAAGTTTTAGCGAAACTCGCCAAACCCGCATAGAAACGATTCGGAGGTGCCCACCAGGCACTTTCGTGCGGGTGGAAAGCAAAGTAATAACATTACACAACAGTCCTCGATGGGACCCACAGAACATATATATATAAAACAGCGACTCAAAGAGTCAAGAATACAAATACACGGTACAAAGATCCAAATCACCTTGAAAACGATGGGGCGTCCGACTACGGACAAGATGCAAATGGGGCTAAGAGCCCTGAAGAATAACCAATGGCGTCCATAACCCTGCCGTGCCAAGCGGAAGGGTAACCCGCTAACGGCGTCGATCTCAAAACCTGCTTAAACAAAGGGGTGCCGACAAAGGGCAAAGGAAAAGAAGGAGCGTGATCGAGGCCAAGACAGCGAGGCTAGAATTTGGCGGTCCTCGCCTACATAGGTATGGTGGATCGAGCGGGCAAAGATGCACTAAACAACCTATAGAGACTCGATTCAACTGGCGGATATCAGAGAGGGATGAGAAAGACCTATTCGGATCCAACCTGATACTATCATCAAACAAACCCATCCTGGCGTTTCCCCCTCGAGACCGAACGAGGAAGTCAACCGAGGAACTCACACAGTTGGCTGTTTTACTTATTCGGTTGGCGTTGCAGCAATTACTAGTCAGGTTTAGATAATCGTCCTGATAAAGTAAGCAGTGGGCATTTTTAGTTAATCATTCCGTTATAGTGGCAACACTTACTAGTCAGATACAATTAGCATGTGACAACCCCAAACCCAGCAGTTGTTGGTACTTTTACTTAGCCATTCCGTTGTAGTGAAGCTGATTACTAATCATATCGGATACAAGTCAATTTATAACAATAAACTTTAGTTATAGTTGTCTATGATCAAGCACTGTGCTCCAAGTCGTCCATAACCGCGGACACGGCTTCTCGAAAAGATTAAACCCTGCAGGGGTGCACCAAAGTATCCACAGGCACTTCGACCCTTTTTGCGGATCGGTTAACATACACCCATCGATGTGTCGGGTCAAGTCACCTCCTGCACTCCAAAGCAAGTACATGGGGGCCACCCCACCGAGTCGACACCCGCAACGGAGTCGGCCGATCTCCGAGACGGACTCAGGGTTTGGGTGGACGGTGAGCGATCATTTCAACAGGATCGCCGACACCACGAAAACGTGTCCCGATCCTAAATAAGACAAAGGTGCTCGCACAAACGTAAATAAAGCGGTAAACATGGCATAAGTACAGGATAGTAAATAAATCCTCAAACTAGTTGTGGCCCCAAGACAATACTTTGAAATCAGTAATAATCAATGGGGGCCCATATCTCCCCACCGTGGTTAGCGGCCGATCTCGGGAACAGTGTCAAGAACTCGGGTCCTACGGGACACAAGTGGGCTGAAACCAAATCTTACCTATCACCCATCGATGCCTCGCTTAATTCAATTTTAGTTGTTAAACAGGAATTAAAGTGAACAATAAGTAAACCATGATCATCTCCAACGTCAACATGCGGCAAATCCTCCAACAGTTGTGGTACTTGACGACAAGCAAAACACTTGAGCAAGCGACTACGACACGCGGGTCCAACTATCTACCAAACAACAGGTAATAGGATGTGTCCAAGGCTATATATGGCTGCAAGGGTTATCCGGGTATGAAAACTAGAGCATCGCAACATAGATAGCAAAGATCAACAGAAGGGAATAAATACTAGAAAAGTAAGATAGGTAGAAAGGGGGAGATGCTCGCCTGAAAACATTGCCGAAGGGTTCATCCGAAGATCGGGGCGAAGCTCACATCAACTCAACGGCCTTATCCGCGAAGAAGCGAAACACTAGAAGAAACACCGGATGCAATATTTAATACAACGGCAGAAGATCAGCATGATGCATGTATGATGAATGACATGGCAAGGTGCGATGCAACTAGGTCATATTAAGCGGAACCGGGGTCCCGACATTAATTAGGTGGTTCAAGTTATTTGTCTACCCCGCAAATTATATGTTGTTTAGCACTGCAACAGATGGAACCGGCTCGCTACACATGTTTAAATGAGGCCAATATAAGGCTAGATTTGCCCGCGTATGGGCCCCATGTTTAATTATTAGGTGAGTCGGCATAAGGCCCCCAAACCACAGATATGCATGCGTGATGACAATTAAATATGCAACAAGTTGTTATGTTATAAAATAGGGTTCGAGGAAAAAGGGGTCACACATCAGAGAGGGCTCGACGATCTTGGGTTCCGGGGTTCGGGGTCGGTCTCAGGGTTCGACGGATCTGGGGTTCGGGGTTCGGCGGAAACGTTCTCGGATTCCGGGGTAGGTCTTGTCGCATCGTGGTGAAGCACTTTCGGCCTCGAGAAGTACTTGTCGCTCATGTGGCCTTCGGGTTCTAAGACGATGATCTTGTCGTTTCGATGTCGTGGTCTCGAACCGTGAAGCGAACCTTTGCCTTGGACGAAGAACATGTCATCCCGTGGGTCCGTGTAGAAGTGCTCGACGATCCATGACGGAGGTCTCCGGTTCGCTTTTCCATGAAGGAGATCTTGTCGCGTCGAAGAACTGGTTCGGGTTCTGGAGCACTTGATTATTCCCCTTAGAAGATCCGGGCATGAGTGTGGCGAACTCGGCGTTCGTGACGAAGATCTTGTTCGGTTTCCGGTTGTTGGCGTTGTGGTGATTGTTCCGCTTGGCGGTGGCTTGATTGGTACCAACCGACAAGACGAACACTTACATGTGCACTGCAACTTCTCTCACACACGCATGTGAGGCTTGAGAAACACCGCGGTCGACTCAAGCGCGCTTGGTGGAAGCGAGTGTCTTGGATAGGGCAGAGGCTAGCGGACCAGAGGAGGCCGACGAAGGGACCTGGGCGATGACGGGCGACAGCAGGCAGCTAGGGGGAAGGCTCGGGACACGGTTACCTGCAGAGGGGCGGCGAGGTCGACCGGCCGAGATCCACGGGGAAGAGCGTCTGGGCGGCGCCATGACGGGAGGACGGCCGGAGAGGCTCGGCTTCATGGAAGGTGGAGGCCCGGACGAAGGAGGCGGCGCGCAGCGCAACTCGGGAGGCGAAGCGAGGCGGGCGGGCGAGGAGCGGCAAGCGGGCGGCGGCCGGGCGACGCGACGTGGGAGGATGGCGGGCCAGGCACGAAGTGAGGGACGCGGCCTCGAGGAGGCGGCCGGGCGACGCGGCGAGGCGGCGAGGGGGCGACAGCTGGCGACGGGCGGAGACGCGGCGACCTCCGAGCTCGGGCAGAGCTGAGGCGGGCGAAGGACGGCGCGTGAGCGGGCGGGCACGGGCACAGGCGGCTTCAGGCAAGGGTGGAGCAGATGAGGCCGGGAGGGCAGGGCCGAAGGGCGGCCAGCTGTCGCATGAGGGGCCGCGGCCCGAGGTGAGGCGAGTCACTGGGCCAGGCTGGCGGGCAAGGAGGCTCAGGCAAGCTGCCAGAGAGAGAGAAGGAGAGGCCTGCTGCAGGGGAGAAGGGGGAAGAGGCGGAGGTGGCCGGGAGAGGGCGGGTAGGTGGGAGGCGGAGGCGTCGGTGGAGAGAAAGAGAAGGAGAGAGAGGAGGGGGGCAGTGGTGGGACCAAAAGGGTCCACGCAGTTGGGGGCAGTTGAGAGGCCTTGGCAGGGCCAGGTGGGGGGTCCCAGGTTAGGTTAGAGAGAGGCAGGGACTAGGTGAGAAAGAGAGGGGAAAAGGGGGATCGCTTAGGTGGCAGGTGGGTAGGTTTTGGGTGAGAGGGAGAGGTGGCACGATATGGTTGGAGGGTAGATTAGGATTGGGTGGAGATAGGATTTAGAGGGAGCTGTTTTAGTTTTTGTGTTTGTTTGGTTCGGTATAAAATAAAACAAAGCCACTTTACAAAATAGTTTTTAGGCAAATAAAATCTCCGATGCGATCGGGGTTTTGTGTTTGAAAATTAAGAGGGGTTTTTGTACAATTCGAAACTAGGCTTTTCAAATAATGCAGTCAAACAATGCATGATGATGACGATGCAGTGCACAAAACAACGCGATTTTCTAGTAGTGGTTTTGCGGGATGCCACAAGTACATAGCATGGCATACATTAGAGATCCTATGGCTGAGGCATAGGGAGTCTTACTCATCCTTTCTCTATCTTCTGCCGATGTCGGACTTTGAGTTTTACTCAAGGTCGTATTGGGCAACATGGGCAAGAACCCTTTCTTGATATCTTCCATTCCAAACCTCTTTAGAACTTTGTCCAAATATGTACTTTGTGACAATGATATTAGGCGTCTCGATCTATCTCTATAAATCTTTATGCCTAATATGTAAGCTGCTTCGCCAAGATCCTTCATTGAAAAACTATTATTCAAATATTCCTTGACACTATTAAGAAGGTCTACATCATTCCCAATCAACAATATGTCATCTACATATAGTATTAAGAATGCTACAGAGCTCCCACTCACTTTCTTGTAAATACAAGCTTCTCCATAAGTTTGTATAAAACCAAAACTTTTGATCACCTTATCAAACGTTGATTCCAACTTCGGGATGCTTGCTTCAATCCATAGATGGACCGTTGAAGTTTGCATACCTTGTTAGCATCTTTAGGATCGACAAAACCTTTGGGTTGCATCATATACAACTCTTCATCAATGTCTCCATTGAGGAATGCTGTTTTGACATCCATCTGCCATATCTCATAATCATAATATGCAGCGATTGCTAACATAACCCTCACAGACTTTAGCTTCGCTACAGGTGAGAAAGTCTCATCATAGTCAACTCCTTGAATTTGTTGAAACCCTTTTGCGACAAGTCGAGCTTTATAGACAGTAACATTACCATCAGCATCTGTTTTCTTCTAGAAAACCCATTTGTTCTCGACAGCCTTCCGGCCATCCGGTAAGTCCACCGAAGTCCATACTTGGTTTTCGTACATGGATCCAATCTTGGATTTCATGGCTTCTTGACATTTGTTGGAATCTGGGCTCATCATCGCTTCCTCATATGTCGCAGGGTCATCGGTGTTGTCCACCAACATGACACTCATAACGGATCATACCAATCAGGAGTGGTACGAGTTCTCGTTGACCTGCGGAGCTCTGTAGCAAATACAACCGAAGTTTCATGATCATCATCATTAGCTTCCTCTCTTATTGGTGCAGTGTGGCATCCCGCAAAACCACTACTAGAAAATCGCGTTGTATTTGTGCATTGCATCTCATCATCATGCATTGTTTGCCTAAAACTATTTTCGCAAATCTTGTTTTTGTTTCTAAAACGCCCCGTTTTGTTTTCAAATTCAAAGCCCCGGATGCTTCCGGATATTTTGTTTGTCTATAATCTATTTATCAAAGTTTATTGCAAAGCAAATAAAATATTACATTATTTTTAAAGGCGATCGAACGGGCGATTATTGACCCGACGACCTGAAATTAAAACGGTCCACCTAATTCCTAAACCTACCAAACTACCTACCCAGCCCAACCCTCCACCTCACTCCCTCCAATCGGCTCTCGCCACCTCACCCCTCCCAAAATCCCCACCAACCACCATCTGACACCTAGCCCACCCTCTCCCTCTCTCACCGCCCCACCACTAACCCCACACGCCACCTCCTCACAACCACTCACACTTTGGAACCACCTTCCCACCGGGTCCCACAGACCCACGCACAGCCTCCTCCCTGACCGCGCCCCCCCACGCCCGCCTGCCTTCTTCCTCCTCTCTCTCTCGCGTACCCATCCCTTCCTCTCCTCCTCCGTCCCTCCTGCTCGTCTGCCACCTCTCCGGCGCCCGTGGCCCCACCACCCGCACCCTCTCCCCGCGTCCGCCCACCCCCCTGACGCTGCCTCTGGCCAGCCGGCCCGGCCTCCCCTTCCCAACCACGCCGCGTGCCTCGACCTCCTCCCGATCCGCCTCGCCCTCCTGCTGCCATGAAGCGCCGGCCTTGGCCGTCTGCCCGCGCCTCCCGCCCGCCCCGGCCCCGTGCTCCCGACCCTCCGCCTCGTCGTGCGGCCCGAGCTCCGCATGCGCGCGCCCCCTCGGCTCCGTCATTGGCGCCGTCAGCGCGGCCGCCTCGCCTTCGCCACGCCTGCCCCAACCTCGTCGGCCCCTCGTCCGTGACCCGAGCCCCCTTGGCCTGCACCGTCTCTGCGTCCTGTGGGCGTCGGCGCCCTCACCGCCCCTCACCCCGAGTTCGGTCGCCGAGGGAAGGAAGCGCCCGTCCTATGTGGCCTCCTCTTCTGCATTTTGCAGACCGCTACCGGTGTTGTTCAGCATGAAAGTGTCACCTTGTCCCTACAGGGGCATCCCTGCCAGGCAAGGCCATATGTTGGTGTGTTTAGTGTCACAAGATATCCTCTCAGACAAAACCAACACGAAGTAAACGATGTCGATTCAAGATCTTCACCAACGTAATGTAAGTGAACACGGACCCCGCAGCCCGGGCCACAAGATCGCCTTCATGAACATTCGAAGACACCAAGATCTCCCAGTGCCGAGACCCGAGTCCGACACCGACAATCGAAAACGCGGGATCGCTAAGTTCTTCATCCCGGACGCAAAGACCGACTCGATGGCGCGGGCCCGACAAGACCCTCGCAACGGCAAGATCGACCCCGTGGGACCCGACAAGACCTTCACGACGACAAGAACGACACCGACCAGGAAGAACCCGATGCGCCCCGGCGCCGAACCAAGTCCGGCTTCCCGGAATGCCAAGATCTGCCCCGTTGTTTGAGAACGTTCCGCCGAGACCGACCCGTCGAACCCTGGACCCTGTCGGACCCCCGAACCCTGGAACCCCAAGTTCGTCGAGACACCCCTAATGTGTGAACCCCTTCCCGAAACCCTATTTTATAATATAATATAACTTGTCGCATATTAATTGTTCATCTCGCATGCATCTTGTGTGGTTTGGGGGCATTATGCCGATTCACCTAATAATTAAATATGGGGCCCATATGCGGGCAAATCTAGTCTCATATTGGCCTCATTTAAATTTGTGTAGCGAACCGGTGCTATCTTTTGCCATGCTAAAACAACATTTAATTTGCGGGGTAGATAAACAACTTGAACCATCTAACTAAATGTCGGGACCCCGGTTCCGCTTAATATTGACCTAATTGCATCGCACCTTTGTCATGACATGCATCATACATGCATCATGCCGATCTTCTGCCGTGTATTAAATACTGCATCCGGTGTTTCTTCTAGTGTTTTGCTTCTTCGCGGATAAGACCGTTGAGTTGATGTGAGCTTCGCCCCGATCTTCGGTTGAACCTTCGACAATGTTTTTCAGGCGAGCATCTCCCCCTTTCTACCTATCTTACTTTTATAGTATTTATTCCCTCCTGTTGATCTATTGCTATCCGTGTTGCGATGCTTTAGTATCCGTACCTGTGATATACCGTGCAACCCTATATTGCCTTGGACACATCCTATTACTTGTTGTTTGGTAGATAGTTGGACTTGCGCGTCGCAGTCGCTTGCTCAAGTGTTGTTGCGTGTCGTCAAGTGCCACAGTTGTTGATGTATTGCCGCATGTTGATGTTGGATATGATCATGGTTTTACTTATCGTTCACTTTAATTCCTGTTTAACAACTAAAATTGAAATAAGCAGAGGCATCGGTGGGTGATAGAAAATATTTGGTTTCGAGCAGCCACTTGTGTCCCGTGGGACCCGAGTACTTGATACATTCCTTGATTTATCGCTATCCACATCCGGAGGTATATGGGACCCCAGCGAGCTTGATTCAGTCTTATTTCTTGGGGCCACAAACTAGTTTGAGGTTTTATTTACGATCCTGCTTATGCCATGCTTTCGCTTTATTACGATTGTGCGATGGATAGCACCTTGTACTATTTAGGATCGGGACACGATTCATGTGTCGACAAGCCCGTTTGGGTTCCCGATCGTTCACGGCGTATACCTGGACCTTGAGTCCGTCTCGAGCTAGCTTCGTTGCGGGTAGCTTAATGGGGTGGCCTGAAATAATTCTGAATCCTGTGATTGCTTTGTCGTGAAGGCCTCGTTGGGTTTTGATTTGGTTTTAGGCTGATCAGTGTGTGTTGCTATTGGTGCACCCGGTAAAACTTTCTGAAAGCCGTGTCCGCGGTTATGGACGACTTGGAGCACAGTATCTCGACCATAGACAAGCATAACTAAAGTTTATTGCTATAAATTTGACTTTATAATGACTAGTAATCAGCTTCACTATAACGGAATGGCTAATTAATACTTCCCACAATTGCTTGTTTGGAGTGTCGCTTGCGACCATTGTACCTGACTAGTAAATATTGCAACTACAACGGAATGGCTAAATAAAAGTACCAACAACTGCTGGGTTTTGAGTTATCTCATGCTAATTGTATCTGACTAATAAGTGTTGCCACTATAACGGAATAGATAACTAAAAGTGCCCACTGCTTACTTTATCAGGATGATTATCTAAACCTGACTAGTAAAGTGCCGCAACTATAACTGAATAATTAAAACTGCCAACTGTGTGAGTTCCTCGGTTGACTTCCTCGTTTGGTAACGAGGGGGAAACACCAGGAAGGGTTTGTCTGATGGTAGTATCAGGTTGGATCCGAATAGGTCATTCTTACCCCTCTCTGATAACCGCCAGTTGTATCGAGTCTCTATAGGTTGTTCAGTGCATCTTTCTGCCGCTCGATCCACCATACCTATGTGGCGAGGACCGCAAGTCTAGTCTCGCCGTGTCTTGGCCTCGATCTTGGCTCCTCTTTTCCTTTGCCCTTTGGCACCTTTTGTTTAAGCGGTGTTGAGATCGGCGTCGTTAGCGGTTACCCTTCCGGCTTGGCACAGGGGTTATGGGCATTGGTTATTCTTGAGGGCTCTTAGCCCCTTTGCATCTTGTCCGTAGTCGGACGCTCCATCTTTCAAGGTGATTTGGATCTTTGTATATTATACATATTCTTGACTCATGGAGTCGTGTGTTATATATATCTTACGTGGGTCCCATCTAGGACTGTTGTGTAATGTTATTACCGTATTCCACCCGCGAAAGTGCTGGTGAGCACCTTTGAATCGTTTCTATGCGGGTTTGGCGGGTTTCGCTAAAACTTGCATAGGTCCGATCTGAGGTTGTTCTGAATGGTATCGAGCTCGCGGTTGCGATACCCCACAAGTCCAACTGTAGGATAACCTAGCTAACGGCGAAGTAGAGTGTCAAAACTATTTTGCAAAATCGGTTGGATAGTTACGATTAGGTCTGATTTTACTCCTTACCCTGCTATTCTCCTCTCACCTCGTGTTTTGAATCCGCTCTCTTCTCTCTCTTGAGTCCGGATTTCTCGGTTGAGTTTCTCGTACCTTGAGGTTTCGTTTTCTCCTTTTGCAACGGAGGTGCTACGATCATCAATCGCAACTTGTCATTGTCCTCATCCAATCTTTTGTTCTTGAGCTCTTTATCCATATGTGTTCCTTGCTGGATATCCGTGTCGTTGAAAAACATATGAGAAGGACGAGCATTGGTGAAGTTGGAGTATACCTTGAGCATGTGTTGTTCATGCCAATGGAACCATCGCGGAACCTAATCATTGTGTCTTTCATACGATTTCTGCTGGCATCATCCCTTTGTTCCGGATACCGCCTATGAAGATCTTCATTCTAAATCTCGAGAGTTGAGTTGCCTGAATTCTCCTACTCAGGTATAGAGTTGATAGTTTGGGTACGGGACGGACTGATCACCCTACCCGACTCTTACTGTTCGCTCTGTACATCGAACTGGTGGATCAATGTAACTTTTCCTCTTCTAACGGAAGCTAGAGGTGGCTTAATTTGCTGATACCTCTACCTTCGACCTTTTTGTTTCCGGAGTGCTCTCTCGACGATCACGGACAACGACCTCTTGTTAGTGGTGTCGCGAAGATCTACACGAAGCGAGAAGACGCAGAGCGCCGACCTTCCTTCCGGTACCATGAGGCGGATCTCGAGGGCGAGATCCATTGTTAGTGGTGTCGAATTGTGGCATCCCGCAAAACCACTACTAGAAAATCGCGTTGTATTTGTGCATTGCATCTCATCATCATGCATTGTTTGCCTAAAACTATTTTCGCAAAGCTTGTTTTTGTTTCTAAAATGCCCCGTTTTGTTTTCAAATTCAAAGCCCCGGATGCTTCCGGATATTTTGTTTGTCTAAAATCTATTTATCAAAGTTTATTGCAAAGCAAATAAAATATTACATTATTTTTAATAAGGCGATCGAGCGGGCGATTGACCCGACGGCCTTGTAAATTAAAACGGTCCACCTAATTCCTAAACCTACCAAACTACCTACCCAGCCCAACCCTCCACCTCACTCCCTCCAATCGGCTCTCGCCACCTCACCCCTCCCCAAATCCCCACCAACCACCATCTGACACCTAGCCCACCCCCACTCCCTCTCTCACCACCCTGGACCGCAGCAGCCCCACCACTAACCCCACACACGCCACCTCCCTCCCTCACAACCACTCACCGCCTGGAACCACCTTCCCCACTGGGTCCCACAGGACCCACGCACACCTCCACCTGACCACGACCCCCGTCCCCGGACGCCTGCCCCGTCTTCTTCCTCCCTCTCTCTCACGCGTGCCAGCTCCTCCCCTTCTCCTCCTCCGTCCCTCTCCCGGCTCGTCTGCCCCTCTCCGGCCCGGCCAGCCGCCTGACCACCCCACACCTCTCCCCCGCGTCCACCCCGACCCCAGACGCCTTCGCCCGCCTCCAAAGGTAGCGCTGGCCCCCTCGGCTCCCTTCCCAACCACGCCCGGCCGCTCTCGACCTCCTCCCGAGCGCGCGTCGCCCTCCTGCCTCGCCCGGCCCGCGGAGTGCCGTCTGCCGCGCCTCCGCCTCGCCCGCCGCCCCAGCGTGCTCGGCCCGACCCCTCCGCCTCGTCGCGGCCCGGCTCCGCCAGCCTGCGCCCTGCTCGGCTCCCGTCGCCGCCGGCGCCTCGTCTGCTAGCCGCCAGCGCCGCCTCCCTCGCCTTTCGCCACGCCCGTCCCCAACCTCGTCGGCCCCCTCCGTCGTGACCCCGAGCCCCCTTGGCGCGCTGCACCGTCTCTGCGTCCCGTGGGCGTCGGCGCCTAGCACCGCCCCTCCACCCCGAGTTCGGTCGCCGCCGATAGGGAAGCGAGCGCCCGTCCTATGTGGCCTCCTCTTCTCTGTTTTGCGGGCTTCGCACAGCCGCTGGTGTTGTTCAGCATGCGAGTGTCGCCTTGTCCCTACAGGGGCATCCCTGCCAGCCAAGGCCATATGTTGGTGTGTTTAGTGTCACAAGATATCCTCTCAGACAAAACCAACACGAAGTAAACGATGTCGATTCAAGATCTTCACCAACGTAATGCAAGTGAACACGGACCCCGCAGCCCGGGCCACAAGATCGCCTTCATGAACATTCGAAGACACCAAGATCTCCCAGTGCCGAGACCCGAGTCCGACACCGACAATCGAAACCGCGGGATCGCTAAGTTCTTCATCCCGGACGCCAAGACCGACTCGATGGCGCGGGCCCGACAAGACCCTCGCAACGGCAAGATCGACCCCGTGGGACCCGACAAGACCTTCGCGACGACAAGAACGACACCGACCAGGAAGAACCCGATGCGCCCCAGCGCCGAACCAAGTCCGGCTTCCCGGAACGCCAAGATCTGCCCCGTTGTTTGAGAACGTTCCGCCGAGACCGACTCGTCGAACCCTGGACCCTGTCGGACCCCCGAACCCTGGAACCCCAAGTTCGTCGAGACACCCCTAATGTGTGAACCCCTTCCCGAAACCCTATTTTATAATATAATATAACTTGTCGCATATTAATTGTTCATCTCGCATGCATCTTGTGTGGTTTGGGGGCATTATGCCGATTCACCTAATAATTAAATATGGGGCCCATATGCGGGCAAATCTAGTCTCATATTGGCCTCATTTAAATTTGTGTAGCGAACCGGTGCTATCTTTTGCCATGCTAAAACAACATTTAATTTGCGGGGTAGATAAACAACTTGAACCATCTAACTAAATGTCGGGACCCCGGTTCCGCTTAATATTGACCTAATTGCATCGCACCTTTGTCATGACATGCATCATACATGCATCATGCCGATCTTCTGCCGTGTATTAAATACTGCATCCGGTGTTTCTTCTAGTGTTTTGCTTCTTCGCGGATAAGGCCGTTGAGTTGATGTGAGCTTAGCGATCTTGGTTGAACCTTCGACAATGTTTTCAGTGAGCATCTCCCCTTTCTACCTATCTTACTTTTATAGTATTTATTCCCTCTGTTGATCTATTGCTATCCGTGTTGCGATGCTTTAGTATCCGTACATGATATATACCCCTATATTGCCTTGGACACATCCTATTACTTGTTGTTTGGTAGATAGTTGGACTTGCGTCGCAGTCGCTTGCTCAAGTGTTGTTGCGTGTCGTCAAGTGCCACAGTTGTTGATGTATTGCCGCATGTTGATGTTGGATATGATCATGGTTTTACTTATCGTTCACTTTAATTCCTGTTTAACAACTAAAATTGAAATAAGCAGAGGCATCGGTGGGTGATAGAAAATATTTGGTTTCTGAACGCCCACTTGTGTCCCGTAGGACCCCGAGTACTTGATACCTGTTCCTTGATTTATCGCGCTATCCACATCCGGGAGGTATATGGGACCCCCCTTAGCCAGAGCTTGATTCAGTCTTATTTCTTGGGGCCACAAACTAGTTTGAGGTTTTATTTACGATCCTGTACTTATGCCATGCTTTACTGCTTTATTTACGATTGTGCGATGGATAGCACACTGTACTGTTTAGGATCGGGACACGATTCCGCGGTGTCGACAAGCCCAGTTTTGGGTTCCCAGTCGTTCACAGCCGTATACCCAGACCTTGAGTCCGTCTCGGAGCTAGCTTACTTCGTTGCGGGTAGCTTAATGGGGTGGCCCCCTGAAATATTTCTGAATCCTGTGATTGCTTTGTCGTGAAGGCCTCGTTGGGTTTTGATTTGGTTTTTCCGAGGTTGATCGAGTGTGTGTTGCTATTGGTGCACCCCGGCCGGGTAAAACTTTCTGGCCGTGTCATGGTTATGGACGACTTGGAGCACAGTATCTCGACCATAGACAAGCATAACTAAAGTTTATTGCTATAAATTTGACTTTATAATGACTAGTAATCAGCTTCACTATAACGGAATGGCTAATTAATACTGCCCACAATTGCTTGTTTGGAGTGTCGCTTGCGACCATTGTACCTGACTAGTAAATATTGCAACTACAACGGAATGGCTAAATAAAAGTACCAACAACTGCTGGGTTTTGGGTTATCTCATGCTAATTGTATCTGACTAGTAAGTGTTGCCACTATAAGGGAATAGATAACTAAAAGTGCCCACTGCTTACTTTATCAGGATGATTATCTAAACCTGACTAGTAAAGTGCCGCAACTATAACTGAATAATTAAAACTGCCAACTGTGTGAGTTCCTCAGTTGACTTCCTCGTTTGGTAACGAGGGGGAAACACCAGGAAGGGTTTGTCTGATGATAGTATCAGGTTGGATCCGAATAGGTCATTCTTACCCCTCTCTGATAACCGCCAGTTGTATCGAGTCTCTATAGGTTGTTCGATTGCATCTTTGCCCGCTCGATCCACCATACCTATGTGGCGAGGACCGCGAAGTCTAGTCTCGCCGTGTCTTGGCCTCGATCTTGGCGCTCCTCTTTTTCCTTTGCCTTTTGTCGGCACCCCTTTTGTTTAAGCAGGTGTTGAGATCGACGTCGTTAGCAGGGTTACCCTTCCGGCTTGGCCTGGGCAGGGTTATGGACGCCATTGGTTATTCTTCAGGGCTCTTAGCCCCTTTTGCATCTTGTCCGTAGTCGGACGTTCCATCTTTCAAGGTGATTTGGATCTTTGTATATTATACCTGTATTCTTGACTCATGGAGTCGTGTCGTATATATATATCTGTTCTGTGGGTCCCATCGAGGACTGTTGTGTAATGTTATTACTTCGTATTCCACCCGCACGAAAGTGCCTGGTGGGCACCTTTGAATCGTTTCTATGCGGGTTTGGCGGGTTTCGCTAAAACTTGCATAGGTCCGATTCGAGTGTTACACGAGCATCACAGAACTTCTTCGTCTTTGCGCTACTCGCAAGTTCGAGAGAAGGTTCGACAACCTCGTCGAGTTCTACTTTCCTTCCAGTCACTTCTTTCAAGAGAAATTCCTTCTCTAGAAAGGATCCATTCTTGGCAACGAAGATTTTGCCCTCGGATCTATCATAGAAGGTATACCCAATAGTTTCCTTCGGGTATCCTATGAAGACGCATTTTTCCCCTTTGGGTTCAAGCTTGTCCATTTGTAACTTCTTTACATAGGCCGCATCCCCAAAATTTAAGGAGCGACAATCTAGGTTTCTTCCCAAACCATAATTCATACGGTGTCATTTCAGCGGTTTAGATGGTGCACTATTTAAAGTGAATGCGGCTGTTTCTAATGCATAACCCCAAAATGATAGCGGTAAATCTGAAGTGACATCATAGAGCGAACCATATCTAAGAGAGTTCGATTCTGACGTTCGGACACACCATTCTGTTGTGGTGTTCCGGCGGTGTCAATTGTGAAAGTATTCGCATTTCTTCAAATGCTCCAAACTCGTAACTTAGATATTCACCTCCACGATCGAGCGTAGAAATTTAATCTTCTTGTTACGTTGATTCTCTACCTCACTTTGAAATTCCTTAAACTTCTCGAAAGTTTAGGACTTATGTTTCATGAAATAGATATACCCATATCTACTCAAGTCATCCGTGAAGGTAAGAACATAACTTGATAACCACCGGCGATGCTACACTCATTGGACCACACACATCGGTATGTATGATTTCCAATAAGTCCGTGGCTCGCTCCATCATCTGAAAATGGAGTCTTAGTCATTTTACCCATCGGACATGCTTCGCATCTTTCAAGTGATTAGAAATCAAGTGATTCAAGAAGTCCATCGAATGGAGTTTCTTCATACGCTTCATTCAATGTGACCAAGGCAATTACCACATATAGGTCGAGTTATCGCTCGATTTCAAGCGTTTAGCCTCAATGTTATTAATATGTGTATTTCCACTATCGAGATTCAATAAGAATAGACCATCTATCAAAGGTGCATGTGCATAAAACATATTACTCATATAAATCGAACAACCATTATTCTCGGACTTAAACAAGTAACCGTCTACAATAAACAAGATCCCGATATAATGTTCATGCTTAGCAGAACCAAATAACAATTATTTAAGTATAAAACTAATCCGATGGTAGATGAAGGGGTAGCGTGCCGACGCGATCACATCAACCTTTGATCCGTTTCCGCGCGCATCGTCACCTCGTTCTTGGTAGCTTCCGTTTATTCTGCGGCTGTTTGAGTTACAAATATGAGCAAGAACGATATCAAATACCCAGGCACTACTACGAGTACTAGTGAGATACACATCAATAACATGTATATCGCATATACCTTTCTTCTTGATGTTGCCGTTCTTCAAATCCGCCAAGTACTTTGGGCAATTCCGCTTCCAGTGACCTTCTCCCTTGCAGTAAAAGCACTCAGTATCAGGCTTAGGTCCAGCCTTGGTCTTCTTCGTCGGCGCGGTAACTTTATTACCACCCTTATTGAAGTTTCCCTTTTGCTTAGACTTGCCTTTCTTGAATTTGGTGGTCTTATTGACCAGCAACACTTGGTGCTCTTTCTTGATATCCACTTCTACAGATTTCAACATAGCAAACAGTTCTGGCAACTGCTTGTTCATGTTATGCATATTGTAGTTCATCACAAAGTTCTTGTAACTTGGTGGTAGTGATTGGAGGACACGGTAAATCCCCAAAGCATTAGGAATCACTATACCCAAGCTTTGAAGTTTGTTTGCATGCCCAGACATCTTAAGCACATGCTCACTTGGCCAGCTGCCCTCTTCCATCTTGCGGTTAAAGAACTTTTGAAGCCTCATAGCTCTCAATTGCCGCTTGAGTCTCAAAGATCAATTTGAGATCACGGACAATATCATGTGGGTGAATTCTCAAACCTTTTCAAGCTCGATTATAAACCATACAAGATAGCACCTTTGAGCGTGGAATCTTGAGTCTTAGGCGAGGTAAACATTCTTTACTTCGTCGGCATCAGCTGATGGGTGACCAGTGCATCCGGCACATAGGTCAAATTACCGGTGTGAGGACAATCCTCAAATTGCGGAACCAATCATGAGTTGCTTCCATTGTTTTTCAACTTTTCTTTCTCTAGGAACGCATTAAAATTGATGGTAGGGGCCGCCATTGATCTACAACATATTTGCAGTAGTTTAGACTAAGTTTATGACAAATTGAGTTCTAATTAACAGTTAAATTAATCTAGGTGAACTCCCACTCAAAACAACATCCCTCACATTGTTTTAGTGATCACACGAAACAAATCCACCACATCAACACCGATCATCACGAGAGTTGATATAGTTTCAATGGCAAACAATCGACATGTTCATCATATCTACTATATGATTCATGCTTTACCTTTCGGTGATCCATGTTCCGAGACCATGTCTGTACATTCTAGGCTCGTCAAGATCAAACCTTAGCTTCCGCATGAGAAAATCTGGCTTGCTCACGTTTATACACTTGCGGAATCTAACACACCAGATCATCACGTGGTGCTTCGAAGCAACAAGCTTTAGCAACGGTGCTAACTAAGGGTGAACACTTTATGACTTGAAATTCATGTGCATGAGGGATCATCTTATAATGCTACCGTCGTTAACTAAGCAATACAAGATGCATAAAGGATTAACATCACATGCAATTCATAATATGTGATATGATATGGCCTTTCTTCTTTGTGCTTCCGATCTCCATCTTCAAGCACGAACATGATCTCCATCATCACCGGCATTGCATCAAGGTCAATGACGCTTCTCCATGGTTGTAGTCCAACGGCTTCAAATATTACAACTACTTTGAATAGACAGCGGGTCTTAACATAAATTAAAGACAACCATATGGCTCCTGCGGTTGCCAACTTACAATAAGGAACATTGCATACATCAAATATAATCACAATCATGGCCATATCACATCATTTTGCACACCACGCAAAACAAAGTTAGACGCTTCTACTTTCTTTGCATGTTTTACGTGGTTTGGGGCTTTCAATAAGTGTCGTTCTAACTTACGAACAAGAACCACAACATTGATACTAGCATTGTTAATCACCCTTTGTAAATTGAATCTTACTATGCTGGGAGAAACAGGCACCCGCAAAGCCACTTATGCAATACAAGTTGCATGTCAAGCGTGGAGCAAGTCTCATGAACGATGTCATGTAAGGTTAGCCCGGGCCGCTTCCTCCCAACATCCCGCAAGATGCAAAGTACACAAGAAGCAATCGACAATAAAAGCATCAACGCCCACAATGACCATTGTGTTCTACTCGTGCAACAGATCTACATATAGACACGGCTCGATACCCTTTGTAGGGTTTCGTAGCATGGAAAACAAAATTTTCTCGCGCACAAACAAACAAGCCAAGATCTATCTACTAGATTGTAGCAACGAGTCGATGGAATAACTCACCCTCGAAGATTCCAAAGTGTTTAACGAGGCGGATTCTCGTGGGTGATGTAGTCATCTCTTCCGATCTCAAGATCGCGTATACGATCCTTCCGGTACGTGTTCGGCGCTCATGATCGACCACGTTCGGTACTCGTGAAGACCTTCCTCTCCCTTGTTCCATGAGCGGAGGTTGTAGCACTCTCCTCGATTCGTGACTGGCAGCGTGGTACGAGTAGAGGGGAGATCTCGCAGGGCTTCGCCTTAAGCCGAAGCGAGTATGGTGGACTATGAGAGAGCCCTCGGCGATCTAGGGTTTAGACACACCGAGGAAGAGGTGCTAGGGCCGGCGGCTAGGGCTTGGAGGTGCCCAAGTCGGCGGCTAGGGGAGAAACCCTAGGGGGCGGCGGCTATGGAGGGCGGCGACGGCTAGGGTTTAGAGGTGGGGATCTTGTGTGCTAGGAGGGGCAGCCCTGCCCCTCCCTTTATAGGTGGGAGGCACGGCCAAGGGGAGGGGAGTCCCTCCCCAACTCGTCTTCAAGGTGGGCCGGCGGTGGAGGGGAGGAACTCCTCCCCCAACTCGGTTTCCACCTCCCTGTCCACTTCCCAAAATAGCCGTTTGACTTTCAAATTGGCGTTTGACTTTTTCAAACTAGGATTTGAATAAACCCTTTATTTTGTTCAGCGATGACACCTAGTACATGATGCAATCATACCAACTTGATATAACACATTCATGTACCCTTCCCCTTGGTCTTAGGACATTAAAACCTTCTAGAACATTCCCGATGAAAACACCGGAACCATTCCCCAACTCCGATACAAGACTTTTCTTATATGAATCTTATTCCCCGGACCATTCCGGATCTCCTCGTGATATACCGGATCCTATCCGAGACTCCGAACAACATTCGGTCTCTTTCTCATCATTCCATAACTACTCAAACAACGTCGAATCCTTAAGTGTGTCTCCCTACGGTTCGTGAATTATGCGGACATGATCGAGACACTTCTCCGAATAATAACCAATAGAGGAATCTGGAAATTCATATGGCTCCCACATATTTCTACGATTACTTTGCGATCTAATGAACCACTTACATACGATGCCAATTTCCCTTTGTCTCACGATAGTTTACTTATCTGAGGTTATGATCGTCGGTATCTCTGCATACCTAGTTCAACCTCGTTACTGATAAGTACTCTTTTTTCGTTCCCGTGATATGTGATCCCTTGTGAGCCAGTCACATGCTTGCAAGCTAATTGGATGACACTTCACCGAGAGGGCCCAGAGTATATCTATCCGTCATATGGATGGACAAATCCCACTCTTGATCCATGTGTCTCAACCAATACTTTCCGAACACTCAATGCCACCTTTATAGCCACCCGATTCACGGTGTGGTGTTTGATGTCATCAAAGCATCCATCCGGTAAGGTGATATGCATGATCTCATGGTCGAAGGAATTAGGTTACTATGTATCGAAAGCATATAGCAATTGAACTATTAAAATGACTTGATCTTTATGCTACGCTTATCTATAGGAGTATGTCCACCATATCATTCTCCTAACGATATGATCTTGTTGTTAATAACATCCCAATGTTCATGATAGGGAAACCACAATCATTTATTAACCAACAAGCTAGTATTATGAAGAGGCTTTACTAGGGACTTCAATTTAAGTTTACAAATCACACAAGTATTAATGTTTCCTTGTTAATACTATTATAGCATGAATGTAAACATTTATCATAAACACAAAGATATAATAATAACTACATTTATTATGGCCTCTAGGGAATATCTCCAACAATACTTTCATGCCTCGCGCGTCTTCGTATCGCCCCCGTCTCGCCGCCGTTCGGTCGACAACTTGAGGGAGTTCGACGACTACTTCAAATTGAAGAGAGATGTCGTCATCTTGCTTGGTTTCTCCACAATTTAGAAATTCATAGTTGCCCTCCGGATGCTTGCATATGCAAATCCTGGATATAGACATGATGACTACATGCGCATAGACGAGTCTCACCATCGATTGCATGTACAGGTTTTGAAAGAAATTGTGGCAGTGTTTGGGTAGAAGTACTTGAGAACACCCAATGTAGAAGACATAGCTCGGATCCTGGCACGGCAAGAGAGTTTTTAGGGATGCTTGGAAGCATTGACTGTATGCACTGGACATGGGAGAACGGCCCATTTTGCACACAAAGACATGTACAAAGGTCATACAGGATCATGCAGTGTGGTACTTGAGACAGTGGCAGATCAGGATATGTGGATTTGGCATGCTTTCCTCGGTATGGTAGGATCACACAATGACATCAATGTGATGCAGTGCTCAAATGTGTTTTCCAAGCTTGTTGACGGCACTGCTCCTCCAGTGGAGTTTGAGACCAATAACCACCGCTACGACAAGGGATACTATCTGGCAGATGGCATCTATCCAAGATGGTCAACATTTGTGAAGACAATCTCAATCGCTACACAATATTCCCATATAATTATATGCACATAAACGTTGTGAGGCTTCATCCCAACCCGCAACCCATGAGAACTACTCACTAATAATAAGATCAAGGCTATAAATCATTGTTCAAATACTTGGATTGAAATCAAATATTCTTACAATGGTCGTCAATTTGTAAGGAGATCTCTATTACAATATGATGTCTATGGCTATGAAGGAGGTAGGAGATGGTGGTGATGAACTATGGTGGTGTGGATCTCCTTCGGTGGATGATGGATGAGATACGAATAGCGAATGTGTTCTATGGTGGCTAGAGGGTGCTTCTCTCCTTGAGTGATCTCGCTTCCTTCACATAAGTAGTTCTGTTTGACCTAAGGAAGGCTCTAGCAGGTAGTATAGGTAGGCCTCTCCCGTACTGATGCTCGTTACGCCTCCTGAAAACGCCTTTTCGCCCCCTGGTTGACTTGGCTGTGTTGGCAACGCCATATTCTTCATTAATTGCTCCCGATTTCACCATAAAAATGTGATTTCCTGCGCATCACAAATTAAGAGAAGGATTTGCACATATTTGCAATAATCAGTCATTAGTAGCAAGGCTAGAGAGTTATTTGGTCATTTTCTTGACTTAAAATGAAATTTAAAGGCGGATAAAGATGGCTATTTTCATAGCCATTAGTGACAATGTGGACTATATTTGGTGGTGCTCCTCGAACACCGAGTCACGGTTTTTAGGATGAAAACCCAAAGTTTAGCCTTGAAAGATTGTACCTGGCAATGGCCTTGCTGAAGGCATTGTTTTAAGAACTCGGACTTTCTCTATGGTGAAAACCCAAGATCTTCTATTAGAGAATGACAATGTTTGTGCATTATTTCCTTTTTGAAGGCGTTGCTTTTGAAAAATCATTTTTATAGTCCGGGTGTTGTTTTCGATGGTGGTTAGAGTGCTACTATTACGAGGGTTCTATCACTACGATGAAGTCTTTGTTTTCTGTTTCTCTTTTTTTTTTAGGTTGTGTGCATCCTTGATGTTTCTGGGAATTTTGTTGCTGCAGATGTTAGGTGTAATTAATATCTTTCACGATATCAATATATGAAAAATTGTTTGGTACTCCTAAGTGTATGTACTCAAAGTGAGTTTTATAGTTTATATACATTAGATAATTTGCTATATAGTGCTTTTATGTAAGTAAAATGGTATATTAAAAAACTTAGGGTTCCGATGAGAATTTTCTATACTTGTATTAAGCTATCTTAGAATAATTATTAAGATATATTAAGAATGATAAGTAGGCATATATTCTCGTATATGAGGTATATTAAATATGGACGAAAGTGCACTCACTAGTTCTTACTTTTGTTTGAGGATGAGTAGACAGCTGTGGGTGGGAGATCCCATGGCTGTAGAGAGAGGAAGTTCTAAATATATCCTCTTTAACGGAAAAAGGTATAATATGAAGAAAAACTGGCATGATATACCTAATGACATTGATGAGACGACATTGTAGATGTTGCTAGTTTTATCTAAAAAAAAGTGGTCAAAGTTTACATCGTTTCATTTTCAAAAACAAAATACATCGATTGACTTTTGACGGTACGAGAGAGAGCACGATCCTCGGTCCACGTGATTAAATTTGCAAATCAGATTTGTGAGGAAAAAAAGTGGCTTTAAACTTCTTATGCCTGTTAGCATGCGCCACACACTCCGAGTGCGACCACATGCGAGTCAGCAAGCCGACATACGAGTGGCGTGGAGCAAGCCTTTCCTTAGTCCGCCGGCATGGCCATAGTTATCGATGTCGCCGCCGATGAGTACGACGAGTCCTTCAAGTCCCTCGTCAAGGATAAGCGGGCACACTGCTTCCTCCGCCGGGGCGGCGGCGCCGGCATCGCTACCGCGCTCGGGTCCCACCCGGAGCGTGGCATCTGCGGCGACGAAGCTGACGTGCGTCGTCGCAAGGGGGAGTACGGCGAGAACACGTACCCGAAGCTCAAGCAGAAGAGCTTCTTCAGCCATGTCAGGGACGCGCTCAGCGACGTCTTGCTCATCGCGCTCCTCGTCTGCGCCACCGTCGCCCTCGCCTTCGGCGTCGAGAAGCATCGCCTCAAGGACGTGGTGTACGACTGCCTGAGCATCTTCATCACTGTCCTCTTGGTCTCCGGCGTGGCCGCGTCCATCAGCCACATCAAAGCCAAGTTTAACGAGAAGTGGGTAAGCGAGTCCGCCGACATCGCCGTCACCGTCCACCGCGCCGGCCGGAGGCAGGATGTCTCCTTATTCGACGTCGTCGTCGGCGACGTGGTGATACTGAAAACCGGCCATGCCGTGCCGGCTGACGGGGTGTTCCTGAAGGGCCACGGCCTGCAGGTGGACGAGTCGAGCATTACATGCGAGCCGCGTCCGGTCCAGATCGACGCAGAGAAGAACCCCTTCCTAGCTTCCGGCGTAAATGTCGTGCATGGCCACGGATCGATGGTCGTCACCGCCGTCGGCACCGACACCACTTGGGGCGAGCTGATCAACATCGAGGACAACGCCGATGATCCGACGCCGCTAAGGGAGCGCCTGGAGGTGCTCTCCTCCACCATCGGAAAGATCGGCGTCGCCGTCGCGATGGTCATCTTAACCGTCCGCCACTTCACCGGAGGCACCGAGAAGCTGGCGTTGTTGGACAAGGGCATCCAGCTACCGCTCGCGGTGACCCTGATGGTCGCCTTGTACATGACGATTCAGATGGCGAAGAATAATCTGCACAGTATGTCGGCACTCGAGACGATGGCGTCGGTCACGGCCATCTGTGCCGACAAGACCGGAACGCTCACCATGAACGAAATTGAGGTGACTGAGTTCTGGATCGGCACCGAGCAGCCGACGGCGATCGACCACGGCGTCCTCAGCTTGCTCCGACAAGGAGCCGGGCTTAATACCACCGGGAGCGTGTACTGGCCGGACAACGTAGTATCACCACCGGAGATTTCCGGCAGCTCCACGGAAAAGGCGCTGCTGTCGTGGGCCGTGACGCGGCTCGACATGGACGCCGCAACCTTCAAGAAGTGCGGAAAAGTTCTATACGTCGAGGCGCTCAACCCCTCCAAGAAGCACAGCCGCGCAAAAATCAAGAACAGGGCCACCGGCGCAGTTGTGGCGCACTGGAAAGGCGCCGCCGAGGTGCTCGTGGCGAAATGCTCAATGTACGTGGACATGCACGGAGCGGCGCACGAACTGGGCGTCGAGCAGAGAAATAAGCTTGAGGAGGTCATCAACGGCATGGCGGTGGGTGGCCTCAAGCCTATCGCCTTCGCCTACAAACAGAGCGACGACAAGGGGCTGACATTGCTGGGCTTGGTTGGCTTGAAAGACCCGTGCCGATCAGAGGTCAAGACCGCCATTGAAGACTGCGCGAATGCCGGCGTCTCCGTGAAGATGCTCACCGGCGACAGCATCGGCCTCGCGGCCCGCGCGATCGCCAAGGAGTGTGGCATCATATCTAGTAACGACCCCGACGACGTCGTCATCGAGGGGCGCAAGTTCCGGACCATGGCGCGGGGCAAGCAGCTCGAGATGGTGGACAAAATCCGCGTGATTTTCGGTGCGCGGCCCTCGGACAAGCGGTTGCTGGTGAAACTGCTGAAGCACAAGGGCCAGGTGGTGGCGCTGACCTCCAACGGCACCACCGACGAGCTAGCGCACAAGGACGCCGATGTGGTGCTGTCCATGAGCGTCAAGGGCACCGATGTTGCCAAGGAAACCATCGTCCTCGACGACAATAAGTTCGACACGGTGGTGACGGCCATCCGGAGGGGACGATGCGCTTACAATTACTTCCAGAGGTTCATCCAGTTCCACCTCACCGTCAACGTCGTGGCCATCCTCGTCAGCTTCCTGTCGACGATCACGACGGGCAGTACTCCGCCGCTGACAACCGCGCAGATCATGTGGGTGAACCTGGTGATGGGCACCATGAGCGCGCTGTCGGTGGCCGCGGACAAGCCCACCGAGGCGCTCATGAGCCGCCCGCCCATTGACCGCAAGGCGCCGCTCATCAGCAACACCATGCTGCTCAACCTCGCCGCGCAGGCGGCGTTCCAGACCGCCGTGCTGCTGGCGCTCCAGTACCGAGGCCGCGACGTGTTTGGCACCGGCGACAAGGCCAATGGCATCATGATGTTCAACATCTTCGTGCTCTGCCAGGTGTTCAACGGGTTCAACGTCCGGGACATAGAGAAGAGGAACGTCTTCGCCGGAGTGCTCGAGAAGACAGGGATGATGTACCTGGTACTCGTCGCTCTGACGCTCGTGCTGCAGACGCTGACGGTGGAAGTGATCGCCAGGTTCGCTGGCATCGAGAGGCTGGGCCTGGGCTTCTGGGGCGTCTGCCTCGCAATCGCTGCAGTTTCGTGGCCCGTCGGCTGGGCCGTCAAATTGGTTGGTGGAGCATGCCGAACTGCAATCCGTACGGACACTCCATGAGATCTCCATCCGTACCGCGTCCATCTATCTATATCTATATCTATACCTAATAATAATCTCTAATATATAATTTTTATTGTGGTGGTTTTCGTTCGCATGGTCCGTCATACGTCGTCCCTCTAGCGCCCGTTTGCTCGCGATTTTCAGTCTAATGTCCCGATATTGGTCGATGTCAATCCGATCGAGACTCAAATTCCAGCCCCGGGGATTCCTTGCGGCTTTGTGAGCGTAGGCGATAAGAATTGCCAGGATGTTGCGGTCGCCGCCCACAACCACGTCGGTCGGTGCCCTCGACGACACTCTCTTCTTAGCTAGAGCCACCTTGACGACATCCCGCAGAGACGCCGAGACCTGGTCACGCCAGCAGAAATCGAGGGCGCGTGTCCCCGACTCGCGCTGCCTCAGCCAGATCCACCTTGACTTCTTCTAGGCCTCCGCCACACGAGATGGGACACGACGCCGGTGCACAAGAGCGGTCAGGGGCAGGCCAGGATCTCTGACTGGTTTGCGACCCGGCGTGCTGGTCTATCTTCATGACCTCGCCTCCTCCGCTGCTCGGAGATCAAGCTGGTCGCGTTCCTCCGCCGCGCGGAGCTCGATGGAGGGGAGGGAGGGCATCGGTGGGAGAGGTGGTGGGGTGGCCGGCTACTGGAGAAGATGGAGAGGGGAGGCCGGTTACTGGAGAGGTGGAGAACAACGATGGAGGATGAGATAGGGATCCGACGTGGGTCACCTGGGAGAGGTAGAGGATGTCGTGCTCCTTTTCGGCCGGGCGCCACACCTGGCTCAGCAGAGGAGGAGGGTACGCGGCTGTGGCCATACGGGCGAGAGGGTCGGCCCTTGCGATGGAGAGGATGAAAGAGAGATGAGGAGAGGGGGCGCGCCACTCCAAGGTGGTCTCTGTCAGCTAAGGGATCTGGTGGGCATGGGCGTGAATGGGTGACGTTCGGAACTCTGGATACAGGAGCTGCTTCGGGCGTCCGGCCGCATAGACCGGCTGCGGGAGATGCAAGTCTCTATGGGGATTGTGACCGGATGCCAGGGGATTTATTTTTTTTGCACAAGAGAGGGGTCTCGAAGGACCCCGATGCTGCCAGGGGATTTAGAATTGGAGCTTGGACGTCATCTTCTCGCTGTCGAACCTGACCGAGGAAGATGTGGGAGGAGAGCTTGAGGTGCATCGTCGATGACAAGCCTACACTGCTACACATGTGACCGTCTATGACCTTCAGATTGCAGCAGAGCAGGGCACCAAAAGTCTGGCCAAATGTGAGTTTATTCCGGAGAATTTTTTCCTTTCTCCTATGTTGCCAGACTCATGTTCACTCATGTTCTGATTCTGTTAGGGATGGTTAAATAGATAATGAATTGAAAAAGTTACACTATAACCATGAGAGTCATATATTAGTTAGAAGACTTTTTTTTCAGTCTACACTTGTTTGTGTTTATGTTCAGTGCGTTTCTCAAACTCATGGTGGTGGTAGTTGCAAATAGGCTTAACTGAATAATTTTGTATTTTACAACAAAATATAAAGCTTACTTGATGATTTATGCATGGTCCTTATAACCATTTTATATCCATGTATGCAATAACTCTGACGAATGTTAATTTTAATGAGCTTTTTCTACCAAACATCAAGTGATTTTTTCTAGGACCAAGTTCAAGTGATTCTCTTGTGTGAATGTGTGTCAGAGCGATGTCAACCGCATACAAAATTCGCAGATATACACGTGCACTTCTACAAGATAGCTTCAAAAACACAATGAGATTAGTAACTACTGCAAGACCGGCTATGGTTTACTCTTTTTGGTATGGTTCTTCTTGCTACGATGGTTTCGTCTGCATCGTTTCAGAAGAACTCACTCTGCTAGGTAGTGGTGGTGGTGGTGGCATGGATAACCCTAGGGGACAGAGGAGACACGGCAATCTATGCATTCTTTATTCTTCTTATCCTCTAATATTTATAATTTTTATTTATTATTGAGACTGTATAATTTAGTTGATTGTGCCCGGATGCTAACTTGATCAGGTTGATCTGCTTCTACACAATCGGATACTGAATGTAGTAAGATAGATCATCATCGTTGAATAGCTAGATCGGTTGATCTGCTTCTACACAATCGGATACTGAATGTAGTAAGATAGATCATCATCGTTGAATAGCTAGATCGGTTGATCTGCTTCTAGACAATCTAATATTGAATATAGTAATAAGATATATCACCGTCTCTGAATTATGCACTATTGTATCTAGCAAGATAGCTTGATCAGTGTGTATGATTTGTCAAGAAATAACTGGCTTGCATTTGTATAGATTTACATGTATTTAGACATATTTTAGTGTATATATACATGCGAATCTAGACAAACTCAAATCACTTATTTCTGAACGAAGGGAGTAGTATAGATAGAATAGATGGATCAGAGCCTTGTTTTCTTAAAACCTAGCTTGCATTAGCATGTGAGGACCTCTTCATATGTATGCTAAAGTTTTTCAAAAAAAATTCAAAGACGAAAGATAGAGAATTGAACATTATCGCGTTCAAAATTATGGCAACTGTTTTATTTATATATTTATATATTTTTTATTTTGCCGTAGCAACGTACGGCCATTCAGCTAGTAATAATAATAATCTATACCTAATAATAAAGCACGAAGTGTTTCTCCCGGTCCAACACTTTTTTGGACGGATTTGTCTTCCCACCAAACTACGTATTACCTACCGCTAAGTCAGAAAAAACAATCTGATTTTTTAGACTGTTTTTTATTCGTCCGTCCGGTTCGATTTTCGATCCGTTCGATCACTACCTCGATCGCTAGACTCCGTAAGGAATTTAAAGACACTGTTGCGGCGCTGTGGTGATTCTCCATATGGACGCCCACATGAGCTGCTGTCCCACCATCCATGTAAAGTGGCTGATCGTCCTTCTAAATAAAGATCGAGCTGCAAACTTTCGATCAGATAAAACCAATCAGGCAGCGGTATTGTGAGTTGTTTGTAAAAAAAACTCCCCTCGATCCTTCCAC
Source organism: Avena longiglumis (assembly GCA_030063025.1). Lineage (NCBI taxonomy): Eukaryota > Viridiplantae > Streptophyta > Magnoliopsida > Poales > Poaceae > Avena > Avena longiglumis. The sequence goes on from CP125979.1 coordinate 33,453,818, forward strand.
CACTCGGTAGATGCATAGGATATGCGAGAACTAACTAGAATACTACTTTATACGAGTAGTATGTTTAATGGAAACCCATTTTACAAAGCACGTTTCCACACTTCTGATAAAAGGAACACACCACAGCGATCAAATTATATTGTTTTGACCGGTAAACTATTTAACTGAGTTGCACTTTGAGTCCAGAAATTTCTACGGATGGTCCTTCCCGCCTCTTTCCTCCTCCCTTTTCTGCTAACTCGTAGGGGTCTAGACCCCCACAAAGGGGGAGCGAGGGAGTCGACTGAACATCTCGGCCATTAACGGGAATTTCGCCCCACAACGGAACAATGAATCAATATGGCTGATCCCTAAAAGTCAGATGTGTGATTAGAAGCTTTTCCTCGCTCGCCCTAGAGTTCGGTGACAAGCGACTCTTTTCTCACCAAGTAGCGGATCAACAAAAGGTGATCCCGGGATGTGACGACTGACAAACCGGGCAGCATGCAGGGGGAGGCTCCCTAGAACCGAGTAGGGTGGCGATGTTGGTGATTGCCTCCTATTCTCCGAGGTTGTGCGTCACATCGTGTAGGCCGGGGGGTCCTCGAGCTAGACGGCACGCAGGGAATTCAAAAAAGAGGATGAGAGGGCCGGAGCGGTGGTGGAGGGAAAGAAGGAGGCACACGGGCAGAGGGAGTGGTGCAATGTGGAGGCCAGACGAAGTGAGCAGGTCAAACCGTAGCAACGCAAGGGTCCATTTGCTAGTAATAATAAAACATGAAGTGTTTCTCCCGGTTCAACACTTTTTTTTGTACCGTTTTGCTCTCCCAATTTAGCCAATATTACCCGTGCCATTTCGTAAGTCAAATAACCGTTCAATTTTTTTTCAATCGCGAGAGACCGTTTTTTCTTGCGTGGGCGAGGGTGCGTTGTATGCAAATTGGTTCAGTTTCTTTGTGCATCGGATCGATCCGGTGTATGATGCAATCTTTAAATATTGCAGGCCCACAACGCATCGTGCAGGTGCAGTATACGTATGTATCTGGTATTAGGACCTCCCGGTCGTACTGATGATCTCTTTACGTATGTATGTATGCAATCTACGGCGATACAGGGCGCTGCCGGTACCAGGCCCACGACACCAACAATGTCATCTGTATGTTAAAAAAAGGGTTCGTTAAAATATGTTATTGCCGGTTGCGTCGTAGTGTTCCTTTATTTTTTTTTATCTCGGAGTCCACCGTGACGCGCACACGTAGTCGGACACGCCGGCTCATGCACGAGGCTAGCGCCTGGGATGGAATTGGCCGAAAACGAATTAAACATCCTGGTCGTCAATTTGATGGCCGGTGGGCTGTGTGCGAAGATGGATTAACTTGGCCCGGTCGTCTGGGCTTGCCAGTCCATGGAGGTCAGGGGAGATTTTTGTTTTAGTAGTAAAAGAAACAGCACACATGTATATTTTGTACTGAATAGTCCCACATTGCTCTCTTACATCAAGTTCTACCAGTTTATATATTTTTGTAAAACCTTCGTAATCAGCAAGAGAAACCATCGTGGTTGGAAATCTAATGATCAGTAATTATAAGCTTAGCATTGGGCTGATGGGCGCTGCCCGGGACATTAGAATATGGATTGCCTAAAAGAGAATTATGCCGCAAAGGATGACTCCGGGATGTTGACTGATGGGCGCTGCCCTTGGTAATTAAACATGATGCCACGACTTGGAGAAAGGAATGGATATATGGCTCAAGGTGGTGGTTTGAGCAAAGAGACAGTCTAAACATGAATAAAATTTAAGGCGGAAAGACAAACTAAGACAAGGGTTACAAACCGACCGACTTTGGGGCAATATTTGTTCATGACGATATTTTTTGATCAATTTTTTTTCACCTCGGTGCAACCCATGGGCTAATATAATTTATCGGCTTTCGTGACCTAAATATTTTCTCTCCCGCTGCAACACACTGATAATAAACTAAATGTGTGGGCTAATTATCACCGAGCAAGTTAAAAAAAACTGTCTATGCTGCGACGTGCCACTGATTTAAAAAACTCACCACCGACACACCAAATACTAACTTCTTCCACAGCAATGCGCGGGCATTTTTCTATTACAATAAAGGACGAAGTGTTTCTTCCGGTCCAACACTTTTTTGGACCGTTTTGCCCTCCCACCAAACCCAATATTACCCACTATGCCAGCCATAAGTGAATTACCGGTCTTTTTTTTCGGTCCAAGGGCGACCTGAATCTCTGTTCGGGACAGACGGTGGGATTTTTCATCGATGATTGGATGGGCCGAGTCGCCACTCTGTATCAATTGATTGCAGTATTCAATAGTCCCACATTGCTACTTTATGTTGAATTTCACCTATTTATATAGGTTTTTCATATGCCTTGAATCAGCAAGCCAATCGGGAATAAATTAAGCAGCACCATTGAGAGGACCAACTTCCCAGACGGACGGGAAGAGGACGGAGGGGGCGACTGGTCTTGGTTACGGCAGGACGAAACAGAGAGTCAAGACGAACGCGCAACGAGTGAGATTGGGGGGCAAGATCGAGGCCTCCAGCCATCGTGGTGTTGTGTGTGTGCTGCTGTGCCGGCATGTGTGCGTGCGGCCAGGGGTGTATGTGCTTGTGTAGTACGGGAGTGAGCTTTAATTCTATGCTTGACACGTATTACAAAGGTAAAAACATCAATTAGATTTTAAAATTTCTATATTAGTAGTCTTTCTTTAATTTATTGTTAAAAATTGTTTCTTTGATATCTGTAGTCTATGCATGATGTGGAATAGAACTATAAAAGAGCCAACGACAACTTTGTAAGGTTTTTCGACATTGGTCTTCGTTTTTCCCGGTGCAACGCACGGGCATATTTGCTAGTCTATAATAATAAAGCAAAAAAAAATACCACACTAATTGTGGTCATATCCACTACTAATATAAAAAAAATTGTCAAAACAAAAAACAAAAAAAAGTACCTCAATAATCGCTGATCTAAACCATTTTTGTAAACTAAGTTAGTCTGCAAAAATGTCTAAGTTTGTTTATGAAAACGTTTTATATTATTGAATAGAATGGCTTGTCAAAACGAAATATATTACTCCCTCGGTCTTATATATAAGCCTTTTTAGCAAGGTGTTTTAGTTCGCTAAAAAGGTTTACATTATATAGAACGGAGATAGTACTATTTTTGATTCATTGGTTCTTTTTACCGCCTCGATCTTGTTAATGGATTCTACTTCCTCCGTTTCAAAATATAGGATGTTTTAGGTTTGTGAAAAAGATAAATTTAGACTTCTTTTAGTATGTAGATTCATCCTAAAGTTGAGTAAACCTACATACTAAAACAAGTCTAGATTTATTTTCTTCATAAATCTAAAACATCTTATATTTTGAAACGGAGGGAGTACAAAGTTAATGAATACACGTAAATTCTTCAATCGGCATTTGATGATGAGCTACAAAGAGATTGTTGGGTGCGTTAAGCTAAAGCAGAGCACATAGAATTTCAAATTACAAACCATTAGTACTTGAGAAATCAAGGGGCAAGCTTTACAATGGAGAGGTCCTATAGGAAAATTGGAATCGTGATTAAAGATGAGACCGTGGAGTGCAATTTGGGAAGAGTAAATTACATGTGCAGCTGGAATATTGGAGAGGAGAGGCGCGCTTTGCTTGGGGACTCAGCAGTTGGGGGCTGGCCGGTCACCGGCTCGCCGCGGCTTGCTCATGCTCGCTACCCGGTGCTCCAGTCCAGGCTCGCTCCTCGCCGGATCGAGGGCTGCTGGTGCTGGACCTCCGTCGCATGCAGCCGCTGCCCAGCGTATTAGGAGTTGCATTGCCTATTTATTTGCTCCAGCTCCAGCGATGTAAGTATTTGGCGTGGATTAAGTTGCTGCCACGATCCATGCACCATGGGATGCCGTCTGATTTTGTATCAGGATTCAACGTATCGGTTTGCCACGTGGCTTTGACCGGCGACGCGTTTTGTCTATGAATTTTATTCCGGAGTATTATCTTAGTGGGCGTTTAGTTCTGTTCACGTCTTCTTATTCTTTCTCTGCTCTCGACGGAAAAGTTATACGGCGTGTGAATAATAGTTGATCTAGAGGTGTGCTTCGGTGTCTCCTAAAACTTAAGTTTACATGTGGTAATTTCGTTTTGACTCGTCGAAATTCATAAATAGGCCATGTATACCTCCGTATAGATGTATTCTGTTGAGCTAGGTATACTCCATGTTCCAACCAGCTAATCCCACCTCACCTTATCACGATCTATGGCTTTGCACGCCATATTTTGAAATTTTGTTGCTGCGGCTATATACCTCCCATTTTCGCCTCTCGCAGGCATGTGAGTATACGTGTACGGTCTAAGCGACCATACGGGCTTCACATGGTGTCGTAGGGTCTCCGAAACGAATCAGTATCGACTTATTTTTGTCAAAGTTTGAAGAAGAGAGGGGGACAGCAAAGCAAAAGTGGTTGATTTAATGCCCTTTGGGCTTTGCGTCTGTCAAATCAATGTTACTATCATCGCTGAACAGCGAAAAGACCCAAGAAGTCAGGAGAATAGCTGCCAGCTGGGGTATAAGACCGAGCACAAAGATCGTTACTTGGCTGAGAGGAAGGAAGACAACATATGAGATGTAGATGGCCAGTCACTAGAATCATCCAAAACACGTGAACGGTGAGAATAGAACAGAAAAGAGGGATGAGAAGGAACTGTTGGAGAAAGTGAAGACGGGGTGGATATCAGGTGGACAGTCAGGCGACAAGGGAGAATCCGGCAAAGGGGGAAGAAGACATGGGCGAAGATAGCGTCGAACCAATAACAACAGGGCTCGGAGGAGTAGGAACTCGAGGCACGGTTGCGGGTGTATCAGGCAAAGCAAGAAAAGAGATGTCCTTGATAAAGAAAGTAGAGGAAGATGGACGTGAATAGAATGAACGAGACTCATCATAGGTCACATCTTGGGAAAAGAGCATCTAGCAAGAAAAATAGGATACTAACACCGATAACCCTTATGCTCATCACTATATCCAAAAAATACACACTCAAGAAACTGTGCGATCTATTTGGTGCGTTCACCAGGAGCAATGAGAACATTACAAACACAACCAAACAAACGAAACGCCAAACAATCAGGAGAATGGTCAAAAATATGCTCTAGGGGATACCACCCTTCATGGTAGCCGATGGCTAAATATTGATGAGATAGGTGGAAGTGTAAATAGCCTCAGCCTAGAAACAAGGCAGAAGAGATGTAGCAATCAGCAACACATGTTTCTTATCAAGAATGTGATGATGTTTGCATCCAGCTTCACCATTCTGCGCATGCACACCAGGGAAAGAGAATTGGGTAAGAGTGTCTTGTTCAGCAAAGAGACCACGCAATATTTTAGAGATATACTCACCAGCAGAATCACCATGAAACACAAGAATAAGCCTAGAAAATTGGGTATGCACCATGATAACGGAACACTTATAGATAGAGAAAACCCCACTATAATAAGTCATAAAATAAATCCAAGTGAAGGGGGAAAGGTCATCAATAAAAATAGCAATGACCCTCTCTCGAAGCAAAGGGAGCTGGACCTCATACATCAAAATGAACTAAGTCAAAAGGACATTGTGGCACTGACTTACTAGTAGGATAGGGTAACTGAGTCTGCTTGCCAAGTCTAATCCTAGCACGGTAAATAGACATATCCTGATACATGTCCCAGAATACCTCAACGAACTAAGGATGATAAACCAGAACCACATAGATGACCTATGATGCCACTGATGAAAGGATACGAAAGCAAAAACAGCATGACCATGAGAGCTAATGAGTGTGGCGGTACAAGAGGAAACACGAAGCCAGTCAAGCTCCCAAAGACCCTCAGACTCATGGTGTCGAGGACTAGCCCCAACCAGAATCTTCATGTGACTATCCTGGATAGAGCAGAATCAATGTCAAGGATGACGAGACAACCAAAATTAGTAAGTTGAGCGGCAGAAAATAGGTTCAAAGTAAGACACTGAACATGAGAAACAACAGGAACATAAAAATAAGGAGTGTAAAGAGCTCCATGACTAGCAACAATAGGAGGGTCATCCGTGGTAAGAACATTAATAGGAGAATCAAGAGGACGAGGAGAGGACAAGGTAGAAGAGTCATAAAACATATGAAAAGAAGCTCCAGAATCCAGGACCCACGGGGATATACCTGAGTATGTAGACAATGGCTTCTCAGCGCTAGAAGCACCAGTCATAGAGCCTGCAATGTATATCGAAGAATAGTTAGAGGTAGCTACAGATGCTTCAGCTATACAATGTCCTCCGAGTGAAGGAGTCATTGGAGGACGGCGAGAGAGGATCACATGACCTAGAAGAAGAAGCACACTCCTTATTGTGCATATGACGCTCCTTGAAACAATCCGACTCGGGGTGACTGATACGTCCATTTTTCATCACTATTTTATATCATAATTTACTGTTATTTATTGATATATTTCATATTTAGAGATGATATTTATGTTATGTTATCTCTCTTGCATGTCTGATGATTTTTGGAGAATTAACTACCGGAGTCAGGATTCTGTTGGAAAAAGCGCTGTCTAGATGCAATATTTCCGAAGATCAGAAAATTCTAGAAAAATATAGGGACCTATTTACAGAGAGAGAAAAAGCTCTCCGGTAGGCAAAAATCTGCCAGGGAAATTTCTCCCCGAAGAGAGGAGATCATCGCCATCGACACCGTCATCGAGCTGGGCTTCATCGGGATCATCATCATCATCACCACCACCAGCACCATCACCACCACGCCATACCACTGTAACAATTAGATTGAATCTTGTGTATTTCACAGGGGAAACTTTCTGGTGTTGATTACTTGTTGTAGTTGATGATATTGAGTGAAACCATTGGATTATTGTTCATGTTCAGATTGTTACTTATCATTATTTCATCTTTGATCTTGATCCATATGATGTATTATGAGTAGTTCGTTTAGTTCTTGAGGACATGGGAGAAGTCTTGTTGTTAGTAGTGGAATTATGTTGACTAATATTTAATGGTTTGATATTTATGTTGTGGTGCTATTATTCTAGTGGTGTCATGTGAACGTCGACTACATGATACTTCACCTTTATGGGCCTAGGAGAATGCATTGTGTACTTGGCTACCGATACGTCGGAAACGTATCTATAATTTTTGATGTTCCATGCTTGTTTAGTATCTACTTTGCTTTGTTTTGTCCACACTTTGAGGTGTTTTTCATATCTTTTCTGGTACTAACCTATTAACAAGTTGCCATAGTGCGAGTTGCCCGTTTTCTGCTGTTTTTGGTTCCAGAAAAGCTAGTAAGGAAATATTCTCGGAATTGGACGGAACAAAAGACAAAGTCCATATTTCACCGAGGAGAACATGGAGTCCAGAGGAGAGACGGAGGGGCGACACATGGTGGCCACCCCCCAGGCGCGGCCTAGGGTGGTCCCACGCCTGGGCAGGGTGTGGGCCCCATGGTCGCCTCCCAGCCTCGCCTCTTCGGCAATAAGAAGCCCCCGATGCCTAAACCCTAAGCACCCGATCAATATTCCACGAAACCGTCTGTAGCCGCCGCCACCATCGTCCCTAGATCGGGGGGGATCTGAAGCTCTTCCCTGCACCCTGCCAGAAGGGAGATCATCCCGGAGGCCTTCTTCTTCATCATGCCAGCCTTCGGTATGAAGCGTGAGTAGTTCCACCTTGGACTACGGGTCCATGTAGTAGCTAGATGGTTGTATCTCCTCCTTGTGCTTTCATGTCTAGATCTTGTGAGCTCCGTTCATGATCAAGATCTCATCTATTTGTAAGCATGCATGTTGTGTTTGCGGGGATACGATGGATATTGAGATTACTATGTTAGATTGATTAATGGTTTTGTCTATTTGATTCTATCATGTTTGTGTTGTTTGTGATCTTGCATGCTCTCCGTTGTTAGTAGCTATCTTGGCCAAGAAGTTGCTAGTGACTCTAAGAGGGGGTATTTATGCTCGGTATGTAGGGTTTCGTAGCATGGAAAACAAAAAATTTCTACCGCATACAAACAAACAAGATAAGATCTATCTACTAGATTGTAGCAACGAGTCGATGGAATAACTCACCCTCGAAGATTCCAAAGTGTTTAACGAGAGCGGATTCTCGTGGGTGATGTAGTCGTACTCTTCCCGATATCAAGATCGTGACGATCCTTCCGCGCTCGTTAGCGCTCCGTAATCGATCACTGCGTTTGGTACTCGGCGAAGACCTTCATCTCCTTGTTCCAGTGACGTGGAGGTTGTAGCACTCTCCTCGTGATTCGGCCTGGCGGTGTGGTGCAGGAAGTAGAGGAGATCTCGAGGCTTCCTTAAGCGGGGCAGTATGGTGGACTATGAGAGAGCCTCGATGATCTAGGGTTTAGACACGCCGAGGAGGCTTGGCGGCGGCTAGGGTTAGCTAGGCGGCGGTTTGCCCTAGGCGCGGCGGCAGGAGGTGGCGCTGGGCTGGGGAAGTGTGAGAGGTGTGTTTGGAGGGACAGCCCTGCCCCTCCTTATATAGGTGGAGGGGGCGCGCCAGGGGAGGGGAGTCCCTCCCCAACTCGGCTTCCAAGGTGGGCCGGCGGTGGAGGGGAGGAACTCCTCCCCAATTCGGTTTCCACCTCCCTCTCCACTTCCCAAAATAGCCGTTTGACTTTTCAAATTGGCGTTTGACTTTTCAAACTAGGATTTGATTAAACCCTTTATTTTGTTCTGCGATGACACCTAGTACATGATGCAATCATACCAACTTGATATAACACATTCATGTACCCTTCCCTCGGAGTCTTGGACATTAGGAACCTTCTAGAACATTCCCGATGAAAACACCGGAGCCATTCTCCAACTCCGAAACAGGACTTTCCTTATATGAATATTATTCTCCGGACCATTCCAGATCTCCTCGTGATATCCCGGATCCCATCCGAGACTCCGAAAAACATTCGGTCTCTTACTCATCATTCCATAACTACTCAAACAACGTCGAATCCTTAAGTGTGTCTCCCTACGGTTCGTGAATTATGCGGACATGATCGAGACACTTCTCCGAACAATAACCAATAGAGGAATCTGGAAATTCATATGGCTCCCACATATTTCTACAATTACTTTGCGATCGAATGAACCACTTACATACGATACCAATTTCCCTTTGTCTCACGATAGTTTACTTATCCGAGGTTATGATCGTCGGTATCTCCGCATACCTAGTTCAACCTCGTTACGGATAAGTACTCTTTTCTCGTTCCCGTGATATGTGATCCCTTGTGAGCTAGTCACATGCTTGCAAGCTAATTGGATGACATTTTATCGAGAGGGTCCAGAGTATATCTATCCGTCATATGGATGGACAAATCCCACTCTTGATCCATGTGTCTCAACCAATACTTTCCGAACACTCAATGCCACCTTTATAGCCACCCAGTTACAGTGTGGTGTTTGATGTCATCAAAGCATCCTTCCGGTGAAGGTGATATACATGATCTCATGGTCAAAGGAATTAGGTTACTATGTATCAGAAAGCATATAGCAATTGAACTATTAAAATGACTTGATCTTTATGCTACTCTTATTTATAGGAGTATGTCCACCATATCATTCTCCTAACGATATGATCTTGTTGTTAATAACATCTCAATGTTCATGATAGGGAAACCACAATCATTTATTAACCAACAAGCTAGTATTATAAAGAGGCTTTACTAGGGACTCTATTTTAGTTTACAAATCACACAAGTATTAATGTTTCCTTGTTAATACTATTATAGCATGAATGTAAAAATTTATCATAAACACAAAGATATAATAATAACTACATTTATTATTGCCTCTAGGGCATATCTCCAACAGTCTCCCACTTGCACTAGAGTCATCTAATCTAGATTACATGGTAATATACCGAACACCCATGGCGGTTTGGTGTTGGTCATGTTTTGCCCTCGGGAGAGGTTTAGTCAACGGATCCGCCACATTCAGATCTGTGTGTACTTTGCAAATCTTTATGTCCCCATCTTGGACATGTTCTCAAATAGCGTGAAAACGTAGCTTGATGTGCTTCAACTTCTTGTGTGACCGTGGTTCTTGCGCATTGGCTATGGCTCCCATGTTATCACAGTAGATAGACATTGGGTCCAGCGCACTAGGAACCACACCGAGCTCTGTAATGAACTCTTTCATCCATATCGCTTCTTGTGAAGCCTCCGAAGCAGCCATGTATTCCGATTCAGTTGAAGATCTCGCCACAACACTTTGCTTTGCACTCCTCCAGCTAACTGCTGCACCATTCAAAATAAATACGTATCCAGATTGTGATTTAGAATCATCCAGATCGGTGTTCCAACTAGCATCGGTGTAAGCATTAACAACGAGCTGTTAAACTAACAGCATATGCAATGTTGGGTCTAGTACATAGCATGGCATACATTAGAGATCCTATGCCTGAGGAATATGGAGTCTTACTCATCCTTTCTCTATCTTCTGCTGTTGTCGGACTTTGAGTTTTACTCAACGTCGTATTGGGCAACATGGGCAAGAACCCTTTCTTGCTATCTTCCATTTCAAACCTCTTTAGAACTTTGTCCAAATATGTACTTTGTGACAATGATATTAGGCATCTCGATCTATCTCTGTAAATCTTTATGCCTAATATGTAAGATGCTTCGCCAGGATCTTTCATTGAAAAACTATTATTCAAATATTCCTTGACACTATTAATAAGGTCTACATCATTCCCAATCAACAATATATAGTATTAAGAATGATACAGAGCTCCCACTCACTTTCTTGTAAATAAAAGCTTCTCCATAAGTTTGTATAAAACCAAAACTTTTGATTACCTTATCAAAACGTTGATTCCAACTTCGGGATGCTTGCTTCAATCCATAGATGGACCGTTGAAGTTTGCATACCTTGTTAGCATCTTTAGGATCGACAAAACCTTTGGGTTGCATTATATACACCTCTTCATCAATGTCTCCATTGAGGAATGCTGTTTTGACATCCATCTGCCATATCTCATAATCATAATATGCAGCGATTGCTAACATAATCCTCATAGACTTTAGCTTCGCTACTGGTGAGAAAGTCTCATCGTAGTCAACTCCTTGAATTTGTCGAAACCCTTTTGCGACAAGTCGAGCTTTATAGACAGTAACATTACCATCATCATCTGTTTTCTTCTTGAAAATCCATTTGTTCTCGACAGCCTTCCGGCCAACCGGTAAGTCCACCAAAGTCCATACTTGGTTTTCGTACATGGATCCAATCTCGGATTTCATGGCTTCTCGCCATTTATTGGAATCTGGGCTCATCATCGCTTCCTCATATGTCTCAGGGTCATCGGTGTTATCCACCAACACGATACTCATAACGGGATCATACCAATCTGGAGTGGTACGAGTTCTCGTTGACCTGCGAGGCTCTGTAGTAACTTCAACCGAAGTTTCATGATCATCATCATTAGCTTCCTCTCTTATTGGTGCAGGCACCACAGGAACTTCTTCCGGTGCTGCGCTACTTGCAAGTTCGAGAGAAGGTTCGACAACCTCGTCGAGTTCTACTTTCCTTCCAGTCACTTCTTTCGAGAGAAATTCCTTCTCTAGAAAGGATCCATTCTTGGCAACGAAGATTTTGCCTTCGGATCTATGATAGAAGGTATACCCAATAGTTTCCTTCGGGTATCCTATGAAGACGCATTTTCCGCTTTGGGTTCAAGCTTGTCCGGCTATAACTTCTTTACATAGGCTTCGCAACCCCAAACTTTAAGGAACGACAATTTAGGTTTCTTCCCAAACCATAATTCATACGGTGTCGTTTCAACGGATTTAGATGGTGCCCTATTTAAAGTGAATGCGGCTGTTTCTAATGCATAACCCCAAAATGATAGCGGTAAATCTGTAAGTGACATCATAGAACGAACCATATCTAAGAGAGTTCGATTACGACGTCGGACACACCATTACTGTGGTGTTCGGCGGTGTCAATTGTGAAAGTATTCGCATTTCTTCAAATGCTTGCCAAACTCATAACTTAGATATTCACCTCCACGATCAGAACGTAGAAATTTAATCTTCTTGTTACGTTGATTCTCTACCTCACTTTGAAATTCCTTAAACTTCTCGAAAGTTTCGGACTTATGTTTCATGAAATAGATATACCCATATCTACTCAAGTCATCCGTGAAGGTAAGAACATAACGATAACCATCAGCGATGCTACACTCATTGGACCACACACATCGGTATGTATGATTTCCAATAAGTCCGTAGCTCGCTCCATCATACTGTAAAATGGAGTCTTAGTCATTTTCCCATCGACATGCTTCACATCTTTCAAGTGATTGAAATCAAGTGATTCAAGAAGTCCATCGGAATGGAGTTTCTTCATACGCTTCACTCCAATGTGACCAAGGCAGCGATTGCCACATATAGGTCGATTTATCGCTTGATTTCAAACGTTTAGCCTCAATGTTATTAATATGTGTATTTCCACTATCGAGATTCAATAAGAATATACCATCTATCAGAGGTGCATGTGCATAAAACATATTACTCATATAAATCGAACAACCATTATTCTCGGACTTAAACAAGTAACCGTCTCGCAACAAACATGATCCAGATATAATGTTCATGCTCCACGCAGGCACCAAACAACAATTATTTAAGTATAAAACTAATCCCGATGGTAGATGAAGGGGTAGCGTGCCGACCGCGATCACATCAACCTTTGATCCGTTTCCAACGGCATCGTCACCTCGTTCTTCGCTAGCTTCCGTTTATTCTGCAGCACCTGTTTCGAGTTACAAATATGAGCAACCGAACCAGTATCAAATACCCAGGCACTACTACGAGTACTAGTGAGATACACATCAATAACATGTATATCGGATATACCTTTCTTCTTGATGTTGCCGTTCTTCAAATCCGCCAAGTACTTTGGGCAATTCCGCTTCCAGTGACCTTCTCCCTTGCAGTAAAAGCACTCAGTATCAGGCTTAGGTCCAGCTTTGGTCTTATTCGTCGGCGCGGTAACTTTCTTAGCACCCTTCTTGAAGTGTCCCTTTTGCTTAGACTTGCCTTTTTTGAATTTGGTGGTCTTATTGACCAACAACACTTGGTGCTCTTTCTTGATCTCCACTTCTGCAAATTTTAACATGGCAAAGAGTTCTGGCAACGTCTTGTTCATGTTCTGCATGTTGTAGTTCATCAAAAAGTTCTTGTAACTTGGTGGTAGTGATTGAAGGACACGGTAAATCCCCAAAGCATTAGGAATCACTATACCCAAGCTTTGAAGTTTGTTTGCGTGCCCAGACATCTTAAGCACATGCTCACTGACGGAGCTGCCTTCTTCCATCTTGTAGTTAAAGAACTTTTCAGAAGCCTCATAGCTCTCAATTGCCGCGTGAGTCTCAAAGATCAATTTGAGATCACGGACAATATAATGTGGGTCTGAATTCTCAAACCTTTCAAGCTCGATTCTAAACCATACAAGATAGCACCTCGAACTGGAGTACTCGGTCTTCGAGTGAGGTAAACATTCTTTACTTCATCGGTAGCGATGCTGCAGTGGGTCACCCAAATGTGCATCCACACATAGGTCAAATTACCAGCTGTGAGGACAATCCTCAAATTGCGGAACCAATCCGCGAAGTTGCTTCCATTGTTTTTCAACTTTTCTTTCTCTAGGAACGCATTAAAATTGATGGTAGGGGCCGCCATTGATCTACAACATATTTACAATAGTTTAGACTAAGTTTATGAAAAATTGAGTTCTAATTAATAGTTAAATTAATCTAGGTGAACTCCCACTCAAAACAACATCCCTCACATTGTTTTAGTGATCACACGAACCAAATCCACTACATCAAAACCGATCATCACGAGAGTTGATGTAGCTTCAATGGCGAACAATCGTCATGTTCATCATATCTACTATATGACTCATGCTTTACCTTTCGGTGATCCGTGTTCCGAGACCATGTCTATACGTGCTAGGCTCGTCAAGATCAAACCTTAGCTTCCGCATGAGCAAATCTGGCTTGCTCACGTTGTATACACTTGCAGAATCTAACACACCCGATCATCACGTGGTGCTTCGAAACAACAAGCTTTAGCAACGGTGCTAACTAAGGGTGAACACTTTATGACTTGAAATTTATGTGCATGAGGGATCATCTTATAATGCTAACGTTGTTAACTAAGCAATACAAGATGCATAAAGGATTAACATCACATGCAATTCATAATATGTGATATGATATGGCCTTTCTTCTTTGTGCTTCCGATCACCATCTTCAAGCACGAACATGATCTCCATCATCACCGACATTGCATCAAGGTCCATGACGCTGCTCCATGGTTGTCGTCCACCGGCTTCAACTATTACAACTACTTTGAATAGACACGCGGGTCTTAACAGAATTTAAAAACAACCATATGGCTCCTGCCGATTGCCAACTTACAATAAGGAACATTGCATACATCAAATATAATCACAATCATGGCCATATCACATCACAGCACACCCCTGCAAAACAAAGTTAGACGCCTCTACTTTCTTTGCATGTTTTACGTGGTTTGGGGCTTTCAATAAGTGTCGTTCTAACTTACGAACAAGAACCACAACATTGATACTAGTATTGACAATCACTCGTTGTAAATTGAATCTTAACTATGCTGGGAGAAATATGCACCCGCAAAGCCACTTATGCAATACAAGTTGCATGTCAAGCGTGGAGCAAGTCTCATGAACGATGTCATGTAAGGTTAGCCCAGGCCGCTTCATCCCAGCTTCCCGCAAGATGCAAAGTACACAAGAAGCAATCGACAATAAAAGCATCAACGCCCACAATGACCATTGTGTTCTACTAGTGCAACAGATCTACATATAGACACGGCTCTGATACCACTGTAGGGTTTCGTAGCATGGAAAACAAAAAATTTCTACTGCATACAAACAAACAAGCCAACATCTATCTACTAGATTGTAGCAACGAGTCGATGGAATAACTCACCCTCGAAGATTCCAAAGTGTTTAACGAGAGCGGATTCTCATGGGTGATGTAGTCGTACTCTTCTCGATCTCAAGATCGCGTGAGCGATCCTTCCGCTGCGTTCGGCGCTCCTTGATCGGTCACACGTTCGGTACTCGACGAAGACCTTCCTCTACCTTGTTCCAGCAGGCAGCGGAGGTTGTAGCACTCTCTTCGTGATTCCGACAGCACAACGGCGTGGTACCAGAAGTAGAGGGGAGATCTCGCAGGCTTCGTAAGCGGGCGAGTATGGTGGACTATGAGAGAGAGCCTCGACGATCTAGGGTTTAGACACACGAGGAGGAGACTTGGCGTGACTAGGGTTAGCTAGGCGTGGCGGTTTCCCTAGAACGCACTGGCAGGGGAGGTGGCGCGGCTGCTAGGGTTGAGTGTGAGAGGTGTGTTTGGAGGGGCAACCCTGCCCCTCCTTATATAGGTGGAGGGGGCGCGCCAGGGTAGGGGAGTCCCTCCCCAACTCGGCTTCCAAGGTGGGCCGGCGGTGGAGGGGGGGAACTCCTCCCCAACTCGGTTTCCACCTCCCTCTCCACTTCCCAAAATAGCCGTTTGACTTTTCAAATTGGCGTTTGACTTTTCAAACTAGGATTTGATTAAACCATTTATTTTTTTCAGCGATGACACCTAGTACATGATGCAATCATACCAACTTGATATAACACATTCATGTACCCTTCCCCTCCGGAGTGCCGGACATTCCGGAACCTTCTAGAACATTCCCGATGAAAACACCGGAACCATTCTCCAACTCCGAAACAGGACTTTCCTTATATGAATCTTATTCTCCGGACCATTCCGGATCTCCTCGTGATATCCCGGATCCCATCCGAGACTCCGAACAACATTCGGTCTCTTACTCATCATTCCATAACTACTCAAACAACGTCGAATCCTTAAGTGTGTCTCCCTACGGTTCATGAATTATGCGGACATGATCGAGACACTTCTCCGAACAATAACCAATAGAGGAATCTGGAAATTCATATGGCTCCCACATATTTCTATGATTACTTTGCGATCGAATGAACCACTTACATACGATACCAATTTCCCTTTGTCTCACGATAGTTTACTTATCCGAGGTTATGATCGTCGGTATCTCTGCATACCTAGTTCAACCTCGTTACTGATAAGTACTCTTTTCTCGTTCCCGTGATATGTGATCCCTTGTGATCTAGTCACATGCTTGCAAGCTAATTGGATGACATTTCACCTAGAGGGCCCAGAGTATATCTATCCGTCATATGGATGGACAAATCCCACTCTTGATCCATGTGTCTCAACCAATACTTTCCGAACACTCAATGCCACCTTTATAGCCACCCAGTTACGGTGTGGTGTTTGATGTCATCAAAGCATCCTTCTGGTGAAGGTGATATACATGATCTCATGGTCGAAGGAATTAGGTTACTATGTATCAGAAAGCATATAGCAATTGAACTATTAAAATGACTTGATCTTTATGCTACGCTTATTTATAGGAGTATGTCCACCATATCATTCTCCTAACGATATGATCTTGTTGTTAATAACATCTCAATCTTCATGATAGGGAAACCACAATCATTTATTAACCAACAAGCTAGTATTATAAAGAGGCTTTACTAGGGACTCTATTTTAGTTTACAAATCACACAAGTATTAATGTTTCCTTGTTAATACTATTATAGCATGAATGTAAACATTTATCATAAACACAAAGATATAATAATAACTACATTTATTATTGCCTCTAGGGAATATCTCCAACACGATAGTGGGTTCATGCCTCTACTTAATCAAGGGAAGTGACAGAAATCTCTATGGTTGTAGATGTGTTATTGCCACTAGGGAGAAAACAACGGTCTCTTGTTCATGGAACAAGTGGATTGTTTACCTTACACACTTTGCTTAAAGCAGTGCTTGCAACTTAATACTGGAGGGGGTTCGGATGATTACCCAAAGGTGGACTTCTAGTCATAGATGCAGTTGGATGGCGGTATATGTATATTGTTGTATTGCCCAATCGAATCTCATAGGATCTTTTTGTCTAGTATTGCATTGTTATGCTTGCTCAGTCCTGTCAATTGCCCTGCTGTAATTTGTTTAACCAACATGCCATGTTTGTTTATCTAAGGAGAACACCTCTAGTGAACTATGGACCCCGGTCTAATCTTTACCATTGATACATCCTCTACTGTTACTGTTTACTTGCTGCAGACCATCATCACCTTCCACACCATACAGTTAATCCTTTGTTACAGCAACCGGTGATATTTACAACCTCACTGTTAGTTAGGGAAAAGTCTTGAGTTTGTGTTGTGCAGGTTTCCATGTTGCTTGCAACACCTTTGAGGCGTTTCCTTCCTCCTACTGGTTCGATAACCTTGGTTTCTTACTGAGGAAAAAGTTGCTGTTGTACCACATCATACCTTTCTCTTGGGGTCTCCCAACGAAGTGCTGCTCCACACAACAGCTACTAATTGTGGGGTTGCTGGAGTGACAGAAACTTAAACCCCCGTTAGGAAACCATTACATAAGGGAGTGTAGGATCTCAGAGTTTAATGTTGTGGTTAGATTTTTATCTTAATTACTTTCTTGTAGCTTGCAAGGGGTATAATCAAAAGTGTGTATTAGTCCAAGTTGGGGTAGTACATTAGCATAGGTTCACCCCCATAACACTTATCCAACCAATGAAGAGTAATCGACTATATGAAGCGAAAGCACTTGACAATATTCCCATGTGTCCTCGAGAACATTTGGTCATTATAAGTAATACAACCTGCTTGTCCTTTGCTGAAGAAAGGATTGGGCCACTCGCTGAAATTATTATTATTGTCTTTTGTTTACTCGCACTTTATTTATCTGCATTACCAAAAAACCCTAAAAATTTGTTTGCTAGTATTTACAGTGAATCCTTGATCCAAACCGCTTGTCAACACCTTCTACTCCTCGTTGGGTCAGACAATCTTATTTATCGAAAGTACTACGATACACCCCCTATACTTGTGATTCATCAAGACTATTTTCTAGCGTCGTTGTCGGGGAGTGAAGCGCTATTGAAGAGTGGAAGTGGTAAAGGAAATTTCTACTATGAGTATTTTTTTATTTTTGTCTGTTATTTTATTTCATTATGGATAACACACTTGGTTCCCTATTTGGTAAAATTACTATCACTGCTAAGGTAGTAGATGTACCACCACCTGCTGAATTGGATCCTTATAAAATACCTACGAAAATTGTTGAGCGTGTTATGAATAACTTCTATTTTGGAGATGGAACTGTCCATCATGGTGATAATTTGCTCTTTATAAATGAATTATGCGAGTTGTTCAAGTGTGCAGGTATTACAATGGATCAAGTTAATAGAAAGCTATTCTCTATGTCATTGAAAGGCAGAGCTGCGGAATGGTATAAGATGCTAAAGAATGGCCGATCTATTGAATGGGAGGAAATTATACCTCTCTTTTATTATAAATTATATCCTCCTAGTGAGATTCATAAAGATCAGAATCAAATATATAATTTTTGGCCTCATGATGGAGAGAGTATTTCCCAAGCTTGGGGGAGAATGAAGTCACTAATGCTCAAATGTCCCATTCATGAGCTCCCCATTAATATTATTATTAATAACTTCTATGCAAGGCTTCCTCTTCATGATAAGGATTTATTGGATGCTTCTTGTGCTGGATCATTTACATGTATGAAAGAAGAAGCTAAATGGGATCTTCTCGACCATATTCAAGAAAATACCGAAGCATGGGAGAATGACAAAGGAAGAAAGTCAGGTATAAATTATGATTATGAATGCATTAAATCTTTTATGGGAACTAATGACTTTCATAAAATTAGTGTTGTTTATGGTCTTGATTCTCAAATACTTGGAAATTGTTTTAAGGCCTTTGCCTCTTATCTTGATATTCCAAAAAAGGAATGGAACAAGTACGATGCGCCATATAAAGATATTGTTAATTGTGTTCCTGCTAGAAATATTGAAGTTTGTACTATTGATTGTATTTTGCCTGAATCTTATATTGAGAAAATACCTTTCCCTGCTAAGGTAAAGGAACATTCTATGATAACTAGTGTGGTTAACAAAAGTACAAAGAAAGCTGTAGAACCTGATGAACAAATAAATGTTGAACCTGCAGTAGCAATAGTGAAAGACCTTGTCACTAAAAATGTAGAAGATTGACACATTATATTTTGTGAAGATGCTTCTAATATTGTTTCACATCCTAGTAGAACTAGGAAAGCTAGTGTCCCTGTGCTTTCTGTCAGAATAGGTGATCATTGCTATTATGGTTTATGTGATATTGGTGCAAGTTCAAGTGTTATTCCTTATGAGCTTTACAGAGAAATTATGCATGAAATTGGTCCTTGTGAACTTGAAGAAATTGATGTGGTTATTCAGCTTGCTAATAGAGATACCATCTCTCCAATTGGTATTGTAAGAGATGTGGAAGTTATTTGCGGTAAGACTAAATATCCTCCTGATTTTCTAGTACTTGGTTTAGCTGCTAGTAAAACTTGTCCTATCATTTTTGGTAGACCTTTATTGAACACTTGTGGAGCTATTATAGATTGTAAGAAGGAGAAAATTTTAACTAAATTTGATGGAGAATCTTACGAGTTTAATTTTTCTCAATTTGCTAAAGCTCCTTATGAAAATGAATTGCCTGATGAGGATTTTAGAGTTGAACAACTTGCTTCTATTGCTCTTGCTCCTAACGATGCTTTGCAACAATATATGGAAGATCATGAAAGTGAGATCTTCATGGAAGAAAGAAATGAGATTGACGAGATTCTTCTTTGTCAACCTAAGATGCTTAAGCATAATCTACCTGTGGAAGATTTGGGTACCACACTACCACCTAAAGAGGATCCTGTTTTCGATCTAAAACCTCTACCTGATGATCTTAAATATGCTTATCTTGATGATAATAAAATATATCATGTTATCAATAGTTCTAACTTTTAGGAAAGGAAGAGGAAAGATTATTGGAAGTATTGAAGAAACACCGAGGAGCTATGGGTTATACTCTTGATGATTTAAAAGGGATTTCTCCTACTATATGTCAGCATGCTATTAATATGGAACCTGATGCAAAACCAATTGTTGAACGTTAACGCCGTTTAATTCCTAAGATGGAGGAAGTGGTAAGAAATAAGGTATTGAAACTTCTTGATGCTGGTATTATTTATCCTATTGCTGATAGTAGATGGGTTAGTCCTGTTCATTGTGTCCCTAAGAAAGGAGGAATTAATGTTGTGCCTAGTGAAAATAATGAGCTTATTCCTCAAAGAGTAGTAGTTGGTTATAGCATGTGCATTGATTTTAGAAAGTTTAACAAAGTTACTAAGAAATATCATTATCCTTTACCTTTTATTGGTCAAGTGTTAGAAAGGTTGTCTAAGAAGACTCATTTTTGTTTTCTTGATGGTTATTCTGGGTTCTCTCAAATTGCTGTTAGAAAGCAAGATCAAGATAAAACCACTTTTATGTGTCCTTATGGAACTTATCCTTGTAGGCGTATGCCTTTTGGTTTGTGTAATGCTCCTGCTACTTTTCAAAGATGTATGTCTGCTACCTTTCATGGTTTTTGTGAAGAAATTGTGGAAGTATTCATGGACGATTTCTCTGTCTATGGAACTTCTTTTGATAATTGTTTGCAGAATCTTGATAAAGTTTTGCAGAGATGTGAAGAAACTAATCTTGTTCTTAATTGGGATAAATGCCCCTTTATGGTCAATGAAGGAATTGTCCTTGGACATAAAATTTCTGAAAGAGGTATTGAAGTTGACACAACCAAAGTTGAAGCAATTGAGAAAATACCCTGTCCTAGGGATGTTAAAGGTATTCGTAGTATCCTTGGTCATGCTGGTTTTTGTAGGAGGTTTATTAAAGATTTATCCAAGATATCAAAGCCTCTTACTAATCTTGTCCAAAAATATGTACCTTTTGTTTTTGGTGATGATTGTAAGGAAGCTTTTGAAACTCTAAAGAAAGCTTTAACTACTGCTCCTATTGTCCAACCACCTGATTGGAATTTATCCTTTGAAATTATGTGTGATGCTAGTGAATTTTTTGTAGGTGTTGTTCTTGGACAGCGAATAGATAAGAAGTTGAATGTTATTCATTATGCTAGTAAGACTCTCGATGCTGCTCAAAAGAATTATGCTACTACTGAAAAAGAGTTCTTAGCTGTAGTCTTTGCTTGTGATAAGTTTAGACCTTATATTGTTGATTCAAAAGTTACTATTCATACTGATCATGCTGCTATTAGATACGTTATGACAAAGAAAGATGCTAAGCCTAGGCTTAATAGATGGGTGTTGCTTTTACAAGAGTTCGATTTATATATTGTAGATAGGAAAGGTGCTAAAAGTCATATTGCTGATAATTTGTCTCAATTGGAAAACATTTCTTTTGATCCTATTCATGTTAATGATAGTTTTCCAAATGAACAGTTGGCTGCAATAAATATACCTTGCGAGAGAGTATTTGCCTCCAACCTTTACAGATCAGCAAAGAAGAAAATTCTTTTATGATTTGAGGCATTATTTTCGGGATGACCCACACTTATATAAAGAAGGAGTGGATGGTATTATGCGAAGATGTGTTCCAGAATATGAACAACGAGAGATATTGAGAAAATGTCATGGTAGTGCTTATGGAGGACATCATGCTGGAGATAGAACCTCACCAAAATTTCTACAATCGGGTTTTTATTGGCCTACTCTTTTTAAAGATGCAAGAAAGTTTATTTTATCATGTGATGAATGTCAAAGAGTTGGTAATATTTCTAGATGCAATGAAATGCCTATGAATTATTCTTTAGTTATTGAACCATTTGACTGTTGGGGATTTGACTTTATGGGTCATTTTCCCCCTTCAGAAGGTTATACTCATATTATTGTTGCTGTAGATTATATTACTAAGTGGGTAGAAGCCATACCTACAAAAAGTGCTGATGGTGAAACCTCTTTAAAAATGCTTAAGGGTGTTATTTTTCCTAGGTTTGGTGTGCCTAGATATCTTATGACTGATGGAGGTTCTCATTTTATTCATGGTGGTTCTAGAAAGACCCTTTCTAAATATGATGTTAATCATAGAATTGCTTCATCTTATCATCCCTAAACAAGTGGGCAAGTAGAATTATCAAATAGAGAAATTAAAACTATCTTGCAAAATACTGTTAATATATCTAGAAAAAATTGGGCTAGTAAGTTGAATGATACTTTATGGGCTTATAGAACTGCTTATAAAAATCCTATGGGAATGTCTCCTTACAAAATGGTTTATGGAAAAGCTTGTCACTTACCTTTAGAATTAGAACACAAAGCTTATTGGGAAGTGAAAGAACTAAATAGAGATTTTAAACTTGCTGGTAAGAAAAGATTGCTTGACTTGAGTTCTTTAGATGAGTGGAGAAGTGAAGCTTATGAAAATGGTAGACTCTTTAAAGAAAAATTTAAAAAATGGCATGATAGGAGAATTCTTAAGAGAGAGTTCCATATTGGTGAGAAATTTCTATTGTATAGGTTTTGTCTCAGATTTTTTAGAGGAAAATTACTCTCAAAATGGGAAGGACCCTTTATTATTGAAGAGGTGGATCGTTCAGGTGTAATAAAAATTTCTTCATTGAGAGACAACACTACGCAAGTGGTGAATGGTCAAAGGCTCAAACATTATATTTATGAAGGTTCTTATAATGAAGATATTTATATTATTCAAGTGTGACTCCGGAAGAATTTATTAAAGACCAAATTCAGGAATCTGCAGAGTCTGTTTTTGAATAGGTAACATTTTTGGTTAGAAAAGGTTCGCGAAAAACTTTCCAACTTATATTTTTGTAGTTTTTATTTAATATGGAAGATTATGAGTCAAAAGAGGGATGGCAACAGAGTCCGGGGGGCTCACACCACCCATGGGCGCGGGCCCACCTGGCCGCGCCACCGGGTGGTGTGGCCGCCTTGGAGTTCGTCTCCGACCCGTTTCCTCCGAGTACCTTCCTTTTGTCATTAAACTTTGTGATATATAATCCCCCGGATCCCCCAAGGTCCGTATATCGTTTTCTCGTCGTGTTTTCATTTCGATCTGTTTCTGTCAGGCAAAGTTCATAGTTTTGGAGTCGCCATGTCTTCCTCTGGATCACCCAAGGAGAATTCCTCCGCGGACATCCTCAACCTGTACATGAATGAGCTGAAGATCCATCCCAAGGAGTTATTTCTCAAGGATGGGAAGGTACAGATAAAAGAGGTTCGGGGCCCTAAAGGAGAAGGAAGTCTAGAGGATAGGATGGAAGCGCTGGAGCAAGAAGTCTTTAGGTATAATAAGATGGCAGAATGCAAAGTGGACATCATCCATAAGATAAGTTTAGAACTCATCGCCGAGCACAAGGAGACTGCCAAGCTTTGGGATGATATTCTCTCGCTCCATCAGACCACCAACCAATTACAAGCACAACTCTATGACATGCAAAATCAAAACTGCGAGTATGAGGCTAGGTTTAAACGCATAAGTTCTGCTGCTAGTTTCAGGATATTGGAAACCAAGTCGTCCTTTGTTGATGGGGATCCTTTACCTTGGAAGTATGATGATGATAAGGATTCACCACCACCACCAAAGGAGTAATTCGTCATCGGTTTTGGCATCCCCTTGGTTTGTTCCAAGCTTGGGGGAGTGCCCGCGGTATCAC
The DNA here is from genome assembly GCA_030063025.1 of Avena longiglumis. NCBI lineage: Eukaryota > Viridiplantae > Streptophyta > Magnoliopsida > Poales > Poaceae > Avena > Avena longiglumis. The sequence continues at coordinate 33,477,573 of CP125979.1, forward strand.
ATCATTATCTTTTATCTTTTTACCTTTTTAGTAGAGTCATATCATGAGTAGAGAAGTTATCATATATGATGGTTTGTAGTGTGGAAGTACCTCTCCTTTAGTTGGTTATTCATGTATCCATTGGTGTGAGTGCCGTTATGGAATATTAATGAGAAGTTTTATCATTTACTTTTTGCACATCTCATATTAGTTTGCAATTTTTGTTATATGATTGATCTTGTTGTTAGTATTGGTATCACTTTGGGATCATCAAGTAAATTTATTTGGTTTTGGCAAACTTAGCTTTGGTCAGTGATGACCCACAAGTATAGGGGATCGCAACAGTCTTCGCGGGTAGTATTACCGAATTTATTGATTCGACACAAGGGGGGCCAAATAATACTTGCAAGCCTTAACAACTGAGTTGTCAGTTCAGCTGCACCTGGAAATAGTTCTTGCTCATAGAAGTTTATCAGTAGCAACAATTTGTAGTAGTAACAACAAAGCAACAACAGCAGCAAAACAGGAGCAATAGTAATAGTAACGGTAACAGTGGGATTCGAGTGCGGTAGGCATAGGGATGGATGGACGGGCGTTGCATGGACGAGTCTAAATATGTAACTTCAAGATCTAGGGCATTGCAGATAAATAATAACAAGCATCTAAGTACTAAACAATCCTAGGCATGTGCTCCATATATAGTCATACGTGCTCGCAATGAGAACTTGCACAACATCTTTTATCCAGCCAGCCCGTGGCAGCAGGGCCTCTAGGGAACTACAGGAAATTAAGGTGCTCCTTTTAATAGAGCACCGGAGCAAAGCATTAACACTACGTGAACACATGTGATCCTCACACCACAGCCATCCCCTCCGGTTTTACCAATTATTGTCACTTTGGAGCCTTTGGATCCGGACAATGATATGTGTACACAACTTGCAGATAAGATCACAAACAATACTATCATAATGATTCAATAATAAGTTCATATCTGAGATCATGGCACTCGTGCCCTAGTGACAAGCATTAAGCACAACAAGTTGCAATAAAGTCAAATAGCACTAATAGAGATACTAGGCACTATGCCCTAACAGTTCTTATTCGATTACTTGATAGAACTCATCCAATCCCTACCATCTCCAAGACTTCAGTGGGGGATTACTCACTCATGGATGAGGGAAACATCGGTGGTTGATGGAGATGCGTTGGTGATGACGATGGCGATGATCCTCTCCAAATTCCTCGTCCCGGCAGGGTGCCAGAACGGAGTTTCTGGATCCGAATCTTGGTTTGTGGTGGCGGCGGTGGAGCGGAACTCTTTCTAGAAAACTATCGAACCCCCCTTGGTTTTAGGTTGAAAGGCAACTTATAGGCGCATAGGGAGGCCGAGGGGGTTCCTAGGGTGGCTGCACCCCCCTAGGCGCGGCCAGAGGTGGTCCCGCGACTAGCAAGGGTGTGGGCCCCCCAGGCCCCTTCTCCGTTTCATTTTCTGGCTCCGTGGGTCTTCTGGTGAAATATAATTTTTTGCATATTTTCTGGGATTTTTCCTGATAGTTGATTTTCTGCACAAAAACAAGACACCAAGGTAGTTCTGTTGAAAACAGCGTCAGTCCGTGTTAGTTGTATCCAAATCACACAAGTTTAGAGGAGAAACAATGGCAAAAGTGTTTGAGAAAGTATATACATTTTGGACGTATCAACTCCCCCCAAGCTTAGCTTATTGCTTGTCCTCAAACAATTCAGTTGAAAACTGAGGGCGATAAAAGAAATTTCACGAACACATTTGCTTCATATGATGTATATATTCTCAGCACAGGAGTAGATGCTTAAAACATTCATAATAAGAAGTATGCAATTAAGTCTACTCAATAGTCATTGCAAGCTATGAAGAGAAACCAACTCAATAATAATAAGTAGCATGGGACATAAACATAAGTAACATTGCAATGCTCATAGTAAGGTATGATAGAGTGGTATCTCGCTTGCCTTTGTTTGTAGAGCACAATATAAATGCCAAGGCACCTCTAAAGTTCAAGTGAAGACTAGAGGTAAAAATATCAGAGATACAAGCATCAAAGTCATGACATAATTAACCAAGTTTTGGAATAAACACAAAAATGACAACTATGCTCTCAAGAAGGTGCTCATAGAATAAGTGGTGACTCAACAAGGTTGTGAAAACGGTTTTTGGAAAGTTTGAAAGGCTTCCTAATGCTAAAAGGAAGGTGCTCATTAGCTTTGAGCTCTCATTGCCCCTATCATAGGCATCTTCATGTGGTTAAGGTGAAAGTGAGGTCCACTCTGAATCATATGCTTGACAGACCATAGACTGAAAATCCCAAGTCCCTTGATTACGAGGGCCGCTTCGCATGCTACTCAACTTTGGTTACCTCTAAGTTCTTGTCATTGTAAATACATGTGTATCATAGAGAACCTCCAACGGGGTACCCCTTGCACATGATACAAGAGCTATCCCGTTATCAAAATGACAAGGCAAGCAGACAATGAGCATCTCAGTGATCTTTTTATTTACTATGTGCATAGCTTTTTATTGGGGATGCTTCATAGAATGCTCACTATGGTTATGCTGCAAGTTTCCACCATGATTAGGCATGGCTTAGGCTAGCGGCCCAGGCATTTCGATAACACAATGTATAGACTCCATGAACTCACAAGCTCCCCTTTTATTTCACATCGTCGACATCCGTAAAAAAAATAGCAAAGTATCAACTGGATAGGATATCCAAAAAGTGTTTAAAGCATTCCCCGTGACAGCATGGTTCTGCTGACTCCCAGCATATAATTTGCAAGCATATAACTTTCATGGACAAGTCACAATGGTTCAAGATTATTAAGCGCAAGGAATAAAGTGTGCCATCAAATTCGTGAGAGCTTTACTAACTAACTTTCTCAAAACAGACAAACATTTTATTTGGAAGAAAACAAGGCATATTGAATATGCACTGAAATAGCAAACAATGCTAATAGGTAGGTATGGTGGAAACAGATGGCAATATTGAAGGGTTTCGCGGCATAGTAAATGTGGCATCCCGCAAAACCACTACTAGAAAATCGCGTTGAATTTGTGCATTGCATCGTCATCATCATGCATTGTTTGCCAAAACTATTTTCGAAAACCCCGATTTGTTTTCCAAACGCCCCATCTTATTCAAACTCCAAAACCCGGTCCCCGGAATATTTTGTTTTGGCCGCTATTGGTTTGCACCCGGCCCGTTTAGAATAAATAAAAATTTAATTTATTTTAATAGGGGCAGTCGAACGGGCCGATTGACCCGAACGACCGCCCCAAAAACTAATCGGTCCAACCTGCCTACCCCATATAAATCCTAGTCCTACCTAAAATTCTACCCACACCCCTTGGCCACATCACCCCAGCCAATGGGCTCTCGCCACCTCACCCCTCCCCTCTCCCTAGCCTATCCCAGCAAGCCACATCACCCAACCCCCCTCTCTCCCTTCCCTCTCTCTCCCTCTCAACTCTCAGCCACACAACACAGCAGCCAGCACACACGCTACACGCACACAGACCCACGCACGCGCCCAGGACCCCCACACGCGGTCCACTCTCCCTGTCCCACTCCCTGGACCCGGCCCCACAACCACCAACCCCGCCCCCTCTTTCTTCTTCCTCCTCCGTGCCTGCGCCTATCCCCCAACCTCGCCTCTCCCCACCGCTGTGCCGCCTCCCCTCCTTCCTCTCTCCGTGCGCCCGCCGTGAGCTGCCGCGCTGCCACGCCCGCCTCCGCCCTTCCTTCTCCCCGCAGCAAGCGCCGCCCCTCGCTCACCGCGCCGCCCGGCGTCTCACCTCGCCGCCTGCCGCCTCCGCCTCCGAGCCTCCCCTCGGCTCGCCCTCCCCAGGCCACCTCTCCGCCACGGCCAGCCATGCCAGCTCCTCCGTCGCCACCAGATCCCGCCGCCGCCCTCCGCAGCGTCTCGACCGCAGCAGGCGACCGCTGCCTCCTCCCGACGCCATGGCTCCGCGCGACGACCTGCCGCCCCACGCCCCGAGCCGTCGCCGCCACGCCAGGTGCCTCACGGCGCTGCCCGCCGAGCTCGCAGCCGGCCCCTACCGCTCTGCGCCCCTCGGTCGGAGGACCTCTCGCCCGCCACTGTCGGCCAGCAGCCGCCCCGGGCTCCTCTGCCTCGACCCGCGCCTCTCCGCCGCGGCCCCGCCGGAGCCGACGCCACCAACCGCCGGAGCTTACACCGCCATCGACCGCCGACCGCCCCGGAGCCACCCCGCCTCACCGGCCCGGCCCCTCCACGCCTGGCCCGCCACCGTGTCCCTGTGGGCCCGCTGCACGCGTGCGTGTATGTGTGTGCTCGTGTATGTGTGTGCTCGTGTATGCGTGTGCTCGTGTATGCGTGTGCTCGTGTATGTGTGTGCGCGTGTATGAGTCATGGTAACCGCGTATGAACCACAGAAATCCCGAGGCTCCGAAGATCTGCTGAAGCCCGGCGTCAAGATCGTCTACTCGGACCACAAGACCGTTCCGGAGCGGAAACCTCGAACCCCGATGCCCGGATCCGAATAACCGCCAAGTTCGCCAAGACCCGTTCACGGATTCCGTTTGTCAAGCCGAACCCGTGGAACCCGAACCCCCCCAAGATCTACGCAGCGGACCGACATGATCTTCTACTCGGACGCCAAGGTTCGTCGAGAGTCCGGAACGCCAAGTACTCCCCCGGACGACAAGTTCTCCATCCCGGAACGGCAAGATCGACCCCGTGGGGCCCGGCAAGATCTGGCCGACGACAAGAACGACACCGACCCGAAAGCAACCGTTGCGCCCCCGACGCCAAACCAAGTCCTGCTTCCCGGATGCCGAGGTCACCGACACAGGACAACAAGATCTACCTCAGATTCGAAACGCTCCGCGAACCACGACCCCGAGACCTACCCCGGAATCCCAAGTCCGTCGAACCCTGGACCCTGAGACCGACCCCGAACCCCGGAACCCCAAGATCGTCGAGCCCCCTCTAATGTGTGACCCCTTTTCCTCGAACCCTATTTTTACAACATAATAACAATTGTTGCATATTTAATTGTCATCTCGCATGCATATCATTGGTTTGGGGGCCTTTTGCCGATTCACCTAATAATTAAATATGGGGCCCATATGCGGGCAAATCTAGTCTCATATCGGCCTCATTTAAATTTGTGTAGCGAACCCGGTGCTATATCTTGCAGTGCTAAAACAACATTTAAATTGCGGGGCTATCTAAATAACTTGAACCATATAATCATTTGTCGGGACCCTGGTTCCGCTTAATATGACCTAATTGCACCGCACCTTTGCCATGTCATTCATCATGCATGCATCATGCCGATCTTCTGCCGTTGTATTAAATAGTGCATCCGGTGTTTCTTCTAGTGTTTTGCTTCTTCGCGGATAAGGCCGTTGAGTTGATGTGAGTCGCCGTTCTTACATCGAACCTTCGGCAATGTTTTCAGGCGAGCATCTCCCCCTTTCTACCTATCTTACTTTTATAGTATTTACTTCCCTCCTGTTGATCTATTGCTATCTGTGTTGCGATGCTTTAGTTTCCGTACCTGCGTTATTCCCTGCAGCCCTATAATGCCTTGGACACACCCTATTACCTGTTGTTTGGTAGATAGTTAGACTTGCGTGTCGTAGTTGCTTGCTCTAGTGCTGATGTGAGTCGTCATATGCCACAGTTGCTGATGTATTGCCGCATGTTGATGTTGGAGATGATTCTAGTTTTACTCATCGACACTTTACTTTCTGTTTAACAACTAAAATTGAATAAGCAGAGGCATCGGTGGGTGATAGATAATATTTGGTTTCCGAACGCCCACTTGTGTCCCGTAAGACCCCGAGTACTTGATACCTGTTCCTTGACTTTGCGCGCTATCCACATCCGGGAGGTATATGGGACCCCCCTGAACCAGAGCTTGATTCAGTCTTATTTCTTGGGGCCACAAACTAGTTTGAGGTTTTATTTACGATCCTGTACTTATGCCATGCTTTACTGCTTTATTTACGATTGTGCGAGGGCACTGCATCTTTAGGTATTGTGACCCGCTTACGTGGTACAAGCCCAGCCACACTTTCGGGTTCCCTGTCGTTACCGCCGCCCCACAAACCTTGAGGCCGTCTCGAGCTAGCTTACTGCTATGATTCTACTTAAGGTGGCCCCTGAAATATTTCAATCTGTGATTGTTCAATCGTGAAAGCCTCGTTGGGTTTTGATTTGGTTTTTCCGAGGTTGATCGGCGTGTGTTGCTATTGGTGCACCCCGCCGGTAAAACTTTCAAAGCCGTGTCCGCGGATATGGACGACTTGGAGCACAGTATCTCGATCATAGACAAGCATAACTAAAGTTTATTGTTATAAATTTGACTTATAATGACTAGTAATCAGCTCCACTACAACTGAATGGCTAATTAATACTGCCCACAATTGCTTGTTCGGTTGTCGCTTGCGACAATTGTACCTGACTAGTAAGTATTGCAACTACAACAAATTGGCTGAATAAAAGTACCAACAACTGCTGGGTTTTGGGGTTTCTCTCATGCTATCTGTACCTGACTAGTAAGTGTTGCCACTATCACTGAATGATCAACTAAAATGACCCACTGCTTATTTTATCAGGACGATTACCTAAACCTGACTAGTAAAGTGCCGCAACTATAACTGAATAAGTAAAGCGCCAACCGTGGTGAGTTCCTCGGTTGACTTCCTCGTTTGGTCTCGAGGGGAAACAGAGATGGGTTTGTTTGGTGCTAGCCTCGTTGGATCCGTTAGGTCATTCTTATCCTCTCTCGATATCCGCCATTGTATCGCGTCTCTATAGATTGTTTAGTGCATCTTTGCTTTGCCGCTTCGATCCACCATACCTATGTAGGCGAGGACCACGAATTCTAGCCTCGCTGTCTTGGCCTCGATCGACGCCTTCTTTGTTTTCCTTGCCCTTTGTCGGCACCACTTTTGTTAAGGGTTTTGAGATCGACGCCGTTAGGGGTTACCCTTCCTTGGCCTCGGGTGGTTATGGGCGCCATCATCGGTTATTCTTGAGGCTCTTAGCCCCATTTGCATCTTGTCCGTAGTCGGACGCCTATCGCTTGCAAGGTGATTTGGATCTTGTATATTATATTCGTATTCTTGACTCTTTGAGTCATTAAATATATCTGCTCAGGGTCCCATCGAGGACTGTTGTGTAATGTTATTACCGCTTTCCACCCGCACGAAAGTGCTGGTGCACCTTTGAATCGGTTCTATGGGTTTGGTGAATTTTGCCCGAACTTGCATAGGTCCGATTCTGAGGGTGTTACAGAGTGGTATCGAGAGTTCAGCCATGACACCCACAAGTCCAAATCAGGATAACCTAGGACGGTCAAGTAGAGTGTCAAAACTATTTTGCAAAATCGTTTGGATAGTTACGACTAGGTCCGATTGTACTTACCCTCTGCTGTTCCCTCTTACCTCTACGTGTTTTGAATCCGCTCTCTTCTCTCTCTTGAGTCCAGGAATTCTCGTGGTTGGGTTTCATTGCACTGTGGCTTCGCTTTCTCCCTTTGTAACGGAGGTGCTACGATCATCAATCGCAACTTGTCCATTGCCCTACATCCGATCTTTTGTTCTTGAGCTCCTTATCCATATGTGTTCCTTGCTGGATATCAGTGTCGTTGAAAAACATATGAGAAGGACGAGCTTTGGTGAAGTTGGAGTCGACCTTGAGCACGTGTTGTTCATGCCAATGGAACCATCGCGAAACCTAATCAGTGTGTCTTTCATACGATTTCTGCTGGCAACATTCCTTTGTTCCGGATACCACCTATGAAGATCTTCAGTCTAAATCTCGAGAGTTGAGTTGCCTGAATCTCCTACCCATGTATAGAGTTGATAGTTGGGTCCGGGATGGACTGATCACCCTACCCGACTCTTTTGCTCGCTCGTACATCGAACGGGTGGATCAATGTAACTTTTCCTCTTCTAATGGAAGTTAGAGGTGGCCTTATCGTTTGATACCCTCTCTTCGTCCTTTGTTTCTCCGGAGTGTTCTCCCGACGATCAGAGATAACGACCCTTTGTTGGTGGTGTCGCCGATTCCCAGATGAAGAAGGAACCCTTGTTAGTGGTGTCGTGAGGATCTACACGAAGCGAGAAGTATCAGACCGCCGACCTTCCTTCCGGTACCATGAGGCGGATCTCGAGGGAGAGATCCATTGTTAGTGGTGTCGAATTGTGGCATCCCGCAAAACCACTACTAGAAAATCGCGTGAATTTGTGCATTGCATCGTCATCATCATGCATTGTTTGCCAAAACTATTTTCAAAACCCGATTTGTTTTCCAAACGCCCATCTTATTCAAACTCAAAACCCGGTCCCGAATATTTTGTTTTGGCGCTATTGGTTTGCACGGCCCGTTTAGAATAAATAAAATTTAATTTATTTTAATAGGGCAGCGAACGGCCGATTGACCAACGATCGCCCAAAACTAATCGTCCAACCTGCCCACCCCATATAAATCCTAGTCCTACCTAAAATTCTACCCACACCTTGGCCACATCACTGACCAATGGGCTCGCCACCTCACCCTCCCTCCCTAGCCTATCCCAAGAAGCCACATCACCCAACCCCTCTCTCCCTTCCCTCTCTCTCTCTCAACTCTCAAACACAACACGGCAGCCACACACGCTACACGTGACATGCACCACGACGCGCCTCAGACCCCCACACGGTCCACTCTCCCACTCCCTGGACCCGGCCCCACACCCACCAACCCCGCCTCTTCTTCCTCCTCCGTGCGCCTATCCCCAACCTCGCCTCTCCCCACCGCTGTCCGCCCTCCTTCCTCTCTCCCGGCCAAGGCCACGCCATGCTCCGCCTGGCCCTTCCTTCTCCCCCGCAAGAAGCCGCCCGCCTCAAGGCCACCGCGCCGCCTCTTGCTCACCGCCGCCTGTCACTTCTCCGCCCGCCTGAGCCTCGCTCGCCTCCCTCCCAAGCACCACCTCTCCGCCGCCAGCACACAAGGCCATGAGCCTCCTCGTCGCCACCAGATCCCGCCGCTGCCGCTTCTCCAAACGGCCTCGATCACAAGGCCGATCACGCTGCCTCCCTCGACGCCATGGCTCCGCCGCACGACCTCGCCGCCCACGCCCCGAGCTGCGCCGCCGGGCCACGCCTTGCCTCACGGCGCCTCCGCCGAGCCTCGCAGCCGGCCCTACCTGGTTCTGCGCGCCCGCTTGGTCGGAGGACCTCTCGCCCGCCACTGTCGGGAGCAGCGGCTTCGCCGGGCTCTTCCGCCGCTCTCCGCGCGGCTCACGGGAGACGACGCCACCAACCGCCGGACTTACACCGCCATCGACCACCGACCGCCCGGAGCCACCCTCACCACTGGCCGCCTCCACGCCTGGCCCGCCACCGTGTCCCTGTGGGCCCGCTGCACGCGTGCGTGTATGTGTGTGCTCGTGTATGCGTGTGCTCGTGTATGCGTGTGCTCGTGTATGCGTGTGCTCGTGTATGTGTGTGCGCGTGTATGTGTCATGGTAACCGCGTATGAACCACAGAAAATCCCGAGGCTCCGAAGATCTGCTGAAGCCGGCCAAGATCGTCTACGGACCACAAGACCGTCCGAGCGGAACCTCGAACCCGATGCGGATCCGAATAACCGCCAAGTTCGCTAAGACCCGTTCACGGATTCCGTTTGTCAAGCCGAACCGGAACCCGAACCCCCAAGATCTACGCGGCGGACCGACATGATCTTCTACTCGACGCCAAGGTTCGCCGAGAGTCCTAACGCCAAGTACTCCCCGGACGACAAGTTCTCCATCCGGAATAAGAAGATCGACCCGGGGGCCCGGCAAGATCCGGGCCGATACAAGAACGACACCGAAGCAACCGCGCTAGCCGACGCCAAACCAAGTCCGCTTCCGGATGCCGAGGTCACCGACACGGGACAACAAGATCTACCTCAGATGAAACACGCTCACGAACCACGGACCCGAGACCTACCGGAATCCCAAGTCCGTCAACTCGGACCCCGAGACCGACCAACCCGGAACCCCAAGATCGCCGAGCCCTCTAATGTGTGACCCTTTTCCTCCTCGAACCCTATTTTTACAACATAATAACAATTGTTGCATATTTAATTGTCATCTCGCATGCATATCATTGGTTTGGGGGCCTTTTGCCGATTCACCTAATAATTAAATATGGGGCCCATATGCGGGCAAATCTAGTCTCATATCGGCCTCATTTAAATTTGTGTAGCGAACCCGGTGCTATATCTTGCAGTGCTAAAACAACATTTAAATTGCGGGGCTATCTAAATAACTTGAACCATATAATCATTTGTCGGGACCCTGGTTCCGCTTAATATGACCTAATTGCACCGCACCTTTGCCATGTCATTCATCATGCATGCATCATGCCGATCTTCTGCCGTTGTATTAAATAGTGCATCCGGTGTTTCTTCTAGTGTTTTGCTTCTTCGCGGATAAGGCCGTTGAGTTGATGTGAGCTCACCGTTCTTACAGCCGAACCTTCGCAATGTTTTCAGCAGCATCTCCCTTTCTACCTATCTTACTTTTATAGTATTTACTTCCTCCTGTTGATCTATTGCTATACGTATTTGCGATGCTTTAGTTTCCGCATTCGCTATTCCCCAGCCCTATAATGCCTTGGACACACCCTATTACCTGTTGTTTGGTAGATAGTTAGACTTGCGTGTCGTAGTTGCTTGCTCTAGTGCTGATGTGAGTCGTCATATGCCACAGTTGCTGATGTATTGCCGCATGTTGATGTTGGAGATGATTCTAGTTTTACTCATCGACACTTTACTTTCTGTTTAACAACTAAAATTGAATAAGCAGAGGCATCGGTGGGTGATAGATAATATTTGGTTTCCGAACGCCCACTTGTGTCCCGTAAGACCCCGAGTACTTGATACTGTTCCTTGACTTTCGCGCTATCCACATCCGGAGGTATATGGGACCCCGAACCGAGCTTGATTCGGTCTTATTTCTTGGGGCCACAAACTAGTTTGAGGTTTTATTTACGATCTGTACTTATGCCATGCTTTCGCTTTATTTACGATTGTGCGAGGGCACACTGCATCGTTTAGGTATTGTGACCCGTTTACGTCAGTAGCGACAAGCCCAGCCACACTTTCGGTTCCCGTTGCTTACCGCCCCACAAACCTTGAGGCCGTCTCGAGCTAGCTTACCGTTGCGGATTCTACTTAAGGGTGGCCCTCAAATATTTCTGAATCTGTGATTGTTCATCGTGAAAGCCTCTGGGTTTTGATTTGGTTTTTCCGAGGTTGATCGAGCGTGTGTTGCTATTGGTGCACCGCCGGGTTAAAACTTTCAAAGCCGTGTCCAGGATATGGACGACTTGGAGCACGATATCTCGATCATAGACAAGCATAACTAAAGTTTATTGTTATAAATTTGACTTATAATGACTAGTAATCAGCTCCACTACAACTGAATGGCTAATTAATACGCCCACAATTGCTTGTTCGGTTGTCGCTATGCATAATTGTACCGACTAGTAAGTATTGCAACTACAACAAATTGGCTGAATAAAAGTACCAACAAGCCGGGTTTTGGGTTTCTCTCATGCTATCTGCACGACTAGTAAGTGTTGCCACTATCCTTGCATGATCAACTAAAATGACCCATCGCTTATTTTATCGACGATTACCTAAACCGACTAGTAAAGTGCCGCAACTATAATCGAATAAGTAAAGCGCCAAGTGGTGAGTTCCTCGGTTGACTTCCTCGTTTGGTCTCGAGGGAAACACCAGATGGGTTTGTTTGGTGCTAGCCTCGTTGGATCCGTTAGGTCATTCTTATCCTCTCTCGATATCCGCCATTGTATCGCCTCTATAGATTGTTTAGTGCATCTTTGCCGCTCCACCACCATACCTATGTAGGCGAGGACCGCCAATTCTAGCCTCGCCGTGTCTTGGCCTCGATCGACGCCTCCTTCTTTGTTTCGCTTGCCCTTTGCCGGCACCCTTTTGTTAAGGTTTTGAGATCGACGTTAAGGTGGTTACCCTTCCGCTTGGCCTGGGCAGGGTTATGGACGCCATCGGTTATTCTTGAGGCTCTTAGCCCCATTTGCATCTTGTCCGTAGTCGGACTCTCGCTTGCAAGGTGATTTGGATCTTGTATATTATATCTGTATTCTTGACTCTTTGAGTCATTTAAATATATCTGCCTGTGGGTCCCATCGAGGACTGTTGTGTAATGTTATTACCGTTTTCCACCCGCATTTAAAGTGCTGGTGAGCACCTTTGAATCGGTTCTATCACGGGTTTGGTGAATTTTGCCCGAACTTGCATAGGTCCGATTCGAGGGTGTGATAAATCAAAATTTTCTACGGAGCCGAACAGAGGGAAAGCCAAGATCTAATCTAGGAGATGCAAACAACGAGAGAGATTGATTAGATCTTCATACCCTTGAAGATTCGCACGGAACGCCGGAACATGGGTGATGTAGTCGTACTCGCTTCTCCTCCTCGCGATCCGATCCGATCTAGCACCACAAGTGGCGGTGCCTCCGTGATGCACACGCAGCAGACTCGACGTCTCCTCCTTCCTCGGACCAGCAAGTATGGTGGAGATAGATTGGATCTACAACACGACGGCGTGTATATGGTGGAGAATTTACATTGCAGGCTTCGCCTACAAACAATGGAGGGAGAGAGGAAGCTAGCAAGGCTAGGGTTTGGAGGAGAGGTGTGTGGTGGTGCGCACCCCTCTTTATATAGAGGGGCAGCCCCAGCCTCCCCAAGCCCAAAGGATAAGGAGTGGGGGCATGGACTCTCCTCTTCTAGAAACCCTATCTCTAGTTTAAACGATTTAAACTCTCTAGGATCGGCTGGGCCCTATGGGGCCCTGGCCCAATGCGGCCAGGACACTCCCTCATAGGCCCATGCCCCTCCCGAAGGTGGGGCCACGTTGGTCCCTTCCGAAGGTTCTAGAAGCTTAGGTACAATATCGATTAACTTGAACAATTCGAACTCCAAAACTGCCTTTGCCTTATATGAATCTTATTCTCGGACCATTCCGAACCTCTCGTGATATCCCGGATCCCATCCGAGACTCGAACAAAAATTCATAAACCAATTATCCAATCTATCCTAGCGCCGAGACACGTTAAGTGTGTGACCTCGGGTTCGAGAATATGCGTACATGATCTTCTATCAATAATCAACGGAAGTGCAGGCACCCATATTGACTCCCACACATTCATCGATGATCATATCGGATGAACCACGATGTCGATTCAAACAATACCATATATATATTCCCTTCGTCTCGCGATATTTTACTTGCCCGAGATTCGATCGTTGCATCGTCATACCTAGTTCAATCTCGTTCATGAAGTACTTTACTCGTTCCGTAATCCGATATCACTTTGTGATTAACTCCTTAACCACATGCTTGCAAGCGGTGTTGATATCGATTACGAGTGGGCCCAAGTATATCTCTCCGACTTGGGAGGATAAATCCCATCTCGATACATACAACCCAATGATACTTTCCGATCACCGAGAGACACCTTTATGATCACCCTCTCATAGGATGACGTTTGATGACCTCAAAGCTTTCTTCCGATACCAGGGAGTTGTATTATCTCATGGTCTAAGGAATACAATATTTGACATAAGAAAAGCTTCGCAAAGACGAACACGATGACACGATCTAATTGCTTCGCTTAGTTTGGGTCTGTCCATCATATCATTCTCCAATGAAATGATCTCATTATCAATTGACAACTCATGTCTATGGTTAGGAAACCTTAACCATCATTGATCAATGAGCTAGTCCATAGAGGCATACCAGGGACACGGTGTTGTTCACAAACCACACAAGTATTAAAGTTTCCGCTTAATACAATTCTAGCATGGAATATAAACTTTGTCATGAACAAGAATTATAATAATAACATCTTTATTATTGCCTCTAGGGCATAATTCCAACAGTCTCCCACTTGCACTAGAGTCAATAATCTAGTTTACATTTGGCAACAATCTCACACCCATGGCCGAGGTGTTGATCATGTTTTACACGTGGAAGAGGTTTAGTCAATGGATCTGCGACATTCGATCTGTATGTACTTTGCTAATCTTGATCTCCATACGCTATATAATCTCGGATTATATGAAACTTTAGTTGATATGCTTGGTCTTTGGATGATATCTTGGTTCCTTAGCGAGTGCTATGGCGCGGTGTTGTCACACAATATCTCCATGGGTCCAATGCACTTGGAACCACGCCAAGCTTCGATGATGAAGTTTACGATCCAAACTCCTTCACTTGACGCTTGCAGTAGCCATGTATTCCGCTTCCTTGTAGATCCCGCGATCACGCTTTGCTTGCGACTTCTCCACTCATAGCTCCTCCATTCAAAATATAAACGTTCTGTCGAGATTTGGAATCATCCTTGTTGGTGTCAAAACTAGCGTCGGCGTAACCTTTACGACTGTCGTTCATCACCCCATAGACTAAGAACATTTCTTTAGTCCTATTTAGGTACTTTAGGATGTTCTTTCACTGTCTGATGTTCCACTCTGGATCACTTTGATATCTGCTCGTCAAACTAAGAGCATTGGAAACATCGGTCTAGTACACAACATGGCATACATGATGGAACCTATGGCGAGGCATAAGGCACTTTGCTCATAGCTTCCTATCATTTACCGTCAGAATGGACACCGAGCCTTGCTCAATATCTTACGACAACATAGGCCTTTGAACCTTTCTTTGCCTTATCCATTACGAACCTTTTCGAACTTTGTCTAGGTATGTACCGCTTAAAGCTATCAGGCGTCTTTGTCTATCTCTATAGATTTTGATGCCCAATATATAAGCAGCTTCACCTAGGTCTTTCATTGAAAAACACTTGTTCAAATAACTCTTCACATCGTTAAGCATGTTGATGCCATTTCCAATAATCAATATGTCATCCACATATAGTACCAGAAACGTCATCGAGCTCCCACTCACTTTCTTGTAGATACAAGCTTCGTAGCAATTTGGAACAAATCCAAATCTCTTGATCACTCGATCAAAACGAAGGTTCCAACTCCGAGATGCTTGCTTCAGTCCATAAATGGAACGCTGAAGTTTGCATACTTTATTAGCATCCTTAGGATCGACAAAACCTTCGGGTTGCATCATATACAACTCTTCATCAATGTTGCCATTGAGGAAAGCAGTCTTGACATCCATCTGCCATATTTCATAATCATGAAACCCAGCAATTGCTAATAAAATCCGAATGGACTTAAACATCGCTACGGGAGAGAAAGTCTCATCGTAGTCAACACCTTGAACTTGTCGAAAACCTTTCGCGACAAGCCGTGCTTTATAGACGTAACATTACCATCCGTCCGTTTTCTTATCTTATTGAAAATCCATTTGCACTCAACGGCCTTTCGGTCGCTAGGAGGGTCCACCAAAGTCCATACTTGGTTTTCGCTCATGGATCCCAATTCGGATTTCATGGCTTCTAGCCATTTCTCAGAGTCTGGGCTCATCATCGCTTCCTCATAGTTCGTAGGTTCACTGTCTTCTACTAGCAAGACAGTCAAGACAGGGTTGCCGTACCACTCAGGGGGGGCACGCGACCTTGTCGACCTGCGACGTTCAGTAGCAGCATCGTCCGAAGCTTCATGATCCTTGTCATTAGCTTCCTCTATTGTTGGTGCAGGCGGCACTGGAACAATTTCAGGTGCTGCGCTACTCTCCAATTCAAGAGAAGGTTCAATAACCTCGTATAGCTCTACTTTCCTCCCACTCACTTCTTTCGAGAGAAACTCCTTCTCAAGAAAGGAACCGTTCTTTGCGACAAACACTTTGCCTTCGGTTCTGTGATAGAAGGTATACCCAATAGTTTCCTTAGGGTATCCTATGAAGACGCATTCGCTTTGGGTTCGAGCTTGTCCGCATCAACTTCTTGACGTAAGTCAGATCCCCAAACTTTAAGAAACGACAACTTAGGTTTAGCACCAAACCATAGTTCATACGGTGTCGTCTCAACGGATTTAGATGGTGCCCTATTTAAAGTGAATGCAGCGGTTTCTAATGCATAACCCCAAAATGATAGCAAATCAGTAGAGACATCATTGATCGGACCATATCTAATAGGGTTCGATTCCGGCTCAGACACACCATTGCGGCTTGTTGTGGTGTTCGAGGTGGCGTGAGTTGCGAAAACGATTCCGCTTGCTTTAAGATGCGTGAGAAAATCATAACTCAAATATTCACCTCCACGATCGGATCGTAGAAACTTAATCTTTACATTCGATGGTTCTCCACTTCATTCTGAAATTCTTTGAACTTTTCAAACGTTTCAGATTTATGTTTCATTAAATAGATATACCCATATCTACTTAAGTCATCGGTAAAAGTGAGAAAATAGCGATATCCACCGCGCGTCGAAACACTCATCGGTCCGCATACATCGGTATGTATGATTTCCGACAAGTCCGTTGCTCGCTCCATCATACCGGAGAATGGTGTTTTGATCATCTTGCCCATGAGGCATGGTTCGCATGTGTCAAATGATTCAAAATCAAGAGACTCCAAAAGTCCATCAGAATGGAGTTTCTTCATGCGCTTTACACCAATATGACCTAGACGACAGTGCCACAAATAAGTAGTATTATCACTATCTACTTTGCATCTCTTAGCCTCAATGTTATGGATGTGTGTTTCATCCCTTTCGAGATTTAGAAGAAATAAACCATTCACAAGAGGTGCATGACCATAAAAGATGTTACTCATATAAATAGAACAACCATTATTCTCCGATTTAAATGAATAACCGTCTTGCAATAAACATGATCGAAATAATGTTCATGCTCAACGAGCACATAATAACACTTATTAAGGTTTAAAACTAATCCGAAGGTAAAACTAAGGAGAGCGTCTGACGGCACATCAACTCTTGATCCGTTGCCAACGCGCATCGTCACCTCATCCCATGCAAGCCGCCGTCTATTCCGTAGCTCCTGTTTCGAGTTACAAATATTAGCAACTGAACCGGTATCAAATACCCAGGCACTACAACGAGGGCTAGTAAGGAAAACATCAATAACATGTATATGAAATATACCTTTGATGGTGCCAGCCTTCTTGTCCGCTAAGTACTTCGGATAGATGCACTTCAATGGACCCTTGTCCTTGCAATAGAAGCACTCAGTGTCCGGCTTAGGACCAGACTTGAGCTTCTTCTCAGCAGGGGCGCGCTTGCCGCCGCCCTTCTTGAAGGGCTTCTTTGCTCCCTTACCTTTATTAAAGGAGGGCTTGTTGACCATCAACACATGATTATCCTTCTTGATGTCCACCTCAGCCTTGACTGCGAAGAGCTCGGTGATCGTATCGTGGAACCAATCGATTATGAGTCACTACAAAACTTTTATAGCTGGGAGGAGTGATTGCGAACCTGTCAATCTTGAGCTCCTCCGAATCGTGCATTCCGGTTGCTCAAAGCGTTGAGTGTAGCCCGACATCTTTATGGCGTGCTCACTAACGGAACTCCTTCCTCCATCTTGCAGTTAAAGAACTTCTCGGAGATCTCATATCTCTCGAGCGGGCTTGAGTACGAAACATGGTTTTCGGCTCTTCGAGAATCTCAAAGGGCCGGGATAGGTTTCAAAGCGATTTTGAAGCTCGGTTCCATAGCAAACAACATGGTGCTCTTAATCACACCATAATCATCTTTCTTGACGATAGACAGCTTTCTCATCGTACCGTTGACGTGTCGAGGGTCACCTAACGCTTTCCCAAGGACATAGTCCTTTTGTCCATGAACAGAATGATTCTTAGATTGCGGAACCAATTGGTGAAGTTAGACCCATTGTTTCTAAGCTTTTCCTTCTCGGCAAAAGCGTTGAAGTTGAAGTTGGATTTGGCCATGTGATCTGATGTTGGCAAGTACAATTTAGACTATGTTCATGATAAATAGTTCAACTTAATCAAATTACTAGATGAACTCCCACTAAATTCAACATCCCTCAAGTTGTTTAGTGAACACGATCCAAATTCACCACACCTAATCCGATCATCACGAGAAGAGATGTGGTTTCAATGGTGGACAACGAAGTGTCGATCATATCATTCATATGACTCATGCTTAACCTTTCGGTTCTTGTGTTAGGCCATGTACGTACATGCTAGGCTCGTCAAGTTAGACCAAGTATTTCAGCGTGTGCAAAACTGGCTTGCACCCGTTGTATGTGGCGTAGAGTCTATAGCACCCGATCATCACGTGATGCTTGGAACGACGAACTTCATAGCGGTGCATACTTGGGGAGAACACAGTTTTTATCTTGATCTTTAAGTGAGGAATCATCTTATAATGCTACCGTCGCGATCTAAGCATAATAAGATACATAAAGGATAAACATCACATGCATATAACTTTATGTGACATGGTATAGCCAATCTTCGCGCAATGAGCTCCATCTTGTGCGTTCTGGCATGATCTCCATCACTCCACCATGATTGCCTCCACCACGAATAGCAACTACAACTATTGCTAACTACTTAGCGATAAAGTAAAGCTATTACATGGCGTATAAAGTTGACTCAGGTCATACACAATTATAAAGACAACCATATGGCTCCTGCGGTTGTGTACTCATCGACATGCAAGTCGTGAAACATTACAAAACATGATCATCGCATACAATATACACATCACATCTTGGGCCATACCATATCACGAAAACACTCCTGCAAAAACAAGTTAGGCGCCTCTACTTTGTTGTTGCATGTTTTACGTGGCTTATGGGAGTAGATGCTAAACGATTCTTACTGCGGAAAGCCACAGCGGTGATATTATGGTTGCCAAACTCGGTGTTAATCCCATGACAACTATAGTGAGATAACTGACATCCACCGGCCGCATGTGTGGAACAAGCCACACGTCAAGTGCGGGCGGTCTCATGACGGCGTCGCGTAAGGTTGGCTGGACCACTTCAATCTCACTATCGCGTCATAAGAAGAACACAAA
This sequence comes from Avena longiglumis, assembly GCA_030063025.1. Lineage (NCBI taxonomy): Eukaryota > Viridiplantae > Streptophyta > Magnoliopsida > Poales > Poaceae > Avena > Avena longiglumis. Next base: position 33,496,576 of record CP125979.1, read on the forward strand.
CAAGAGGCTTGCAACAGAAAACATCAACGCCCGCAACAACCATGTTGCGTTCTATTCGTGAAACACATCTACGCATAGATCTAGCTCTGATACCACTGAAGGGTTTCGCGGCATAGTAAATCAAAATTTTCTACGGGAGCGGAGGAAAGCCAAGATCTAATCTAGGAGATGCAAACAACGAGAGAGATTGGATTAGATCTTCATACCCTTGAAGATTCACATAGCGGAACGTTCGTCGGAACATGGGTTATGTAGTCGTACTCGCTTCTCCTCCTCGCGATCCGATCCGATCTAGCACCACAAGTGGCGGTGCCTCCGTGAGATGCACTGCGTGTAACCTCGACGTCTCCTCCTTCCTCGGACCAGCAAGTATGGTGGAGAGATAGATTGGATCTACAACACGACGGCGTGGTGTATATGGTGGAGAATTTCTGCTGCAGGGCTTCGCCTACAAACAGTCGGGAGGGAGAGAGGAATGCTAGCAAGGCGGCTAGGGTTTGGAGGAGAGGTGTGTCGGATTGGTGCTCCCCCACCCCTATTTATATAGAGGCAGCCTAGCCCTCCCAAGCCCAAAGGATAAGGAGTGGGGGCATGGACTCTTCCTCTTCTAGAAACCCTATCTCTAGTTTAAACGATTTAAACTCTCTAGGATCGGCTGGGCCCTATGGGGCCTTGTGCCTCGGCCCAATGCGGCAGGACACTCCCTCATAGGCCCATGCCCCTCCCGGAAGGTGGGGCCACGTTGGTCCCCTTCGGAAGGTTCTAAAGCTTCGGTATAATCCGATTAACTTGGAACAATTAGAACTCCAAAACTGCCTTTGCCTTATATGAATCTTATTCTCCGGACCATTCGGAACCTCTCGTGATATCCCGGATCCCATCCGAGACTCGAACAAAATTCATAAACCAATTATCCAATCTATCCTAGCGTCGAGACACGTTAAGTGTGTGACCTGCGGGTTCGAGAATATGAGACATGATCTTCTATCAATAATCAACGGTGGGTGCAGGCACCCATATTGACTCCACACATTCATCGATGATCATATCGGATGAACCACGATGTCGATTCAAACAATCCCATATATATATTCCCTTCGTCTCACGATATTTTACTTGCGAGATTCGATCGTCGATGCGTCATACCTAGTTCAATCTCGTTCATAGCAAGTACTTTACTCGTTCCGTAATCCGATATCACTTTGTGATTAACTCCTTAACCACATGCTTGCAAGCGGTGTTGATATCGATTACGAGTGGGCCCAAGTATATCTCTCCGACTTGGGAGGACAAATCCCATCTCGATACATACAACCCATGAGATACTTTCCGATCACCTGAGAGAAACCTTTATGATCACCCTCTCATAGGATGACGTTTGATGACCTCAAAGCTTTCTTCCGATACCAGGGAGTTGTATTATCTCATGGTCTAAGGAATACAATATTTGACATAAGAAAAGCTTCGCAAAGACGAACACGATGACACGATCTAATTGCTTCGCTTAGTTTGGGTCTGTCCATCATATCATTCTCCAATGAAATGATCTCATTATCAATTGACAACTCATGTCTATGGTTAGGAAACCTTAACCATCATTGATCAATGAGCTATTCCATAGAGGCATACCAGGGACACGGTGTTGTTCACAAACCACACAAGTATTAAAGTTTCCGCTTAATACAATTCTAGCATGGAATATAAACTTTATCATGAACAAGAATTATAATAATAACATCTTTATTATTGCCTCTAGGGCATAATTCCAACAAATATTGGTCTGGGGAGTTGGAAGCACAGGTAGAGCTCATGCTCTGTAGAGGTCCAACCTGATAAGGTAGAGATCCCTGTGTTTACAATGCTAGTCCCTGGATCAATAGCTAGCATCCATAGTTTAAGATGTAATATCAAGAGACAAAGGTCATAATACAACTTTATAACCAGGAATAAAATAATTCATTACATCTTACATAGCTCATTTGGCTATCTCATTACAATGCAACAGAAATAACTATATAGCATGGAGTCCTTCATCTTCAAAATGCCACAGGCAATCATGTTGGTTGTAGACTTGTAATCCTATTCAACACACTTCACTAACATCAAACAAACATGCAACATAATAAGTTACAGCCACAAGGTTCGATACATTTGAATTGTATTAGCAAGTGATACTATGGTAGAGTAGTGGTATCTATCATCTTTATGCATTTGGCTAAGTGGAGCTTAGGCTTGCTTTGCTCAAAATAAGGTTTTCCTTATAAGTTGAAAACACTAAGTTTCTGTTTGTCAAAATCACCCAAGGCATCTACCAATCAAAGATTGAAGATCCTTTAACCCTTGTTCAACCACAAGCTTTTAACTTAGAAATTGGGATGAGGAGATCCTTGATAGCTTCCATGTCTTGATGCTCAAATTGTCCATTTACGGGGACACGACTAAGTACTTAGATTTTACTCTCTCGAGAGGTGGTGCACTTTCCCCACAAGACTCGACATGCATCGAGACAAGATCTTTCATAAGCCTTCCCAGACCAAAATGGACGCGTTCCAAACCTATCACCCCCTACCACCTTCTATCCATCTGGCTAAGTTATTGCAACCTATATGATCTAGGCAGAGCCCATATTGCCATGTGGCTGCACTTAAAGCTTCTCAACATTTGACATCTCAAATCTGTTTGTTCCTGGGTGGCTTTCCAAAAGTGAGATACACCAGGGTAGGCCATAAATATGGGGCCCTGTGTAACCACTCAACATAATCCTTTCACACCATTCCACCCAGCTGATTCATTCACATAGTTGTTTTTTTTAACAAAACACAAGTCATTGACTTAGAAATATTTCATAGTATGAATATAATCCACCCTTGTTTTCTATTAGCTAAGCTAAGCATGATAGTAGTAGGGATCTTAACTTAGGAAAATTCTACTCAGGCATCATCTACTAGGATTTCCCAAGGCATAGCATACTTAGTAAAAATTCCATGCAAGTCATACTCAAAATATCACTAATGCATAGTGAAAATAATGGGACAAAAGTATGAAGAACCACTTGCCTTTTTGGTATAGAATATAGGTTCACTCCTTGATCTTGCAATAGTCACACTCTTCAAATTTCACTATAATTCAATCAAGACACAAATTCAAACTAGCATTCAAACAATTCATCACATAAAATGATAAAACAAAACTATGCATGCAAGCATGCAAAAGATTGTTTTATTTGAAAAAGTGGTTTCTAATAGGCTATAAATTTTTTTAAACACCTATTGGTCACTAATAAAAGTGGCAAAACCATTTAAAATCAAGTTAGTGAAAATGGCCATTTAAATCATTCTTATTTTGCTAGAGATGATTTAAATCAAAGTGATAATTTCTAGGGTTTGCCAAATATATTTGAACACAAATGTTAGTGTTTTAAGGTCAAAGTGTTTAAGACTAATCCATTTGCAATAGGTTTCACCCAAATCCATTTTTCTAAATCAAAGCAACATTTTTATTTTGCTAGAAATGCCTTTAAACAAAGTATGTGAGCAAACATTAATCAAATGCCACTCTCAATTGAGAGTATAACTGTTTTAAACCAAGCTTTGTTTGCTCTCATGTTGTTTGGGTTAAGTGTCAAAGCTTGGACAAAAATTTCCAAAACAAATATGATTTAAACCCATTTTCAAATCTTCATCAAACTATGTGCTAAGGCACTGTTGTTTTAAAAATCTTCAAAGGACCATGCAAGTCCAACAAGGCAGCATGGTTTAATACTCAAAATTATACAAGATTCATTTTATAAAAGGCCAAAAAGGTTTGGAATTCAAATGATTTTGAATTCATACGAAAAGGGTTTCCTAAAAATCAAATTAGAAAAAGAAAAAGAGATAAGAAATGGAAAAGGGCCGGCGCCAGACTTTCAGCCCAGCAGCAGACCTAGCCCACTAAGCCCACTCGGGGTTCTTCCCTCCTTCTCTCACGCGGCGCAGACTTACCAAGCGCCCACTGACTGGTGGACCCAAATGCCACGCGAGCATCGTCCCCGAGCCACGCACCTCACGACCCCGTCGACGTCGCCGTTAACTCCATTACTGCCGTGATTGATGCAGGCTTAATTGCCGGCGTTTCTTCGCGTGATCCCCGCCTCTACTCCGGCTATAAGACCCTCTCCTCACCCCGCATCTTTCCCCTCGCTCAGCACACTCACCTCGCCACCAGGCTGTGTAATCGAGCTCGAACCCCAAGCACCGACCTCCGCGATCGATTCCGGTGAGCACCGTCCGCCCCCCTGTCTCTGCTTCATGCTAGCATGTTCAACATGTCCTTGCGCATCTTCTCATGCATTAATTTTTCTCTGTATCGTCCTAGAGCGTCGTCACCGTCCACCTCTGGAAGCAACCGAAGCTCAGCGCAACTCTGACAACCCCTCTTGGTAGTTCCCGACCACCCCTTCCTTCCTTTTTGATACTCACTTGTTCGCCAGGCTTGTGCGCATCTAACAGCGTCTCTGGTTTGTCTTAGCGCGCACCAGAACCTCGCCCCCGATGACGCCAGAGCTTGCCCGACGACAGGCTCCACTCCGGCGAGCAATAGCAGCCAGATCTGAGTGCCCTTGTCCCTCCCTCGACCACCTTGAGCTTCACTGCAGCCCCGTGAACACGGTAACCACCTCCACCCCTCCCTGCACGATCTGAATCGCCGGTAACACCTCTGACAGAGCCGCACCGCCGCATCGCCGCCGCTAGCGCCGCCCGTTTGTGGTCGTTTGATCCGTGGCCGTAGGATCTAGATCCAGCGAGTAGAATTAGATCTGTAGCGAAGAGGTAAGGAGCAGATCTGACCGTGCGATTTAAATTAGACCTGGCGGTCCACGTTAGCTGATCCGCGCGAATTGGTATCAACCAATCAGAACACGCCGCGTGTCTGTAGGTTTGATTTAAAATCAGAATTTAGATCTATTAGATGTTTAAACTTGAAAAATTCATAACTTTTAATTCCCATGTCCAAATTTGACAAATTTTATATCATTGGAATCAGGAGAGAAAAACCTTTCTGTTTATGCAATGTGTTTAATGTTTTGCCTCTGTTAAAATGATTGTTTTTGCAGAAACATTTGTAGACATAATTTGGGTATAGTAATTATTTGAAAAATGTTATGTTATTCAAATAAAGTTTATTTGGCTTGTTTTGAACTTGTTTATGATTCAGTACTGTGCACGTGTCTTGTTTGGTGTAGGAAATCATCACATGGCATTTTTGCATGCATTCATATATTTTTCCTTGTTTATATTTTGTGTGTGATTTGGTGCCATTATTTTATGTGTAGATTTTGGTGCAAATAGTGATTGTGATTGTGAGGATTGTTGCTACTCCCCAAACTACCAAGGCAAGTGGTACTTCATGATTTTAATTCCTATGTTTTCAACTATGCACTAGAAATATTTTGCTAGACTTGCATGAATATTTTTGATCTATATGCTATGCTTGGGAAATCCTAGTAGTTGTAGAATTGCTAGAAATTTCTAAGTTAAGATACTTATCAATGCCATGCTTAGCCTAGCTAATAGCAACCAAGGGTGGTTATATATTCATGCTATGAGAAAATATTTCTAAGTCTTTGGACTTGTGTTTTGTTTAATAAAACAACTAAGTGAATGAAACACCTGGGTGGAATGGAAAGAATGGTTTGTTTTGAGTGGTTACACAAGGACCATTTCTATGGTTTACCTTGTGTATCTCACTTGTGGAAAGCCACCCAGGAACAAAGGGATTTGAGATGCCATATGTTAAGAAGCTTCTAGTGCAGCCACATGGCAATATGGGCTCTGCCTGGATCACATAGGCTGCAATAACTTAGCCATTTGGATAGTTGGTGGTAGTGGGATGATAGGTTGGAGCACGTCCATTTGGTCTAAGGGAAGGCCGAAGGTCCTGTCTTGGTGAAAATCAAGTCTTGTGGGGAAAGTGCACAACCTCTGCAGATGGAAGAATCTAAGTACTTAGCCATGTCCCTGGTATAGGACAACTTGAGCATCAAGACATGGAAGCTATCAAGAATCTCCTCATCCCAATTTCTAAGTAAAAACTTGTGGTTGAACAAGGGTGAAGGTTCACCAATTTCTATTGGTGATTCCTTGGGAAAGTTTTATCAAAGAAAAACTTAGTGCTTTCAACTAATAGGCAAAACCTATTTTGAGCGAGGCAAGCCTAAGCTACACTTAGCCAAATGCATATAGTAACTAGATGTCAATATTATTCTAAGGTATCACTTGCCAATACTATTCCAATGTATTGACCCACTGTGGCTGTAACTTGTGATGTTGCAGGTTATTCTGATGGTGATTAGGGGTTATGAGTCTACACTCAACATGTTTGACTGTGGCACATGAAGATGAAGACTTATTTATCTTATTATATATTTGAACTCTTGTATTAGGCCTGTGGCCATGGAGTTTGTAAAAGACTATGTTTGTCTCTGGAATGATATGTAATAATGACCTTTGTTTCTGTGTACTTCATCTTAAACTGTGGATGCTAGCATTGATCCAGGGACTAGCATTGCAATCACCGGGATCTTTTCCTTTATAAAGGAGGGATCTTACAGATGGTATCAGAGCACCGTGTTGCCTGTAGGATTATGACCCTAGGATTGGAAACCACTAAGGAAATTTTTTTCAACAATTTCCACACTTGTCTTTTTCTTCTCGTAAACTTTTCTAATCTTCTTTCTCAGCTCTATTTGTAGATGAACTCCATCAACGAAGCCGTGAGGAAGGGACCACTCATGACTATGACTTTGGAATGTGAGACAGATTTCCCCAAGGCTCTCAAGGCCTCATGGTTGCCATGGGAATACATGGTGCAGCTGTGTACAAAGGTTTTCCTGTGATGGATGAAGGAGTTGAATACTGGTGGGTGCAACTTCACTTGTATAAAAACAAGGAAGACAACCACAAGGAATCAGGATTTTGCATGGTCACCAACTCAGTTATGCACACCACATTCTTTGATTCAGCAAGGGATGCAGCTTGGAAGGCCATCAAAGAGCTAGGTGATAGAATCAAGTGCAGAATGCTCAACACCCAGAATGACCTTAAGGAATAAAAGAAGCATACCCAAGAGTTAGAGGCTACCAACCAAAGTTTAAGGGAGGACATCATAGACTTAGCAATGGAGTCATGTGATCTGGATAGACAGATTGCCTCTAGGGATGCCCTGTTAGCCAACTTGGCAAGTGAGATGGGATTGTAAACGTACTTCGTTAGTTGGACCACCACACTTATCTTTATTTCCCAAAAATGATGTTTAAAATAAGTTGAACCTTGGATGTTTGTAATGGTTTCATGTATACCATGACTTGTGTGTTTTGATTTCCAAGAATATGCATGTGATGCCTTGTCTTGTGATTTATCTTTAATTGTGTTGATTCTAACTTCTTCTATATTATAAAATAGATGCCTAATGTTACTATCAGCACGGCTGAAGAGTTCAAGGCAACTCGTTTTGGCACTCGTCTTATTGAGCTCACTAGTTTGCTCAATCTCCCACTTCCTACCATCATGATGCTTCCCCTCACCAAGTTCGAGAGGAAGGACCTTTGGGGCTTCAAGGTTACTCAGCCAGGACGCTAGACTGAGCCAGCCACGGAGGCCATCACCTTCAAGCTCATGCATGATGACAAGGAGAGAGGCCTAGAGGTAGTCATGTAGGATTTGCTTGGACGCTTGATAGGGAGACACTCTCGAGAGGTTAGAGGTACTCATTTCCACGCCTTCGGTAGACGTGACGAGGATGGTGAGGCTATTGACTTTGAGGATACTGCTAGAGAGATAGCAGAGCCGATTAGTCTGTACCTCCAGGACTTAGAGGTTCTTCTTAGGCACCTAGACACTGATAGGACCAACGTCATGCTTAGCAATGACGAACTCCAGGTGCAACTTCGTGAGAAGGACAAGCTCTTCGCGGAGCAAGATGAGATAGTCAAGGAAATGGAGGCCAAGTTTGAGAGTCAGGATAGAAAGTTCAAGAGTCAAGAGAAGAGAGTCCAAGATAGGAACAAGAGGATTCGAGACATGACTGCAGAACTAGAGGCCAAGGACTTCGAGCTCGAGCATTAGCAAGGTGTGATTGAGAGGCTTCGTGCACAGAAGTGGGCTCTCAAAGCCAAAGTAGAGGCCTTGACCACCAATGTCGAGGAATACAAGACCGCAATGGAGAATGCAGGTCTTACACTTGTTGATGAGGAGGTTGATGCAGAGGAGTAGTGATGACTACTCATTTACCATGCTTTTGATTATTGAGTCGCAATGACCATCCAACATGTGGATGGCTTGCTATTAGTGTGTTTACTTTTTCAAAAACTTGTTGTCTGTGTTGTTGAACTTTTACTACTATGATGCTTGTTTGATGATTGTTATGTGATGTATTGTGCATGTTAGCATCTATGGGTATCTCATTCTTATCCTTATTGAAAACCACAGATGCCTCCCCGACGTGCCAATCCCAACCCCAACAACAACAACATCACCCTTGAGATGCAGCAGATGATGATAGCTTAGACGCAGCTGATGCAGATGATGACCACGTTCATACAGAACCAGAACAACAACAACAGCAGCAACAACAACAAAAACAATAATAATAACAACAACAATCAGAACAATCCACCGGGTTTTGACATGCTTACCAGGTTCTTAAGACTGAGGCCAGCAAAGTTCTCAGGAACTACTGATCCTATGGTGGCCAATGATTGGCTACGCTCTGTGAACAAGGATTTGGTAACTGTTGGATGTACTGATGAAGAGAAGGTCAGATTTGCAGCACACTTGTTGGAAGGACCCGCAGCTACATGGTGGGATAACTTCCAAATCACCACTCCCATTGCGGATGTGACATGGGCTATCTTTGAAGATGGTTTCCGTACTGCTCACATCTCATCTGGAGTGATGAGTTTGAAGAAGAAGGAATTTCATAACTTGAAGCAGCGCCACCGCAGCGTGGCAGAGTATATTGAGGAGTTCAACAATCTGGCGCGTTATGCACCGATGAAGTTGACACTGATGCTAAGAGGAGAGAGAAGTTTCTCGAAGGACTGAACGATGAACTGAACCTGCAGCTATCTGTGGCCTATGTCCCCACTTACCAGTCTCTTTGTGACAAGGCTACCATCTTGGAAAGCAAGATGAAACAGGTTGAAAGCAGGAAGAGAAAGCACAAGTCTGATAAGCACAGCTCGGGATCGTCTCACAAACGTTCCCATTATGATGATAGTGGGAATTCTGGATCCCACAAGCATGGAAAGTACAGCAACCACCACAACCACAACCGTCATCATGACAACAAGCATCACCGTAGTCATGACAATGACAGGTACAAAAATCACAAGAGTGGATATAAGAGCCACCACAATGGAAGTGGAAGTGGCAGTGGAAGCCAGCCTGTCAAGAAGGATCTTAGTCAGGTTGGATGTTTCAAGTGCAAGAAGATGGGGAATTATGCAAATGAATGCCCAGAAAAGAAACTTGAAGGACCCAACAAGCCCAACCCTTTTCAAAAGGGACAAGTGAACCACATTAATGTGGAGGAAATCTATGAGGAACCTGATGCTGTTGCTGGTAAGTTCAAACTCAATTCAATTCCAGCACTTGTTCTTTTTTATACTGGTGCATCACATTCATTCATATCAAAAGCATTTGTTGATAGAAATGGGTTTCCAACTGAAAACATTGGGTGTCCAATAAAAGTAAGTTCTCCCGGTGGAGATATGATAGTAAGTCTTGGATGCCGGGATCTAGTGATAGAGTTTGGAAAGCATAAGTTTCCAGTGAGTCTGATAATCCTAGATTCCCAAGGATTGGATGTAATTTTGGGAATGGATTAGATGACCAAGTATGAAGGAGTACTAGATTGTGCCAATCGTACTGTTGCACTCACAACCCCGGAAAAGAAACGGATTAGATTCAAGTCTAACTTTGAATCAAAAGGAAGTAAGCTAAATTCTCTTAAGGGGTTAGCATAGACAGTGTGCCTATTATGAGTGAATATCCAGATGTGTTTCCAGAAGAATTGCCGGGAATGCCACCAGATAGAGATGTGGAATTTCTTATTGATTTGCTACCAGGATCTGGACCAATAGCAAAGAGACCGTACAAGATGTCGGTTGATGAGTTGAAAGAACTCAAGAAACAACTTGGAGAACAATTGTAGAAAGGATTTATTCAACCAAGTTCTTCATCCTGGGGAGCACCAGTTTTGTTTGTGGAAAAGAAAGATAGAAGTCAAAGGTTATGCATAGATTACCGTTCACTCAATGAGGTGACTATCAAGAACAAGTACCCTTTGCCTAGAATCAATGACCTATTTGATCAGTTAGAAGGAGCCTGTGTGTTCTCAAAGATTGATCTCCGGTCAGGTTATTTCCAACTCAAGATAAGAGAACAAGACATACCTAAGACAGCTTTCACCACCAGGTATGGATTGTATGAGTATACCGTGATTCCATTTGGTTTGACCAATGCACCAGCTTATTTCATGAACATGATGAACAAGGTGTTCATGGTGTTCCTTGAAAAGTTTGTTGTCGTATCCGTTTATGACATTTTGATCTACTCCAAGAGCAAAGAAGAGCATGAAGGACATTTGCGTTTGATACTTGAGAAGCTTAGAGAGCATAAACTGTATGCCAAATTCAGCAAGTGTGAGTTTTGGTTGAATGAAGTTGGATTTCTTGGACACGTTGTGTCAGGAGATGGTGTAGCAGTTGATCCTGCTAAAGTTTCAGCTGTAACTGAATGGGAATCTCCTAAGTCAGTGAAAGAGGTTCGTAGTTTCCTTGGCTTGGCAGGATACTACAGAAGGTTCATTGAGAATTTCTCCAAGATAGCTAAGCCAGAGCTACTAAATAAAGACAAGAAATTTGCTTGGTCTGAGGGATGTGAACTCAGTTTTCAAGAATTGAAGAAGAGACTAGTGACAGCACCAGTCTTATGTCTGCCAGATTTGGAGAAAGAATTCAAAGTGTATTGTGATGCATCTCATCATGGATTAGGTGCAGTACTAATGCAAGAAGGGAAAGTTGTGGCTTATGCCTCGAGACAACTCAAAACTCATGAGGTAAATTACCCTACTCATGATTTAGATTTAGCCTCTGTTGTCCATGCACTCAAAACATGGAGACACTACCTTTTGGGAAAGCGATGTGAAGTGTTCACAGATCACAAGAGTTTGAAGTATATCTTCACCCAGAAAGAAATTAACATGAGACAAAGAAGATGGCTAGAACTCATCAAGGACTATGACTTGAGTCTGCAATACCACCCCGGTAAAGCAAATGTTGTAACAGATGCTCTGAGCCGTAAAGTTTTTATGAATGGCCTTACTAAGGGAGAATTGCCAGACGATCTGTGTGCCCAGTTTAGAGATCTCAGATTGGAGATTGTGCCTGAAGGACATCTCATGTCATTGGATGTTCAACCCACTTTGTTGGAAAAAATCAAAGAAGCCCAAAAGACAGATAAGGAAATTGAAGAGATTAAGGAAAAGATTGGCAAGGGAAAAGCCAAAGGATTCTATGAAAGATGAACAGGGTACTTTATGGCATGGAAAACGTATCTGTGTTCCACAAGATCCGGAACTTTGGAAATTGATTTTACAAGAGGAACACAACTCACCGTATTCCATTCATCCGGGTAACACCAAAATGTACATGGATATGAAAGAAATATTTTGGTGGAATAATCTCAAGAAGGACATCGCCGAACATATTGCTTTGTGTGATGTATGTAGCAGAGTGAAAGGGGAACATCAGAAACCAGTAGGATTGTTACAACCACTACCTATCCCTGATTGGAAGTGGGACAACATTGGCACGGATTTCATTACCGGAATACCAAGGACCCGGTCAGGATATGATTCTATTTGGGTAGTAGTGGATCGCTTAACTAAAGTGGCCCATTTTATACTCGTGAAGATAACCTATACAAGTGCTAAGTTAGCCAAAATCTATATGAGTAGGATTATATGTCTACATGGAGTACCCAAGAGTATTGTGTCTGATAGGGGAACTCAATTCACTTCTCATTTTTGGAGGCAACTACATGAGTCATTGGGAACGAGGTTGGAATTGAGCACTGCATTTCATCCACAGACTGATGGACAAACAGAAAGGACCAACCAGATTCTTGAAGATATGTTGAGGGCATGTGCCCTAGACTATGGAGCCAGTTGGGACGAAAGTCTGCCTTACGCAGAATTCTCTTACAATAATAGCTATCAAGCCAGTATTGAGATGGCACCATTTGAATTTCTCTATGGGAGAAAGTGTACCACCCCATTGCTATGGAATGGTGTAGGAGAAAGAAGTTTGTTCGGACCAGAACTGATCAAAGAGGCTGAAGAGAAAGTCAAGCTAGTTAAGGACAGATTGAAGATAGCACAGTCCCGACAAAAGAGCTACGTAGATCCTAAGCGTAGGGAAGTCACCTATGAAGTGGGTGATAGAGCTTATCTTAGAGTGTCACCAATTCATGGAGTGAAGAGATTTGGTGTCAAGGGTAAATTGGCCCCAAGGTATGTTGGACCATTCAAGATTCTGAGTCGTAAAGGAGAAGTAGCTTATGAGATTGAATTGCCAGAATCATTGTCTGCCGTTCACAATGTGTTTCATGTGAGTCAGCTTAAGAAATGCCATCCAGAAATGTAAGAGACTTCTTTGAAGGATACTATACCTTTGGAAGAGGTCCAATTGGAGAGTGACCTCACTTATGAGGAGAAACCTATCAAGATTCTTGAGACTACAGAAAGAGTTACTCGGACTAAGACTATCAAATTCTGCAAAGTTCAATGGAACCATCATTCCGAAGAAGAAGCAACATGGGAAAGAGAAGATGATCTTAGGAAAGACCACCCTCACCTATTTGCTAGCCAACCCGAATCTCGAGGGCAAGATTCACCTTAAGGGGGTTAGATTTGTAACATCCCTAAAATCATGTTTTCAAAGATTGCATATCATTCATGCATGCATATCATTTAGGGATCATTTTCCAACTCATTTCAAGAAAACAGAAGCACTTAGTGCTATTATTTTATGTGAACAAACATTAATCAAATGCCACTCTCAATTGAGAGCATAATTGTTTTAAACCAAGATTTGTTTGCTCTCATGTTGTTCGGGTTAAGTGTTAAAGCTTGGACAAAAATTTCCAAAACAAATATGATTTAAAACCATTTTCAAATCTTCAGCAAACCATGTGCTAAGGCACTGTTATTTTAAAAATCTTCAAAGGACCATGCAAGTCCAGCAAGGCAGCATGGTTTAATACTCAAAATTATACAAGATTCATTTTATAAAAGGCTAGAAAGGTTTGGAATTCAAATGATTTTGAATTCATATGAAAAGGGTTTCCTGAAAATCAAATTAGAAAAAGAAAAAGAGATAAGAAATGGAAAAGGGCCGGCGCCAGACTTTCAGCCCAGCAGCAGACCTAGCCCACTAAGCCCACCCAGGGTTTTTCCCTCCTTCTCTCAAGCGGCGCATACTTACCCCGCGCCCACTGACTGGTGGACCCAAATGCCACACGAGCATCGTCCCCGAGCCACTCACCCCACGACCCCGTCGACGTCGACGTTAACTCCATTACTACCGCGATTGATGCAGGATTAATTTCTGGCGTTTCTTCGCGTGATCCCCGCCTCTACTCCGGCTATAATACCCTCTCCTCACCCCGCATCTTTCCCCTAGCTCACCACACTCACCTCGCCACCAGTGCTTGCAATCGAGCCTCGAACCCCGACACCGGCTCGGCGACCGATTCCGGTGAGCACCGTCCGCCCCCTGTCTCTGCTTCATGCGAGCGTGTTCAGCATGTCCTTGCGCATCTTATCATGCCTTCCTTTTTCTCTGTATTGTCCTAGAGTGTCGTCACCGTCCACCTCTGGAAGCAACCGAAGCTCAGCGCAACTCCGGCGACCCCTCCTGGTAGTTCCCGACCACCCCTTCATCCCTTTTTGATACTCACTTGTTCGCCAGGCTTGTGCGCATCTAACAGCATCTCTGGTTTGTCTTAGCGCGCACCAGAACCTCGCCCCCGACGACTCCAGAGCTTTCCCGACGACAGGCTCCACTCCGGCGAGCGATAGCAGCCAGATCCGAGCGCCCCTGTCCCTCCCTCGACCACCTTGAGCTTCACTGCAGCCCGCGAACACGGTAACCACCTACACCCCTCCCCGCGTGATCTAAATCGCCAGCAACACCTCTGACAAAGCCGCGCTGCCGCATCGCCGCCGCTAGCGCCGCCCGTCTGTGGTCGTTTGATCCGTGGCCGTAGGATCTAGATCCAGCGAGTAGAATTAGATCTGTAGGAAAGAGGTAAGGAGAAGATCTGACCGTGCGATTTAAATTAGATCTGGCGGTCCACGTTAGCCGATCCACGCGAATCGGTATCAACCAATCAGAACACGCCGCGTGTCTGTAGGTTTGATTTAAAATCAGAATTTAGATCTATTAGATGTTTAAACTTGAAAAATTCATAACTTTTGATTCCCATGTCCAAATTTGACAAATTTTATATCATTGGAATCAGGAGAGAAAAACCTTTCTGTTTATGCAATGTGTTTAATGTTTTGCCTCTGTTAAAATGATTGTTTTTGCAGAAATATTTGTAGACATAATTTGGGTATAGTAATTATTTGAAAAATGTTATGTTATTCAAATAAAGTTTATTTGGCTTGTTTTGAACTTGTTTATGATTCAGTACTGTGCACGTGTCTTGTTTGGTGTAGGAAATCATCACATGGCATTTTTGCATGCATTCATATATTTTTGCTTGTTTATATTTTGTGTGTGATTTGGTGCCATTATTTTATGTGTAGATTTTGGTGCAAATAGTGATTGTGATTGTGAGGATTGTTGCTACTCCCCAAACTACCAAGGCAAGTGGTACTTCATGATTTTAATTCCTATGTTTTCAACTATGCACTAGAAATATTTTGCTAGACTTGCATGAATATTTTTGATCTATATGCT
This sequence comes from Avena longiglumis, assembly GCA_030063025.1. NCBI lineage: Eukaryota > Viridiplantae > Streptophyta > Magnoliopsida > Poales > Poaceae > Avena > Avena longiglumis. Next base: position 33,511,586 of record CP125979.1, read on the forward strand.
ATGCTTGGGAAATCCTAGTAGTTGTAGAATTGCTAGAAATTTCTAAGTTAAGATACTTATCAATGCCATGCTTAGCCTAGATAATAGCAACCAAGGGTGGTTATATATTCATGCTATGAGAAAATATTTCTAAGTCTCTAGACTTGTGTTTTGTTTAATAAAACAACTAAGTGAATGAAACACCTGGGTGGAATGGAAAGAATGATTTGTGTTGAGTGGTTACACAAGGCCCATTTCTATGGTTTACCTTGTGTATCTCACTTGTGGAAAGCCACCCAGGAACAAAGGGATTTGAGATGCCATATGTTAAGAAGCTTCTAGTGCAGCCACATGGCAATATGGGCTCTGCCTGGATCACATAGGCTGCAATAACTTAGCCATTTGGATAGTTGGTGGTAGTGGGATGATAGGTTGGAGCACGTCCATTTGGTCTAAGGGAAGGCTTCTGAAAGGTCCTGTCTTGGTGAAAATCAAGTCTTGTGGGGAAAGTGCACAACCTCTGCAGATGGAAGAATCTAAGTACTTACCCATGTCCCTGGTATAGGACAACTTGAGCATCAAGACATGGAAGCTATCAAGAATCTCCTCATCCCAATTTCTAAGTAAAAACTTGTGGTTGAACAAGGGTGAAGGTTCACCAATTTCTATTGGTGATTCCTTGGGAAAGTTTTATCAAAGAAAAACTTAGTGCTTTCAACTAATAGGCAAAACCTATTTTGAGCAAGGCAAGCCTAATCTACACTTAGCCAAATGCATATTGTAACTAGATGTCAATATTATTCTAAGATATCACTTGCCAATACTATTCCAATGTATTGACCCACTGTGGCTGTAACTTGTGATGTTGCAGGTTATTCTGATGGTGATTAGGGGTTATGAGTCTACACTCAACATGTTTGCATGTGGCACATGAAGATGAAGACTTATTTATCTTATTATATATTTGAACTCTTGTATTAGGCCTGTGGCCATGGAGTTTGTAAAAGACTATGTTTGTCTCTGGAATGATATGTAATAATGACCTTTGTTTTTGTGTACTTCATCTTAAACTGTGGATGCTAGCATTGATCCAGGGACTAGCATTGCAATCACAGGGATCTTTTTCTTTATAAAGGAGGGATCTTACAGCTACTAGCCGGTTCCTCTCGAATTTCTTCAAGCTGCACCGTGCTCCCACTTACTCCCCGACTGAGAAACTCTTTCTCAAGGAAGACACTGTTCCGAGCGACAAACAATTTGCCCTCTTCTCGGTTGTAGAAGTAGTAACCCAAGGTTTCCCTCGGATACCCCACGAAAATACACTTATCCGACTTGGCTGTAAGCTTGTCCGACTGAAGTCGCTTGACAAATGCTTCACAACCCCAAATCTTAATAAAAGACAAACTCGGCTTTTTGCCTGTCCACATCTCGTGCGGTGTCTTATCTACCGACATTGATGGTACTCTGTTTAGTGTGAACGCCGCTGTTTCTAGACAATAACCCCAAAATGATAAAGGCAGATCTGTCTGACTCATCATTGACCGTACCATGTCCAACAAGGTCCGATTCCGCCTTTCCGAAACACCGTTCCTTTGTGGCATTCCTGGCGGAGTAAGTTGAGGAACTATTCCACAACTTTTCAGATGGTCATCAATTTCATGGCTCATGTACTCGCCTCCTCGGTCCGACCAAAGAAACTTTATTTTGTTGCCGAGTTGATTCTATGCTTCATTCTGGAATTCTTTGAACTTTTCAAAAGCTTCCGACTTATGTTTCATCAAGTAGATATATCCATACCTACTCAAATCATCAGTGAAGGTAATGAAGTACTCATAACCACCCATGGCTGTCGTGCTCATTGGTCCACATACATCACTATGTACTAGTCCCAACAAGTCGGACGCCCTTTCACAACTCTTTGCAAAAGGTGTCTTGGTCATTTTGCCGAGTAGGCAAGATTCGTATGTCTCGAACGACTCCAAGTCGAACGAAGTTAGGAGTCCATCATCATGGAGCTTCTTCATGCGTTTCCAACTTATATGACCAAGCCGATAGTGCCAAAAGTAAGTCATATTCAGATCATTTGGTTTCAACCTTTTAACATTTATGTTATAAAACGTCTCACCATCAAGTTTCAAAATAAATAACCCGTCTTGGACGGGTGCAAAGCCGTGAAACATATCATTCAAATACAAAGAACAACCATTATTCTTGATATTCGACTCATAGCCTTGCCTCATCAAACATGAAGCAGAAATAATGTTTCGACTGAGCACTGGAACATAATAACAATTACTCCCTCCGTTTACAATTAGATCGCGTTCTAGGTTTAGTCAAATTCAAACTTTTTGAAGTTTGACCACATATTAGAGAAAATATAAAAATATCTACAATGTAAAACCTATAGTATTATAATCTTCATAAACTATATTTTCACAATATATGCATTTGATATCATGAATATAGATATTTTTCCATGTGCTTTTGGTCAAAGTTGACAATGTTTGACCCTTACAATTCCTAGAATGCGAACTATTAAAAAACAGAGGGAGTATTCAGTTCCATAATGAATCCGGAAGGTAAATGAAGTTGCATCGTGCCGACTTCCAACGCAGCAACTCTTGCTTTGTTGCCGACTCGAATATCAACCTCGCCTCTTGATACGCTCCTAGTTCTTACCAGTCCCTACAACGAGTTGCAGATGTGAATAACTGATCCGGTATCATATACCCAAGAACTATTAGGTGCATCAGCAAGATATATGTCTATAACATTGCAAACAAGTGTACCTGAGTCGGAAGTCATACCTCCACTCTTGGCTTTGTCGGCCAAGTACTTGTTGCAGTTCCTCTTCGGGCCATCCGCCTTTGGTAGAAGCAAGTGGATTCGAGGAAGCGCTTGGGACCGGGTCCGAGCACCTTTCTCCCGACTTAGCCTTCTTCTTAGTCCAAGAACTCTTCTTGAACTTAGCCTTATTCTCGCACCATCAACACTTGATGCCCTTCTTGAGATCCGCCTCGCTTGCTTGAGCATCCCATGAAATTGTGAGCTTCTTATCCATACCATGCATGTGGTAGTTCAAATGAACTTCCCATATGCACTAGGAAGAGTTCAGAATTATATCCGTAGCGAACTCTTCGCTTATGGGGTAGCCAAGCCTCTCTAGAGACTGCACGTAACCAACCATTTTGATCACATGCGGACTCAGTGGATCACCATCCTTAAGCTGGCAACTCAGCAAAGTCTGAGAGACTTGATACCTCTCAGTCTTCTTTGAGCACTGAACATACTTTTGAGGCTTTCGATCATATCGTAGGCCTCAACATGCTCGAACTGCTTTTGCAAGTCCGGTTCCATGTGATCAAGCATAAGACAGCTAATATTTGTGGACTCATCCTTAGCCCGACGGTAGGCATTGGTGGCAGCGACACTCGCATTCTCATCTGGCTCATCTGGAAGTGGGTTGTCTAGGACATGGTCCTTCTTTTCTTGTTTGAGAACAATTCTCAGATTTCGATACCAGTTGGTAAAATTAGTGTCATTCAGTTTATCTTTCTCAAGGATAGTTCTCAACGCAAAACCGGATATCTGAGAGTGACTGCTACTTGGTGCCATGATCTAGAACAGAAAATATGCAAAACACTTAAGACATGTATTCATAAAAGAGCAAGCATATTAAACATTTTAATATTTTATGCTCCCACTAGAACCAACAACCCTCCGATGGTTGCTTAGTGATTCAGGATCCTAAATAAGCAACTCGGCTAGTGTGCTTTAGCATCACCGCTAGCCGCCAAGTGATCTAGGTAGACAACTCCTTGTCAATCGCATCTCATGCGACTCCTGTTGGACGGGTGGCATCACATGCCCCGACTCCCATCCGACTTTTCCCCGAGTCCCACAACCGTTGTGATAGACCCGTCTAGCTTACCGAGTGTTTCCGCAGTAAGAGTCCGACTCGAACCCACCTAGTCGGAAAGAATTGGCAGCACCTCAATTTTATGAGCCCACTACCAAAAATGTCAACTTGTGATGGTGCAAACACTGGCGGGAAAACCGACTAGACCTTCTTTGAGGGATTAAATTTTACCGACTATCTAATAGAGGTAAAACAGAGACATAACAATAACACAAAATAAAGCAATTATAATGTGAAATGGTATGGCTCTCTTCATGGCGATCTCCATCTCCACAAAGCCTGTAATCCGACTCGTGCCAACTCTTGTCACTTGCCGTCTTACTCCATGTCGCCGACATGTACAACGCATTGCATGCCTTCCGGGTTCTCCAAACAACTACACTAGATTAGTAAAGTAAATTACATAGAGAATCCGACACGCAGATTGTTATACAATAAAATGACAGCACCTAGGCTCCAGCCGGCTGACAAAAACCGTGATTCGCAGATCACGTATGGATTACACACATACATCACATGCACATGAACCATACCATTCACAACTTCCTGCAAAAACAAGTTATGCATAGATACAATATCTACCGGCGTTGTGAAACTCGCAATGACATCTAAGGCGCTACGACAGGGCGAAGCCGGCGGTCCGGCCATGGATTCCGACCATTGTTCCGATTCGATCAAACTTTTTGATCTTCGATCACCGCCTCTGGATTTACGTGTCACAGTCTACCCCGATGGAGGAAGCCGACCGGTACGGGTATGTCGTTCCACGACCTCAGCAGTATGATCACGGAAATCAGATCTACCATTCCCTGAGTATAGTTGATCCAATCAACTTCGTACAAAACCGATCTATCTCATAGATCGACCACCAAACAGCACATAGATCTCATCTACAGCCAACCGCATATCACATATGCGAGATCTCGAGCCTAAAACCAGAAGCTATCGCTCTGATACCACTGTTGCACCACGCGGAGATAAAACAAAATTTTTCCTCTAACATGGTGATCCCAAGATCCAGCTGAGGTAGAAGGCCACGAGGTTTACCACTAGACGCGCGGTTGCGATTCGATGAAGCGCGTCGGTTGATGCATGATCCTCACGATCCGATCGTCTGGTGTTGATCGCACACCTCTTTGGTATCCACATTACAAGGAGCACCGGCGTGAATCGCTAGGTTAGATTACGGCGGGACTCTTTGTGGAGCTAGGGTTTCCAACACATGGAATGACCTAAGCGAACAACGATTAACCTTTATGGGTTACGGTGCTCCACTATATATAGGGAGTGAGCGTGGGCTCGCTTTCGTGACCCATTCACTAAAGCCCATATAACACTAGTCACCGTGAGTCCAACTCCTAACTCAATCCTAATCCGGTTTAGGTCCAACCCAACCAGATTATATATTGATCCAATCCGAACTTGCTCCGCTCTTAAGTGTGTGACCCTTGAGCTCATGGCTACTTGGACACGATTGAGTCCGACTCTCAACCGATCGATGGCGGCTCCTAGCGTCTTGACTCCCAAGTACCAAAGAGTCATGACGACTTGCCTTTCCAATGCGACTTACGTCCGAGTCCCTTTTGCCTCACGATATACCTTGTCAGACTATAGGCGAATAATTGTCATCCCTTAAATAGTCCGACTCTCTTCTCGATCCGAGATAAGTGATTCACCTGACTAACTCTTAGTCGATCGCATTGGTTAACACTTAACCGAGTCATGCATGGCCATGCTTTTCGAATCATATCTCACGAGAGGGCCCAGAGAATATCTCTCCAAGTGGAGGGGCAAAATCCCATCTTGGTTATTCATATCACGCAGCTTCATTCTCAGTCGACCCGAACTCTGCCTTTATAACTGCCCAGTTACAGATCAGCGTTTGACAGAACCTAAGTCGGTGATCCTCAACTCGGACTATGCAATAACCTCAGGTCTAATGATTACATTGATTGAGATATACAAATGACAACTAGTTTGTTGTACCTCAATATGGGTCAATCCGACTCGCTAAACTCTTTAGCTGAATCTGTGTAAGTTCGAATAGCATCTCCATGCCCATGACAAGTGGAACCGAGTCATCAAGCCAAATTTCACATTGGTCTAAGTTGTGTGTCCAGCACAACCTCAATGACCAAGGATATTTAGTACAAACAACATGAATGCATAGTTCCACAACCGAATCACATATTCAGTGATACACATCAGATGTTTATACAAGGACTACTTAATATCTTTATGAATACAATGGGAAATCTCATCATACATGATTGCCTCTAGGGCATATTCCCAACAGTCATTCACTTGCTGATCTCAAGCTCGCATAGATGATCCTTCCGGTAAGTTACGGCGCTTCATGATCACACCGTTCGATTTTCGATGAAGACCTTCCTCTCCCTTGTTCTAGTAGGCAGCGGAGGTTGTAGTTCTCTCCTCGCGATTCCGGTAGCACGACGACGTGGTAACGAAAGTAGAGGGAAGATCCTGTATGGCTTCACCTAAGCCGGAGTGGGTTATGGTGGAGAAATAGGGTTTCCCCGACGATCTAGGGTTTAGAAGCCAGAGAGGAGGAGGCGGATCCAGCGGCGACTAGAGCAGCGATGGCGAGCTGGTGGCGGCACGGTGGAGGCGCTGGGCGGCGGCGGCAGGGGCGCAGCGACGGTGTTGGGAGGGGATGGTTGTGTTGTGCTCTTTGGGCACCCCCCTCCCCTCTATTTATGAGAGGAAGGGGCAGCTTGGGAGAGGGGAGTTTGATTCCTACACCAACTCCCTCTCCTACTAGACACGTGGTGGAGGGAGAGAAGGATTCTCTCCTTCCTCCACCAGGAAACATTGTCCCATTTGACTTTTCAAACTTGCCTTTTGACTTTCAATTTCGAAGTTTAATTTCTTTCTTTTAAATGCCCAGCCAAGTGACCTAGGACATGATGCAATCATTCCACTTAGTCATGACACATTCATGTACTCTTCCCCTTCCGGTTCGGTGAACCTTCTAGACCCTTCTAGATCATTCTAGTGAAAACACCGGAATCATTCCCGAACTCTGGAATTGGACTTCCCTTATATGAATCTTATTCTCCGGACCATTCCGGATCTCCTCGTGATATCCAGGTCCCATCCGAGACTCCAAACAACATTCTGTCTTCCTACTTACATTCCATATCTACTAAACAACATTGAATCCTTAAGTGTGTCTCCCTACGGTTCGTGAATTATGCAGACATGACCGAGACTCATCTCCGATCAATAACCAATAGAGGAATCTGGAAATTCATATGGCTCCCACATATTTCTACGATTACTTTGCGAGCGAATGAAACATTTACATACGATAACAATTTCTCTTTGTCTCGCGATATTTTACTTATCCGAGGTCTGATCGTCGGTATCTCTGCATACCTAGTTCAACCTTGTTACTGATAAGTACTCTTTACTCGTTCTTGTGGTATGTGATCCCTTGTGATCTAGTCACATGCTTGCAAGCTAATTGGATGACATTCCACCGGGAGGGCCTAGAGTATATCTATCCGTCATATGGATGGATAAATCCCACTCTTGATCCATGTGCCTCAACACATACTTTCCGAACACTCAATGCCACCTTTATAACCACCCAGTTATAAAGTGATGTTTGATGTCATCAAAGCATCCTTCTGGTGATGGTGATTAGCATGATCTCATGGTCGAAGGAATTAGGTTACTATGTATCAGAAATCTTATAGCAAGTGAACTATATTAAATGACTTGATCTTTATGCTACGCTTAACTATAGGAGTATGTCCATCACATCATTCTCCTAATGATATGACCCTATTGTTAATAACATCTTAATGTTCATGATCAGGAAACTATGATCATATATTAACCAACAAGCTAGTTTAACAAGAGGCTTTACTAGGGACTCTTTTATGTTTACAAATCACACAAGTATTAATGTTTCTGGTTAATACAATTATAGCATGGTATGTGAACATTTATCATAAGCATGAAGATATGATAATAACCACTTTATTATTGCCTCTTGGACATATCTCCAACAATGTGGACATTGAAAGAAGGCGTCCAGTGCAGTAGATGTTACACACGGGTCACTGGATCCTAGTACTTAGTACTGATGTGTCTATCAGCCAGGACACAATTGCACTGCCCCATGAACAAGTCTCCAGACAAAAAATCACTTTTGTTGAAGTTTTCAACGACCAAACTACATACCAGACTGTGGATTAATTTCAGAAGTACCTTGTCCATTTGTTCTAAGAAGTTTCCTGTCATGTTGATGATCCCATCCGGTATAATAGGCAGACCCAACAGAGAAGATGCCATTCTTTGTATTATTCCATGACATAAAATCATCCATCGTCCATATAACAAGTGGTATCTTTAGAATCCGATTGACGTCTTGTCGTGGGAATGGTCACGGCAGATGCTGCAATCGGCAGCGAGTAGTAGAACGAGGGGCAAGGGCGGCCAGCCATCTGCGGTGCGAGATGAGGGCAAAGACACAGGGTTTTACCCAGGTTCGGCCTCCGGAAGGTAAAGACCTACTCTGCTAGATTGTATTATGAAGGTGGTACAATGGGCAAGCTCGTGGCTAGTCGCTTGGGTGTATGATGGGCGTATCTCTACCGCCCTACAGGGAGGTTTATATAAGCTCACCCCTAGGGTTTACATATCTCAACCGATTGATTAAATCTTGATTGCTCGTTTAACCTAATCCGAGGCCTATCTACTACTTTGGGCCTTGACTTCGATCGCTTGGATCCACGCCAGCCTTGATCGATCGCCGTCTGCGATCCACTCGCGGGTCTTGGGCGATCGGAAGCGTCTGCTGGGTATACCCGGTGGCGCATCCCCATCGATAGTCCCCGAGGCCGTCGTCGATTTGGCGTGGTGGCTCTTGGCGATCGGGCATCTGACGCTGAGTAGACATCCGGTCGAATCGTTGGCGGGCTCTGTATAAAGAAAAAACTAATCATTACTTTCGTGGCTTTGGCGAGTCGGTCGGGCTCTTGTCATAGTGAACGGGTCGGCGAGCAGTGGCTGAGTTGGACCGTTAAACATGGTCAAACTAGCCGTTGGGGTAATCCAACGGTAACTTTCGGCGTAATCACCGCGTAGTAATGGCTCCCTGATTTGGCGGGTAACAACCGCTATATAAGGGGAATGGCAGGCGACCATAGAACCACCTTCTCACCATTTCCTCCGATTGCACTTTTCCTCCCTTCGCATCGCGACAACCGACTGAAATCCTCAGGCCCCCACAAATCTTTCCGCCATGGCCCTCTCCACGAACCTTGGGGCAGATCTAAGTGCGAGGGCACAACTTCCTTTGAGGAGGGATCTTGAGCCGGTTGGCGCATCCTCGCGCCGGAGAGGTGACCCGAACCCGCGAGAGAGGGAATTCATCTGCTTCACCAGCCATCTTGAACGGGGGCTAGGGTTCCCCACGTCCCTGTTCTTCCGGCGCTTCTACAAATACTATGGGATCCAGCCATCTGATCTGGGTCCCCACAGCATCGAGCAGCTCGCCATCTTTGTGGCGTTCTGCGAGTGCTACTTGGGCTACCGGCCCTACTTCCCTCTATGGCAAGATCTGTTCCACGGACGGATCAGCCAAGAAGCGGCGGCCCAATGCTTGCGTGGCGGCCTAACCTTCGGTGAAGTCGAAGGCTTCATTCTTCAACTTGATGCTGCCAGCGCCAAAAGCGTGGAAGAAGTCGTGGTTCTATGTTGCGGCGACCGGAGGCGGGCAGCGATCATGATACTCCAACCGTCCGAGCCGTCGTCTCCAAGTCGGCAAGTTCCCCAACGACCAGCGGATGGTCGTTGACGAAATGCTCCAGACCATCCATGCGAAGAAGAAGGGCCTCCAGACGATCAACCTATACAACTGCTGGCTCGGGCGGCGGCTCGTCCCTCTGGCTCGACGCGACCATTATATGTACCGGTACACGGGTCGGGAAGACTCGACGAAGGCCTGCCTCGCCGAATGGAAGCTGGAGGACTACATCCCAGCACTGAAGAAGATCACCCAGACAGTGTACCTGGACGCACAAGCTAGGGTCGCCCCTTACACCGCAAAGCGTCCAACCCCAACGGTAATCACCTCGCTTCATTCGCAGTCACAGTTCTTGCAGTCGCGGTAATTCTAATTTCACCTTGCGTCCTTTGCAGCTGTTCCAAGTAGTGGAAGGATGGCTCCCGCCTTCGGACAACGAGAATTCGAGCTCGTTCGCCCAGGACATGGGCGGGTTGCCTCCCGCCAAAGGCGAATCCGGGAGCGACGAGATCAATGACGACGACGAGTCCGAGAAGGAGGTCGCCCCACTGGTTCGCAAGACCCGCGGGCAGCGACAACGTGAGCTTGAGGCGAGTAAAAGCCTCGAGCGTCACGATGACGATGACGAACTTCCGGAGACCACCTCGCGCCGCCAGGCCACTCCGTCGAAGAAGAAGAAGAAAGAGAAAGAGGCAAAGGCCCCTCCGAAGAGGAAGACGAAGCCCGGCTGCTCGCCACCCGCACTTTCGGCGGCGTTCAGCCCGGCCAGCCAGGGCGAAGCCGCCGGCAACGGCCGTCTTTGAACCGCCGCCGTCGAGGTGCCAGCGATGCCTCCGCCATTCGCCGCGATCTCTGGGCTGGGGATGCTCGGCTGCCGGCTAAGCCTCCAGGAGGCTCTGCGAAGATATCCTGAGGCTCCGGTTGCGGCCTCGGCAGCGAAGAAGTCGTCCGTGTCTTGGGCACGCGACGCCCGAGATGGGACTCCGCCAACGGGCCTGGAGAGAAGCCCGGCCTCCGCGGGGCTACGTTTTATTCGATCGCCAAGTGAGTACCCTCACCCTCCTTTGTCTTCCATAACAGCTTGAATTATCTTTGCTTACGATTGATGTACGGGGACGGAGTGAAGAGGATGGGCCACCCGACCGTGGCTAAGGTGCCGTCCGTCGCCAGCGAGGAGGATCCTTCCCGTAAGAGGAAGGCGGACGAGGTCGTCGCCCCTACGGATGGCAGGAAGAAGGCCAAGGGTGATGATGTCGTCACGATTTCTGACGACACGGCGGTCGCGCCAACGGATCCCGCAACAGAGGCAGCCGCATCCACGAAGGAGGGCGCTCCCTCGCCTGGAACGGCCGAGCCGACCTCCTTTGGGGCGGGTGCCTCCATCGCGACTTTCCCGCGCTTCATGGCCAAAGCGGCTGCGGCGAGTGGAACTTCACCCTCGAGCCGGGCACCTGGGGTCGTCGATGCGGAAGTCGACCAGCGTCGTGGGTATACGCCGGCCCTCCTCGCGTCCGTGGATGCGATACAACTTCATGGCATGCTTGGCGCAGCCATCCAGGTATGTCCAGTCCCCGAGGATCAGGTCGATGTTTTGCAGCGGTCTGATCCTTTTGGCATATAATTTGTTATTTTGCGCGTCCAGTCCCCGAGTGCGCACTCGCTGAATTTCAGCGGGTGGGCACTTAGGAAGTTTTTGATTGCCAGTCCCCGAGTGCGCACTCGCTGAATTTCAGCGGGTGGGCACTTAGGAAGTTTTTTGATTGCCAGTCCCCGAGTGCGCACTCGCTGAATTTCAGCGGGTGGGCACTTAGGATGTTGCTTTAATTAACTGTTTGAACGATGTGCAGGGTCTGCAACGTGAATCAGCTGACCGATTGGCAGCGAAGCACCGCGCGGAGAAGGAACTGGCAGCCGTCCAAGAGGTGAATAGGGGGCTTCAGGCAGTTGCCACGAAGGCGGAGGAAGCTCGCCAGGGACTTGTCCCCGCGGGTGAATTGGCGGCAGCGCAATCGGCTTTGAGCTCGGCTGAAAAGCGGATCGCCGATCTCGAGCGCGAGCTGCGGGAAGCGAAGGAAGAAGCGAGCTCGGCTGATGGACGAGCCAAGGCCGCCATTACAGCCGCCGAAGAAGATCGTAAAGTGTCGGATGCCCTTGTTGCTGGGCTTCAGGACGATCATACTGTGCTTCAACGCTTCATCACGGATCTCGCCCGCCCGCTGATTGGTAAGTGCAGTTGTCTCTGCCAGTATCTTGTGCTTTTTTGTGATGTCCATCGTACTCACTGTTGTCTTCTACTCGTAGGTCGCATCATTGATAGCGCGGAAGAGGCGAGCTCGTTCGACGCGCGGCAGTGTGTGGGCATGCTCGTTGACTCGGCGACGTTGTCGGCAACATGCATCCGAGCCTACCTCCAGGAGATATCACCCACGGAGGTGATTCCCAGCGACCTCGTCGAGGTGTGGAAGTACTTGGAGAAGGTTCCCTCGGTTGTTGAACTCATGACGCGGTTGGCGTTTCGACGCGGAGCAGCAACGACGCTGAGCCTTGGACTTGCTCACTTCCCAGAGGACTTGAATCGGCGGCGTGTGGCGGCTACCCGCCGTCGGCGCGGTGGAGCTTTCGAGGTTCTCAAGTTGACGGACGGCGCGGTGTACTCGGAGCATGTACGGGCAATGGGCGACCTCCTTCCGTACCAGAGACGGTCGTCGCGCCAGCGACCTGACGCGACCGGGATTTCAAGGTCGAGCAGCCTTTCGCGGCGATGGCGGGTGAGCCGACGACGTACCGTCAAACCCATACACGTTCATTCACGATCGCGGAAGTTGGCGAGTCGTCGTCGAAGCCTGCAGAATAGGGTAGTTTGCCCTGAGGCGTTAGTAGCAGGTCTGCCGTATGGGCATATTTTGTAATGTGAGACAATGCGACATGCTTTTGAATGAGACATCGTGTCTGTGTTGGAATTTGTCATGTGTTTTGTGATTGTGGTTTGAACGAGTCCCCGAGCACGTCCGCCCTTTTGTGGGGTTTACCTCATGTATGATATGTTTGTTGTTTTTGAATGTTTTGTTATTGTGGTCTACTCGCCCGAAATCGAAGAGCCAGTCGCAGGGCGACTCCCTTGAACGCTCTATACTTCTCCGTTTTCCCCTTGTGAACGGGGTGGTGGCCGAGTCCCGGCGTGATACTTGGTTGTTCTAGGCGCGACTCGAGGTGGTTGAGGACTTGGCGTTGGTTTGGCGCATCACTCCTGCCTGCCCGTTGGGTCGATCGCGTGTGTCTGGGCATGCTCTTACTTGGCGTTTTCCCGAGCCGCTCGCGATGAACGTCGTCGATCCCAGTGTGGTACTTAGCCGTTCGAGTCGCTATCGAGGATGCGGAGGACCATGGTCGCCGTAAGAAGCGGCGCTTGTCTTGGCTCATAAAGCCAGTCGGGCTAGGCGACTCCAATGGGGCTCCGGGTAGGCGTTTTTCATGGACGATGCAAGACCTGAGGTTACTCAGTGCTCTTGCACCGCACTACTTAGCCGTGCCGATCGCTGTACCAAAGGTTGACTTCTGCGATTAGCTGGGCACTGTTATTACGACTGCGAGTGGCACAAGATATGGAGAGTAGTCACAATTTGCAGTAACCGGTTCTTTTTATTTCATAGCGACTGGAGAGTACATATGTGGGGTTCTAGGGGTAGAACTTCCGTAGAAGGTTTACATTCCATGGTCGCTTGACGTCGAGTTCGCCGTCCCCGCGGACGTCGATGAGGTAGTAGGCGTCATTGCCAAGTACTCGCCCAATGGCGAATGGTCCCTCCCACGGAGGGGAGAGCTTGTGCATGCCCTTCTTGTCCTGGATGAGGCGCAACACCAGGTCGCCTTCCTGGAAGGTGCGAGTTTTCACCCGCCGGCCGTGGTAGCGGCGGAGTCCCTGCTGGTTGATGGCGGTGCGTGACTGAGCGAGGTCACGTGCCTCGTCAAGCTGATCAACTCCGTCTTGGCGGGCGAGTTCGTTTGCATCCTCCGTGTAGTGGACGACCCGTGGCGAGTCGTGCTCGAGGTCGGTGGGCATGACTGCCTCGGCGCCGTATACCATGAAGAAGGGGGTGAATCCTATCGACCTGTTAACCGAGGTGCGGATGCCCTAGATGACGGAGGGTAGCTCCTCGACCCAGCACCCGGCGGTGCGCTCGAGTGGTACTTGGAGTCGTGGCTTCAGGCCGTGGAGGATACTTTGGTTGGCCCGTTCCGCCTGGCCGTTGGACTCCGGGTGGGCGACCGACGCGAGGTCGAGCCGGATGTGGTGCTCTTCGCAGAATTCGGCCATGGCTCCTTTGGCGAAGTTGGTGCCGTTGTCCGTGATGATGTTGTTTGGGAACCCGTAGCGATATATGAGCTCGCGTAGGAATTTAGTGGCGGTCTTCCCGTCGCATTTCCGAACTGGCTTGGCCTCCACCCACTTTGTGAATTTGTCGACCGCGACCAGCAGGTGGGTGTAGCCGGAGGGAGCCTTCTTGAAGGGGCCTACCATGTCCATGCCCCACACAGCGAATGGCCAGGTGATGGGGATTGTTTTGAGCGCTGAGCTCGGCACGTGCGTCTGGTTGGCGATTGCACCCGACGCACCGGACGATGTCGACAAGATCGCAGCGGTGGGCAAGAGAAGCCATGTCGCATAGCCTTGGCGACGAGAGCGGGCGCCGGCATGGCCGCAGCCACCGGAGTGGATATCGTGGAGGATCTTGCGCCCTTCGCGGTTGGACGCAGCGTTGAACACGCCGTGACATCAAGGCTTGTGGAGCTCGCCGTCGATGATGGTGTAGGACTTGCATCGACGAGCGATCATCCGAGCATCCGTCTGCCGCCGCAAGGTGTCGGCTGTGTAGGCGATGTAGGGCTTGGTCCAGCCGTTCGCTCGGTGACGACTAGTGTGGCTGCCTCCGTAACGGGACTCGATGTCGATCTCCTCGGGAGAGACTGATGGCTTGTTATTGTGTCGAGGAAGACGCCGTGGTGGTGCGAGTCGAGCCGATGCGAGAGAGGGCATCGGCCTCCTTGTTCTTCCGCTGTCGATCCACTCGACGGAGTAGCCTGAAGTGTCCGCCCAGCTTGTCCTTTGCTTGGCGATGCGCCATGGTGGGGAGACAAGGCAGTGCGCCGACTTGCCCCGACGAGGTCGGAATCTCCGTAGCAGCGTAGGCGGTTGACATTCATCTCCTTGGCAGCTCGCATGTCGTGGAGTAAGGCCTCGTACTCGGCCATGTTGTTGGTGCAGGGTGTGAAGTCGAGTCAGAGGATGTAGCGAGCTTGTCGCCTTTGAAGTTAGCACGATCCTCGCGCCGCGCGTCCGCGTTCTTGGAGCCGTCGCGGGCTCCAAAGTAATGGAGGTATGGCAGCTTCGGCCGCTTCTTGGGCCTCCGGTCGGCGAAGTCCGCTAGCTGCGACTTGATCGCTCGTGGCTCGATTTGATGTTGTGGACGCCGATCTCGACGCCCACTTGGCGACTCCGCCTTCGCCATGATTGCGGATGATGTCTTGCGATGGTGTTGAGGAGACGACCGTGATCGGGTGCTCTCGAAGTAGTCTGGCGGCCGTGAGCTCAAGACCGCGTATACCAGCTTTTTGGTCATACGGCTGGCGCGACCGGTGAGACCTCGCTGATGTAGTACACCGTCGCTGTCTGGGCGCCTTTCCTTCCTCCGGTCGCCGACGACCATCACGGCCGACGACGCTGGAAGCCGCGACGTAAACCAGCATGGGTTCTTTGTCGTGGGCGGCTAGTAGCGGCGCGGTAGCACCTTTTGAGATCGCGAGCGCGTCATCCGCCTCCTTGTCCCCCGGAAGGTGGGGTTCTTGCGCATCAGCGGTATAGGGGCATCGCCTTCCAGCGGTGGATGAAGCGATCGAGCGCTACTCGCCGCTCGACGTCGCGAGCACTCGGGTTTCGAGCCGGCGATCGTGTCGATCTTCGTGGGTTGGCCTCGATCCTCGTTTGAGACGCACGTATCCCGATGGTTGTCCTGCTGGTACACGAAGGTGCATTTGCTGGTTTAAGCTTTATCTTGTATTTTCGCGAGTTGGCGAATGTTTCCGCCAGTCGGAGTAGGTCGCCTGGCGGCGGATTTCGACCACGCCATCGATGTAGACGTGGATGTTGCGCCAATTTGGCTCGCGAGGCACTCTTGCATGCACTGCCGGTAGGTCGCCGGCGTTCTTGAGACCGAAGGTCATGGCGGTGTAGCGAAGGCTCGAATGGCGTGATGAACGCCGTCTTCTCCTTGTCCTCGACCGCCATTTTGATCTGATTGTACCGGAATAGGCGTCGAGGAAACATAGCGACTCGATGCAGCGGTTGAATCGATTATCTGTCGATCCGTGGGAGGACGACTGCTCCTTTGGCAGGCGCTATTCAAGTTTGTGTAGTCGATACATCCTCATTCCGTTCTTCTTCTCGCAGACCGGGTTTTCCAGCCATTTGGAGTATTTGATTGGCCGGATGAAGCCTGCAGCGAGTAGACGTTGCACCTCCTCGGCGATTGCTCGGCGGCGCTCTTCATTGAAGGGCCGCAGCGACTGTTTGACGGGTCGCATTTTGGGGTCGGCATTTAGCTTGTGCTCAGCGAGCTCCCTAGGGACACCATGTTGGAGATATGCCCAAGAGGCAATAATAAAGTGGTTATTATCATATCTTCACACTTATGATAAATGTTTACATACCATGCTAAAATTGTATTAACCGGAAACATTAATACTTGTGTGATTTGTAAACTAAAATAAGAGTCCCTAGTAAAGCCTCTTGTTAAACTAGCTTGTTGGTTAATATATGATCATGGTTTCCTAATCATGAACATAGAGATGTTATTAACAACAGGATCATATCGTTAGGAGAATGATATGGTGGACATACTCCTATAGATAAGCGTAGCATAAAGATCAAGTCATTTCAATAGTTCAATTGCTATATGCTTTCTGATACATAGTAACCTAATTCCTTCGACCATGAGATCATGCATATCGCCTTTACCGGATGGATGCTTTGATGACATCAAACACCACACCGTGGCGGGTGGCTATAAAGGTGGCATTAAGTGTTCGGAAAGTATTGGTTGAAACACATGGATCAAGAGTGGGATTTGTCCATCCACATGACGGATAGATATACTGGCCCTCTCGTTGGAATGTCATCCAATTGGCTTGCAAGCATGTGACTTGGTCACAAGGGATCACATATCGGGAACGAGAAAAGAGTACTTATCGGTAACGAGGTTGAACTAGGTATGCGAGAGATACCGAAGCGATCATAACCTCGGATAAGTAACATATCGTGAGACAAAGGGAAATTGGTATCGTATGTAAGTGGTTCATTCGATCGCAGTAATCGTAGAAATATGTGGGAGCCATATGAATTTCAGATTCCTCTATTGGTTATTGTTAGGAGAAGTGTCTCGATCATGTCCGCATAATTCACGAACCGTAGGGAGACACACTTAAGGATTGACGTTGTTTGAGTAGTTATGGTATTATGAGAAAGAGACGAATGTTGTTCGAGTCTCGGATGGGATCCGGGATATCACGAGGTGATCCGGAATGGTCAGGAGAATAAGATTCATATAAGGAAAGTCCCGTTTGAGTTCGGGAATGATTAGGTGTTTTCATCGGGAATGTTCTAGAAGGTTCGGATTGTCCAGCACTCGGGGGAGGGTACATGAATGTGTCATTACTTATTGGAATGATTGCATCATGTACTAAGTGTTCTTGATGTCCCAAATAAAGGATTAAATTGAATCCTAAAACAGAAAAGTCAAATGTCGGTTTGAAAGTCAAGCGCCAAAACAAGCGTGGGAAACAAGCAAGAGGAGTTGGAACCAACACGGAGGAGGAGTTGGACTCCTCCAGCCGGGCGCCAGCCCTAGGCCGAGTTGGGAGGGACTCCTCCTCCCTGGCCAAGACCCCCCTCCCATAAAAGGAGGCGGGGCTCCTCCTAGAGACACACAAGTTTCACCTCTAGATCCGGTTTAGAGCTGTTTTGGTTTAGAGCTTCTAATTGCTTTAGCCCGGTTTAGAGCCTTCTAATTGGTTTAGAGCCTTCTAATTGGTGTGTCTAATTACTAGACCACTAATAGCCTCTCTCATAAGCTCCACCATACTGCACCGGCTTAAGCGAAGCCTGGGATTTCCCTCTACTTAGGTACCACGCCGTTGTCTTCTTGGAATCACGAGAGTGCTACAACCTCTGCTTTCTTTGGAACAAGGGAGAGGAAGGTCTTCGTCGAGTAAGCGTGTGACCGACTACGGAGCTTTTAACGGAGCCTTGTGGGAAGGATCGCTCTCTGCGATCTTGAGATCGGAAGTGTCGACTACATCACCCACTAGAATCTGCTCTCGTTAACCGCTTTGGAATCTTCGAGGGTAAGTTATTCCAGCGACTCGTTGCTACAATCTAGTAGATAGATCTTGGCTTGTTTGTTTGTAGGCTATAGAAAATTTTTGTTTGCCATGCTACGAACCCCTACAGTGGTATCAGAGCCGTGTCTATATGTAGGTCTTTTGCACGAGTAGAACACAATGGTCATTGTGGGCGTTGATGCTTTATTGTCGATTTCTTCTTGTGTACTTTGCATCTTGCGGTATGTTGGGATGAAGCGGCTAACCTTACATGACATCGTTCATGAGACTTGCTCCACGCTTGACATGCAACTTGTATTGCATAAGTGGCTTTATGGTGCTGTTTCTCCTAGCATAGTTAAGATCCAATTTAAAACGGGTAATCAACAATGCTAGTATCAATGTTGTGGTTCATGTTCGTAAGTTAGAACGACACTTATTGAAAGCCCCAAACCACGTAAAACATGCAAAGAAAGTAGAGGCGTCTAACTTTGTTTTGCGAGGGTGTCGATGATGTGATATGGCCATGATTGTGATTATATTTGATGTATGCAATGTTCCTTATTGTAAGTTGGCAACAGCGGGGAATATATGGTTGTTTTTAATTTATGTTAAGACCGCGTGTCTATTCAAAGTAGTTGTAATAGTTGAAGCGGTGGGCGACAACCATGGAGGCGTCATTGACCTTGATGCAATGCGGTGATGATGGAGATCATGTTCGTCTGGAAGATGGAGATCGGAAGCACAAAGAAGAAACCATATCATATCACATATTATGAATTGCATGTGATGTTAATCCTTTATGCATCTTGTATTGCTTAGTAGACGCGGTAGCATTATAAGATGATCCCTCATGCACATGAATTTCAAATCATAAAGTGTTCACCCTTAGTTAGCACCGTTGCTAAAGCTTGTTGTTTGAAACACCACGTGATGATGGTGTGCTAGATTACGCAAGTGTATACAACGTGAGCAAGCCAGTTGCTCATGCGAAACTAAGGTTTGATCTTGACGAGCCTAGCATGTACGGACATGGCCTCGTGAACACGGATTAGAAAGGTAGAGCATGAGTCATATAGTAGATATGATGAACATGTCGATTGTTCGCCATTGAAGCTATATCAACTCTCGTGATGATCGGTTTTGATGTGGTGGATTTGGTTCGTGTGATCACTAAAACAATGTGAGGGATATTGTTTTGAGTGGGAGTTCACCTAGATTAATTTGATTATTAATTAGAACTCAATTTATCATAAACTAAATCAAAGTGAATTTGCATAGTTGTTGTAGTCATTGGCATCCGTTTACCACCTTGCGCTTAGTTATAATTGAGATGATAGAACTATAGAATTCTGGTTAGTTACTTTACGAACTGGTATCGTATTGTTTTGAAGTGTTAATCTAAAGTTTAAAAGTCCTATTGCAAACTTTCAGTAAGTTCTGGTTACTCCATGAAGTTTAATAATTGGTATTAAATCAAGAGTGACAATTCCAAGAGTTAGTATATGAGTATCATGTTTGTCTCCATGATTCTTGATATTCAAAGAATTTTCTTAATATCAAGGTTATCTAGGATCTGAAAGAGTTATTTCAGAAACCATGATGTGTGGAAGATATTGTGATATCTGAAACAAAGTTTTGGTTGCAACATGATAGAGTATAATATGGCAAAAGTCATGTTCTCACATTTGATGAGAATTTGCAAAAGGTTGGAGACACTTGTTGTCCTAATCCTCCAAAAGGTTTTGGATAGCAACATTATACTCATAATTCATCGATATAAGCTAACAGTAGCTTGATCATGGACGATTCCATGATAAGGGTGAATATTTGATGTAGGTAAAATGTTTACTACACCAAGAGATTACTAAAGAAAAGAATTTGAAAGAACACCAAACATTTGATGATAGGTGATCTACTTCAAAGTGCAAGTCCAAAGACATTGGTATTTAATTATACGCTTTGGATTATGTGTCATATGTATGACTCCACTATTGATATTGATAGATTCTTTCAAACAGAAAGGAAATCTTGAAGAGAATCTCATAAATATATGGCGAAAGAAAAGACTAGAATTGTTCACTTAAGTATATAGATGATATACATGTTATGGCTATATTCTTTGCTTATTAAACAATGTGGTTCTCAAGTATTTGATACTGAATTTGTTGGTGTGAATCGTCATACGAAACAACACAATTCATGAACTACAATGGCCTAAGTAACTAGCAAAAGAATATGTGATGATGTTCATCGAGAACAAATAAAGGGTTATTGTGTTGCTCGTTAAACATCAAAGCTTGCCTTCAAGATTTGTTTTATCGGTATTATGAGAACAAAAGGGTTGTTCAAATAATTTCCGTAATCCATAAAAGATGGATGATTCACAAATCTCGTTGGAGAAATCACATCCATAAAACTAGTGCTAAAAATGTCGAAGACAAATTGATTGAAAAATCACTTAGGAAGTGACATCGCGGTTAACATTATATTGGAAAGAAAACATGAAGAAACTCCATGTGGATGGAATTTTGGAGTCTTTGATTTTGATCAAATGGCTTGTGAAACTTTCCTAGAGATAATTGAAACTTCGTTCATAGGCCAAAAGGGAGCGAAGACTAGCTTATTGGAATTTGTACATATTGTTGTATGAAGTCCATTATGTGTAGTCAAGAGCGATGGATTTCAACTTCATATGCTTTCTCCGAAAATTTGAGTGAATATATGAATATTTACTTAATAAGGATGAAGTATGAAACATTTGAAAAGTTCAAAGACTTTCAAGATGAAGTGCAAAATCATTGTAACAAGAATATAAATAATTTATGATAAGATCATAAAGGAAGATATTTGAGTTACAAAGTTTAGCGTAATACCTAAGATTTATGGAATCGTTCCGTGGATTTGCATTTCCCGAAACACCATAAGTGTATGGAGCGTTCGAGATATGTAATTAAACCTTGTTTGACATGGTAAGATCGAAGGTATAATTCATAAAACTGTCATTGTATTTTAAAGATTAAAAGCTTTAGAGATTACCGTTTTTCCACTGAAAAGAGCTCCATCATAATCCGTTGAAATGACACCATATGTTATGGTTTGGGATTAAACCCAAGTAGTCCTTTCTTAAAACATTGGTATGCTATGCATAAGAAAGATGTGTGCAACCAAAGTCGGATGAACCTGTCTTTGTATAACTTAATTATTCCTCCATAAACACGGAGACAAAAGTGTTTGTTGCTTAGAACGTCAAGTTTCTTTGAGAAGAATTTTTCGTGAAAAGTTAAGTGGGAGGAAAATAGAACTTTGATAAGGTTAAAGGAACCTTAGCTATATGTGAGTTAGCGCTTGAAAAGTGTTCGGAGGCAACAATGCTCATGGCTCACGTGCCTCAAAGGTTGTGATCACGGAGATCTAAGTTCCTATTAAAACAAGTAGGTCAAGTAAACAATCAAATACCAAGATTTGAGGGTTGAATCATTATTTAAGAATAATGAATGTACTACATGCAAAGAAGCGATGATGAGCCCTGACTCCGTAAAATGGCTTGAAGCCATAAAATCCGTGATAGTTCCATACACGAGAAATCAAGTTTTGAACTTGAAGGACCCTCGAGAAAGGTGTAAGACCTTACGTTGTGTGCGGATCTATAAAGAAATAGACATGGATGTTTTACATCTATGAAATAGTCGACATGTTGGGAAAGAGTTCACAAAATGTTCAAAGGTTGACTATGACAAGATT
The DNA here is from genome assembly GCA_030063025.1 of Avena longiglumis. Classification (NCBI taxonomy): domain Eukaryota; kingdom Viridiplantae; phylum Streptophyta; class Magnoliopsida; order Poales; family Poaceae; genus Avena; species Avena longiglumis. The sequence goes on from CP125979.1 coordinate 33,533,380, forward strand.
TGATCTTTCATAGTGATATTTAGTCTAGGATTAATGTAGCAAACACTACATATAATTTGGTATATGGGAGTTGAATAAACAAAACAAGTTCTTCTAATAGAATCGTTACCTAGGACATGTGCGTAACATGGTCCATAGGGTTTTGTTAATTCAAAGGATGCTAAAAGCATATGCAAACTTCAATGGTTGAAGTAAGCATCATGAGTTGGAATCTTCACAATGATGAAATTGTTAAAAGAGTTTAAATTCATCGAGAGACAATGAAGATGCTTGCATTTGCAAGAAATTAAGTGGGCGCTAAGACATATTTCTAATACATTATGTAGGAGACATATTGTTGATTGGAAGTGATGTATCTTTTATTAACACAAGATAAGAATTTCATCTCGATGAAAGACTTAGGCAAAACCAAATATTTAGCATCAATAGGCTAATATGGTTGTGCCGAAGTACATAGACAAGATATTGAATGAGTTCAATATAGAAACTACAAGAGAGGTTCTTATGCATACGAGAAAGGATTGAATAAGTTCAATGTTGATGATATATTCAAGTGTATTGACATTTGGTAAAGTGAAACAAATAATCAAGTATAGATTGATACTTGATGTATAAAATCACAAAGAGTATTTATATCAATCATCTTTGTGATATGTACAAATCCAGATATGTCCTATGCTCTAAATGTTGTGAGCAAATACCAGAATGATTCGTAAGATGATCATTGGACAATAGTAAGGATATTCTTATGATCTTTTGAAAGAACTAAGAGTATAATATTTGTAGAAGTGACAAATAGATAGTTAGTTCATTGTAAGAGTACTACATTGATACTAGCTTTGTCACAAAGTACAAATTAAGTTTATCTCAATCTAAACTAAGGGTGGCACAATATAATGGAAAGTGAGTTCCATAATGAATTTGGATGAGTTCCAAAGTTAAGACATTGTGACAGATACTACAACAAAAGGCTAAGTATATGACTGCTATTATAGCAGCAAAGAGGCATTTGTCAAGTAGTTTGTTATCAAACTAGGTGTAGTTCACAGAGGGATAATACTATGAAGATATATTGTGCGACAATATTATCAACATGTTTTAACCCCAAAGAGCTAAAGGTCACACCGAAAGACCAAATTTATACAAAGCCATCTCATTAAAGAATGAGTGATGCGTAGAGGCATAAAGACATGCAATTACACACGGACACAAGTGTCGATCCGGAGATCGAGTTGACCACTAGCAATCGTGTACATACAACAAGTAAAGCCATAGGTGTTGAATACACAAGGTTTGAAACTAGATTATTGACTCTAGTGCAAGTGGGAGACTGTTGGAGATATGCCCAAGAGGCAATAATAAAGTGGTTATTATCATATCTTCACACTTATGATAAATGTTTACATACCATGCTAAAATTGTATTAACCGGAAACATTAATACTTGTGTGATTTGTAAACTAAAATAAGAGTCCCTAGTAAAGCCTCTTGTTAAACTAGCTTGTTGGTTAATATATGATCATGGTTTCCTAATCATGAACATAGAGATGTTATTAACAACAGGATCATATCGTTAGGAGAATGATATGGTGGACATACTCCTATAGATAAGCGTAGCATAAATATCAAGTCATTTCAATAGTTCAATTGCTATATGCTTTCTGATACATAGTAACCTAATTCCTTCGACCATGAGATCATGCATATCACCTTTCGGATGGATGCTTTGATGACATCAAACACCACACCGTGGCGGGTGGCTATAAAGGTGGCATTAAGTGTTCGAAAGTATTGGTTGAAACACATGGATCAAGAGTGGGATTTGTCCATCCACATGACGGATAGATATACTCTGGGCCCTCTCGGTGGAATGTCATCCAATTGGCTTGCAAGCATGTGACTTGGTCACAAGGGATCACATATCAGGAGCGAGAAAAGAGTACTTATCGGTAACGAGGTTGAACTAGGTATGCGAGAGATACCGCGATCATAACCTCGGATAAGTAACATATCGTGAGACAAAGGGAAATTGGTATCGTATGTAAGTGGTTCATTCGATTGCAAAGTAATCGTAGAAATATGTAGAACCATATGAATTTCTAGATTCCTCTATTGGTTATTGTTGAGAAGTGTCTCGATCATGTCCGCATAATTCACGAACCGTAGGGAGACACACTTAAGGATTGACGTTGTTTGAGTAGTTATGGTATTATGAGAAAGAGACGAATGTTGTTGGTCTCGGATGGGATCCGGGATATCACGAGGTGATCCGGAATGGTCCGGAGAATAAGATTCATATAAGGAAAGTCCGTTTGAGTTCGGGAATGATTAGGTGTTTTCATGGGAATGTTCTAGAAGGTTCGGATTGTCCCAAGCACTCGGGGGAGGGTACATGAATGTGTCATTACTTATTGGAATGATTGCATCATGTACTAAGTGTTCTTGCTGTCCCAAATAAAGGATTAAATTGAATCCTAAAACAGAAAAGTCAAATGTCAGTTTGAAAGTCAAACCGCCAAAACAAGCTGTGAAACAAGCAAGAGGAGTTGGAACCAACTTGGAGGAGGAGTTGGACTCCTCGGGCGGCGCCAGCCCTAGGCCGAGTTGGGAGGACTCCCTCCCTCCTGGCGCCAAGACCCCCCTCCCATAAAAGGAGGGGCGGGGCTCCTCCTAGAGACACACAAGTTTCACCTCTAGATCTCCGGTTTAGAGCCGTTTTGGTTTAGAGCCTTCTAATTGGTTTAGAGCCTTCTAATTGGTGTGTCTAATTACTAGACCACTAATAGCCTCTCTCATAAGCTCCACCATACTACTTCCGGCTTAAGGCGAAGCCTGCGGATTTCCCTCTACTTAGGTACCACGTTGTCTTGCCGGAATCACGAGGAGAGTGCTACAACCTCCATTTTCTTTGGAACAAGGGAGAGGAAGGTCTTCGTCAAACCGAACGCGTGTGACCGACTCACGAGCTGGGAATGGCCGGAAGGATCGTCTACGATCTTGAGATCGGAAGTGTACGACTACATCACCCACGAGAATCTGCTCTCGTTAACTTTGGAATCTTGAGGTAAGTTATTCCAAACGACTCGTTGCTACAATCTAGTAGATAGATCTTGGCTTGTTTGTTTGTATGCGATAGAAAATTTTGTTTTCCATGCTACGAACCCCTACACACCAGGCATGTCAGAGGGCTTCCATGCGAAGATGTCCCTGTTCTCACGGAGGAACTCGATGAGCGCGCCTTCCTACGCTGGGCTCATGCCCATCCCGATCGTCACCGTCTGGCTGGAGTCGCCTGGGACCAGCTCGACGGTGCGGGTGTGCGTCGTTCCCTCGAAGGTTGAGGTGTTTGCGCCCTCCGAGTTGGGCTTCTTGAGTATGGTGGGGTCGTCGTTGTTGACCCCGCTCGCGTACTTGGCGAGCTCGTCGACGTGGTTGGTCTCCGCCGCGATGACGGCGTGAAGCTCGGCTCCTTTGGCCTTTCGGCGGCCATGTCGGGTCGCCGTTGATGGTGATGACGCCCGCGGCCGGGGAGCTTCATCGCGTTATGCAGCGTAGTGGGCGCTGCCATGAACTTGGCGAACGTCTGGCGCCCAGGGGCAATGGTAGGCTGTCGAAGGGCACGAGCTCGAGCGATCCGCTCGGTGCGGAAGTTTGCTGGTGTGCGAAGGTGATCGCAGCGTGACTTTACCGATCGAATCGCCTTCCGACCGGGGCGATGCCATGGAACGTGGTGTGGGTTGTTTCGATCATCATTGCGAGCTGCGGCGCTGAAGGTGTCAGTGCAGGATGTTGATGGAGCTGCCGTCCATCAATGTCTTGGGAGCCGATGGTCGCGGACCTTAGGCTTGACCACCGAGGCGACTCGACCGGTACTCAATGCGTGGCGAGTGGTCTTATCGGCTCGGTGATGGGCTGCTCCGACGGTTGAGGCGGGAACGTCCACTGGCCACGCGTTGGCGGCGGCGGCGATGACCTTCTTCTCGCCGTGTTGAATCCGTGAAGGTATGGGCGAGCCACTTTGCGAATTTTCCGCTGTTTGGCGGGTCGTTGTCGGGGTCCTCCGTGCTCGCCGTGCCTTCTCGATCTCCCCGAGGTGTGGCGATCGGCGGTGGTTTGCGTTGCGGCTTCCTTCCCTGCTATAAAGCGCACATGGTTGGTTAAGGAGGGCCGCGGGTCGAACCTTGGCTTAGCCTTGTAGTTTCCGCCGTCGCGGCGTTGTCCTCGTCGCGGCGGAAGCTCTTGGCTCGCGTTATGCGTGCGGTGTTGCGACAAGTCGACTCGCCCGTCCTGGTGCTTGCGGTGGCGAAGTGTTGCTATAGCGTAGGTTGGACCGTCGTCCGCCGTTCGTTGGCTTGCGGCGTTGACCTCTGACTCGTCGTCGGTTTCCTGGTTTGGATCTTCCTCGCGTCTGGTTTGGCGATCTCGAGGAGGTCCGGGATGTTGTCGAGTGTGCGAGTGTCGCTGAGCTTGGCGACCAGGGGCTCGTGGCGGCACGAGGTCTTGAAGCGATGGATCGCGGTGTCCGGGTGGATACCGACGCGTTGTACCGAGTTCTTGCCACCGTTGGACCCGGTTGCGGGTCGACTCGCGGGTCCCCGACGATCGCTCAGGTCCTCGATGGTGGTGGCGCGGTGTAGGAGCACTCGAAGTGCCTAACGGCGTCGCGCATCTCCTCCTGTGAATCGATCGATCACGGGGAGGTGTTGATCCTTGCACGTCCCCTCCATCATCGTGGGAGGTAGCAGGCGGCAGTCGGTGTGGCCTGATCCCCATCGCCATGAGGTATGTATCGAGCCAAGCGGCGGGTCGTACGAGGGTACTTTTCTATCTCCTTGGCCTTGAAGTTTGGCGGGTACTTCGCCTCGGATCATTGGTCCGAAGCACTTGGGGCCGAGTCATTGGCGACCCCATGGGCTCGCCGTCGGCGATTGGTTAGGGTGTCGTGGGTCGCGGGCTGGCGTGCGTGCCGGCTTTGGTTGATGATGTGGGTGCGGGCGTCGATGGGTTGCCCGTTGGTGGCGACGGTTGGAGCTGATGGCTCGGTGGCGGCGATTGAGGGTGTTTGCCGCCACCGGGCGGCCGCTGAGGCCGCTGCTTCAAGAAAAGTATACTCGACCTGCAGTCGGCGCCCGCGTTTGCTGCTCGGCAGACTTTCGAGCGGACCCTCACGTCTTGGATCTAGAGGGCGTCGCCGTGGTCGTGATGTTGTCGGCTGCTCGACACCCCACGAGGTTGTCCATCGGGTGGAGAATAGTGGAGACCGTTCGTCTCGCTCGTGAGGAGACCACTATCCGGCTGGTCCACAGGAGGTGTGCGGTTGGGTGGAGGTGGGCGCCCATCGCCGTCGACCTGGCGGTGGCGCTTCCTCTGGTGGCGTTCTCGCAGACGCGGCGCTTTCACCCTTGGGCGGTCGTTTTGTCGTCGAAGTTCAGCACGCCTGAGCGGTGGGGTTCAGCGTGACCTGATCCGCTGCTGGTGGTAGCGATAGTTCTGCGGCCACCTGCTCCGAGGCGAATTTTTCGCCGGCTTGTTCCATGCGCACCCTCGCCCGATTTCGGCGGAGTTCCTCGACCTCCGTTGCCGTGGCGTTAGGAGGATTGGGGTGGAGAATGGGTCCTCCGACGGATCGGTGCGTCGCCATGTAGGTCGCGGCGTGGCGGCCGGTTCCGTCGCTGAGGTCGTGAGTTCTCCGATCGGTCGAATCGAAGATCCCGAGGATGGAGGGTCTCGAAGTCTCCCGTTGGAGACTGGTGATGGAACCGCGGGTGAAGCGCGGTGATGGACCCGCCAGTGGCGAAGTCGCCGAAGTCGGCGTCGTCGTTGAGGCGCGTCTTGCGGCGGCGAGTTCGCCCGCGTCGTTGTGGGCGAATTGTACTCGGCGGCGATGGATCGTGCGGATCGCTCTCGGAGAGCCGATCGGCGTGCGGCGACTTCGCGGATGCGAGCGAATCCTCGAGGCGATGGCGTCGGTGAGGCCGACGAAGGCTAATCGTCTTGACCGGCAGGATCACGCTGTGCGTGACGGGTCGCGCAGCCGGGACGTAGCTGCTCGGCAAGATTTGGAGCATCTCGCTGATCGCTATCATGCGGCCGGTGGCGACCGTCTCATTGATGGGCAGATTGGATCTCGTCGCAGAACACCGGCCAGACCGGCCAGGCCCCGCGGTGGGCGCCACTGTCGTGGGAATTGTCACGGCAGATGCTGCAATCGTCAGCGAGTAGTAGAACGAGGGGCAAGGGCGGCCAGCCATCTGCGGTGCGAGATGAGGGCAAAGACACAGGGTTTTACCCAGGTTCGGCCCCCCGGAGGGTAAAGACCTACTCCTTCTAGATTGTATTATGAAGGTGGTACAATGGGCGAGCTCGGCTAGGCGGCGAGTCGCTGTGTATGATGGAACGTATCTCTACCGCCCTACGGGGAGGTTTATATAAGCTCACCTCTAGGGTTTACATATCTCAACCGATTCGATTAAAGCTTGTGCTCGTTTAACCTAATCCCTGGGCCTATCTACTACTTTGGGCCTTGACTTCCGATCGCTTGGATCCACGCCGGCCTTGATCGATCGCCGCCTGGCAGCCCACTCGCCAGGTCTTGGGCCAGTCGGAAACGTCCTGCTGGGTATACCCCGGTAGGCGCATCCCCATCACGTCTACTGATAAAAAAGGGATATTAACATATCCATCAATCAATTCTGATACTTTTGTGTAGATAATATTTCCACGCCGAGATACCAACTTTCTCATTGAACTAGATGAGATCCAGGGATCGTCCCAACTATTGATGTTTTCACCATTTCCAACTCCCCATATGCATCTTCTTTTAAAAGTTTGAATGCCTACCCATATACTCTGCCATGTGATGATGGTCATTTCTTTAGCTCAGCATTCAATAAATCCCTAGAGAGACAATACTTTGCTCTTAGAACTCTTGCTCAAAGAGAATCTGGTTCATAAAGAATCCTTTAGACTTCCTTAGCTAGTGGTGCTAAATTAAAGCAATGAAGATATCTAAAACTCATTCCACCTCTTCTCTTCAGAATACACATTTTCCACCACGCGAACCAATGCATGTTTTTTTGTTCATCATCGTCTTCCCAGCAGTATTGGCTCATAGCATCTGTGAACCTTTTGACAACTGGTTTAGGGAGCTTGAAGACAGACATTGCATATGCAGGAATAGCTTGCGCAATAGCCTTTAAGAACACCTCCTTTCCACCAAAAGATAAGAACTTCTCTTTGGAACCCTTCAACCTATTACATAATCTATCAATCAACTCCATTAAACTAGCAGTTCTATCCAAACCAATGATTGGTGACAGTCCCAAGTATTTATTGGTGATAGCCTCAGTCAAAATATTTAGTTCCATGCAAACAACCTCTTTTACGTCAACTGTGGTGCATAGGCTGAAGTATATGCTGATTCATTTTCACTGTCTAGTTGACCCGATGAAGCACAATAGTCAAGAACTTTTTTGAGAGCCGACGCATTATCTGTATCTGCTCTTATTAAGATGATAGATTCATCTATGACTAATAAATGAGAGACGACATGAGCATTACGGCACACTTTCACCCCAATTATATGACTGGCATCCTCTTCATATCTCAAGAGGCTAGTCAATCCCTCCGCACAAAGCAAGAAAAGGTATGGGGATAGGGGGTCTCCCTGGAAGAGGCCTCTAGTTGGTGTAAACCGAACAAAGTCATTCTCACTGATCCTTATACTTGATAAGTAAATGAACTTATGCAGTCCATAATTAGCTTGACCCAATTACTACATATATGAAAGTGAAGCAGTTCAGCAATTTGTTAAGCATGCCAAATCAGTTTTGATGTTGTAGATAGCTATAGTACCACGCATCTACAGTAAGCGTGAACCAATTTTTTTTGCCACCGCTTATTCAGGCCCCTCTAACCGCCTAGCGATCTCTCTGGAACCGCCTCCGCATCTTCCTAGAGTTGTTTAACCAACCCATCCATCGGCTTCCCTGGATGATCTGCCTGCACCGGCCTCCCCTGCCCCAGCCGACAGTCCCCCCTGCCCAGCGGCGATGCCTGGGTCGGATCCTCCCAGAGTTGCGGCTATCACCGAACTTGGACGGCGGCGATGGCCACCGAATTCAGTGTCTGCTCCATTTTTTTAGATCAATAGGGACTCCTCGTTCCATATTCCATTGATAACATCAACGAAACCTGAAGAGAGTTCTCGGGTCTGATACAATAAAGAGAGCTACAAAAATAAAGGTCCAAGTGGAGCATCGAAAACAACATAAGTTCCTTACAAAGAAAAGCACCAGCTAGAAGGAAACTAAAGGGGGTAAGGGAAGACAGCAGCTGCCAAAGTGGAAGTCGGCGTTGTCCAGGTCCCCTGCACAGCAGCCCTTTTGCTCGCCGGCGACGATGGGTCTTGAGGGTCATTCCTTTCAGCATTTGTATCCCTACTCACCCACTCGTCAGCGCAAAGTGTGAGTCCAGTTTTTTGGAGAGGTAGATGCAGAACCTCTCCATCTCCTCCAGCATTTCTTCCTTGAAAATCAGCCTCCAGTGTTTTACTGAAGCCAAGATCTTCCTCAGAATCTGATGTAAGTTAATCCAAGGGAGACCATTAAAGAACATATCATTCCTAAATTTCCAGAGACACCATAAGACAGCAAAACAGACTAAATTCAGAACTGCATGTTTCTTATTTGCAATCCAGTTTTTAGCTACAGGCAGGTAATCATTTCCAATAAAAGTATTAAAAAAACTGGAAATGATACTCCAAACCTGTCTGGAAACTAAGCACTGAAAAAAGAGGTGGTTAATAGATTCATCCTCAGTACGAAAGATGCAGTCCTCAGGTTTATTCAAGTGTCTCTTTTTAGGTTATCTCTTGTCATTAGTTTGTTATGAGCTAAAAGACAAAGAAACATATGGACTCTGGGAGGAATATGCAACTGCCAAACAGCAGGGATATAGATGGGAGTGACACCTCCAAAATTTATGATAGCATAGAGGGAAGTAGCAGAGTAAACCCTTTTGCTTTCATATTGCCAAATCAAAGCATCGGTATTAGTATTAAAAGAGATCCTAGAAGCAATTGCCTCAAGTTCATACCATTGAGCCAATAGGGCACTATTAAAGTTTCTCCTAAAAGTAAGTTTGAGAGAAGTACCATCCCAAATTTGCTGAACAGTTTTATTATGCTCATTGCAGATAACATAAATTTCAAAAAATTGAACTGACAGTGGAGATGTCTCAAACCAGGTGTCCTCCCAAAACCTGACTTGAGCACCATCCCCAATTTGCCACCTATAACCAAATTTGATAATATTAACAGCCCATAGACTCCTTTCCAGAACTGGGAGACCCCAGTCTGCCTACTACAGAAGATGTTAGGGTTTTTAGTATCATATTTAGACTCAACTATAGTCCTCCAGATTTTCCCTTCATCACTGGAATATCTTTTAATCCAAGACCCCAGGAGGGACAAATTAACATTAGCTAAATCAGGAATCCCCAACCCCCCAAATTCCTTTTTTCTACAGACTAGTTTCCAACTAGATAAATGAAGTTTCCTATGACCCTCAAAATCATTCCACGGAAAATTAGCCATCTAGGAGTTAATTAAATCTAAGGCCCACTTAGGGAACTTGAAAAAGGAGAGCATGTAGATAGGAATACTAGCTAAACAATTTTTAATAAGAGTCAACCTAGTTGCATAAGAGAGTAATTCCCCCCTCCAACATGCAATTCTTTTGAGGATTTTGTCTATTAGAGGTTGGATATCCTCTCTCCTAAGCTTTTCAAAGTGCAAAGGTATACCCAAGTATTTAATGGGGAAAGCACCAACCACACACCCCAAAATATTTGAGTATACAACAATATCAGACTCCTCAAGGCCTATGGGAATAAATTCACTCTTTGAATAGTTAATCTTCATTCCAGAAACTTGCTCAAAATAGGTTAACACCCATTTGAGATTAGTGGCATAAGAGGGGTTGTTATCAGAAAATAAAATGGTGTCATCTGCATATTGCAGATAGATAACACCTCTAGGGTAAATGTCAGACCAAAGACCTTTAATGAAACTAGCATTATATGCTTTAATGAGCATCCTAGTTAGTACATCTACTACTAGGTTGAAAAGTAAAGGGGAAATATGATCCCCCTGTCTAAGCCCTATACTAGTAACAATGAAATTGCCAATGGTGTTATTAAGTTTGACCCCTACAGACCCTCCATGAGTGATAGCTTTAATCCATGAAATGAATGTAGGACTAAAACCTCTCTTGGCTAGAGGGTCAAGAAGGAAATCTAAATCTACTTTATCAATAGCTTTTTCATAATAACTAGACCTTGATTTTTACCATGGGAAACATAATGTATAACTTCATGTGTAGTAACAACACTTTCCAAAATGAATCTCCCTTTGATAAAGGCAGACTGATTACAAGAAGTAATGGTGTTCATTAGCAAGGCTAATCTATTTGTCAAGATCTTAGTGAAAATCTTGAAGATACAGTTGAGTAAGCTAATAGGACGAAATTTTTTCATGCTACTAGCTTCAGGTTGTTTTGGGATAAGAGTCAAAATAGCAAAATTCAGCCTATAGATATCGAGTTTTCCTTGGTGAAAATCTGTAAACATGGCCATAAGATCTCCTTTGACTACCTCCCAGAAGTGCCGATAAAAAATGAAAGACAAGCCATCAGGGCCTGGAGCCCCATCAGAGTAGAAGCCAAACACAGCCTGTTTGACCTCCTCTTCAGTGAAAGGGGCTTCAAGTGCCTGATTTTGATTTACAGGGACTTTTTCACTAGAAGACAAGAAATCATCAGAAAGAGAACAATCAAAAGGTTCTTCTTTTTTGAAGAGGTCCTTGTAAAAGGAGGTAGCAATGTGCATAATTTCTTCCTCATCATGAACATGCCCATCTAGAGAATGCACTAGCATTTTCCTCCTCCTCTGGTTAGAGACAGCGTGGAAATAAGCAGTATTCCTATCTCCTTCTTTAATATCTCTATCTCTAGAGCTCTGTTTTGCCTTAACTTCTTACTTTAACCAAAGCATATTCATTTCAGAATATATTTTCTTAAGCATAGTCTGTTCATCAGCAGAAAGTTCTAATGACTCAGACTTAATGTCAAGTAAATCATATTCCTCCATAAGATCCTTCTTAAGGTTCCTAAGCTCAGATTCAATATTTTTACTCCACCCTCTCGACCAACATCTAAATCTCCTAGTTTTCTTTTGCCAGACATCAACTGCATCCTTACTATTAATTGGTTTAGACCAGTTAGCAGTGGCAAGAGTTTTAAAATCACTTCTCATCAGCCACCACTTCTCAAATTTATAAGTGGCAGACCTGGGTCTAGCCCCACAACCAGATTCCCACAGAATTGGTGTGTGGTCACTGCCCAACCTAGGTAGAGCTCTAATGGAGGCAAGAGGAAAGATTTGATCAAGTTCAACATTGCAGAACACTCTCTCAATATTGGACATGATCAAATTTTCCCTATTGTTCCCCCAAGTAAACCTTCTATTACTAAGTTTAACTTCAAGTAAACTCCAAATGTTAATACAAGCATTAAACTTGTCACTCCATCTATGATCAATGTTACCATTACTTTTATCACTCTGGAATCTAACAAGATTAAAGTCTCCACCAATAATAGTGTGACCACTATAATCTATAAAAAGACTGTGCAATTCAGAAATAAAGGCTTCTTTCTTTTCTTCATAAGAAGAGCCATACACTATAATAATTCTAACAACAATATCTTTGGCCTTCAGTCTAGCAACAACAGAAATAGAGAAATCCAAAATTTGCCAGCTAATGACATCAAAAGAATCTAAATCCACACCTGCTACAATGCCTCCAGCAGAGCCAACAACAGGTAAATATTTCCATTCAAGCATCCTATTACCTACTAAAGATTTTAAGTAGTTACTAGAAATAGATTCCTTCTTTGTTTCCTGGAAGCCAACATAGTGGGCATGGGTCTTATTAAAGAGGTCAATAAGAGCATTCTTCCTACCAGGGGCTTGGATTCCCCTAGGATTCCAAAAAACACAATTCATTTAAAACCTACTTTCTTGGGGTGCTTGCCCCGCCTATGTTTACCAACCAACGACCACCCTAATGCATCAGGAAAATCATCTTCATATACCCTTCCCTCTAAAGTTTTGCTAGGAGAAAAAGGTGAAACAGAGGAAGAGGGTACATCAAGATGACTAGTAACAGAAATAACAGAGGAACATTCCTCTAAGCTTGGAATGGCAACACCAACAGTATTAGCCATTTGCACAAGGTTACTAGTAGCAAGGACATTAAAAGGGTTTTGTTGCACAATACCTTTCATCTTAGAAGAAGCAGCAGCTGTTTTCTCCAAGTTCCTCTTCATAGTGATTTCCTGTGCTTTTCGAAGCATTGTTTTCCCTTCCTTATCAGAAAACCTAGAGCTTTGTCTTGCGCCAAAAACTGTACCCCATTTACTTTTCTTCTCTTGATCCTTAATCACCTTCTCCTCGAGCTCATGACTCAATAATTCCTCCTGACTAAGTTCCCTGTCTTTTGATTTCTTTGTGTTATGCTCCCGTTGTTTTCTTAGTTGATGCCGTTTTAATCATTTCTCCTTTCTTTAGATTGTGGGTGGGATTTGGCGCGCTGCGCCTCCCTCTTGCTGCCTCTGTGCTTGCATCGGTGGTCTGCGTGAGGCTGCCCCATCCTACCACATCACCGCTCCACCGGCTGCCTCCCTAGCGATGTCCCTGCTGGCGGCTTCCTTTCCAGAGCCCCTACCCCGCCATGTTCTCTGCTCCATGCGCACCGCCATCAGCCTCCCCATGCTCCGGCGTAGCCACGCCATGGGACCGCTCGACCACTCTGCCCTCCATGGAGGTTCGGGTGTGGGCGAGAGGGCTGGCTGGACGAGGTCGTCGGTGGGCGCTCCAGCGGTCCAGCTTAATCTGCACGCTTGCAAGGGGTCCATGGCGCGGTATAGACAGATGTGTGCATATGGGGCGGTCTTTTCCTCATGCTAAATCTGGTGAGTTTTGTTGATATTCGGATTTAAGTGGTTTGCTTGGTTTTATTTAACTTTTGAATGGATGTGGCATCTTAGTCATATATGCTATTTAGATCAACCATGCCACTATAAGAAGCTAATATAATTACTCACGAATTGTGATAATTGCAACTGTAACTTCCTTTTTGAACAAATCCCACAAATCACATGTATCCATTAGGTTTGGTCGCTGTCATAGCTTTCTTTTGTAACAAATCTCATATATACTATAGGCTTAAACCTGGTGATCTAGAGCTGCTGTGAGGCCATCTGCCCGGTGTACATGCCTTTTTTAGATTGTCATCCTTTATTCATTACATAATAACGGGTTGGACTTTGGTACTATACATAAGTCTAGCACTGAGTAAACCGAACTCCTAGCAATATTGTGTGATACAATATTTGATCGACTCTCAGGGCATCTCCAGAGGTACAACCCAGACTGTCATATCGAGTCCGAACCGGTCCGCGTGGACCGCCCGACCGCGCGCGGTCCCTCTAGCGGCACAGCGCATCCAGACTGACGCGTCCGGTGTGACTCATCGGCACACCAAATTTGCGCCACAGTTGCATCGGCGCGTACATCGAGTGCCCAGGTGGTGGGGCGATGGGCCCCGTTTGCAGGTTACACGTTAAAGCACATGACATTTTCATTACATTGATAACCTACTATAACTACTACATCAAGACCTATGACAATACTACAACAAATCTAGCCTCTCCCGCCTGCACGCCCGTGCCCAAGGCGGCCCCGATGCCGGCCTAGGGGTCCCCTCATGGCGGCATTGAGGCGGTATGCCGCCATAGCCTCCTCCATTCTCGCATGCTCTTTATCAGAACGACGAGCTTACATCGCCTCCATCTCCGCTGCCCAGTATGCCCTTGCCTCTTGGTCGAGGTCATGCTCAACTGGAAGGCCCATCTCCCCCATCATCCCTGCGACAGCAGCAAGCATGACACGCTAAACCTCCGCTGCATCATACAAGGGGAGCAAGAGACTAATTGCCACTGCGGAGGCCTCACGCGCCACCGCCACAGCCCCCTCTATGATGCGGTTGTCATATGTATCTGGCGCACTGATTTAGCCGCAGTAGGGTGCGCTACCCTCTCCACCATCCGCCCTCTACGCGGAGCCATTGTTTTTTGCTATCTATTTTCGACGATGGTTTGCCCTTGCAGGGGGCGTGATTTATAGCTCGCGCCCACCGCCGGAATACATGGCCGCGCGTGGGAGGTTTCCTTCACGCACGGGAAACACCAACAAGCGAGGGCGAGAACTCATAGCCCGGGCGGGAATCCGGCGCTGGGGATTGGCAAAGTCCAATCGACATTAGAGGTAGAGTGTCAGATCATGACAACGGGCGAGAGAGGTCACTATAGGTCGCACCGCTAGGTGAGCTGGCTGGGCAGGCCGGATTGCGATCCAAATTCTATTCGCGGGCCGACCAACATAGAATCGGACCGGATGAGGCGCCGGTTTGCGCCGGCCCACTGGAGATGCCCTCATAAAAATATTGACCAGTTGAAACGCCTTCTATTTTCCTTTATTTCCTGGACTACCTGTCCATACTTGCCCAATCAGTCTTGTGCCTAGATAGCCCATACTGCATTGGCACAACTGCGCGCATGCCTAGGCATGTAGTCGCTGGACCTGGGCCTCAGGCGGTCTGTGAGTCCATCTGTCGTGCACATGTATGGGCATGCATAACCTAGGCCTTAGTTGGTCTATGCCACTGCCTGTGGGCCAGAGGGGAGCCTTTCTGCGTCCACTAGAGGTGGCGCAGGTAGGCGGTGGACGGTACGCGCTGTCCCCTCCATGCATAGTTTTTTCTGGATTTCGACTTTGACTACACTCCTCCTCTCTCTCTCTCTCTCATTTTTTGACTTCTCCTCCCCTGCCCTTGCACGCCCTATGCCGATGCCACTCCCCTTTGCCATCGATCCAACTGAGAAGAGAGAGAGAGAGAAGAGGGGTAGACGTTGTCGATGTCCACTGCTCTTGGGGAACGCCGCCCTAGCCAAGAGACGAGGCGAGAGAAGGGGGTGCAACGGGAAGGTTCTCAGCCTCGAGCTACGATGACCGGGAATGAGCGCGTGGTGTTTGCGTACTGATTCGACTGTGGTGTGCCACTTACGGTCTCCCTGTCAGCGGCACATCAGTGGTGGTCGCAGGACAACTCCTTTTATCGCTAGGCACTTGTTTGACCGAAGGTCCTAGAACATAAATCATGGTATCATTTAACCTTTTTTCTTGAAAAATATGGTGTGACTTTTCCCCTAGAAATCACAAAGCTTTATAGAAAGTTAAGATGGTCGTTTCCTTCATATCTTCATTGCAATACCAATTTGTGAAGTTCAAAAATGATGGCTACAAACCTGGTAAAGGAAATGCGATGCTTCAATTGGTCAATTAGATGTTTGTCATTTTGAATATTTTTAGGGTGGGCTCTTTAAGGCAAATTATATAGTAGTTTCTCGTCTTCTTCATATATTAAGTTAATGGTAATTCTGGTGTAATCAAAAAATATATTTCAGATATTCCAAGAGAAATGTCCCTGCAAGCTGACTTCTGTCTATGTCTAACTACCCACGTTTGGTACAAGGTAAGTAGGTAAATGTTGAAATGAAGCAAGCTTGCATATAAATCTGCCATTGAGATGACTCTCTTAATTATAGGATGTGTTTTCATAAGAATATTTTGTATTATTATTCTTGATGGATATCGAGGCTAGAAAGATAACATGCACTAGCTATACAAGATGACAAGCAAATATACGACACTATTAAAGAAGGTCAGACTTTTTTTTCTGTGGAGTGAATGCGAAGGTTGCCATTAGTTTATTTCCACAACCGGGAGCACTAAAATTTAACAAAAATAGAAGTGGTACGTAAAGTTTAGATGAACATGAGCTACATGTAGTTCAATACTTACAATATTGGCATAACTGATTAAATGCTAATATGGTAGTTTCAGAATCATCAGGAAAATGGCCGGTCCTTTACTCAAGCTGTGTAGTAGATCAATACTTAGTAATCACCATTTCTCATGCCGCCCTGATAATAAAGTATTCCTTAATGTTTTGGCTTGAAAAATGGGCTGATTAAACCTTTTCTCCAGTTTGCTAGAAGAAGTAACGATACATCATAGCACCATCAGATTGTACCATATCATTCATGTTGTGCAACAACGTTATGAAGGCGGCGAGGCGAAGCTCGCCTGTTCGTCTAGTATCCATTAGTTCTGGTGAAGAAAGGATTCGCATATGATTCGTTCTGTTTCCTGGCAGTTGGACATGAAAATCTTCATTCTCCTTCATGGATCTTGCTGCCCATAGGAAGTCCATGTTTTGTTCCTCTCTAGAAGTGACATGATTTTCCTTCTAAAAAATGCATGTGGTGCAGATGAGGTCAGATTTTGTTTTAACTGAATTTATGTTCTCTTTGTGGCGGCAGGTGCCGTGCTAGTGGGTTTACTCTTCCTACTTATGTGCACCTTCTCGTCTGCCAGCGGTATTTCTTCTTCATCTGGATTGCGTTCAGGAACTCCTGTCCCGTCCAGCATTTCTACCGACGGCATGCGTGCCGGGCTGTCTGGCGAGCGTGATGCTGGTTTTCTCACTAAAGAACAGGCTGCTTCAATGGATCCTCGTTAAGGAATTTGGATTGTACTCATTCCAATTACTAGACACTAATGTGACCGGTATTGTTATTTATTGTCACTACCTCCCCATGTCAGGATTGGGTAATTTGTGTGCCTGCTGTCTTCCTTTGGATGTGGTAGCCGTTTCTCAGGCTCCCTCTCCGGAATCGAACCCTAATTATCCGTCACCCATCACCACCATGCTATGCCCCTATCCTACCATCGAAAGTTGATAGGGCAGAAATTTGAATGATGTGTCACCGACACGAGGGTCGTGCGATCCGTCGAGTTATCATGAATCATCGGATCAGCGGGCAGAGGCCGCGTCAGCCTTTTATCTAATAAATGTGCCCCTCTCAGAAGTTAGGGTTTGTTGCACGTATTAGCTCTAGAATTACTACGGTTATCCGAGTAGCATGTACCATCAAACAAACTAGGCTGCACGGAGACACGAGATTAGTTTGGGAAAACTTCCTCTACATGGTATAACTGGTACGATTCCCGATCATGCCGTTCTCGACAACCTCTGCGTGATATAACTGGTACTTCTCAACCGTCCCTCTGCATTGCATCGTGTTTGGTTTGATGTCCTATGTTTTCTACTGTTTGATTTCTGACACCTCCTCGCTCCTTTGCAGCTGATATTCATCCGGCTTGGAGTGGCCAGTCATTCGGTCATCGTCCTGGCTGCTTTTTTCGCTGCAAGCTCTTCTGCTCATGATCTGTTCTTTGCTCTTATGCTCTTTGGCTATTTATTTGTTATGGTTTACTTAGTGGTCAAAAGAAACATTTTGGCTATCTATTTGCTATGGTTTACTTAGCATCCGAATAAGATTAGTGTTCCCTTATTTGATCTTCTTTGCGTGTTGTTTGTAGTTCAGCTGACTGATTCTTCTGATGACAAGTTTCATGCTAGCTGGCCATCCATGGATCATGAGTTTTTTAAAGATGACGGCACTTTCAGTGATGGTCTGCATATGAATTCTAATTCAGTGTCGCGGCTATATAGATCGTATTTTTGGGTTCCTTTCATGCATGTTCATTCTTCGGGTTTATCGTACCTGGATGGAAATGTTTGACTTGATTCCTCTGGTTTTCATGCTGGTCGTCCACTCATTTGCCTAAGGCGGCGAGTCTAAGAAGAACAAATTAGAGTCTGCAAGGTAATTTATCCGCCGCCAGCTCGCCCGCGTGGTATATTTTTCCTTACAATTGATTCAACATGTGCCTTCGCCGAACCATTGTCCCGGATCTCTCCGTTTCATTATTATGTACTGCAGATCATCGCCTCATGTCTAATATTTCTGGTTTTTGCCATTCTTTTATGCAGCAGATTCATCGGATCAACAATGCAAGTTAGATCAATGAATGATTTGTCTGGCTCAGATCTGTATTGAGAATTATCCACCTGCTCATCCATGTTTTGGAGAACAAGAACCGAGCGCAAGAGGTGTACAAGGTGGGACTGGTGTTTTTCGATCAGCAGGTATATTTCCGATATATACTCACCTAATTTTCTTTCTCAGATGTTGAGTAATTTTTGTTTACTTCATATTATCAACCTATATACATTGTCTGCTTTCTGTACACGTCCAGCATATGATCCAACCCCTACTAACGGTAAATTTCATTACTTCTACTTGCAAGCGTCTTATTTCGTTTTACTTAGTGGTGAATCGCAAAATTTATTTTTCTATATTATATTACTACTTGGATGTTCATTTTACATCCATCTTTATGGAATGAACATTTACATCCAATTCATTCTCCAGGGCAATATGATAGAAGGCTTTGTAGCACAGGATCAGATATCCACATTCAGAGACAAACTGAAAGAAAGTATGATATATAAGATTCAACGTTTAGTACTGGCTGGTCCAAAAACAAAGCATGGAACAACAAATCATTCCCATAGAATTAGAGTCCTTGAACACAACATGGTCACTCTGTTTACAGGAATGACTACCTTTAATTTCCAAGTTAGTTACATTCTGTACATCCACACAATATGGTGCTACTTTACGGATTGGTCTTTTGTCCAGCAATATGATGCTACTTTGTGAATTGATCTTTTGTATTCCAACTAGCTGCATATCATGCCACATGCTTATGTTACTTCCATGTAAGAGCACCTCTGTCACTCGCTGGCACTTTAACCCACCAATTCTTGAAACTGAATTCCTCCATAACAGGTGACTGCACCATGACGTCTGTCCATTCATCAGTAATATAACAGACCATAATCTAATATATGATTTATATTCTTCTACAACACTATATTGTCGAACATGATGGCCAAAACACGGCGCGAGCTGACGCCCTCCACACTACGTTGTATGCACGAGGAAAGCAAGACACTGAAGACATTGTTGTAAGCCTTTTATTTTGAACTTCTGTTGTAAACTAATAACCAAACGACACTACCTCAGTTCATAGCAGCCAAGCACACTTTTGCAGCTTACACTCTGCCTGTCCGTGCAGGTAAAAAATATTTGAACTCAACCTACTGATCAGTCAATTACACGAACCTGTTATATTATTGACGCTTCTACCTACTTAATATACAGTACAAGCAGTGACAAAGAAGCACGTTTAGACAGAAAACTTGACTTTGGCAGGTACATATTAAGAGTAGATTCTATTTGCAAATTTCCAATGATACTATAAAGCACTTATCAAAACCATGTTGTACTCTCATTACAGCAATCACCGATGCACTCTCTATGCTATCATGGCGACCAAAACATCCAGTGACAGCTACTGAATGAACAACACGGGCGCGGCGTCACGCCGCGCATAATTCCCTAGTCCTCCTCAAAACCCAATTTGATCATAACCTTCTCCAAGAATTCCCACTCAACATGGTCATATGCTTTATGCATGTCCAGTTTAATTGCACATAAGCCATATTTTCTTTCCCTCTTATTCTTAATTGCATGGTAAGATTTATATGCAACCAAGAAATTATCTGTAATTAGGTGACCCGGGACAAAGGCGCTCTAAGTTGTGGAAATAATTTTAGGGAGTATTAATTTCAGCCTAGTTGCAATAGCCTTATAAATAACTTTGTATTACATAAGCTAACTGGCCGAAACTGTGTTACCTTCTCCGGGATGTCAACCTTTGGAATTAAGACCATAATAGTCTCATTCCAACCTTCAGGTAACTTCTTTTGGTTAATAACATGGAGGACTTCATCCGTCAAATCTTCACCAAAAAGGGACCAATATTTTTTATAGAAAATAGCGTGCAGTCCATCTGGCCCAGAGGCCTTTAAATCACCGATGTTAAAAAGAGCCTTCTTGATCTCCTCCATAGTGTAGGGATCACATAGAATGTCATTCATCTCACGTGAGACACACGGTTTGATTTTCCCAATAACACTAGGATCTGGTTGTTGCACCTCTGTACTAAAGAGGTCTTGGAAGTAATTATTTATATGTATAGACAATTCGTGTTGATCGTCAATCCAATTGCCGTTGTCATCACAAAGCCTCTTAATTGAGTTCTTCTTCTTTTTGGCTTTTGCAAACTTATGGAAGAAACTCGTGTTGTGATCACCAAATTTCATCTAGTTAGCTCTACTTCTCTACACCCATCTCATCTCCTCTTGCTCATGAATATTTTCCATCCATGAAAGAATTTAGCTCAGTTTGCAGTTCCGCCAAACGTTGTTTGGGATGTTTCAGCACAGTACAATCCAAAACATGAAGCGCCTTATGAACCATTTTCAAACCAGCTGCAAGGTTCCCTGGGTTTTGCTGTTGGGCTCTCCCCTAGGCCGACCCAACAACCTCGTCGAATTCTTCCTCCATGAACCAGCTTGCTTCAAAGCTGTGTTTCCCGCGTGGGAATTGAGCAACATAGATTGACAATGGGGCCAAAGGCTAATACTCCCTCCGTTTGGAAAAATAAGATGTTTTAGGTTTATGAATGAGATGTATCTAGACATCTTTTAGTGTCTAGATTCATTTGAACCTATACACTAAAAGATGTCTAGATACATCTCCTTCACAAACCTAAAACATCTTATATTTCTAAATGGAGGGAGTATATATGTACATGCCATACGCAAAGAGACCCTTATACAATGGGAAAATACAACACAAGAGCTATTCATCCTACATCTCTAATAAAACCTACTACTAGATGTAATATTATTTTGGTCACCACTTGTCTCCATGTTTTATATAGCCATCTTGATCATTAATGATCTTTACACTTAATGATCATTGTGTATATGGCTGCTACAACTCTGTTTTTGCCTGTTTGTGTATGGTGTGAATTCATCATCATTGTGTATGCATTGATGCCTGTATATATTGATGGAGTAGCAGGCATTAAAACGCCCAGCGTTTTTTGGTTCTAGCTTATGTTGGTCAGGTCAGACAGAGACCGGGTTGTTTAAACTGGTAGATGAAGACTGTAGGGAATAAACAGTGCAGCAACTCATGAAATTCTGAGAAAATTCATGCATCCCAAAAGTCACCAGATCCAAGCACCAAGATAAAGTTTCTAAGTGCAAGTCCAGCAGTTCTCTTAAAATTTCTTCCCTATATCTTAAAATCTCGGACTCCTCTAAAAATATTCTCCCCTAAAAATTGTCCGACTCCAACAGTTCCCTCTAAAGATCTCCCTTATTCTATATTTTAAGATTTTTTTATAATTACCATTTGAAAATGAATGACTACCGTGCTCCGAAAGGATCTTTTCCTGCGCTCAGGAGATGGATAGGGGAGCACTCTAGTTCCTCTATAGACGAGGGAGTTGGGGAGAAGAATAGGGGATTCGACCGGGGACTACTGGAAGGTCCTTTTTTTTTCCAGTTTCCTCTAAAACTGGTATAAAGGAGATGATAAGGGAACTGCTAGACTTGCTCTAAAGAGCATCTTCACTCGGCTTCCCAATACGCCGGTCCCAGGGCGATTTTTTGGTTCGGATGCCAAAAATTGGTCCAGTCGCGTTTCCAGGACCTTGGTTTCGTCCGGATTTGGGCCAACTTTGGTCCGGACTTTCCAGGCTATTCCCAGCATCCCGAAAACACCCTGGGAACGCCGGATGAAGCGAAAACAATGGTGGGCCAGCTCTGTCAGCGAGACAGTCCCATTTCCCCTCACCCACTTGCCCAGACTATGGCGAAGAGCTCCTAGCTGCCTTTGTCGCCATGACTTCGCCAGTGAAGCTCCACCAAGTCGATATGTATCCATGCCTCTAGATAGGCTTGCCATAGACGACACCCCTTTCGCTGCCGCCTTTACCGCCCAAACTTCGCCGTAGCTCGGCTTCGCCGGGAGCTCCCACCACCTCGCCCGCCAAGT
The DNA here is from genome assembly GCA_030063025.1 of Avena longiglumis. Lineage (NCBI taxonomy): Eukaryota > Viridiplantae > Streptophyta > Magnoliopsida > Poales > Poaceae > Avena > Avena longiglumis. The sequence goes on from CP125979.1 coordinate 33,555,386, forward strand.
GTTTGGCGTTTTGTCGGTTCGGCCATGGACTTCGATGACGAGGGGATGTTCTCCATGTTGCTGGAGGAGAAGAACACCACTGCCGCCGAGGATGCAGAGCACATGCAGATCCTCGCCTCCCTCGCCCAGCTGTACATGCAGACGATGACGCCAAAGCGTGGAGGTTCGGCAAAGGGTCGCCGGAAGTGCAAGGCAAGGCAGAGGATGGAGGGCTACTGCATGTTGTATGCCGACTACTTCGCTGACGAGCCGCTGCACGGAGAGGCCGTGTTTCGGTGCCGTTTCAGGATGAGCCGGAAGCTTTTCCTCAAGATCGTACATGCCATCCGTGAATTCGACCCCTATTTCGTGCGCGAGAAGGGCTGCACCAGCATGGTTGGGTTTTCCTCACTGCAGAAGTACATAGTGGCAATGAGGTTGCTTGCATATGGAGCGTCGGGTGACAGTGCCGATAACTATCTCCGCATGGCCGAGTCCACCGCCATCGATTGATTGTATAGGTTCTGCAGAGCAGTGATTGAAGTGTTTGGGAAATAGTACTTGGGAACACCCACTGCTGAAGACACTGCTCGAATCATGGCAGTCAATGAAAGTAGAGGATTTCCTAGGATGCTTGGAAGCATAGACTGCATGCATTGGCAGTGGAAGAACTGTCCATTTGCATGGCAGGGAATGCATAAAGGATACAAAAGAAGGTTGCACTGTGATACTCGAGGCAGTTGATACACATGATCTTTAGATCTGACACTCCTTCTTTAGCATGGCAGGATCAAACAACGACGCCAACGTCCTCAACTCCTCAAATGTTTTTGCCAAGGTTGTTGAGGTCCATGCTCCCCCTGTGGACTTTGAGATCAATAGGCACCACTACAACAAGAGATACTATCTAGCAGATGGCATCTATCCAAGATGGCCAGACCAGGAGAACTGAACCTCCCCCTCGCGTCTTCCCCTCGCGTCACCCTCTGGCGGCAGGGGCATACTAACCCGCCGCCACCTCCTCCTCCATCCTTCTCCTCCTCGTCGGCCTGGCCGTCGGCCCTAAGTCTGCGCCCGGTGATGGGCGGAGGATCGCCTCCTGGCCCCAGCGCGGTGGTAGGAAGGAGAATGTCGGCGCTGGATAGGCCCCCCTCGCCATCGACGTCTACATGGCTCCGGCCGGCGGTGGCTTCGTGGGAGCTTGGATCTGGAGGCAGTGGGCTCTACCGGAGTGGGGCGGGTGGCGGTCTGGTGGAGGAGGTGCCGGCGATGGGATTCCGTTGGAAGACCTAGATCGGCTCTCTATCCCTAATTGCCTGCTCGATCCGTTCTCCGGAAACCGGCCGACGGTGTAGGGATCGCTGTGTTAGATCTAATAAAGGAGGTGGTCCTTTGGTTTCTTTCGCACGAAGACGAAGATCTGCTTGATGTCTGCCCTTGTTGATCTGGTCTAGAGAGGCAGGTTCCGGAAGGCTCCCCCGGCGAACTCTCATGGGCGTATCATGCCTGGAGATTGCTGGATCGGAAGGTATTCGGTCGTGCGCACCTTGTTTTTCTGGCTGTTTGGTTTCAGCGGGAACGTTGCGAAGCTCTGTTGTTTGTTCTCACCAAGTAACATTCTTAGAGCCATGGTGAAGTCAGATGCGGAGAATGTCAGGAAAGCAAAAATATGAGGGTAGCGATGGTGATTTTTGTTCTTGTGGCGACGGGAAATTGGCTACGTGATCTGGGACTCGTTGCAGCGACTGCTGGTGCGAAAAGACAACACAAGGGGAGTTCCCAGTCTTATCTTGCAGGGTGAAAATCCAAGGTCTGGCCTTAACTGGTTGTGCCTGGCAATGACCTTGTTGAAGGCACTATTTTGTGAGCAAGGACTTTATTCAGGGTGAAAACCTATGATCTTTGATCGGAAAACGACGGTGCTTGGGCACTATTTCCTTCTTAAAGGCGTTGTTATTGGAGTGGAGGACTACTGTTGTTATTCTGATGGTGTCAGTGTCGTTACTTTGAGGATTAGTTCTCTGTAGCGGGACTTTTTTTTGTAATTATTCTTTATTTTTCTGAGTTGTGTGCATCCGTAGGGCCGCTAGGGCATGCGTTGTTGCAGAGGCTGGGTGCAATTGGTATCCTTATGATATTAATATATACTCTTTTCCAAAAAAAAATCCAAGATGGCCAATATTTGTGAAGACTATCTCAAACTCAATGCTCCCCAAGCATTCTCAGTTTGCCAAGGAACATGAAGCTTGTAGAAAGAACGTGGAGAGCCATTTGGTGTGCTCTAACAGAGATTTGCAGTTGTCCGGTTCCCTGCTATGACCTGGTCGAAAGATCAGATGTGAAAAGTGACGAAGTGTTGTGTGATCTTGCACAACATGATCATTGAGGATGAGACGAAAGATCCAATGAGTTTGGTCAAACAGAACGAGCCATACTAGAGACGGGGACCTCTTACCGAGCCTGATCACCAGGTGCCTCCAACCTGGGCTGTCTTGATCGCCTGCGTCAGGAGATCCGAGATACGGTAGTGCATCAACAGCTGTAGGATGATCTAATTGAGCACCTATGGATACGTAGGGACTACACGTAGATGCCGAGCATGAACTAGCCGAATTAGTCCGAAATATATTATATTTTTATTGCACGCCGAACTATGTTTAATTTTACGCCAAACTATGGTCAATTTTAGGCCGAACTAGACCGAACAATGCTTTGTATTTACATTATGCTGAACTATGCCGAAAACCGGTGAATTTGATCCGAATTTGACGAAAAAAACGTCTCAAAAACCTGGCCTAGAGCCAAAAACCGGCCATATTTAGGTCCGGATTTCGGCATGAAAACGGCAACAAGTGGGGATGCTCAGGCCTCAGCTTTTCACAAAATTCCAAGCTTACGTTATAGTGCTTGGTAACGCTGGAATGTTTTCAGTACAACGTTCTTGCAGCAACAGCGTTCTTGTTTTCTCTACTGATAGCGCCGTGCACGCTGGAATGTTTCCAGTAACACCGGCATCGGCCGTGCTAGCCGGCCGTTGGGGCGCCTGCGGCGACGGCGAAGCTGCTCCAGCACCTCATGGCACGCCGGCCTGGTTACCCTGCTGCCGCTAGCTTTCGAGCCGGTGGTGGTTCAGATTCCTGACGCCGTACCCTCCTGCTGCCGCCGCGCCTTGCCCCGGCGCCGGCGGGAATCCTGATGATGCTGCAGCGGCCTCGGCGGCGTACGGATGCCAATGATTGCCGCCGCCGGTGGGCCACCCGAGCATGTGTAGTTCTGTCTCTGCCCTGCCGCCTCCGCTGATCTGGCCCTGTTCATCCGTCACAGCGATGCTCTGGGTTAGTTGGCGAGCCTGCGCAACGAAAATGCAATGCAAATGTTGCCATCTTATTTTCTTGTCTTCACCATCTGTTATTTTTGTTTTTGTGGAGGTTCTCTTCTGCAAGGCAATCGTCGATCACTTGTTTACTGCTACAGTATATACCACATACCATGTGGAGCATGGCGCTGCTGCTGGTGGGGTGGCAATGATCGCCGTCCGGGCAGCCGAGCGCGAGACGCGGCAGCGTTATCGCCCTCGACGAAGGCCTGATCCAGATGCTCTGCCTGTTCCTGTGCGGGTAGCACGCCGCCGTCGTCTCCTCCTCCTCCGGCGTCTCAATCTGTTTTCGGGCAGCAATGGACAAGCTTCAGTTTCAGTGTCAGGAAATTCAGTCATGCACTGTTTTGCATCAACGGAATTGAGCGTGTCCTAGGCGTACCGTCAGGCTCATCCTATGCGTGGCTGCGTGGAGGTTGTCACCGCCGTTGGTGTGATCGCCACCGCCGCCGCTGCCGCCAGAGCACCCCAGGCTGAGCTCCAGGTCAGGCTCACTGCCCCTAGCTACAACAAAATCCCGTTTTCAGAACATGTCAAGTAGGAGTACTCTACAAGTGATCAGTCCACCAAAATGAGTTGATATCATTCATCAGTCAGGGAGCTCACGTTGCAGGCCGACCTCGCCGTCGGACGTTGCCGCCTTGGGCTCCTCGAAGTTGGTCACCGCCTCCTCCCCCTCCCCGCAGCTGTCCATTGCGGCCTTGTCGTAAGCCCTGATCCATCAGTCAGTCAGTCAGATCATAACAAGAGAGCAGAAATCGTCAAGAACAGCAGGTTTGATGGAGACTGCGTATGTATGAACGAACGAACTTTGCAGCGTCCATCTCCGTGTCGTAGAGTCCAAGGTAGACGAACCTGCGGATATCAGGAAAGGGATACGCAGGATGAAGCAGGGAAACATGGCGTTTTTGAGGCAGATTATGAACAAGCTCAGAACACGTTTTGTTCTTGATGATGGAAAATGGGCGAGGAGACAGCAGGTGGGTGGAGGTGGACGATTGGCTTACTTCTTGCCCATGAGCTGCCCGATCCTGGCCTCCCACTTGCCGCACTTGTGCAGGGTGACGCCCCGGAACCTGGAGCTGCCCCGCACGAATCCGGCGCCCTGCCGCCGCAGCACCTGCACGAACTCCTCCTTGCTCAACCCGCTCATCTGCCAACATGACATTGTTGTTTTCTTGTCAGAAACCAAACATTGCAGATGAGGAGGATGCAAATGCAACGCAAAGCCTGGATCCCGGTCACCTTGTTGATGTCCTCCTTGTAGTCGTCCAGGCTGAAGTTGATGTCCGCCTCGACGCCGCGGAACTTGATCGCCGCCTGGTCGTAGGCCCTGAAATCAATCAGTGGGTCAGAGAAGAAGCTTTGTTCTTCAGATTTCGTGTTGTTCAATCTCGTTTTCCAAGACAGAAACAATGTGCAGGGTTTTGATATCTGGCACTGTCGAGTAACAACCTTGCAGCTGCGTGTGCCGTGTCAAATCCCCCTGCACAAAAAAAGAACAAGAACAGAGTGACGAACAGAGCATCGATGAATCCGTGGAAGAAGAAAATCTTCACATAGCAAGCAAGAACTCACCCAGGTACACTTGCTTCCCACAGTCCCTGCAAATCGAAGCAAGATCAGGAGACAGAATAGATAACAGAATATCTGCTGCACATACTGACCAGAAGAGGAGAAAGGGCTTACCAAATGTGGGACTCCCAGCGGCCGGTGCGGCGGTAGAAGGTGACGCCGCGGTACTGGGAGCTCCTCGACCGCGGCCCGCGCCGGCTCTTCGCCCTCGACGCCGTCCGGGCCCACCGCCCAGCCCCGGCCGACGCCCCCGCCGCGCCAGCCAGGACGCACCGCTCAACCGCCTGCCTCTGCTGCTCCACCGCCTGCCTCTGCTGCCGCGGCTGCGCTGCTGCCGCCGCCGTCGTCGGGAAGAACTGCTGGGTGACGACGTCCGGCCGCGCCGCAGAGAAGCGGCCACCAAAGAGACCTCCTCCCTCCACCTCCTCTTCGTCTTCGCGGGGCGCGAAGAAGGCCGCCATGGCCGGGTGCATTGCGCGATCCGAGTTCTTGGTTCCGACCGACCGACACGCCTCTCCGACGTGATATATACTCGCAGCTGCAGTTTGCACTTTGCAGAGCAGCTCTCGCTCTCTCGGTCTCGCCGTCGACTCTGCGTGTGATCAATGGCGGCTTGCGCTGTGATAAAGAATCTGCAGGGCCTGGCCTTACCCTGGGGTTTGCTTGCTGTTGCTGGGTGTTAATGATCGCAGCGGCCTGTCGGGCTGCTGCGCGAGCAGAGGAGAGGAGAGGAACGGAAAAGGGAAGGAAAAAATTTCGCAGCAGGGTCGTATCCATCACTTCATGTCACGCGTCTCCCTTTTTATGGCTTCCCTCTGCATCTGCAACTCTGTATCCCCTCTCCATCTATGCTTTGGGGCTTCTCACCACCCAACCATACCCATCACCCCTCCCTTTTCACATATCTTTATTTTTTTTGTATATACAAGTCTTTGTATAATTGATGAGTACCCATATTTAAAAAGGTGTTGCATACATGGATATACAATACGAATTCAAAAGGTATTTAACAAATGCTGCATATGTCATTCTATTTACATGGTGGTCCACATATTTCAAATGTTAACTTTGATAATCAATTTAACTAAAATTTGTGTTACATACTACAAAAGATATACAATTAATCAATTCCTATTCGGAAATGTCTATGCTGGTACAATTTTTATGACATGTGTCTCGTGTTTTATTGGTCAAATTAAACCACAAAAGACAAGGACCCCATGTACACTGAGACATGGGCAGTTACCTTTTCTTTAATAAAAGAGAGTTATTTTAATAAAGGACGTTTTATTATTCAAAAAAATTGAGAACTTTTTCCCGAGCTCCTGCGTGAGCTAAGATGCATACAACCTCAAAGCAAAAAACAAAAAGCTTACAAGGGGGAAAAAAGCTGGAACTCATGTAACGCCTCAATGTTGATGGACTAATCCGTAGATTCTCACTGCAACCCATGTGGCATCCTCGACATGTTCTTTAACCATGTAGCACCTCTATAAATATGTGTCAATTCTCGTTAAAGAGACGACCATAATCGGAGAAAATGAGTAAACCGGTAGATGACCTGCATAAGATAAAAAAATAACATTGAAAACCATATAATTTCTATATGGTCGTAGCGACCAAATAATAACAAGCGCTTCTATGCTAATAAGAAATCTAAGAACTTGTGATCTAACTAATTGCCAAGACATCTGCAATACTACATGGTGGATACAAGTGAAAAGCTACTTGGATGATTGATCATATAAAACGAGCAAACTTATAATAGAAGAACACATGCGTAATTGTCTCATTACGACGACAGGAACACACAATGTACTCCCATGGTAGTTGTGTTTACAAGGTTATCCTTGAGAAGTATTACTTTTTTGCCAATGTGCCATGCTTAATTATTTCCAATTGGCGGTTCTTAGTCTTTGATAACAAATAGGAATACCCAAATACCTAATAGGGAGTTGCGCTCGCACCAGAAAAGCTCGGCATATAGAGCAGCCTCGTCTTGGGCCTCCCAAAAACAGAACAATTCACTTTTATAAAAAATTATTTTGAATCCGAAAGTTGCTTGAACTCCAAACAAAATTCGTTTCAAGTTCTAAGCCTTTTTCGATACATTATACATAAAAATAATTTTGTCATCCGCGTACTGGAGCTATAGATAGCCCCCATCGAAAAGATGAGGAACTACCGCTAGATTTGTCCATCAAGTTTTACGTGCTCAACCATGATAGGCAATATATCAATCAATATATCAAATCGTATTAGCAATAAAGGGTCACATTTTCTTAATCATTTTTTGTTTTGAAATAATGGGAACATCTTCTTGATAGCCACACTACCTCTTGTGACAAAATTATAGATCAAAGCAAACCACTCTTCCGAGAATCCTTTCAACCTCAGAGTTTGTTGAAGAAAAGACTATTTGACTTTGGCATCTATCTTTTCAAAGTTGATTTTTATCATCATCGATTTAATTTTTTTCCGATGAAGCTCATGGACCGTTTCATTTAGGATCACACTTCCCTGTTGAGGATGTTTCAAGCTATTTTCGTGGGACGAACAACATAGTTAGCCATCTAATTTTTCCTAATGGTTTTGATCTTTGTGAATATTTCAAAGCTAGCATTAAAGAGACAGATCAACATGCATTATTGGATCCGTTCTGCATTAGTCCTAGGCAATAAAATTATATCACCAAAATTTAGGTGAAACAAGTCCAATTGTCCTACATGAAAGAAGCTGGACAATTTTAGAAGATACGACTTAATGACATTCCATAAGTTTTGGTAAAACTCAGTAGGGAAGCCATTCAGACCCCTGGCCTTGTTATGTTCCATTTGGAATACCGCTTTCTCACTTCTTTTACGATGAGAAGGATGCAGTAAGAAACACATATTCCTGATGTAAAAATTGGGTGATATCATTTGTCTAGGACACATTAATTGAATTTCACGTGTCCCAAACAAATCTTTGTTATATGTTGTGATGTATGATATGAGTTGTTCACGGCCCTCAATCGCACTCTCATCTCCTTGGATAGGGTGGATAAGTTTCTTTCTAGGATGAGAATTGGCCATATTATAGAAGTATTTTGTATTCAAATCTCCTTCAAGTATAAACTAAGCTTTTGATCTTTGGTACACATTTTAGCTACTTTTATCACACAAGTCGTGCAATTTATGTATTTGATTGGATTTTAAGATTAGTTTCTTACAAATACAACGGGCATACTTCTGCTATTGCTTCAAGCTGATCAATAATTGATGGCAGTCAAAGCTTTTGTTTTTTCAAGGTACCAGTTGTATGGCGTGCCCACCCTCCAAGTTATTTTCTCGTTGCACGATTTTATTGATCCACCTTTGGATTGATGTGCTTCTCATCACTAGTTTTCCCCACACCTCTTTTACCATATCATAAAAAACCATCATGATGTAGCTATCCAAGTTCAAACTTGAACTGACATTTATCACGAGGTCTTAACGTGCCTCTGGTTAAGAGGATATATAGGGGCATATGGTCTAACTACGCCTCAATACGTTGTTGTCGTGGTGGTATCACGACATATGCATGGGTAGGCTAAAGTTGGGGCCGATGGACGTGGAGGAATCCGGGGAGGGATGATACAGTGAAGACCGCACTCATATGAACAAAGAGAAATACAATGTATCTAGGATTGAGGCTCTCATGTGAAGATAACATCTCTTTTTCTACATCTAATCTCTTATAATCTTGCCATACTTGTGGCTACAATCATGCTCCTTGAGCTGTATCTCCTATGCCTCTATCTAGATCTCTCTGTGAGATTGAAGGAAGAAGAAGAAGAGCTCTTATTGAGCAGAGAGGGGTGTAGGGTTTCGTAGCATGGAAAACAAAAAATTTCTACCGCATACAAACAAACAAGCCAAGATCTATCTACTAGATTGTAGCAACGAGTCGATGGAATAACTCACCCTCGAAGATTCCAAAGTGTTTAACGAGAGAGGATTCTCGTGGGTGATGTAGTCGTACTCTTCCCGATCTCAAGATCGCGTGAGCGATCCTTCCGTGGCGTTCGGCAGCGCTCATGATCGGTCACTGCGTTGCCTCGACAAAGACCTTCCTCTCCCTTGTTCCAGCAGGCAGCGGAGGTTGTAGCACTCTCCTCGCGATTCCGGCGGCTGGCAGTGGTCTGGGAAGTAGAGGGGAGATCTCGCAGGGCTTCGCCTTAAGCCGGAGCGAGTATGGTGGAGTATGAGAGATCTCCTCGGCGATCTAGGGTTTAGACACACCAAGGAGGAGGTGCTAGAGCCGGCGGCTAGGGTTTGGGGCACCCCAAGTCGGCGGCTAGGGCAAAAACCCTAGGGGCGGCGGCGGCTATGGTGGGCAGCAGCTGCTAGGGTTTGAGGCGTGGAAGTTGTGTGTCCTAGGAGGGAGCCCTGCCCCTCCTTATATAGGTGGAGGGGCCGGCCGGCCAAGGGGAGGGAGTGGAGTCCCTCCCCAACTCGGCTTGGGTGGTGCGCCGGCTTGGGGAGGAGGGACTCCCTCCCCAACTCGGTTTCACCTTCCTCCTCTTTTCCTCTTTCCAAATTTAGCCGTTTGACTTTTCAATTTAGCTATTTGACTTTTCAAACTAGGATTTGAATTAATCCTTTATTTGGAACAGCGATGACACTTAGTACATGATGCAATCATACCAACTTGATACAACACATCCATGTACCCTTCCCTCGGTCTTGGGACATTAGGAGCATTCTAGAACATTCCGATGAAAACACGAAAACATTCCCCAACTCAAAGCGGGACTTTCCTTATATGAATCTTATTCTCCGGACCATTCCGGATCTCCTCGTGATATCCGGATCCCATCCGAGACTCGAACAACATTCGGTCTCTTTCTCATCATACCATAACTACTCAAACAACGTCGAATCCTTAAGTGTGTCTCCCTACGGTTCGTGAATTATGCGGACATGATCGAGACACTTCTCCGAACAATAACCAATAGAGGAAGCTGGAAATTCATATGGCTCCACATATTTCTACGATTACTTTGCGATCGAATGAACCACTTACATACGATACCAATTTCCCTTTGTCTCACGATACTTTACTTATCCGAGGTTATGATCGTCTGCATACCTAGTTCAACCTCGTTACCGATAAGTACTCTTTTCTCGTTCGTGATATGTGATCCCTTGTGAGCGGTCACATGCTTGCAAGCTAATTGGATGACATTTCACCGAGAGGCCCAGTATATCTATCCGTCATATGGATGGACAAATCCCACTCTTGATCCATGTGTTTCAACCAATACTTTTCGCACACTCAATGCCACCTTTATAGCCACCCAGTTACGGTGTGGTGTTTGATGTCATCAAAGCATCCATCCGGTAAAGGTGATATGCATGATCTCATGGTCGAAGGAATTAGGTTACTATGTATCAGAAAGCATATAGCAATTGAACTATTGAAATGACTTGATCTTTATGCTACGCTTATCTATAGGAGTATGTCCACCATATCATTCTCCTAACGATATGATCTTGTTGTTAACAACATCTTAATGTTCATGATAGGGAAACCACAATCATCTATTAACCAACAAGCTAGTATTATATAGAGGCTTTACTAGGGACTTCAAATCAGCTTTACAAATCACACAAGTATTAATGTTTCCTTGTTAATACTATTATAGCATGAATGTAAACATTTATCATAAACACAAAGATATAATAATAACTACATTTATTATTGCCTCTAGGGCATATCTCCAACAAGGGGAAGAGCCCTTCGGATTCTCTCTTAGAACGATCCCCCTGGTGCTCCTTATAAAGGGGAGCTCAGGGGACAAAACTTGTTATCCACGCTTAGTATCTATATAGCATATTCTTGGTATCTTCTTAGATGCTCAGCATATGCCTTTGGAGATGCCAAGGCATATTTCTTAGCAAATTCTTAATGCCAAGGGCATATTCTCTGGCATATTCTTGATGCCAAGGGCATATTCCATATGCCCAAGTGCTAGTCTGAGCCATGAGCGTCCCAAGACTGGCACGATACTTGTTGGTCTTGTCTTGATCCGATGGCGTATTCTTGTGGAGACCGTGGAGGCACCTGGAGATAAATAACGGGGAGTCTAGGTCATTATAACTCGGCCCAAGTGCTTAGGGCGTAGAGGGAATTCGGCCTGGGAAGGAATTAATTCGGAGAGAAAGCGACCCGACCAATTGCTAACCGGCCGAAGTCTGGTTGTAGCCCAACCGGGTTTCCCCTTGTTCGGCCCGAGCTGGTGGCAGCCTAGCCGGGTTTACCCTTATTCGACCCGAGCTGGAGGCAGCCCAGCCGGTCTATCTGCTCAGCCCAGCCGGGTCATAGACAGCGGCCCATCCGGAAGTAGCGCGCTGGCCTGTGGTGGGCCGGCCGGGTCGAAGCAGATGCTGGCCCACCCGGGTGATTCTCTGGAGAGGCGAGCTCCGTGGTGGGCCGATTACTCTTTACTCCGGCCCACCCGGGCGAGACATGGCGCATGTGGGCGTTGAGCTTGTCGGGGCGAGTCACGGTGACTTAGGCGTTGGCGGGGCTAGCGATCTGGCGGCAGCGGAGCTCTGGCGAGAAGGGCCTTCATTGTGGGCCGACACGGTAAGTTCGGCCCACCTGTCTTGAATAATTCGGTTGAGAGCCTTTGTGTTGATTGATTCGGCCCCTTTAAATATAATTCGGCCCATTCTGGGCAAACCTGTCTTTGGAAGTTTCCTATTTGGGCCGAGTCCATGCTGATTCGGCCTGATTGTATTTTTCTTCTCCTTTTCTTAATTGACTAATTCAACACTATCAAATCACTTCATACACCAACTCTGGGGTATCCGGGGGTACACCCCCGATAGTTGTAGAGCATGTATGGTTTCTAGAGAATATTTAGATTCCGAGTTGAGCTTCTCATAGGTTGACTCTAAAAGGCTATTCGCCCACATGATCCGTCGTCCAATCATTGAAACCTCTCTCAAATCTAAATTGTCAATTATAAGAAAGAACAATAATTTTCAAACCCGTCTTTGCTTTTTTCTTGTTGGAATCTTACTATATTAAAATCTCTTTCCATAATAATATGATTGGATTAGCCCTTAGCCAGTGCATGAAGAAAGTCGGTTTTATGTTCTTCTTGGGCAACACCATATTGAGCAACCAAGCTCCATGTGAAGTTATCAACCAAGCATTGAAAGATATATAGCCATTCTAGCCATGCAATTTTGAATAAGATAGTAAGCACCCTCTGGTGCGGGCATCGTTCTACTCAGTGTTTTTCCTTTTGGCTAGCCACGCCATCATCCCTCTTCTCTCTTCCCATTCAACGTAACATCAAGCCCTCATCTTCTACACCACCGCCTCCTTAACCTTAACTAATTCTCACGATGCTTTGTGTCCCTTCAACCACTAGCTTTCTAGATGCAGGCGTCCACCGTGGTAACTAGCCATCGTGACGCGTTCATGATAACTCACTGGTTCCTCCTCTTCCCTTGCGTCCTCCTCATGCCGCTCCTCCTCTCGGGTTGGCATCATACCCTCAGCAGGGAAGCCATCCATACCCTCTAGCTTGTTATGTAAAATTTGGAATACCGCCTTCTTCTCACTTTTTCCGGTGAGAAGGGTGCAGTAAGAAACACATATTCCACATGTAAAAGTTGGGCGATATCATTTGTCTGGGACACATTAATTGATTTTTTTTCTTCCTCAAGTGCCCCAAACAAACCTTTATAATATGTTGTGATGTATGATATGAGTTGTTCATGTCCCTCAATCGTACTCTCATCTCCTTGGATAGAGTGGATAAGTTCATTCTAGCATGAGAATTTGTCATATTGTGGAAGTATCTTGTATTTGTATCCCCTTCAAGTATAAACTAAGATTTTGATATTTGGTACAAAATTTAGCTACTTTTATCGCACAAACTGTGCAATTTATGTATTTGCTTGGATTTTTAAGCTCGGTTTCTTGCAAATACAATGGGCATACTTTTGCTATTGCTTCAAGCTGATCAATAAGTGATGACAGTCGAAGCTTTTGTTTTTCAGGTTACCAGTTGTATGGCGTGCCCACCCTCCAAGTTATTTTCACGTTGCGTGATTTTATTGATCCACGTTTGGATTGGTGTGCTTCTCCTCACTAGTTTTCCCCGCACCTCTTTTACCATATCATAAAAACCATTGTGATGTAGCCATCCAAGTTCAAATTTGAACTGACATTTATCACGAGGTCTTAACGTGCCTCTAGTTAAGAGATATATAGGGGCATATGGTCCAACTGAGCCTCAATACGTTGTAGAGCATGCATGGTGTCTAGAGGATATTTAGATTTTGAGTCGAGCTTCTCGTTGGTTGACTCTAAAAGGCTATTCTCCCACATGATCCGTCGTACAATCATTGAAACCTCTCTCAGATCCAAATTGTCAATTATACGAAAGATCAATAATTGTCAAACCCGTCTCTGCTTTTTTCTTGTTGGAATCTTACTATATTAAAATCTATTTCCATAATAATAGGATTGGATTAGCCCTTAGCCAGTTCATGAAGAAAGACAGTTTTATGTTCTTCTTAGGCAACACCATATTGAGTAACCAAGCTCCATGTGAAGTTATCAACCAAGCATTGAAAGATATATATCCATTCCACCCTCTGGTGCGGGCATCGTTCTACCCAGTGTTTTCCCTTTTAATTTGGCTAGCCACGCCACCATCCCTCTCCTCTCTTCCCATTCACCATAACATCTTTCTAGAATACCATTCACCGTAACATCAAGCCCTCGTCTTCTAAACCACCGCCTCCTTAACTAATAATTCTCACGATGCTTTGCATGCCTTCAACCACTAGCTTGCTAGATGCAGGCGTCCACCGTGGTAACCGGCCCTCGTGTTGCGTTCATGATAACTCACTGGTTCCTCCTCTTCCCTCGCGTCCTCCTCATGCCGCTCCTCCTCTCGGGCTCACAACATCGAACATTTTTTCACTCCAAAAATCAAACAATATTTCAGTGCATTCACGAAAAAAGGTATTTCAATTTGTTTTCTCTTTCTTTTTGTTGAATTTCAATGTGTTTATGGAAAGTCAAATAAAACAATGCCCTAAAACCATGAAAAAATAACACTCTTCTTGCCAAAATGTAGTGTGTATCTTAATGTTTTTTTTAAATCAAAGGATATAAAGTCTGACAAAGTATGTAAAAAAATCATCTATAACATCAAATACATATAAAATGAAGGTATATTTCATAATAGTTCTAATAGCATTGATTCACTTTTGTAGATGTCGATATATACCGATTATGTCAAACTTTATATTTGATCAAACGATGTATTACATGGAAGTATGGAAGGGGACCAACTCGTGCATGGTTGGGTTTCCTTTGCTCTGGATCGTAGGTTTCCACGACAGACAGCGATTGTTGTCTCTGCATTCATTTCGCTGTACAATGCCACAGAGACGGATCCACTTGCATTGCGTGCTTGCGCCCGGCCGGTGAAAGAGGCTTTTAATACGGACTCTCGGTCATGAGTCATGTACATGTACATGTGCCGGCCTGCTGCCTCCCTTTTGGTGTGCAAGACAGTGAAACGCATGCATGCCCGCACGTCCCACGTTAACCTCATCGAAAAGCATCATGGCCTGCCCCAACATTTAGATCCACAGCCATCAACCCATGGTCCCTTCCTTTCCTCGGAATACATCTGCTTCCTTCAAAATGAACATTTCAGGTTAATGGCATGCATGCAATGGTGGGCTCCAAATAACCAATCAAGAGTAGTACATTTGTCGAAATACATCTGCCTATATCCTTCAGGCGTAGTTCGCGCTATGGGGTGGATGACTCGGGGGCGTCGACTACTGATGAGGATTCCATGATCAAGGCCATGTGTCGTAAGGCTGAGAAGAACTTAGATTCGCCAGGTATAATGAGCTCTTCGAAATCTTTTTTTTTCTTTTTCTATTTCTATTATTTCTTCTAAACTAGCCAATGTTGGCATTAGTTTGGATAGTTATGTACAGGATGTTCCATTTTCTTCTAATGTTTTACGACACATGGAGATTGACCGTCTAACGGTTACTCCTAAGGTCGTTGTTGTTCCTGATGCTTCACTAACCGAGGAGGAGGAGTTGCATGCCACAATAGATGGTCAACTCCTTTCTCATTTAGTTGGTAAAATGTCGGAGGTGAACTTTGATGAGACTGGGCTTGACTCTATGTATGAGCTAAAAGCTTCTGGTCGAAAATCGAAGAGCTAGAGGTCGCGCAAGAGATTCCGTGTATCCAAATCTCCTATAGTTTCTCAATGACTGGAATGTTTTCAAATAGCAGAGGTCTCTGGGACTTGGCTAAACATTTATTCTTTGTTGGTTGTGTGAGAGACCATAAATTGGATTTTCTGGGTATTTCTGAGACTGGTAGACGAGATTTTTCACAATCCCTACTCAATCGCTTTTCTGGTGGAGTAGACTTTACGTGGATATCACGTCCGCCGCGTGGTCGACCTGAGGGGATCCTGTTAGGCGTTCGAGATGAGACTATGGAAGTTTTAGCTAGTTCGGTGGGAGATTTTTTTTATAAAACTCCATATTCGTATCAAGGCTGACAATTTCACATGGTCTCTAGTCGCTGTTTACGGGGCCGCCCATGATGTTTATAAGGCTGGTTTTTTACGCGAGCTAGTGAATTTGGCAAAGGATAATCCATACCATATTCTTATAGGAGGGGATTTTAATTTGCTTAGATTCCCTCACGAGAAAAGTCGGGGCCAGTTTAATGAACATTGGTCTTTTTTTGTTTAATGTTGTTATAGACAGTCTGGACTTAAGAGAGGTTACAATGTTAGGAAGGCAATTTACCTGGGCTAATAGTCTTCTGAAGCCAACATACGAAAAAACTAGATAGAGTACTTATGGATACCAACTGGGAAAAAAAGGTCTCTATGGTAACTATTCGCGCTCTAGAGCGTATTGAGGCTTTGTCGGATCATGCTCCTTTACTTTTATCTTTTGGTTCACCGTCACGGAATTCTAAGGAATGAGTTTAAATTTGAACTCGGATGAATGATCCGTGATGGTTTTTATGAGATGGTTAAGGATATTTGGGAGAAATCTGTTGGTGGCCAAACGCCTATCCTATGATGGAATAATAAAATATGTGCTCTACACAAATTCCTTCGTGACTGGGCCAGGCACACGGCTGGGATCCTAAAAAAGAAAAAATACGCCTAACATATATAATTGATGACATAGAGGCTTCCGCGGAGGTCAGGCCGTTAACTGCACAAGAAATTAAGCTTAAAAGCCAATTGAATGCAGAGATAGCCCGACTTCTACGCGAAGAGGAACTCAAATGGTACCAACGCTCTAAAGCGAAATTTATTCTGGAAGGAGATGTGAATACAAGATACTTCCATGTTGTTGCCAATGGCAAGCATAAGAAGAAACTTATTTACTCCCTGGTCCAGAAATAAGGTATGATTGAGGGATATGAGCAACTGAAGTCATATATTACAGCTTATTATAAATCCTTGTTTGGGGCTCCAGCGGAAAATTCATTCTCTCTGGATGAGTCACAAACGGCCGATATCCCCCAGGTTTCAGCTAAAGAAAATAGCTTTCTAACTACCTTATATACCGAGGAGGAGGTTAAGAAAGAAGTTTTTCAAATGGAATATAACAAAGCACCAGGGCCGGATGGTTTCCCTGCTGAATTTTACCAAAAATTCTGGAAAGTTACCAAGGAGGACCTGATGAATTTGTTTGTTTTTTTAGGTCGGTCAGTTGGATATCTTTAGAATAAACTTTAGCAATATAATTTGACTACCTAAGGTTAACAATGCAGAACGTATACAATAGTATCGCTTGCTTAACGCTAGGTTTAATATTTTTACTAAACTTGCCATGATTAGACTAAACTCAATTGCTGACCGTGTTGTTAGCCCGTCTCAAACATTGTTCATGCAAGGAAGAAATATCCTAGATGGTGTTGTAATACTGCATGAAACAATCCACGAACTATACTCGAAAAAATTAAATGGTGTACTGTTCAGATTGACTTTGAGAAGGCATACGACGAAGTTAATTGGTCTTTCTTCTAGCAAACACTCCGCATGAAAGGTTTTTCTGAGGAGTGGCACGCTCTCATTCAGTGTTTTGTGGCTGGAATAGTGTTGCCATTAAAGTAAATGAAGATATTGGCAAATACTTTCAAACCAAGAAAATACTAAGACAAAGGGATCCATTATCGCTTTTATGGAACATGATCTTGAGAAGGCTAAGAATTTGAAATTAATATTATCAGCATTCAAGCAGCTATCTGGACTTAAAATTAACTTCTATAAGAATGATTTATATTGTTTTGGCGAGGCCCAAAATGAGGCTCACCTATATGCTGAAC
Source organism: Avena longiglumis (assembly GCA_030063025.1). NCBI lineage: Eukaryota > Viridiplantae > Streptophyta > Magnoliopsida > Poales > Poaceae > Avena > Avena longiglumis. The sequence continues at coordinate 33,572,706 of CP125979.1, forward strand.
TTTTTGGCTGTGGCCAGGGACAATTTCCAATCAACTCTTTGGGAATACCGATTCACTATCGATGTCTCATAATTGCTGAATAGAAACTTGTTGAAAAAAGACTACAAAAATGTCTTAATAGTTGGAAAGGCAAATTGTTATCCCTTGGTGGAATACTAGTATTCAGAAATTCAGTATTTTTTTGAAACGAGCACAAATTCAGTACTTACTAACATGGTACTATATATGATCTCGTTTTTCCAATTACCAAAAGGTGTCTTGAACAAAGTGGATTATTTCAGTTCAAGATTCTTTTGGCAAGGGGATAGTGAGAAAAAGAAGTATCGATTGGCCAGACGGAATGTGGTTTGCCGCCCGAAGGAGTATGGTGGACTTGGCATACATAATTTGCAAGTCAAAAATACCGTGCTTCTGGGCAAATGGCTTTTCAAACTACTTACAGAAGATGGTGTTTGGCAAACCATGTTATGGATAAAATATGTGGGGTCCAAAGTTGTGTCTCAAGTGGTTTGGAAACCCGGTGATCACATTTTTGGCCGGGTCTTATGGCCACCAAAAAACATTTCTTTTATTTTGGTGCTTTCGATATTAAGGATAGATCACAGATTAGGTTTTGGAAAGATAAGTGGCTTGCCCAAACTACTCTTCGCGAACAATATCTAGCTCTTTATTCGATTGTTAGACACAAAGGAGATACAATTTCCACAGTGATGGAAGACAACCCTCCTAATGTGTCTTTCAGAAAAAGTCTTATTGGTCCTCGACTGCTATCTTGGAACAATCTACTTTTACGATTATCCACGATACAATTGTCGAGCAGTGTTGACGTGTTTAAATGGAAATTACTAGAAAGTGGTAAATTTTCTGTTGGATCACTATATAGAGCATTGGTTCAACCTGATATGTCGGTCGATGATAATAGTAAATTTTGGAAAATGAAAATACCTCTTAAGATGAAGATATTTGCATGATATCTATGTAAAGGTGTAATTCTAACAAAAGATAATCTTGAAAAGAGAAATTGGCATGGAAGTACAGAATGCGCTTTTTTGTCATCATGATGTGACAATTCGTCATTTATTCTTCCATTGCAAATTTACTCGCTCTATATGGTCATTCATCCAAATAGCTTCTGGTTTATCTCCTCCACGTTCAGTAACCAATGTTTTTGGTAATTGGTTGCATGGAATTGTTGATAAGTACAGAACTTTGTTTAGGGTGGAAGCGTTTGTCATTATATGGTCGTTATGACTTTGTAGAAATGACAAGATTTTTAATAACATTTAGTCTTTTGTAGGGGTTCGTAGCATGGAAAAACAAAAATTTTCTATCGCATACAAACAAACAAGCCAAGATCTATCTACCAGATTGTAGCAACGAGTCGATGGAATAACTTACCCTCGAAGATTCCAAAGTGTTTAACGAGAGCGGATTCTCGTGGGTGATGTAGTCGTACTCTTTCCGATCTCAAGATCGTGTGGACGATCCTTCCCGCTGTTCGGCAGGCGCTTCATGATCGGTCTGCGTTCGGTACTCGACGAAGACCTTCCTCTCCCTTGTTCCAGGCAGCGGAGGTTGTAGCACTCTCCTCGCGATTCCGGCTGGCGGTGTGACGGAAGTAGAGGGAAATCCCATGAGCTTCATAAGCCGGAGGCGAGTATGGTGGATTATGAGAGGGCTATTAGTGGTCTAGAGATTAGACACACCAATTAGAAGGCTCTAAACCGCAGGCTAAAGCAATTAGAAGCTCTAAACCAAAGCGGCTCTAAACACGAGATTAGAGGTAGAAACTTGTGTGTCTCAAGGAGGAGCCACCGCCCTCCTTTTATAGGTGGAGGGCTAGGCGCGCCGAGGAGGAGGAGTCCCTCCCCAACAGGGCCTAGGGCTGGGCGCCGGCCAGGAGGAGGAACTCCTCCTCCAAGTTGGTTTCAACCTCCTCTTGCTTGTTTCCCACAGTTCCCACAATTTCTGTTTTCCACAGTTTCTGTTTTAGCCGCTTTGACTTTCAAAGGCAATTTGACTTTCATGTTTTGGGAACAGCAGAACACTTAGTACATGATGCAATCATTCAATGACACACCATGTACCCTCCCCAGTGGGGACAATCCGACCCTTCTAGAACATTCCCGATGAAAACACGGAATCATTTCGAACTCAAACGGGACTTTCCTTATATGAATCTTATTCTCGGACCATTCGGATCACCTCGTGATATCCCGGATCCCATCCGAGACTTGAACAACATTCGGTCTCTTTCTCATAATACCATAACTACTCAAACAACGTCGAATCCTTAAGTGTGTCTCCCTACGGTTCGTGAATTATGCGGACATGATCGAGACACTTCTCGAACAATAACCAATAGAGGAATCTGGAAATTCATATGGCTCCCACATGTTTCTCGATTACTTTGCGATCGAATGAACCACTTACATACGATACCAATTTCCCTTTGTCTCACGATAGTTTACTTATCGAGGTTATGATCGTCGGTATCTCTGCATACCTAATTCAACCTCGTTACGATAAGTACTCTTTTCTCGTTGCCGTGATATGTGATCCCTTGTGACCCAGTCACATGCTTGCAAGCTAATTGGATGACATTCCACCGAGAGGGCCCAGAGTATATCTATCCGTCATATGGATGGACAAATCCCACTCTTGATCCATGTGTTTCAACCAATACTTTCCGAACACTCAATGCCACCTTTATAGCCACCCAGTTACGGTGTGGTGTTTGATGTCATCAAAGCATCCATCCGGTAAAGGTGATATGCATGATCTCATGGTCGAAGGAATTAGGTTACTATGTATCAGAAAGCATATAGCAATTGAACTATTGAAATGACTTGACCTTTATGCTACGCTTATCAATAGGAGTATGTCCACCATATCATTCTCCTAACGATATGATCTTGTTGTTGATAACATCTCAATGTTCATGATAGGGAAACCACAATCATTTAATCAACCAACAAGCTAGTGAAGTATAGAGGCTATACTAGGGACTTTCAAATTAAGTTTACAAATCACACAAGTATCAATGTTTCCTTGTTAATACTATTATAGCATGAATGTAAACATTTATCATAAACACAAAGATATAATAATAACTACATTTATTATTGCCTCTAGGGCATATCTCCAACAGTCTCCCACTTGCACTAGAGTCATCTAATCTAGATTACATGGTAATATACCGAACACCCATGGCAGTTTGGTGTTGGTCATGTTTTTCCCTCGGGAGAGGTTTAGTCAACAGATCCGCCACATTCAGATCTGTGTGTACTTTGCAAATCTTTATATCCCCATCACGGATATGTTCTCGAATAAGCGTGAAAACGCAGCTTGATATGCTTGACTTCTTGTGTGACCTTGGTTCTAGCGCATTGGCTATGGCGCCCATGTTATCACGATAGATAGACATTGGGTCCGCGCACTAGGAACCACACCCGCTCTATAATGAACTCTTTCATCCATATCGCTTCTTGTGAAGCCTCCAAGCGACCATGTATTCGATTCGGTTGAAGATCTCGCCACAACGCTTTGCTTTGCACTCCTCCAGCTAAGCTGCACCATTCAAAATAAATCATTATCCAGTTGTGATTTAGAATCATCGGATCGGTGTTCCAACTAGCATCGGTGTAACCATTAACAACGAGTGTTCATCACCTCCATAAGAAAGAACCATATCCTTAGTTCTTCTCAAGTACTTAAGGATATTTTTGATCATTGTCCAATGATCCACTCTGGATCACTTTGATATCTGCTAGTTAAACTAACGACATATGCAATGTCGGGTCTAGTACATAGCATGGCATACATTAGAGATCCTATGGCTGAGGCATGAGTCTTACTCATCATTTCTCTATCTTACGCGATGTCGGACTTTGAGTTTTACTCAAGGTCGTATTGGGCAACATGGGCAAGAACCCTTTCTTGCTTTCTTCCATTCCAAACCTCTTTAGAACTTTGTCCAAATATGTACTCTATGACAATGATATTTGGCGTTTCGATCTATATCTATAAATATTTATGCCTAATATGTAAGCTGCTTCGCCAAGATCCTTCATTGAAAAACTATTATTCAAATATTCCTTGACACTATTAAGAAGGTCTACATCATTCCCAATCAACAATATGTCATCCACATATAGTATTAAGAATGCTCTGAGCTCCCACTCACTTTCTTGTAAATACAAGCTTCTCCATAAGTTTGTATAAAACCAAAACTTTGATCACCTTATCAAGCGTTGATTCCAACCGGATGCTTGCTTCAATCCATAGATGGACCTTTGAAGTTTGCATACCTTGTTAGCATCTTTAGGATCGACAAAACCTTTGGGTTGCATCATATACAACTCTTCATCAATATCTCCATTGAGGAATGTTGTTTTGACATCCATCGCCATATCTCATAATCATAATATGCAGCGATTGCTAACATAATCCTCACAGACTTTAGCTTCGCTTGGTGAGAAAGTCTCATCGTAGTCAACTCCTTGAATTTGTCGAAACCCTTTTGCGACAAGTCGAGCTTTATAAACGATAACATTACCATCGGCATCTGTTTTCTTCTTGAAAATCCATTTGTTCTCGACACCTTCCGGCCATCCGGTAAGTCCACCAAAGTCCATACTTGGTTTTCGTACATGGATCCAATCTCGGTTCATGGCTTCTTGCCATTTATTGGAATCTGGGCTCATCATCGCTTCCTCATATGTCTCGGGGTCATCGGTGTTGTCCACCAACATGACACTCATATCGGGATCATACCACTGCAGGTGGTGCGAGTTCTCGTTGACCTCAGGGACTGTAGCAACTTCAGCCGAAGTTTCATGATCATCATCACTAGCTTCCTCTAATTGGTGCGGGCACCAGGAACTTCTTCGGTGTTGCGCTACTCGCAATTCGAGAGAAGGTTCGACAACCTCGTCGAGTTCTACTTTCCTTCCAGTCACTTCTTTCGAGAAATTCCTTCTCTAGAAAGGATCCATTCTTAACAGCGAAGATTTTGCCCTCGGATCTATGATAGAAGGTATACCCAATAGTTTCCTTGGGTATCCTATGAAGGCGCATTTTCCGCTTTGCGTTCAAGCTTGTCATTTGTAACTTCTTTACATAGGCCGCATCCCCAAACTTTAAGGAGCGACAATTTAGGTTTCTTCCCAAACCATAATTCATACGGTGTCGTTTCAGCAGTTTAAACGGTGCCCTATTTAAAGTGAATGCATTGTTTCTAATGCATAACCCCAAAATGATAGCGGTAAATCGTAAGTGACATCATAGAGCGAACCATATCTAAGAGAGTTCGATTCTGACGTTCGGACACACCATTCTGTTGTGGTGTTCCGGCGGTGTCAATTGTGAAAGTATTCCGCACTTCTTTAAATGCTCGCCAAACTCGTAACTTAGATATTCACCTCCACGATCGAGCGTAGAAATTTAATCTTCTTGTTACGTTGATTCTCTACCTCACTTTGAAACTCCTTAAACTTCTCGATAGTTTGGACTTATGTTTCATGAAATAGATATACACATATCTACTCAAGTCATCTTTGAAGGTAAGAACATACTTGATAACCACCGCGATGCTACACTCATTGGACCACACACATCGGTATGTATGATTTCCAATAAGTCCGTAGCTCGCTCCATCATACTGAAAATGGAGTCTTAGTCATTTTCCCATCGGACATGCTTCGCATCTTTCAAGTGATTCAAAATCAAGTGATTCAAGAAGTCCATCGAATGGAGTTTCTTCATCGCTTCACTCCAATGTGACCAAGGCAGCGATTGCCACATATAGGTCAAATTATCGCTTGATTTCAAGCGTTTAGCCTCAATATTGTCGATATGTGTATTTCCACTATCGAGATTCAATAAGAATAGACCATCTATCAAAGGTGCATGTGCATAAAACATATTACTCATATAAATCGAACAACCATTATTCTGGCTTAAACAAGTAACCGTCTACTTAATAAACAAGATCCCGATATAATGTTCATGCTCAACGCGGGCACTAAATAACAATTATTTAAGTATAAAACTAATCCCGATGGTAGATGAAGGGTAGTGTCGTAGCGATCACATCAACCTTTGATCCGTTTCCCGTGCATCACCTCGTTCTTCGCTAGCTTCCGTTTATTCTGCGATTTTGTTTGAGTTACAAATATGAGCAACCGAACCGTATCAAATACCGAGCACTACTACGGTACTAGTGAGATACACATCAATAACATGTATATCGGATATACCTTTCTTCTTGATGTTGCCGTTCTTGAGATCCGCCAAGTACTTTGGGCAATTCCGCTTCGGTGACCTTCTCCCTTGCGGTAAAGCACTCAGTTTCAGGCTTGGGTCCAGCCTTGGTCTTCTTCGCCGGCGTGGTAACTTTCTTACCACCCTTCTTGAAGTGTCCCTTTTGCTTAGACTTGCCTTTCTTGAGTTTGGTGGTATTATTGACCATCAACACTAGGTGCTATTTCTTGATCTCCACTTACGGAGACTTTAACATAGCAAGCAGTTACGGCAACTCTTTGTTCATGTTACGCATGTTGTAGTTCATCACAAAGTTCCTGTAACTTGGTGGCGATGATTGGAGGACGGTAAATCCCCAAAGCATTAGGAATCACTATACCCAAGCTTTGAAGTTTGTTTGCGTGCGGACATCTTAAGCACATGCTCCTTTGTGAGCTGCCCTCTTCCATCTTGCGGTTAAAGAACTTTTGAAGCCTCATAGCTTTCAATTGCCGCATGAGTCTCAAAAATCAATTTGAGATCCTCGACAATATCATATGGGTCGACTCTTCAAACCTTTTACGAGCTCGATTCTAAACCATACAAGATAGCACTTGAACTATAGATCTTGATTCTTAGGCGAGGTAAACATTCTTTACTTCATCGGAGCATCGGTGCAGGTGGGTCACCAGCGGTGCATCGGCACATAGGTCAAATTACCGGTGTGAGGACAATCCTCAAATTGGAACCAATCCGTGAAGTTGCTTCCATTGTTTTCAACTTTTCTTTCTCTAGGAATGCATTAAAATTGATGGTAGGGGCTGCCATTGATCTACAACATATTTGCAATAGTTGAGACTAAGTTTATGACAAATTGAGTTCAAATTAATTAATGAAATTAAACTAGGTGAACTCCCTCAAAACAACATCCCTCACATTGTTTTAGTGATCACAGACCAAATCCACTACATCAACACCGATCATCACGAGAGTTGATATAGTTTCAATGGCGAACAATCGTCATGTTCATCATATCTACTATACGATTCATGCTTTACCTTTCGGTAATCCGTGTTCGAGACCATATGCGTACATGCTAGGCTCGTCAAGATCAAACCTTAGTTTACGCATGAGCAAATCTGGCTTGCTCACGTTGTATACACTTGCGAATCTAACACACCGATCATCACGTGGTGCTTGAAACAACAAGCTTTAGCGGTGCTAACTAAGGGTGAACACTTTATGATTTGAAATTCATGTGCATGAGGGATCATCTTATAATGCTACCGTCGTCTACTAAGCAATACAAGATGCATAAAGGATTAACATCACATGCAATTCATAATATGTGATATGATATGGCCTTTCTTCTTTGTGCTTCCGATCTCCATCTTCAAGCACGAACATGATCTCCATCATCACCGGCATTGCATCAAGGTCAATGGCGCTTCACCATGGTTGTCGTCCACCGGCTTCAACTATTACAACTACTTTGAATAGACACCGGGTCTTAACATAAAATAAAGACAACCATATGGCTCCTGCCGGTTGCCAACTTACAATAAGGAACATTGCATACATCAAATATAATCACAATCATGGCCATATCACATCACGCACACCCAAAACAAAGTTAGGCCTCTACTTTCTTTGCATATTTTACGTGGTTTGGGGCTTTCAATAAGTGTCGTTCTAACTTACGAACAAGAACCACAACATTGATACTAGCATTGTTGATTACCGTTGTAAATTGGATCTTAACTATGCTAGGAGAAAGCGAACCATAAAGCCACTTATGCAATACAAGTTGCATGTTAGCGTGGAGCAAGTCTCATGAGCGATGTCATGTAAGGTTAGCCGGGCGCTTCATCCCAACATACGCAAGATGCAAAGTACACAAAAAGCAATCGACAATAAAAGCATCAACGCCACAATGACCATTGTGTTCTACTCGTCTGCAGATCTACATATAGACACGGCTCGATACCCTTTGTAGGGGTTCGTAGCATGGAAAACAAAAATTTCTATCGCATACAAACAAACAAGCCAAGATCTATCTACTATATTGTAGCAGCGAGTCGATGGAATAACTTACCCTCGAGGATTCCAAAGTGTTTAACGAGGCGGATTCGTGGGTGATGTAGTCGTACTCTTTCGATCTCAAGATCGTGTGGGCGATCCTTCCGGCTGCGTTCGGCGGCGCTTCATGATCGGTCCTGCGTTCGGTACTCGGCAAGACCTTCCTCTCCTTGTTACGAGGCAGCGGAGGTTGTAGCACTCTCCTCGCGATTCCGGACTGGCGTGGTAGGAAGTAGAGGAAATCATGAGGCTTCGCCTTAAGCGGAGGCGGTATGGTGGATTATGAGAGGGCTATTAGTGGTCTAGAGATTAGACACACCAATTAGAAGGCTCTAAACCGTAGGCTAAAGCAATTAGAAGCTCTAAACCAAGCGGCTCTAAACACGAGATTAGAGGTAGAAACTTGTGTGTCTCAAGGAGGCCCTGCCCTCCTTTTATAGGTGGAGGGCTAGGCGCGCCCGAGGGAGGAGGAGTCCCTCCCCAACTCGGCCTAGGGCTGGGCGCCCAAGGAGGAGGAACTCCTCCTCCAAGTTGGTTTCAACCTCCTCTTGCTTGTTTCCCACAGTTTCCTGTTTCTGTTTTCCACAGTTTCTGTTTTAGCGTTTGACTTTCAAGCGCAATTTGACTTTCATGATTTTGGAACAGCAAGAACACTTAGTACATGATGCAATAATTCAATGACACACTCATGTACCCTCCCCCGAGTCTTGGGACAATCGGACCCTTCTAGAAGATTCCCGATGAAAACACGGAATCATTCCCGAATTCAAAGCAGGACTTTCCTTATATGAATCTTATTCTCCGGACCATTCCGGATCACCTCGTGATATCCGGATCCCATCCGAGACTCGAACAACATTGGTCTCTTTCTCATAATACCATAACTACTCAAACAACGTCGAATCCTTAAGTGTGTCTCCCTACGGTTCGTGAATTATGCGGACATGATCGAGACACTTCTCGAACAATAACCAATAGAGGAATCTGGAAATTCATATGGCTCCCACATATTTCTCGATTACTGCGATCGAATGAACCACTTACATACGATACCAATTTCCCTTTGTCTCACGATAGTTTACTTATCCGGGTTATGATCGTCGGTATCTACGCATACCTAGTTCAACCTCGTTCCGATAAGTACTCTTTTCTCGTTCCGTGATATGTGATCCCTTGTGACCCAGTCACATGCTTGCAAGCTAATTGGATGACATTCCACCGAGAGGCCCAGAGTATATCTATCCGTCATATGGATGGACAAATCCCACTCTTGATCCATGTGTTTCAACCAATACTTTCCGAACACTCAATGCCACCTTTATAGCCACCCGATTCGGTGTGGTGTTTGATGTCATCAAAGCATCCATCCGGTAAAGGTGATATGCATGATCTCATGGTCGAAGGAATTAGGTTACTATGTATCAGAAAGCATATAGCAATTGAACTATTGAAATGACTTGACCTTTATGCTACGCTTATCAATAGGAGTATGTCCACCATATCATTCTCCTAACGATATGATCTTGTTGTTGATAACATCTCAATGTTCATGATAGAGAAACCACAATCATTTAATCAACCAACAAGCTAGTGAAGTATAGAGGCTATACTAGGGACTTTCAAATTAAGTTTACAAATCACACAAGTATCAATGTTTCCTTGTTAATACTATTATAGCATGAATGTAAACATTTATCATAAACACAAAGATATAATAATAACTACATTTATTATTGCCTCTAGGACATATCTCCAACATCTTTTTCTCTGCAGGTTATTTATCGGGCCATGGCTATCCTCCAATCATGAACTATTCTCCAACGCATGGAGTTTCGTGACTTTTTGTGAAGGGATGTACGCGATTGGAGGATACGACAAGGGATATTTTCTCCCGACATGGATGGCCACGTGATTTGAGGATTGATCTACCTTAGATTGAAGACAATTATCCGGATAGTGTTTTTTTTGTAATGCTTGTCTACTTTTTTATTTCCTAGTTCTGTCGTTCATATGACTTTATGAATCTTAGTTATGCAGAGGTCGGATGTAAATATTTTATATTAATAAATACGCCTATTTTAAAAAAAAACATATGCCTATATAAGTTCTTCCTCTTATTTTATTTCTATATAATAGAGAGAGGATTTGTGGAGCTCGGTATTTGAAAAAATCAAAATTCATACTCTTTTGTTGCAAAAAACTAAAATTTATTTTGGGAATACATATTCACGGGCTGAATGACCGTGGCGAGTTTCGGTAAAAGACTCGTCCTTTTTGGACTACAGAAGGAGAACAAATTCCCAGTTATATATATAGTATAAGAACGCGCATTTCTGTTAGAGATTTGTCTTTTTGTATTTCGCAAAAATAAAACGTATTTTGGTATGAGAATTTTTGCGTACCTTTGGAATGTATAAATGTTTGTTCGCGATTTGTTTCATATTTTTTTGAGTACTAAAAATGAGCTCCAATGAGCTTGGGTGTAACACCCGGCCTCTCAGGACCGGCGGCTCCTGGCAGCTCATTGCGATCTCTAGACTAACCCTGAACACTAGTGTTTTCTGCACAGTTTGTCCTTACTCATGCGCACTTGATACTCACTTTCTGGTTGGTCACCCATTTTCAAATTGCTCTAGGCCAAGTACGCTTAATTTCGGAGTTTTTTTAGATGGACTTTTGGAAGAAAAAAAGTTGCAACTCGTTGGTATGAGTATATTATTAATTTTATTAAGCCATGCGCTAGGATCTCACATTGGAAGTCACTGCCAGTTTTCGGTAGAAATCTCAAAATCTTCATGACATATATTGGTGTGATGGAGCCTATGAAAAGAGCCACCGAATTATGTTTATTTTTCAAAAAACTAACTTTTTTGACGGACATTATTGTATCATGTATCATGCGCCAAAAATGAAACCAGTATTCAAAACAAGAAATTATTTCAAGCATTAAATTTGTTTTTCCGGCACAAGCTACAGAATTAATGTACACTTAGGACACGGATCATACATGTTGCGAATTTTATTTTTTTTGTTAAGAATGACATTTGTTTCACCCAAGGGCATATGCTCTTGTGAACATCATTTGAATATCCGATTACATCTTGTGCCCTTTATGGAAGTGTCGAAACATGCCTGCCCAAAAGAGCTTGATTTTTATGGCAATAAAAAGTAAAATGAGTAGGATTACTTGCAGTTAAACTACCCAACTAATATAGACAACACAACAAGGCAAAGTTGTCCAACTTGCCATAAATGATACGGTAGTTGCTAAAGGTTGACAACATTTGGTGGTGTCATATTACAATTCAAGACTGTCAACTAGTAGCAGCATGTAAACAACAATCAGGTGGCCCAGCTACCCAGTCAATCAAATTACAGAGAGGACACCACTCCACACATCAAATTGTCCAACTAATCAACCATAAACTTCTTGTTTGCACTGACTCGACCAACAAACATTGATCTTTCAAGCTTTTCTGTTCTTGAGGAACATGTTGTTATCGAACTAATAGAGCATCTCTAGCAGACACCGGAAATGCGCAGCCTAGAAACATCGTTCTCGCGGCACTGAGAACCATGTTCTGGTCCAATCGGTCGCGAAATAATAGAAACCAAATTCTGATGATCTAGATCACGCACAAGTTCATCGACGATACACTTCATTTTTACATCGTAACGTAAACCAATGCAGGGGTCATCACGCCAATACCCTACCCTACTATGACAAAACTAGGCTCCGGGAAACCTCACCGGAGCCTAGGGTGCGGCGAGCTCACTCAGAGTCAGAGGGGACCACGATGATCACCTGCTTGACCTGATGGGTGTGCTCCACCAGCTTCCTCTCCAGGTCCTCTTGCGCGGTGACATAAGCGTCGTGCTGCTCTCGGGCGCTCCCCTCCCACCGCTCCAGGTCGACGGCGCCCGTCGCCGCGAGCAACGCCCAACGGAGATCTTCGGCCTCATGCTTCTGCGTCGCCTGGGCAGCTCGCGCGGAGCGGCGCACCATCTTCTCTAGCACCCCGCACTTGTCCTCATCATCGGCGATAAAATCCCTATGCACCACTTGGCCCCCCTCCGACTCCGACTCGTCACTCGACGACACGTACTCATCCGGCAAGGACGGCGATGCGTCGGAGTCGGAGAGCTCCACGGAAGGGCTGGGTGAGTGTGACCTACGTTAGCGACGTGAGTTCCCTCCTTGCTGTCGTTGCGCGGCCACTTGTGGACGCAAGAGGGAGGCGACGGGGAGCGAGGTTTGCGGGCAGCGCGGCGCACCATGCTCCTCGGCCTCACGCTGACGCAAGGCCTCTTGGGCCGTTCAGTTGTGGTAGATGTAGCACAGGGAGGCGCGCTTTGCGCACCATCGACGGTGTTGCGGCGCTTGCGCTCCTGCTCGAAGACGGGGACCTTGCAGGAGGCACCACTGCAGCCGATTTGGCCTCCCCCGACTCCGATTGAATAGCGGCGGGACGACATCTCGTCGATGTGTTGTGCGGTGGCGGATTGCGCAGCAACGATGCGGTGGCAGAGCCTTGGAGGGGAAAGAGTACTCGGGTCGCGACCTGTGGATTGCCCTTCGAACGATAGGTAAAGGGGTGTCGGAGGGGATTTTTAGGTCCACCTAAAAATATTTAGATCCACACCCATCACTCCATGGTCCCTTCCTCGGAATGCATCTGCTTGCTTCCATATGAACATTTCAGGTTAATGGTAGGCTCCAAATAATCAATCAAGAGTAGTACATTTGTGGGAATACATCTGCCTATATAATAGAGAGAAAATTTGTGGCTCCCGAGCTCCAATGAGCTCGGTATTTGAAAAATTCTAAATTCCTACTCTTTTGTTGCAAAAAGATCTAAAATTTATTTTAGAAATACATATTTGCGGGCTGAATGACTGTGGCAAGTTTTGGTAAAAAAAATATTCTTTCTGGACTACAGAAAAAGAACAAATTCCCAGCTATATATAGTATAAAAAAGCACGTATTTCTGTCAGAGATTTGTCCTTTTGTATTTTAAAAAAATAAAATGTATTTTGGTATGAGAATTTTTGCGTACCTTTGGAATGTATAAATGTTTGTTCGCGATTTTTTTCATATTTTTTCTAAGTCCTAAAAATACATTTATTATTTTTCTTTTCAAGAAACGAGCTCCAGTGAGCTTGGGAGCCACTGTCAGTTTTCGGTAGAAATCTCAAAATCTTTATGACATATTTTTTTTGAAACCTCATATATTAGACATGCAAGCCGTCTCATTAAAACCTTCCAGTCTCCTTAGGTACCATGGTAAGGAAAAAGAGTGCGTCTGAAACTTGCAGCCCCTCAAAACAAAGTTACATCATTCATTACAAAGGGATAAAGAAAACTAGGTGGATCACCATCCCAAATAACAGGGGCATTCGAATTATAAGAGGCTCTAGCTAGGTTATGCGCCACCCCATTTGCATCACGCAGGCAATATTGAACTGATATCATTCTAATCCTTCCATCTATTTGAAAACATTCGGCAAGGATGGCAGAATACGGGCTCAAAATCTCAATCACTCCATTGTATGCTTCAACCAATTCAAGAGAGTCTGTTTCAATAACCACCGGAGAGCAACCCTTATTTTCCACAAACTGGAGTCCTTTTTGCAGAGCAATAGCTTCCACTGTAGTTGAGTCCATCACATGATCAATAATACAACTAGATCCAGCTATAGTTTGTCCTTTCGAGTTGCGTAAGACAGCTCCTGTAGCTCCCGTGCCATTTGGGAAAAAGCAAGCATCAATGTTTAAACTTATATGAGTTTGGGGGAGGCCTTGTCCATTGCACTTCTTGTGGCTCACATTGAGTTGAAACACCTTTATAGTTCATAGCAATTGCTGTGATAGAGAAAGCCGTTTGACTCGCCGGAGCTACCTTCTCACCTTTTATGTGTTCACGTCTTTGCCACCAAATATACCAAGCGCCAACAATAATCAACTCCTTCAGACCAATATGTTTTAAATCGGCAAGATCATTTGGAATTTTAAAATCACATCTCAAGAGTTCTTCAAGGACCACCGATCCGGACCTGTCAACTAATAAAGCAGAGTCAATTACATTAGGAATCCCAATTGAAGTCCATATCTTTCGAGCCCTTTTACACGTAAACATCAGGTGCCTCATATCCTCTGACCCTTGTAAACATACTGGACATTGACCAGAGACAGGTATATGTCGATTTGCTAAAATTGCCAAGCCTGGGATGATTCCATGTAGTGCTCGCCATGCAAAAATTTTAATCTTGCTTGGAACCTTGATTTTCCATAGGATCTCCCATACCGGGTTACTCGTTGCTGGACCTTCCTCATTACCTTGTTGCAATCTACGTCCATGGGTGTGGCATCCCGCAAAACCACTACTAGAAAATCGCGTTGAATTTGTGCATTGCATCGTCATCATCATATGTTGTTTGTCAAAACTATTTTCGCAAAGCCCGATTTATTTTCCAAACGCCCCATCTACATTCAAACACGCAAACCCGGGTCTCCGGATTATTTTGTTTTGCCCGCTGTCGGATTGCAAAAGTGCTGGGTAAAAATAAATATTTTAATTAATTGTTTAGTGGGGGCAGTCGAACGGGCCGACCCGACCCGAACGACCACCCCATGTTCAAATCGGTCCACCCCAACAATTCCTACAGCTACCAATCTACCTACCACACCCAGCCTCCACCTCACCCCGGCCAACCCCGTCTTGCCACCTCACTCCACCCCTCACCCCACCCAACCCGAAAACGCCACTTGGCTGCCACATCACTCCCTCTCTCCACCTCTCTCTCTCAACCCACGTCAGCCACTCCACTTGACCCCATGCGGCCCTGCAGCCACTACCTCCTGACGCTGGCCGCCCGGCCGCCACCCACGCTCTCTCTCTCCTCCTCTCCATCCCGCGCCCGCCTCCCACGTGCCCTCTCCCCTCTCCCGCCTTGCTCGTCCCCTCGCCTCCCAGAGCCTCGCGCCCTCGCCAGCCCGTCGCCTGCCGCCTCGCCCGTCGGCCCTACCCCTCGGCCCGGTACCGCCGCGACCCTCCGCCCACAGGGACCTCCCTCGCCCCATGCCGCGCCCGCCGCCTCGCGCCCTCGCCCCTCTCCGTGACCCCTCTCCTCTCCGGCAGCGCGCGCCACCCGCTTCGCCCGCCAGCGCACCGCCTCGCGTCCTCTCCCGCCTCACCGCCCCGCCCGTGCTTGCTGCCGTCCCGCCAGCCGCGCTGGCTTTGCCGTCCGGCGCCCCTCTGCCCGCCTCTCCGGACCGTCCGCTCCGTGGTGGCGCCTTGGCGCGCCTCCATATCGCCCTTAAGCCGCCAACCTCCCTCCGCCTGCGGTTTCGCATGTCGGCCTCGCCCATCCTCCCAGGCGCCACCAACCCGAGCTGCCCGGCTCTGCCTCGCCGTCGTTGGCCGTGGCGACGACCCGTCACCCTCCTCGAGCCGAGCCCATGTCCTCTGCCGCGGCCCCGAAGCTCGTCCGGCCGTCGCCCGTGCGTGGCAGCGAGACCCTCGCCAGCGTCCAAGACCGCCCTCGACAAGGCGGCCACGTGTGCAAGTGACCGCCAAGATCGACACCGAACCAAAGTGGAGCCACAAACCCCAAGATCTTGAGAGGGACCGATGACCGCGGACCAGGGCGTCATCATGGAACGCCAAGATCGACTTCTCGGGGAAGACGATTCGTGCCGGCCACGCCAAGAACTTCACCGGATGCGAGGACCGTACGCGAACCGGCAAGTTCTTCTCGACGACAAGATCATCGACGAGGAGCGAAGACCACATGTGCGACAAGTACTCCCTCGAGCGTCAAGTACTTCACCGGACACCGAGACCCGTCGACAAGTGTTTCAGCCCGAGCGATAGGACCGACAAGATGGCATGGCCGACCATCGCGAATGCGCCAAGACCTACCTCCGATATCCGAGAACGCCTGTCGAGCCTCGAACCCGGATCCGTCGAGCCACGAGACCGAACCCGGAACCCCAAGATCGTCGAGACCCCTCAATGTGTGAACCCTTCCCGAAACCTTATTTTATAATATAACAACAACTTGTTGCACATTAAATCATTCATCTCGCATGCATATCATGTGGTTTGGGGGCCTTATGCCGATTCACCTCATAATTAAATATGGGGCCCATATGCGGGCAAATCTAGTCTCATATTGGCCTCATTTAAAATTGTGTAGCGCACCGGTGATATATTTTGTCTTGTTAACACAACATTTGAAATGGCGGGGGTATAAACAACTGGAACCATCTAACTAATTGTCGGGACCCCGGTTCCGCTTAATATTGACCTAATTGCGTTGCACCTTTGCCATGCCATACATCATACATGCATCATGCCCGATCTTCCGCCTTTGTCTTAAATATTGCATCCGATGTTTCTTCTAGTGTTTTGGTTCTTCGCGGATAAGGCCGTTGAGTTGATGTGAGCTTTGCCCCGATCTTCTGTTGATCCTTCGGCAATGTTTTCAGGCGAGCATCTCCCCCTTTCTACCTATCTTACTTTATAGTCTTTATTTCCTCCTGTTGATCTATTGCTATCTGTGTTGCGATGCTCTAGATTCCGTACTCTTGATATCCCTTGCAGCCATATATTGCCTTGGACACATCCTATTACGTGTTGTTTGGTAGATAGTTGGACTTGCGCGTCGTAGTCGCTTGCTCAAGTGCTGTTGCGTGTCGTCCAGTGCCACAGTTGTTGATGTATTGCCGAATGTTGCTGTTGGAGATGATCCTAGTTTTACTTATCGTTCACTTTAATTCATGTTTAACAACTAAAAATTGAAGTAAGTAGAGGCATCGGTGGGTGATAGAAAATATTTGGTTTCCGAACGCCCACTTGTGTCCCGTAGGACCCCGAGTACTTGATACATGTTCCTTGATTTATCGCGCTATCCACATCCGGGAGGTATATGGGACCCCCCTGAGCCAGAGCTTGATTCAGTCTTATTCCTTGGGGCCACAAACTAGTTTGAGGTTTTATTTACGATCCTGTACTTATGCCATGCTACTTATGTATTTACGTTTGTGCGAGGAGCATTGTCTTAGGATCGGGACGATTCCGCGGTCGACAAGATTTTGGGTTCCCGATCGTTCCTGACCAGATACCCAAACCTTGAGTCCGTCTCGGAGCTTGCTTACTTCGTTGGGGAGACTCAAGGGTGCCCCTAAAATATTTCTGAATCCTGTGATTGTTCAGTCGTGAAAGCCTCGTTGGGTTTTGATTTGGTTTTTCCGAGGTTAATCGAGCGTGTGTTGCTATTGGTGCACCCCGGCCGGGTAAAACTTTCTGAAAGCCGTGTCCGTGGATATGGACGACTTGGAGCACAGTATCTCGACCATAGACAAGCATAACTAAAGTTTATTGCTATAAATTTGACTTTATAATGACTAGTAATCAGCTTTACTATAATGGAATGGCTAAATAATACTGCCCATAATTGCTTGTTTGGATTGTCGCTTGCGACCATTGTACCTGACTAGTAAGTAATGCAACTACAACAGAATGGCTGAATAAAAGTACCAACAACTGTTGGGTTTTGGGATTATCTCATGCTAATTGTACCTGACTAGTAAGTGTTGCCACTATAACGGAATGATTAACTAAAAGTGCCCACTGCTTACTTTATCAGGATGATTATCTAAACCGGACTAGTAAAGTGCCGCAACTATAACTGAATAAGTAAAACTGCCAACTGTGTGAGTTCCTCGGTTGACTTCCTCGTTTGGTCTCGAGGGGGAAACGCCAGGATGGGTTTGTTTGATGATAGTATCAGGCTGGTTCCGTATAGGTCTTTCTTACCCTCTCGATAGTCGCGGATGTCGAGTCTCTATAGGTTGTTTAGTGCTTTGCCGCTGCGCTTGATCCACCATACCTATGTAGGCGAGGACTTGAATTCTAGCCTCGCTGTCTTGGCCTCGATCTTGACTCCTCTTTTCCTTTGCCCTTTGTCGGCACCCTTTTGTTTAAGAAGGTTTTCAGATCGGCAGTTAGCGAGGTTACCCTTCCTTGGCTTTGGCAGGTTATGGGCGCCATTGGTTATTCTTGTGGCTCTTAGCCCCATTTGCATCTTGTCCGTTCGGACGCTCCATCGTTTCGGTGATTTGGATCTTTGTACCATATTTGTATTCTTGACTCATGGAGTCGTGTTGTATATATATACGTGCACGTGGGTCCCATCGAGGACTTGTGTAATGTTATTACTTCGTTTTCCACCCGCGAAAGTGCTGGTGGGCACCTTTGAATCGTTTCTATGCGGGTTTGGCGGTTTCGCTAAAACTTGCATAGGTCCGATTGAGGGTGTTCTGAGTGGTATCGAGCTCGGCGGTATGACCCCACAAGTCCAAATCAGTAGGATAACCTAGCTAACGGCCGAGGTAGAGTGTCAAAACTATTTTGCAAAATCGGTTGGATAGTTCTGGTTAGGTCTGATTTTACTCCTTACCCCTCTGCTATTCTCCCCTTATCTCGACGTGTTTTGAACCTACTCTCTTATCTTTTCTTCGAGTCCAGGATTTCTCGTGGTTGGGTTCCGTCGTACCTTCAGGGTTTCGCTTCCTCCTCTGATAACGGTGATCTATCATCCGGTGTTCCAGCTGCCTGAGGAATCCGTCTGCTATGGTACCATTCTTTGTTCTTTGTATGTGCCTTCCGGTGTTTTTCCGACACGACGACATCATCTACGCCAGATCCGGTGCAGAGTCTGCATCACCCCTTTGTTTCGAACCTCGCTTGTCGAGATCTTCAGTCTGATTCCGAGAATGGTTGCACGCTTTTCCACTGATTGTGCGGAGTAATAGTTTGGGTGCGTGATGGATTGGCCCCCATGCCGACTACCCCTTCTATTCGCTTTTGTACATTGAAGTGGATGAGAATGCATCGGTTCCCCTTCCCATCGGAGCTAGAGGTGGCTTTATTGGTTGATACCTCTACCTACGACCTGTTGTTCCCGGAGTGTTCCCTCGACGATCACGGACAACGACCTCTTGTTAGTGGTGTCGCGAGGATCTACACGAAGCGAGAAGACGCAGATCGCCGACCTTCTTTCCGGTACCATGAGGCGGATCTCGAGGGCGAGATCCCTTGTTAGTGGTGTCGGTGTGGCATCCCGCAAAACCACTACTAGAAAATCGCGTTGAATTTGTGCATTGCATCGTCATCATCATATGTTGTTTGTCAAAACTATTTTCGCAAGCCCGATTTGTTTTCCAAACGCCCCATCTACATTCAAACCATAAACCGGGTCCCGGATTATTTTGTTTTGTCCGTGTCGGATTGCAAAGCGGGTAAAAATAAATATTTTAATTAATTGTTTAGTGGGGGCAGTCGAACGGGCCGACCCGACCCGAACGACCACCCCATGTTCAAATCGGTCCACCCCAACAATTCCTACAGCTACCAATCTACCTACCACACCCAGCCTCCACCTCACCCCGGCCAACCCCGTCTTGCCACCTCACTCCACCCCTCACCCCACCCAACCAGAAAACGCCACTTGGCTGCCACATCACTCCCTCTCTCCACCTCTCTCTCTCAACCCACGTACAACAGCCACTCCACTGACCCCACATGCGCGGCCCACACTGGCCACTACCTCCCTGCACGCGGGCCCCGCCCCAGCACACCACCTATATGTTGATCTTTTGTCCCGTTCCCACTCTCCAAATATGTCCTCTCTTGAAAGTTTGAAGACCTGCAACAATGCTTTGCCATGTGAATGAAGATCCATTCTTTGGTCCAGCTCTCAACATATCTCCATTTGGGTAGTACTTAGCTTTCAACACTTGAGCACAGAGTGAGTTGGAATTTCAGATTAATCTCCAGCTTTGCTTTGCAAGCATAGCCAAATTAAAAGCATGGAGATCCCTAAAGCCCATTCCACCATTCTTCTTAGGTATGCATAACTTTCACCACGCCATTCAGTGCATTCGGTTTTGATTTTCAGTATCTCCCCACCAGAACCCAACAATAGCATCCGTCATTTGTTTACAAAGGGTTTTAGGAATTTTGAAAATGGACATTGCATATACTGGTATTGCTTGTATGATTGCCTTCAGCAGGATCTCCTTTCCACCCATTGATAGGAACTTCTCCTTCCAGCCTTCTATTCTCTTAATTATCCTTTCTAGCAAATATAGAAAGCTCTCACTCCTGTCGACACCAACTAGGGAAGGCAGTCCCAAGTATTTATCCGATAGCGCTTCAGTCATAATATTCAACTCTGAGCAAATTTTTGCTTTCAAGTTAACCTCCACATTAGGGCTGAAATAGATGCTACATTTAGTCTCACTCACCAATTGTCCTGAACTTGCACAATATTGGTCAAGTACCTGCCTCAATGAGGTTGCATTAGTCATATCAGCTTTCATCAGTATCAGGTAATCATCAGCAAATAGCAAATGCGAGACTGATGGAGCATTTCTACAGACCCTAACACCATCCATGCCACGAACCTCCTCTCTATGAGCCAAGAGACTTGAAAACCCTTCAGCACAAATTAAGAATAAATAGGGGAGAGTGGGTCACCTTGACGCAGCCCCCTACTTGGAATAAAAGACTCAGTTTCTTGATTGTTATATCTGACTTGGTATTTAACTGACCGAACACAAGCCATCAAGAGATCAACGAAACTATTCTGAAAACCAAGCCTTTTCATCATGGCCTCCAGGAAATTTCACTCTACTCTATCATATGCCTTATGCATATCAAGTTTCACTGCACAATACCCCCATTTTCCTTTCTTCTTGTTCTTGATTTTATGTAAACTCTCATAGGCCAAAAGAACATTGTCAGTTATTAATCTGCCTGGAACAAAAGCACTCTGAACGGGGGAAATAATATCATCAAGCACATGCTTCAGTCTAAGGGCAATCATCTTAGAAATTATTTTGTATAGGACATTGCATAAACTAATGGGTCTGTACTGTGTAATCAGCTCAGGATTCTCAATTTTTGAAATAAGAACAATTACCGTATCATTCCATCCATCATGAATTTGTTTGTTGTTGACCGCAGCAAGAACTTCAGCCATTAAAGCCTCTCCAAAGATATGCCAACATTTTTTAAAGAATATTGCATGCAATCCATCTACACCCGGGGATTTCATATCACCGATTGAAAACAACGCTTTTTTTACCTCTTCCGCAGAGTATTCCTTCACAAGCTTCTCATTCATTGCTTTAGATACCTTTGGTACAACCTTTGAGAGTATATCCGGGTCTGGCTCATCGACTTCTGTTGAAAATAAACCAGCGAAGTACTGTGAAATCATGGGATTGAGATCAGGACAAACCCTCAACCCATACTCCATTGTCATCCTTTAACTTCTTGATCATATTTCTCCTCCTCCCTTCACTTGCAAAGTTGTGAAAATAAGAAGTATTCTTATCCCCATATTGAAGCCAGTTGAGTCTACTCCGTTGTGCCCAATGAATTTCTTCTTGCTCCAACAAAGATTCAATTTCTTTTGCTAGCTCACGTTGCTGAATGATACTCTCATCCGAAAGAGGACCTGAAGCTACTGCCTCCAAATTGTTCTGAACCTCACGTAATTTCCTCATATATTGGTGCGATGGTGCCTACTAAAAGAGCCACTGAATTATGTTTATTCTTCAAAAGACGGGGACCCCATAGTGATGTGGTCGATTTGGCCTCCCCCGACTCCGATTGAGCGGCGGCGGGACGTGATGTCGTCGATGTGCCGTGCGGTGGCGGATTGCGCGGCAGCAATGCGGTTGCAGAGCGGTGGAGAGGAAAGAGCACTCGGGTCGCGACCCGTGGATTACGCTCCGAACGGTAGAGAAAGGGGTGCCGAAGGGGATTTTTAGGTCCACCAAAAAATATTTACGGGACAGGCCTCGTTTACAGTATCTCTTCGGGTAAAAAAATAAAACCATCCATAACTAAAAACTCGCCCGATTTTCTCAAGTCAGATGCTTTTTCTGTGTCCGCTAGAGATGCTCTAAAGGCACACCCAGACGATTCTGCAGTCTGGTAGGTATACTCCAGTTATGTTCCTTGTAAAAGCCAAAGGTCTCAGAATCGGAAGGAAGAAGATAGGCAAAAGACCAGAAAAAGAGACGCAGCACACATTTACTGAGCTCTCCGAGAGACAGCTAGTGTGATGGATGGATGGATGGATGGATGGATGAGCCCTCGTCCTACACTTCTCTCTGCATTGCAATCTGCAAGTGTTGCTCAGAATAACCAGGCATGCTCCAAGCAAGCAAGATACAGCACATAAATTGCAAGATTTTGGTGAAAGATGCCCAACTAGGTAGATACACACTCTCCTCTACATACATATTACTACATCATAGGAGTAGCAGTACCACACCACAGGCATTTATGTTAGCTGCTGCTGTGCTGCTGCTCATGATGCTAAAATAAATGTGTTGGATCGATCTCCATGCAAGCGAGCAGTGCAGTGCTGTCCACTCCATACATCATGAACAGCGGCTGCTGGGGAAGAAACGGGGAGAAAGCGAGAGGGGAATCAAGGTTTTTCCATAAGAGGCCAATCCAAGAGCGTACCTTGTAGGTCCTCGCAGTGCTCCTTTTCCCCCTCCTGTGCTCTCTCACCCATCTGTCTGTCTGTCTTTCTGTCCTCCCTTGAGGCGACCTGCAGGGTTGCTGCTCAAGATGCAGAGTCCTTATTTACTGCTCATCAATCACCATCCGGCCCCTTTTTCCCTGCACCCACAACGCCCAAACAATCGCTTCATCTCAGATCAGCTCACTCCCACTCCCCCCTTGGCCATGCCTGAATGCCCCATTTACCTAATCATCAAAACTTAGGCACAGCATTGCTTGGGTCACAAAACAATAATGAACATTCAGGTTAGTGTCATCGTGGATCCATCGGTTCAGAGTTCCGGTAGGACGAGGAAATTTGTATACGATCTGCAACTTTGATCCCTCCGACCTAGAAGATCTGGTTCTCTTCAAGCGGAGCAATGGCTGGCGGGCAACAGCAGCAGCTGGTTGTCGGGCGAGGGGCAGAGACAGTGAGCTTTTATGCTGCTCTGCTCTGCTCTGTGCTCCGTGCTCTGCCAAGGAGGGAACCAGAGGAAGAGCTGAGCTCCACGCAAGCAGCCAGCCAATGGGAACAGTGCTGCTACCAGGCCAGGCTCCTTTATTCGTCCACCAAACCCAACCAAATGTGCCGTCCATCTATAGGGAGGTTTGCTCTGTGATTGATTCATGGGAACATGAAAGTTCAGTTCAGGTCATTTTATTTACTAGTTTAGTTTGTTAACCAAAGCTTCCAACCTTTCCTGTCCTGAATTTCTGAATTTCTGATTTCCTGATTGGCATGGAACTAGTGTGGGTTAATGCTTGATAGCAGATTAACACCACATGACCAGAATATCTAATAAAAGAAAATGACCCAGTCCCTTTCGATGAAAGATTGAAAGCAGACGTAAAGCCTGATTGATTGATTAGCATTTCTTCTGCGCTGGATCTTGGAACCTGCATCTCCCTCTTTCCAGTCACATGATTCGTCTGCTGGCCGGCCAAACAGGTCTCAGCAAAATCTGGAGACAGACAGTGTCGGCATCAACTCCATGCATATAGAGCTCACATCAGTGTCGGCATCATCGCTGTGAGTTTCATCAGAAATGAGAGATCCCAAACAGGGGTTAAATGGTGGCAAGATTAAAACCTGCATATGCTATAACAGGTCTAAGCCTAAGCATAGTGTTTCCACTAGGGATAAAGCAAAGGCTTAGGCATAAATGCACCAAGTATGAGGATTATCTTTTAGTAGTAATATTTTTGGTCCCATCTCTACTTTTAGAAATGAAAGTTTGGGCTTACTACTCCTAGGAATAGGGGACAGGTGTCTACAACATCGCGTACGGCATAGCAGTCATCCACTTATTGCAATCACCAGAAATAATTACCTTAAAGTATGATGAAGGTTTTGCATTACCTTCAATTCTATCTGCCACACTCGAAGATAAGCAACAATATTTGTATTACCTCTCTCTCTTTTTTTTTTCCACTCAATCAATTCTAGTAGTTTATTCAGTTCTCGTGATCTTTTTATTTATTTTTGAATCATTACTGATAAAGTGGTGGTATAAGCTTCAAGACGAAAACAAGTCCGTTTCCGTGTTTGTTGGTTTGATTTCAGGTCACTCTCTTCCGATCTATGGTTATCATTATTGGCGATGGTTGCTGCTCTGATGCGCTGGTCCATTGTGACCTTAGCACGACGACTTCCCGTCTGTCTACTACAACAAGCTTTACTACGACAAGCTTTACCCGGCTCCGGTGATGGAGGGGCGAGGACGGCGGTGCGCCTTCGGCTCGTGCTAGTGTTTGTAGTCGTCGCTAGGTGGTCCTATGACCTATTTGTAATTTTTATTACTTTTGGGTCTCTTTGTACTGTTGTTGATGATTTTCAATAGATTGGTGGAATTTTGCAAAAAAAAAAGGTTGTAATTGAGAGCGGAGCTACAAAAGAGATCTTTCTAGGGAGAAATGTTAGTTTTCAAGGATGAAACAATTTTTTCGTCGGCTGCGGTTACAAAGAGTATTTTTTGGGGTTTAGGGCAATAAAAACTACATTTGGACTCGCAACCGCGTAACTAGGCCAACAAGAACTTACCTTTCATTCATGTAGAAAACGGAAATGTTCGTTCCGTTGCCACTGGCAACAAAAGTGTGGTATTTGTTAAATTCCTTTTATGATCATATTTTTTTGAAAAATTGAATTTTTTTAGAAAAATATTCAAGTGTGACAACAGGATGTGAAAAAGCCCGGCTGGCTACTCGGAACCAAACTAACAGATCCAAGTAGGAATCTACTCGGACTGGACATCGTCGTGGTTGTTTTTGAAAAAAATAAATGAATTTCTATTTTTGAGCGAACAGAATTGTGTTTGAATACATTTTTTTAGAACTTCTTGTACAGTATTTCTTTGAATCAAAAGAGAAAACGAAAGACGAACAGAATGGGCACGGTTGGGCGGTTGGTAGCGGAAAAAGCCCAAGGCGTAAGCCTCTAGCGGGAAGCCCAAGACTGAATGCCCCATACACCGTCCAGCCCAACAAGACTGCAGGCTTTTCCGGTCCACTCAGTCCACCTCAGGTTTTCAGGGGAAGCTCCAGGGGATCCACCGAGCCGAGGGGTCTTCTCTGCTGCTGCGACGGCGATGGAAGCCGGCGGCGGGGAGGCGGAGGAGGAGCAGGTGATGAGCGAGGTGCACCTGGGATGCCCGCCAAGCTTCTCCGGCCTCTACCTCTCCCGCTTCACCTTCTCCTCCCGCCCACTAGGTAACGGCAAGCTCGGTCCTCAGGCGCATTTCGTCGTACACCTTGCCTGCACCTCGTACTACTCGCTTTCCAGACGAGATGGTCGGTTTGGCTTCTACCGAATTGTCACTCGATGTCTGCAGATCCTGCTGGAGGTGAAGGCAGCGAGGGAAGCGGTGCACGTGAGCTGGTCGAAGCAGCGAGCAGTTCTTGTGCGTGGGCAGTGAGTTTTGCATTGCTCAATAGTGTAGATGGTGGTGCATGTATCATGTTTGGGGGTGGATGGTGAATTGATCGTTGTGCTGGTCTAACTCTCGGATTTCTTAAGAAGGTGATTCGCCTGGCGGTAATGCTGTCGTCACGGATGATGACGGGGATCTCGTTCTTGGCCGGAGAAGAAGGAAGAAAGGTAGTAAAGGTATTTATTACTGTGGACTGTGGTTGCCTTGTCATAATCGTTGACTCGTCAATCCGATCTTCCATGGCATGCAGGGAGGAGAAGCGACGATCATGTTCTCACTGTGCAGCATGGTATCACATCTTCGCTTAGCAGCGTTGGGCTTCAGGTTATACAACTTCCATGCTGAATTTTTAAAATGTATTTTGATTTTTTTTTCGTTTCCGGCTCGTCATTGTTGTTATTGCTTTACAGGTTTGGAAGGCCGCGATGCTGCTAACCGACTTTGTGTTGCACAAAAGCTTCACGTCGTCCGAGTTTGATGGTGTTACTGCCATGGAGATGGGTGCTGGGACAGGTGATGGTTCAACCTGAAATTTAGTTGATACATAGGGAATTTCCTTGCTTCTGAATCAAGGTTACTGCATGGGTTGTTTCTGAATCAACTAAATTCCTGTATTCCTACAATGTTTGCCAGGGTTGGTAGGGTTGGTGCTAGCTCAAGTTGCAGGAAGAATTTTCATTACAGGTACTTAGTCAGTTAGGCTTCCTTTTAAGTACAATTTGGCAGTAGGATTATATGTTCCACAATCAGTTTTAAAAATATTGTTTGCTCATTCGGTTTCAACACCATGTAGCACCACTTATAGAATAGTTTTGTGAATTACATACAGAACAAAGTTCACAATATTATCTCAATCCAGTCCATATTACTGAACTTGGTATAGGTCTCTACTGCCTGAATATTTCAGCTTTTATGGTCATGTTTTTAGTAAATAAGTCATCTTCTTTATGAAATCTGTCAAGTCGTCCATTAATACTTGTTCTTCTATTGTTGTCGTACTCCTAATTATTTAGCCAGGTCGTTTAGTTTCTGAAAGTTTCAATGCTGGTATTGACATGATACTTACGCAGCCTGGAAAAGTAATACTCCCTCCGATCACTAATGTAAGACCTTTTGGATATTTCAAAGTGGACTAGATACACTCTAAAATGAGTGAACCTACATACTAAAAAACGTCTACATATATGTGTTTTAGAAAAAGACTAGAATCTCTTACTTTAGTGAATGGAGGGAGTACATGGAATAATCAAAATTTCTTTTGCCATCTTGCGATCGTTAGTCCTTACATATTTTATTTACCAATGGGAATGATTAGATAGAGGCACTGATATCCTCGATAATTGCTTGGCTAATGTCCGTCTCAACTCTAGCACGCTGAAGTTCGATGAAGCTAAAGTCCATATACGAGAACTGGACTGGAAAATATCATGGCCTCCGCCTGTGGGTACACGTGATGCATCTGATCCAAGGTCTTTTTCTGTGCCAATTTCAGTCCTGATTGTTCCATTGTTTACTGTGCATCATAATACATCGCAGAATATTCAAATATCAATTTAATATCTAGATCATGTGTTTCATTACCACTTCAGGTTACTAAGCAAAACAGAATGCATAATTTCTGCGCACATATTTCAGTGTTTGGTAAATGTTCCTCGATCAGCACTGAGTTTAATTTACTACGTGTTCTTCAATGCAGTTCAAAATACGTATGGTCTGCAAGTGAAATCGAGGAGGCTGAGAAAGCCACCCTGCTACTCGCCGCAGATGTTATCTACAGTGACGGCCTCACTGATTTGTTCTTCGACACAGTGATTCAGTTGATGTCGTGTGGTGCGAAGAAGGTACAGTACTATTGCATCCACGGACAAACATTATCTAGTCAATGAAATCTCGCTAATTAAGACGCTCGACAGAAAGAATCAGATTCTCCTTTTTCATGATCTGGCAGGTGCTGTACTTGACCCTGGAGAAGAGATACAACTTCAGCCTGGACGAACTAGACGTCGTGGCCAACGGTTACAAGCATTTCCGGAGCTTCTTCTCGGTTCAAGATGGTAACATCCTCGCGAAACATGTTGTCCAGCCGAGCTTACGGAACGATTGAATTGTCAGGCTATCTCGACTAATTACCTCCCTTTGTTCAATGTCGTTCGATTGTCTACAGGACACGAAGGCCTGGATACTGCTGCGTTGAAACCAGGTCTTGTGGGGGAGCAGATAGACCTCACGAGGGTTCCTCAGTACATCAGAGAATATGTCAGAGGCGAGGATTTGGAGATGTGGAAGCTCATGTACCATTGCCCAGATTAAAAATGGAAGCTCACGAGGATTTGGAGATGTGGAAGATCATGTACTCCCTCCGTTTTAAAATATAAGATGTTTTAGGTTTGTGAAGAAAATGTATCTAAACTTGTTTTAGTGTGTAGATTCACTCTAAACCTGGATGAACCTATATACTAAAAGAAGTCTAGATTCATTTGCTTCACAAAGCTAAAACATCTTATATTTTAAAACGGCGGGAGTACTATTGGCCGGAGTACTTCAATTTCTAGTTCAGTAGGAGTATAAGCTAGACCTGAACTGACCTTTTAGTTGTTTCATGTACATACGTGATTGTAATGTGGTTCTTGACCTGTTCTTACCAAGCACATGTCAATTGTGTTGGAAGGACTATGGTGGTCATTCGGTTTGTTCACCTTCACATTTGTTGTCATAAGGAAGCTCATGTGCTTTGTCTGCAAGGAAATTATTGTTTTTCATATGCAAGTGTGATTTCCAAATAGTCGTATATACTGTGGCAGATCATCATCAGCAAATAACAACACCGTAAAATGGGTAAAATGAACCAACTCTTTTTTTATTTTATTTATTTACAAAATGCTACTATCTCTGATCCAAAACAAGTGTCATTCATTTTGTTCTAAGATAGTACGAACTTTATACTAAGTTAGCGATACTTATTATGGATCGGAGGGAATAATTCATTTGAGCATGTTGTTTAATTTCTATAAACTGGAGCAGGGGAGAATCCTTTTGATTTTTGTACTCCCTCCAATCCATATTAGTTGACTCAACTTTGTTAGATATGGATAAATCTAGACTAGATACTAACTAGATATGTATGAATCTAGAAAAAATTGAGTAAACTAATATGGGTCAAAGTAACGAAAAAACAGGAACAACATTGGTTCTACACTAGGCTGAAGTCTCGTTTTTACCTTTTCAAACGAGACTCATCCATCCTTGTTGTTCTCCAGACGCCTGGGAGTGAATGGGGAGGGGTAGGGAGGGGGCTACCGCGCGATAGACTAAGTCCCAAAATGTAGCGCCTATCTGCTAGGCGCTACACTTTAAAGCATAGCGTCTATCAGACAGTCGCTACACCTTGGGCATAGCGCTTGGGCGTCACACGACCGGGTGGGGCCAGGGAGGGGCCAGGCGGTGAAGGGTTCGCAGCATAGAAAACAAAAATTTTCCTACGATGTGAACTATATACCAAGATCTATTTATACTAGATACAAACAACGGGCGGATGTATGTCCGTAGAGAACATACCCTTGAAGACCGACAAAGTTTAACGAGTCCCACTCGTGGTTGATGTAGACGATCTCTTGCCGATCTCAAGATCGAGAGGAAGTCCTAGCGCCGCAAATCAGCAGCGCATCCGTGCTCGCACACACGTTCGAGGCACCGAGCAACCTCCGCCTCCTCGCTCCAGTGATGCGTGAGCACAACTCTTTCTTGCCGAATAGCCACGGGAACATGTATCTCGCTAGTCCGAGACCATGGGGATAAATTCTAGAGGGAGAGAGATCCTTCACGAGGAGGTGTGAGTGAGAAGTGAGAGGAGGGCTCCTTTTATAGGAGGAGGGGGACCCCAAGGGTGGCGGCGCATGGGGCTGCCCCTGCCTCCCTCTTCATGTGGGTGGACACTCCACTCACAAAACTCCTCCAAATTCCTCCACTCAAAATCCCACTCAAAGATCCCATTAAATTTCCACCAAATTTAATGCAAACTCTCATTAAATAAAACTCTTTTATTTTATTCAGAATTTTGTCAATTACTTTAATGACAAACATTCACAAATAACCCCTAGCTAGAATTCTATTTCACATGCATAACCACTTTATGCAATTTCACCCGAAAACTGTTTGGTATCTAGTGAAATAAATTCCTGCGCTTCTTTATTCTTTCGGCATGAAACTTTTGCTCCAATTGGATGTCGGTGTCTCTTAAGTGTGTCACCCTACGGTTCGTGAATAATGCGGACATGATCGAGACCCTTCTCGGATCAATAATCGAGCGGGATCTGGAGACCCATACGACTCCCACATTCAACGATGACTTTCTTGTGATCGTCGGAACCTTTACGCTAGTATCTTAATCCCTTTGTTTCACGATATATTACATGTCCGAGATTCGATCATCGGTATCTCCATACCTAGTTTGATCTCGTTATCGACATGCACTCTTTTCGTTCCGTGATATAACATTCTAGTGATCAAATCACTTGCTTGCAAGCTAATCAATGTGATATCACCGAGAGGGCCAGTATATCTATCCGTCATCGGGATGAACAAATTCCACTCTCGATCCATGAGCCTCTACATAACACTTTATTAGTTCTGAACCCATCTTTATAATCACCACATTACGGTGTGACGTTTGATGTTATCAAGAAACTCTTAGGTGTTAGTGATTGACATGATCTCATGGTCTAAGGATTAGGATCACTTCGTAAGTTGTTATAGCAATATAAACTCAATGACTTTGATCGTAATGCTATACTTGGATGAATGTTCATCACATCATTACACTAATGTTGTGATCCGTTATTAACAACATCCAATGTCCATGATCGAAACCTTGATCATCTTGTTAATCAACGAGCTAGTTTATGAGAGAGGCTTAACTAGGAACTTTTCGTTTGTTTATTAAACACACATGTATTAACGTTTCCGTATTAATACAATTATAGCATGCAAAATAAACATCTATCATATACTTGGAATACACATAATAAACAATTTATTATTGCCTCTCGGGCATATTCCCTTGATCTCCCACTTGCACTAGAGACAATAATCTAGTTACATAGTGATATATCTAACATCCATTGAGTTCTGGTGTTGATCATGTTTTGCTCTAGGGAGAGTTCTAGTCAACGGATCTGCTACACTGAGATCCGTATGTACTTTACAAATCTTTATATCTCCATCCTTGACATGCTCGCGGATGGAGTGAAACCGGCGCTTAATATGCTTGGAATGCTTATGAGACCTTGGCTCTTTGGCATTGGCAATGGCACCATTGTTGTCACAATAGATCACCATTGGGTCCAACGCGTTTGCCACCACTCCTAGTTCAGATATGAACTCCTTCATCCAAACTGCTTCCTGAGCCGCTTCTGAAGCAGCAACATATTCGGCCTCCGTTGTTGATCCCGCTACCACAGGTTGTTTGGAGCTCCTCCAACTAACCGCTCCACCATTCATGATAAATACGTATCCAGATTGAACTTAGAGTCATCCGGATCGGTGTCAAAGCTAGCGTCGACATAACACTTAGCGACGAGCTCTTCTTCACCTCCGTATACAAGAAACATATCCTTAGTTCTTCGTAAGTACTTAAGGATGTTCTTGACCGCTATCCGATGTTAGAACACGGATCCGATTGGTACCTACTAGTCAAACTAATAGCGTGTGCCACATCCGGTCTTGTACATAGCATGGCGTACATAATAGAGCCTATGGTGAAGCATAGGGGATTTTGTCCATTATCTCTCTTTCTTCCGAGCGGACTTTGAGTCTTACTCAATGTCTTGCCTTGCAACATAGGTAAGAACCCTTCTTACTTCCGTCCATTTTAAACTTCTTTAAAATCTTATCAAGGTATGTACTTTGCGATAGCCCTATTAGGCGCCTAGATCTATCTCTATAGATCTTTATGCCTAATATGTATGGCCTTCACCTAGGTCCTTCATTGAAAATTTCTTTGTTTAGATAACTTTTAACACTGTTTAAAAGTTCTATATCATTCGATCAATAATATGTCATCCACATATAATATCGTAAATGCCACATTGCTCCACTCACTTTCTTGTAAATACAAGCTTCTCCATAAGTTTGGACAAATCCAAACTCTTTGATCACCTCATCAAAGCGGAGATTCCAACCGTGATGCTTGCTTCAATCCATAGATGGATCGTTGAAGCTTGCACACCTTGTTAGCATCCTTAGGATCGACAAAACCCTTTGGTTGTATCATATACAACTCTTCTTCAATATTTCCATTGAGAAGCGGTTTTGACATCCATCGCCGTATTTCATAATCGAAATATGCAGCAATTGCTAACATAATCCTAATCGACTTTAGCATCGCTACGGAGAGAAAGTCTCATCGTAGTCAACTCCTTGAATTTGTCGAAACCCCTTTGTGACAAGTCGAGCTTTATAGATGGTCACATTACCATCGATCAGTTTTCCTTTTGAAAATCCATTTGTTCTCACGGCCTTTCGGTCGTGAGGTAATTCAACCAAGTTCCAAACTTGATTTTCATACATGGATTCCATCTCGGATTTCATGGCTTCTAACCATTTGTTGGAATCCGGGCTCATCATCGCTTCTTCATACGTCGCGGGGTCATTATATTCATCAACCATGAAATTTATGACAGGATTTCCGTCTGCTCGGGGCTGCAGCGTCATGTTTGACTGCGAGGTTCGGTAGTACTCTCTTCGGAGTTTCATGATCATTATCATTAGTTCCCTCTTCAACGGTGGAGCCAACTCGGAACGACTTAGGCTGCGCTACTCGCCATACTTTGAAGAGAAGGTTCCACAACCTCTTGAGTTCTACCTTCCATTACTCACACCTTTGCGAGAAACTCTTTCTCTAGAAAGGATCCATTCTTAACAACAAAAACCTTGCCCTCGGATGCGTGATAGAAGGAATACCCAATAGTTTCTTTAGGGTATCCTATGAAGACGCATTTTTCGCTTTGGGTTCGAGTTTATCCGGTTGAAGTTTCTTCACATAAACATCGCAACCCCAAACTTTAGAAATGATGACTTAGGTTTGTTTCAAACCACAATTCATCTGATGTCGTTTCAACGGATTTAGATGGTGCCCGATTTAAAGTGAATGCAGGTTTCTAGTGCATAACCCCAAAATGACAACGGCAAGTCCGTCGGAGACATCATAGATCGAACCATATCTAATAAAGTACGATTCTGACGTTCGACACACCATTTATTTGTGGTGTTCCGAGTGTGAGTTGTGAAACAATTCCACACTCTTTCATGTGAGTGCTAAACTCGTAACTTAGATACTCACCTCCACGGTCGGATCAGTAGAAATTTGATCTTTCTATTACGATGATTTTCAACTTCATTACGAAATTCCTTGAACTTTTCAAAGGTTTGGACTTGTGTTTCATCAAGTAGATATAACCGTATCTACTCAAATCATCCGTGAAAGTAACAAAATAACGATATCCACCTCGGCAAACACACTCATTGGACCACATACATCGAATGTATGATTTCCAATAAATCATCGCCTGTTCCATTGAACCGGAAAACGGCGTTCTAGTCATCTTGCCAATAAGGCATGGCTAAAATGTATCAAATGATTAAAAATCACGTGTAAAACAAAGTGAATCCGAATGGATCTTCTTCATTCTTTTAATGCCAATATTACCTAGCGGCGATTGCCACATATGTGCGTATATATCATCATCAAGTTTAATCCTTTTAGCATCAACATTATGAATATGTGTAACATTATCATCGAGGTCCAACAGAAATAAACCATTCAACATTGGTGCATGACCATAAAGATTTCATTCATATAAATGGAACAACCATTGTTCTCGATTTGAATGAAAACCACTTTGCATCAAACATGATCCAGATACAATGTTCATGCTCGGTCAGAGGCAAATAACTTATTTAAGTTTATAACTAATCCCGACGGTAAGTGGAGAGGTAGCGTTCCGGCGATCACATCAACACTTGATCCATTGCCGACGCATCTTGACCACACCCCTTGCTAGCGGTGCTTTGTTCATGACCCTGATTCGAGTTACAAATATTAGGCGAACCGGTATCAAATACCTGGTGCTACTGCGAGCACTAGTCAAGTACACATCAATAACATGTATATCATATATACCTTTGTTTGCCTTGCCGGCCTTCTTATGCGCGGATACTTGGGCGATTGCGCTTCGATGGCGATCCCCTTACAATAGTAGCACTTTTCGGTATCGGACTTAGGTCCAACTCGGGGTTTCTTTTGGTAGCGGCAGGCTTGCCGCCCTTACTTCCCTTCCGTTTTCCCTTCTTGTCTTTCTTGAAACCAGTGTTCCTATTGATCATCAACACTTGCTGTTCCTTTTGATCTCCACTGCGGTTTTAAGCATTGTGAGCTCGGGGAGAGACTTCTTCATGCCTTGCATATTATAGTTCATCACGAAGCTCTTATAGCTAGGTGGCAGAGACTGCAGAACACGATGGATGCCTAAGTCAATGGGAATCGTTATTCCCAAGGACACAAGCTTATCGGCGTAACCCGACATCTTGAGTACATGCTCACTTACTTGAGTGTTCTCTTCCATCATGCGACTAAAGAACTTTTACGAGCATTGTAGCTCTCTCTGACATGTGTGTCGAAAATCATTTTCAACTCACCCATTGTATCAAAAGCATTGCCGTTTTCGAAACGCTTTCGAAGTTCTGGCTCTAGCCCATACAATATGCCACAATGAACTAAGTTGTGGTCCTCCTGACGAGTCGATAGACATTCTTCTCCTCGTCGGGGCATCGTCAAAGGTGGGGGCCTAACGGCGCTTCTAGCACATATTGCTTTTGTGCGTGAGAGGAGAATCCTCAAATTCATGGCCCATTCGGTAAAGTTGCTACCGTTCGTTGCTAGTTTCTCTTTCTCCATGAACGCATTGAAATTAAAAGCGGTGGTGCCATCTACAACAGAATTTGTAAAGTTTAGACTAAGTGTATGATAGATTGAGTTCAACTAATCTATATTACGAATGAACTCCCACTCAGCGACATCCCTCGTGTCCTTTTGGTGATTACATGAACCAAATCCACTACACCAAGTCCGATCATCACGTGAGTCGGTATAGCTTCAAAGGCGAGCATCAAATGGGCATCATATCAACTATATGACTCATGCTTAACCTTTGATACGTGTTCGAGGCCATGTCTGTACATGCTAGGCTCGCCAAGTTAGAACCTTAGTATTTTGCGTGTGTAGCTGTTTTACACCAAGTATGGTCGAGGATCCAAGTACCCGATCATCACGTGATGTCTTGGGCGACGAAAACATAATCGGTGCATACTAAAGGAAGAACACATTCTTAACTTGATATTTAAATGAGGGATCATCTTATTATGCTTAACAAAGCGCTAAACAAGCAATATAAGATGCAATCAAACATCATATGTTTATTAGTGAAATTATATGGTTCCCGAGATGATCTCTATCATGTGCATCGTGGTATGATCACTATCATACCTATATGTGTAAATCCACGGTCTATGGATTTTACGCTATGTGTGTTGTAAGAGTATCATCTCATACTTCTACTTACAACACTACCATATTATAACACTAGCCCAAAGAACAATCTAAACTAGACGCCTCTAATTTATCCATTGCAAGTTTTACGTGGTGAGGGCTTCGAGATAGAACCGTTCTTACCTACGAACATGAACCACAACGAGGATAATCAAATTGTTGACAACTCGCTTGCAAAATAGATATTGACTATAGTAGGAGAGCAGACACCCGCTAGCCACTTATGCAAACTAGTTGCATGTCAAGCGTGGAACAGGTCTCATGTGCGAGGACATGTAAAGTTTGTCGGGCCTTCATCCCACTATGCCACCAATATCCAAAATCACAAGAAAGGAGCAACAACATGATCATCATCGCCCACATACTCATATGTGTACTACCTGTAAAGTATCTACGCATAGATCCGGCTCGATACCCTTTGAAGGGTTCGCGACGAGAAAACAAAAATTTTCCTACGATGTGAACTATATACCAAGATCTATTTATACTAGATACAAACAACAGGCGGATGTATATCCGTAGAGAACATACCCTTGAAGACCGACAAAGTTTAACGAGTCCCGCTCGTGGTTGATGTAGACGATCTCTTGCCGATCTCAAGATCGAGAGGAAGTCCTAGCGCCGCAAATCAGCAGCGCATCCGTGCTCGCACACACATTCGAGGCACCGAGCAACCTCCGCCTCCTCGCTCCAGCGATGCAGCGGAAGCACAACTCTTTCTTGCCGAATAGCCACCGGGAACATGTATCTCGCTAGTCCGAGACCATGGGGATAAATTCTAGAGGAGAGAGATCCTTCACGAGGAGGTGTGAGTGAGAAGTGAGAGGAGGGCTCCTTTTATAGGAGGAGGGAACCCCAAGGGGTGGCCGGCATGGGGGCTTCCCCTTGCCCTCCCTCTTCATGTGGGTGGACACTCCACTCACAAAACTCCTCCAAATTCCTCCACTCAAAATCCCACTCAAAGATCCCATTAAATTTCCACCAAATTTAATGCAAACTCTCATTAAATAAAACTCTTTTATTTTATTCAGAATTTTGTCAATTACTTTAATGACAAACATTCACAAATAACCCCTTGCTAGAATTCTATTTCACATGCATAACCACTTTACGCAATTTCACCCGAAAACCTGTTTCGGTATCTAGTGAAATAAATTCCTGCGCTTGTTTATTCTTTCGGCATGAAACTTTTGCTCCAATTGGATGTCGGTGTCTCTTAAGTGTGTCACCCTACGGTTCGTGAATAATGCGGACATGATCGAGACCCTTCTCAGATCAATAATCAGAAGCGGGATCTGGAGACCCATACTGACTCCCACACATTCAACGATGACTTTCTTGTGATCGTCGGAACCTTTTACGCTAGTATCTTAATCCCTTTGTTTCACGATATATTACATGTCCGAGATTCGA
This sequence comes from Avena longiglumis, assembly GCA_030063025.1. Taxonomy (NCBI): domain Eukaryota; kingdom Viridiplantae; phylum Streptophyta; class Magnoliopsida; order Poales; family Poaceae; genus Avena; species Avena longiglumis. The sequence continues at coordinate 33,609,566 of CP125979.1, forward strand.
TCATCGGTATCTCCATACCTAGTTTGATCTCAAGTTACATGCACTCTTTTCTCGTTCCGTGATATAACATTCTAGTGATCAAATCACTTGCTTGCAAGCTAATCAATGTGATATCACCGAGAGGGCCAGAGTATATCTATCCGTCATCGGGATGAACAAATTCCACTCTCGATCCATGAGCCTCTACATAACACTTTATTAGTTACGAACCCATCTTTATAATCACCACATTACGGTGACGTTTGATGTTATCAAGAAACTCTTCGGTGTTAGTGATTGACATGATCTCATGGTCTAAGGATTAGGATCACCGTAAGTTGTTATAGCAATATAAACTCAATGACTTTGATCGTAATGCTATACTTGGATGAATGTTCATCACATCATTACACTAATGTTGTGATCCCGTTATTAACAACATCCAATGTCCATGATCAGGAAACCTTGATCATCTTGTTAATCAACGAGCTAGTTTATGAGAGAGGCTTAACTAGGAACTTTTCTGTTTGTTTATTAAACACACATGTATTAACGTTTCCGTATTAATACAATTATAGCATGCAAAATAAACATCTATCATATACTTGGAATACACATAATAAACAATTTATTATTGCCTCTCAGGGCATATTCCCTTCAGGCGGTGCCACACTGGAAGGGGCATAACACCTAGCGGCAAGGCGCTACCCTGTAGAGTGTAGCGTCTTGCTGTTAGGCGTTACCCAAAGGGTTAGTCCAGTAATTTTTTTATACCGAGAGGTCATTTCGTGAAATCCTTTTCAATATAGGTTATTTTTTTCTATTCTTCCCATGCTTGCGCCGGCCGGTGAAAGAAGCGTTTAATACGGACTCTCGGTCATGAGTCATGAGTCATGTACATGTGCCGCCTCTTGCCTCCCTCTTGGTGTGCAAGACGGTGAAACACATGCATGCCCGCGTCCCACGTTAACCTCGCCTAGGCGCTATGCCCTGCCACAAGTGGCACCGCCTGGCCTCCTCGCCCCACCCGGCCGTGTGGACGCTACTGTGGCGGAAAACTTAAGTCAGTGTAGCGCCTCTCGATAGGCGCTACCTCGAGCATAGCGCCTATCGACAGGCGCTATACTCCTGAACTGCACTAGTTTCAGCTGATTGGCAGCACAAGTGCACATATACTCAAACCTAGTGCACATATACTCAAACAACATCAACATAGTCTCAAACAACATCAACATAGTCTTAAACAACATCAACATAGTGCCATACATGAACATAGTCTTAAACAACATCAACATAGTGTCATACATCAACCCATACATAGTCTCAAACCTAGTGCATCGTCATCAACATTGTGCCATGCATGACCTACTTCCGTCCACGCGTCCTTGGGCCTCGGCCCCTCCTTGGAGGTATCTTCTTTGTCACCTCCTCTTCTTGCGACTCATCTTCATCATCATACCGTAGACCTCTCGTCCTCCTAGTCTCTCTTGACCTCCGTGGCGGCTCGTCCTCGACAACATTGGCCTTTCCCTTGTTACGGAAGTCGTCCGGCGTCCAGCGATTGAACTGTTTCCTTGGCTTCACCGGTATGCGAATCCGGTACTCCTCCTCAGTCTCATTCTCCATATGAGGCAGCTACATGTAAGATTGTATGGCTATGAAATGCATGGGAAACAGAAAGCACTAAATGCATGTAAGGTTGTCCCATACCTCATCTTCCAAACGAATCGCCGAAGTGGTGTCATCCTCAACATCATCCTGAAGATGGGCCGACGGCTCAGCAGTCGACTTGGACCTAGAACCGGACGGGGTTGTGTACTCAGGATCGCGGCAACCTAGCACGTTAGATAACCGACGCATCTTTTGGGCCGAGCGCTGTAACAAATAACAACATAAGTCAAAACAAGAACATGCCTATCTTGAGGAAGTCTTGCATCCATACCTTAAGGAAGTCTCGTATCATGCCTTCTCCCTTTTTCCCCTTAGGGGCAGCAAAAAGAATCGCCTCGGCATCGTCGGCATATTTCTTTATCTCCGTTCTCTACAGAGTCAAGAACAAGAACATGTTAGGCAAGAAATAGATGAGAGTGCAAGGAAAGTAATGCAAAGGCAACGATAACTTTACCGCAAAGTTGAGTGAGGAAGAAAGCGGGATGTCGGTCCCCTCCCTGACCTGCCGGTTGTACTGAGTGTAGGCAAGGTCATCGAACTGGACTGGCCCGTCCAATATTTCTTCCTCGTAGGACGGCGGGCAAATGGAGACACGGGTACTACCAAGAAACCAATGGATGTAGTTGTTAAATGCAACTGGGCAATGACCTCTTCCACTATTCCATTCCGTTCCTCGAGCATTCTCCACACAAATGAGGAACTCCATGATGTGCCTCCTGTGATGGTGATCCCAATTCTTGATCTTCCTCTGCCTCTTTCTGTCCAACCTGAACAACAAAGAACCATGTTAGTACCATCCAAAGAAATTGAGCACAAGTTCTCATGCTAACTAACTGATGAAGCTCCTTGTCGGTGTCCTTCCACACGAGAGGGTTGCACTGAAACAACCCGAACTGCCTCATCACCCGTTGTGGCATATGAAACTCAACCGCCCAATTGCAAATCGATGGGCAGCACATGAGCCAGAGAGATTTGAGTGGGAGGGGAGAAGGGGGCAGCAAGGCGCCTCCCTGCTGTTCTTCCTGGCGTCTGGGAGTGAATGGGAGGGGTGGGGAGAGGGCTTGGACGCGACAGGCTATGTCTCAAAGTATAGCGCCTGTCTGATAGGCGCTACACTTTAAGGCATAGCTATCGACAAAGCGCTACCTTGGGGCATAGCGCCTGAAGCATTTCGCCCAGACATAGCGCCGAGCATCACACTGGTGGGGCAGGCGGTGCCATCTTGGCAGGGGCATAGCGTTTGTTGAAAGGCGCTACATCAGAGGGTAGCGTCTAGCTGTTAGGAGTTACCCAAAATAGTCCAGAAAAATAGTTTTTCAGATGGGTCATTTTGTGAAATCCTTTTGATTTTGGGTTAATTTTGTCCATACTGCCACTCCATGGTCCCTTCCTTTCCTCGGAATACATCTGCGTCCTTCCAAGTTCCAAATGGACATTTCAGGTTAGTGGCATGCATTCAATGGTGGGCTCCAAATAATCAATCAAGAGTATAAGTACTATGTAAGTTCTTCCTCTTATTTTATTTCTATATATAAACGAGGCAGGGCAGCTATTTTTGTTAATTAAGTAAAATGGTATTGCCCTGTTAATAATAGAAAACCCGATTTTTATCAGAATGAACAGTAAAATTAATTAAATGTTTATTTTCAAAAAAATGTGATTTTTAACTGACATATTTGTATCATGCGCAAAAAAAAGTAAAGCGGCAGTGCTCAAAACAAGTAATTATTTGGAGCATTAATTTTTCTTTTTTTTTGCACAAGCTATAGAATTTATGTACACTTAGAGCATCTCCAGCTGTTGCACCCCTTAGCAAAATCGCCGGTGTTATTTAGGGAGCGCCGGCGCTAGGGCGGTGGTTTCGCCCGGCCGTGCCCCGAAACCATCCCACAAATGGTGGTTTTTGGTTAAAAATAAAGGAAAAAATATAACCACAATTTTGATCAGATAGTTTGACATGTAAATATGGAGCGTTGGGTGACGGTGCCGATGACTATCTCCGCATGTACGAGTCCACCGCCATCGATTGTTTGTATAGTTTTTGCAGGGTAGTCATTTCAGTGTTTGGAAAATAGTACTTGAGAACACCCACTGCTGAAGACACTCTCTCGGATCATGACAGTCAATGAAAGTAGAGGATTTCCTGGAATGATTGGAAGAATAAATTGTATGCATTGGCAGTGGAAGAATTGTTCATTTGCATGGCAGGGAATATACAAAGGATACAAAAGGAGGTTGCACTGTGATACTCGAGGCAGTTGCTACACGTGATCTTTGGATCTGGCGCTACTTCTTTGGCATGGTAGGATCGAACAACGACATCAACGTTCTCAACTCCTCAAATGTTTTTGTCAAACTTGTTGAGGGTCATGCTCCTCCCGTGAACTTTGAGATCAACGGACACCACTACAACAAGGGATACTATCTAGAAGATGGCATCTATCCAAGATGGCCAATATTTATAAAGACTATCTCAAACTCAATGCTCTCCAAGCATTCTTACTTTGCCAAGGAACAGGAAGCTTGCAGGAAGGACGTGGAGAGGCATTTGGTGTGCTCCAATAGAGATTTGCAATTGTCCGTTTCCCTGCTATGACCTGGTTGAAAGATCATATGTGAGAAATGATAAACTGTTGTGTGATCTTGCACAACATAATCATTGAGGATGAGAGGAAAGACCCAGTGAGTTTGGTTGAGCAGAACGAGTCATACTACAGACAGGGACTTCTTGTCGAGTCTGATCACCAGGTGCCTCCAACCTGGACTGCCTTCATCGCCATGCGTCAGGAGATCCGAGGTAGTGCATCAACAGCTGCAGGATGATCTGGTTGAGCATCTATGGATACGTAGGGGCAACACGTAGATACTAAGCATGAATTGGCCGAATTAGGCCAAAATATGTTGCATTTTCATTATACGCCGAACTATATTTAATTTTACGCTGAACTATGATCAATTTTATGCCGAACTAGACCAAACAATACTCTGTATTCATATTATGCCGAACTATGCCGAAAACTGGATGAATTTGAGCCAAATTTAGACAAAAAAAGACGTTCCGAAAGACCGGCATGAGAACACGAGTGGGAAACTCGGTATTCCCAGACCAAAAATATGTTCCGTCCGGCCATATTTAGATCCGGATTTCGGCCTAGAAAGGGTAACAAGTAGGATGCTCTTAAGTCCTCAGCTTTTCACAAAATTCCAAGCTTGCGTTATAGTGCTTGGTAACGCTGGAATGTTTTCAGTACAACGTTCTTGCAGCAACAGCGTTCTTGTTTTCTCTACTGATAGCGCCGTGCACGCTGGAATGTTTCCAGTACCACCGGCATCGGCCGTGCTAGCCGGCCGTTGGGGCGCCCGTGGCGACGGCGGAGCTGCTCCTGCTGCCGCCTCGCCTCGCCCCGGCGCTGGCGGGAATCCTGATGATGCTGCTGCGGCCTCGGCGGCGTACGGATACCAATGATTGCCGCCGCCGATGGGCCACCGGGGCATGCGTAGCTCTGCCCTGTCCCTGCCGCCTCCGCTGATCTGGCCCTGTTCATTCGTCACAACGATGCTCTGGGTTAATCCGTGGGCCACAAAAAATGCAGAGCAAACGGTGTCCAAACTTCTTTCTTCAGAAAGTGGATACTAGTATGTATTCTTGCAAGATGCATCTCATATTGTTTATCATTAGCAAGTGTTTTGTGGAGGTTTGAATGAGTTCATCATTGGTCACTGGGTAAATGCATCACACTGTCACATACCATCTGGAGCATGGTGGTGGTGGTGGTGCTGCTGGTGGGTTGGTGATCGCCGCCCGCGGGGTTAGGCGGCGTTATCACCCTCGACGAAGGCCTGATCCAGATGCTCCTGTTCCTGTTGGAGTAGCACGCTGCAGTCTCCTCCTCCTCCTCCGGCATCTCGAACTGGTTCCCGGCCAGCAAAGAACGGTTTCAGTCTCAGTGTCAGTGTAAGGAACTTCAGTCATGTCTAGATGTGTGCATCAGCAGAATTCAGTGTGTCCTAGGCATACATACCGTCAGGCTTGTCCTCCTGTTTCCCTGCGCGGTTTCGCCGTCGATTGCCGTGGTGTGATCTCCTCCGCTGCCTCCTGAGCACCCCAGGCTGAGCTCGAGATCAGGCTCGCTGCCCCAAGCTACAACAATGCCAACATCAATATATTCCCAGTTTTAGATGTTAAACACCTCAACCAAAATTTGTTTTTCAGTCAGGGAGCTCACGTTGGAGGCCGACCTCGCCGTCGCATGTCGCCACCTTGGTCTGCTCGAAGTTGGTCACCGCCTTCTCTCCGCGGCTGTTGATCGCGGCCTTGTCGTAAGCCCTGATCAATCAATCAATTATAACACAAAGCAGTCATAACTAAGAACAACATGGAGCGTGCTAAGTCCTATGGCCAAATTGAAGGTGTAATTTCTCGTCTTGTAGATGGGGGTTATCCATACTTTAATATACAGACTATACAATTTTTTTTATGGAACATGATCTTGAAAAAGCCAAGAATTTGAAACTCATACTTTCGGCTTTTGAGCAGCTTTCTGGATTAAAAATTAATTTTTATAAAAGTGAATTGTTTTGTTTCGGCAAGGCCTAGGAGGAGGTTGGTCTTTATAATGAACTCTTCGGCTGTTGTCATGACACTTTTTCGATCAGATGTTTGGGCATTCCGGTTCACTACCGAAGGCTTACAAATGCTGAGTGGAAAACTGTCGAGAAAAGATACAGATACGTTTGAGTAGTTGGAAAGGCAAACTTCTCTCTATAGGGAGAAGATTGGTGTTCATCAACTCAGTCCTTAGTAACATGGCTTTGTTTATGCTTTCCTTTTTTCAAATACCAAAAGGGGTCTTAAAAAGGTTGGATTACTTCCGATCAAGATTCTTTTGGCAGGGAGATAATGAGAAAAAGAAGTATAGACCGGCTAAATGGAGTGTTTTGTGTAGACCCAAAGAACATGGTGGGCTCGGTATTCATGATCTACAGGTTAAGAATACAACCCTCCTTAGTAAATGGCTCTACAAGTAAATAAATGAGGAAGGGATTTGGCAAACTATTACTCAAATAAAGTATATTGGTTCAAAGGTATTGCCCCAAATGGTTTGGAAACCTGGTGACTCTCACTTTTGGCCTGGTCTGATGGCGTCAAAAAACATATTTTACGCTTCGAGACTTTCTCTATTAATAATGGGACGCAGATAAGGTTCTGGGAGGATAAATGGCTAGATAATGCTTTCCTTCAAGAACAATATCCTTCGTTATATTCTATTGTTCATTATAAGGAGGAAGCGGTTGCCACAGTGTTTGAATCATTCCCGCCAAATATGACGTTCAGAAGGGATCTAATTGGTTCTAGACTTGACTCTTAAATCATGTTGCTACATCGTCCGGCACATGTACAACTGTCGGACGAGCCAGATAAATTCTGATGGAACCTAACTAAGAACGGGTCCTTTTCTGTTAGCTCTTTGTATAATGCTTTAATCCAGCCAACTATTCCAGCGGTAGATAATAAGATGATCTGGAAGATGAAGATACCCCTTAAAAATATTATTTTTTTGGTATATTCGTCGTGGGATTATCCTTACAAAAGACAACCTTATTAAGCGGAATTGACATGAAAATCCTGGATGCGTGTTCTGTCACCATGATGAGACAATCAAACACCTGTTTTTCCAATGTAGTTTTGCTCGATCTATATGGTCAATCACCCAAGCAGCTTCTGACTTGTATCCACCACGTAGTGCCAACATTTTTGAAAATTGGTTACATGGTATTGATAACAAGTACAAAAATCTTCTTAGGGTCGGAGTGATAGTCATTATATGGTCGCTATGGCTATGTACAAATAATAAGGTTTTTAATGATATAAACTGCTCTCTTCTGCAGGTTCTCTACAGGTGTACTCATACCCTTCGGGCTTGGTCGACTTTGCATCGTGCGGAATATCGCGATCTTTTCCTGGAGGTGTGTACGCGGCTGGAGGATACGACACGGGACTTTTTTACCAGACATGAATGACAGCATAATCTTCGGATAAACCTACCCATGCATCCTAGGCGCTATTACAATTTCTTAGTTTAATATGTAATTCTCCTGTATTTTCTTTTTTATGTTTGCACCATATGGGTTGGTGTCGGCTATGTGCATCTTTATGTAGAGGCCGGGTGTAAGAGCATCTTCACTCGGCTACCCAGGACGCAGATCTGGACGCCGAAAATAGGTCCGAACGCCGAAATTTCACCCAGTCGCGTACCCAGGAACCTGTTTTCGTTCGAATTTGGGCCAATTTTTGTCCGGACTACCCAGGCCATACCCAGGATCCTGGGTACCGGACGAGACGAAGCAATCTGGAGTGGACCCGCCCAGTCAGCATATATTCGCCCATATTCTTCGCCCAAAGTTTGCCCGTATTCGCCCAAAGTTCGCCCATATTAGTCCAAAGTTCGTTCATATCGCCATATTTGCCAAAAGTTCGTTCATATAGACCATATTCGCCCAAAGTTTATCCAAAATTCGGCCATATTCACCCAAAGTTCGTCCAAAGTTTATCGAAATTTGTTAGGTTTTAGCCAAACACGGGAACTCGACTGGGTACACGAGTGGTAGAATGGACATACCCAGGCCAAGATTAAGTTCCGTCCGGCCAAAAAATGTCCGGATTTCGGCCTGGATTCGCCCAATGAATAAAGACGCAGCTCGCTAAGTAATAAAGACGCCGTTTATCGGAAAAAAAAGACATGGCACAAAAGCAACAGATTTGCAGAAATTGGTAGAGGGTCGATTGTATGTGTATGTACTTTGCTGCGTCCATCTCCGTGTCATACAGGCCAAGGTGCACGAACCTGCAACGATCAGCACATAGGGTTAATCAGAACTTGTCGTGGTCTTGTCTCTGGCAACTCAAATGCATTTTTGCTCAGACGAAAAAGAAGATTACTTCTTGCCCATGAGCTGCCCGATCCTGGCCTCCCACTTGCCGCACTTGTGCAGGGTGACGCCCCGGAACCTGGAGCTGCCCCGCACGAAGCCGGCGCCCTGCCGCCGCAGCACCTGCACGAACTCCTCCTTGCTCAACCCGCTCATCTGCCAGTGCCAGCAAGAACAACATGAACATTGTTGTTATTGTCAGAACCAAACACTACAGATGAGGAAGACCAGAAACTATTGATCTGCTCACCTTGTTGATGTCCTCCTTGTAGTCGTCCAGGCTGAAGTTGATGTCCGCGTCCACGCCGCGGAACTTGATCGCCGCCTGGTCATAGGCCCTGAAACCAATCAGTCAATCGATCAGTGCGTCAGAGAAGAAGTTTTTGTTCTTCAGAGTTCGTGTTGTTCGATCTCTCATTTTCCAAGACAGAAACAATGTGTCCTCGGGTTCTGATACCACCTTGCAGCTGCGTGTGCCGTGTCAAATCCCCCTGCACAAAAAAAAACAAGAACAACTCGTTTTGCGTGTTTTTTCTTTGACCAATAATTACTTTAATTAAGTAAAAAGTTTTGGTATAATACTAGTATCAATGGAAAGTATTTTTCAATACGAATCTAACAGTACTAATTATGTATAATATAATTAAAATTTTGTTGTTTAATTCTTTTAGTCAAACATTTCTTTGAAGAACGCGTGCGTCTTAAGTCTTGAAACGGAGGTAGTAGCAAGAACTCACCCAGATGCACTGGCTTTCCACAGTCCCTGCAAATCGAAGCAAGATCAGGAGACAGATTAAATAACAGAATATCTGCTGCACATATAATATGCATATCTTGCGGTATCATCATCCCTGACCAGGAGGAGGAGGAGAAAGGGCTTACCTAATGCGGGACACCCAGCGGCGGTTGAAGGTGACGCCGCGGTACTGGGAGCTCTTCGCCCTCGACGCCGGCCGGGACCACCGCGCAGCCCCGGTCGCCGCCGCCGTCGCGCCAGCCAGGACGCACCGCTCCACCGCCTGCTGCTGCGCTGCTGCGGCCGCCGTCGGGAAGAACTGCTGGGTGTGGGTGACGACGGCCGGCCGCGCCGAAGAGAAACGGCCACCGGAGAGACCTTCCTCCACCTCCTCTTCGTCTTTGCGGGGCGCGCAGAAGGCCGCTGCCGCCGCCGCCGCCATGGCCGGGTGCATTGCGCGATCCGAGTTCTTGGTTCCGACCGGTCGACACGCCTCTCCGACGTGATATATACTCGCAGCTGCAGTCTACAGAGCAGTAGGACTAGGAGGTGGCAGCTCTCGGTCTCGCCGTTGACTCTGCGTGTGATCAATGGCGGCTTGCGCTGTGATAAAGAATCTGCAGGGCCTGGCCTTACCCTGGGGTTTGCTTGCTGGGTGTTAATGATCGCAGCGGCCTGTGAGCAGAGGAGGAGATGAACGGAAAAGGGAAGGAAAAGATTTCGCAGCAGGGCCGTATCTATCACTTCATGTTATGCGTCTCCCTTTTTATGGCTTCCCCTCTGCAACTCTGTTTCCCCCTCTCCATCTATGCTCTGGGGCTTCTCACCACCCAACCATACCATCACCCCTCCCTTTTCATATATCTTTATTTATTTTTTGTATTTATGTACTACAAGTCTTTGTATAATTTGAGTACCCGTATTTAAAAAGGTGTTACAAACATGGACACAATACGAATTCAACTTCAAGGGTAACAAATGTTGCTTATGTCATTCTATATACATGGTCCACATATTTCAAATGTTAACTTTGATCATCAATTTAACTAAAATTTGTGTTACATACTACAAAAGCTATACAATTATTAATTCCTATTGCAGGACTGATCCGTAGATCCTCCTTGCAACCCATGTGCCATCCTCAACATGTTCTTTAGCCATGTAGACACCTCCATAAATATGTCGCGTTATAGAGATGACCATAATCAGAGAAAATGAGTACACCAGTAGATGACCTGCATAAGATAAAAAAAATAACATTAAAGACCATGTAATTTCTAGATAGCCATAGCAAATAAATAATGGCAATCGCTCACATCCTAATAAGAAATATAAAACTTGTGATCTAACTAGTTGCCAACACATATGAAATGCTACATGGTGATACAAGTGGAAAAACTACTTGGATGATTGGACATATGAAACGAGCAAACTTACAATATAAGTACAAATGCTTAATTGTCTCATTACGACAACACAACACACACCGTACTCCCATGATAGTTTTGTTTTACAAGGTTAACCTTGACAAGTATTACTCTTTTGCCAATGTACCATGCTTGATTGTTTTACAAGGTTATCCCGAGCTTCTGTGTGAGCTAAGATGCACACAACCTCAAAACAAAAAACAAAAAACTTACAAGGGCGGAAAAAAGCTGGAACTCATGTAACGACTCAATGTTGAAGGACCGATCCGTAGATCCTCGTTGTAACCCATGTGGCATCCTCAACATGTTTTTAAGCATGTAGACACCTTCATAAATAAGTGTCAATTCTCCTATGCGTTATAGAGATGAACATAATCGGAGAAAATGAGTACACCGACAGATGACCTGCATATAAGATAAAAAATAACATCGAAGACCATGTAATTTCTAGATAGTCATAACGACCAAATAATGGCAAGAGCTCCCATCCTAATAAGAAATCTAAAACTTGTGATCTAACTAGTTGCCAACACATCAGCAATACTACATGGTGGATACAAGTGAAAAGCTACTTGGATGATTGACCATATAAAACGAGCAAACTTATAGTAGAAGAACAAATGTGTAATCGTCTCGTTACGACGACCGGAACACACAATGTACTCCCATGGTAGTTGTGTTTTACAAGGTTATCCTTGAGAAGTGTTACTTTTTTGCCAATGTGTCATGCTTCATTGTTTCCAATTGGTGGTTGTTAGTCTTCGATAAAAATAGGAATACCCAAATACCTAATAGGGAGTTGCGCTCGCACCAGAAAAGCTCGACATATAGATGTTGGAGATATGCCCTAGAGGCAATAATAAATGTAATTATTATTATATCTTTGTGTTTATGATAAATGTTTACATTCATGCTATAATAGTATTAACAAGGAAACATTAATACTTGTGTGATTTGTAAACTTAAATTGAAGTCCCTAGTAAAGCCTCTATACATCACTAGCTTGTTGGTTAATAAATGATTGAGGTTTCCCTATCATGAACATTGAGATGTTATTAACAACAAGATCATATCGTTAGGAGAATGATATGGTGGACATACTCCTATAGATAAGCGTAGCATAAACATCAAGTCATTTTAAATAGTTCAATTGCTATATGCTTTCTGATACATAGTAACCTAATTCCTTCGGCCATGAGATCATGCATATCACCTTCACCGGAAGGATGCTTTGATGATATCAAACACCACACCGTAACTGGGTGGCTATAAAGGTGGCATTGAGTGTTCAGAAAGTATTGGTTGAGACACATGGATCAAGAGTGGGATTTGTCCATCCATATGACGGATAGATATACTCTCGGCCCTCTCGGTGAAATGTCATCCAATTAGCTTGCAAGCATGTGACTGGCTCACAAGGGATCACATATCACGGAGCGAGAAAGAGTACTTATCGGTAACGAGGTTGAACTAGGTATGCAAATGATCGACGATCATAACCTCGGATAAGTAAACTATCGTGAGGCAAAGGGAAATTGGTATCGTATGTAAGTGGTTCATTCGATCGCAAAGTAATCGAGAAATATGTGGGAGACATATGAATTTCCGATTCCTCTATTGGTTATTGTTCGGAGAAGTGTCTCGATCATGTCCGCATAATTCACGAACCGTAGGGAGACACACTTAAGAATTCGACGTTATTTGAGTAGTTATGGAATGATGAGAAAGAGACCGAATGTTGTTCGGAGTCTCGGATGGGATCCGGGATATCACGAGGAGATCCGGAATGGTCCGAAGAATAAGATTCATATAAGGAAAGTCCTGCTTCGGAGTTGGGGAATGGTTTCGGTGTTTTCATCGGGAATGTTCTAGAAGGTTCCGGAATGTCCGGCACTCCGGAGGGGAATGGTACATGAATGTGTTATATCAAGTTGGTATGATTGCATCATGTACTAGGTGTCATCGCTGAACAAAATAAAGGGTTTAATCAAATCCTAGTTTGAAAAAGTCAAACGCCAATTTGAAAGTCAAACGACTATTTTTGGTAAGTGGAGAGGGAGGTGGAAACCGAGTTGGGGAGGAGTTCCTCCCCTCCACCGCCGGCCCACCTTGAAGCCGAGTTGGGGAGGGACTCCCCTCCCCTTGGCCAGCCCCTCCACCTATAAAAGTAGGGGCAGGGCTCCCCTCCTAGACACCCAACACCTCCACCTCTAAATCCTAGCCGCCGGCGCCGCCACCTCCTGCTGCCGCCTAGCCTTAGGCAACCGCCCTAGCAACCCTAGCCGCCGGCCAAGCCTCCTCCTCGACGTGTCTAAACCCTAGATCGTCGAGGGATCTCTCATAGTCCACCATACTCGCTCCGGCTTAAGGCGAAGCCCTGCGAGATCTCCCCTCTACTTCCGGTACCACGCCGTTGTGCTGCCGGAATCGCGAGGAGAGTGCTACAACCTCCATCGCCTGCTGGAACAAGGGAGAGGAAGGTCTTCGTCGAAATCAACGTGTGACCTCTGCGGGCGCTGCTTAGCAACGCAGCGGAAGGATCGTCTCACGCGATCTTGAGATCGGGAAGAATCGACTACATCACCCACGAGAATCGCTCTCGTTAAACACTTTGGAATCTTCGGTGAGTTTTTCCATCGACTCGTTGCTACAATCTAGTAGATATATCTTGGCTTGTTTGTTTATATGCGGTAGAAATTTTTTGTTTTCCATGCTACGAAACCCTACAATAGAGTAGCCTCGTCTTGGGCCTCCCAAAAGCAGAACAATTCACTTTTATGAAAATTATTTTTGAATCCAAAAGTTGCTTGAACTCCCGACAAAATTAGTTTTAGGTTCTTAGCCTTTTTCGATACATGATACATAAAAATAATTTTGTAATCCGCGTGCTAGAGCATAGATAGCCCCCATCGAAAAGATGGGGAACTACCGCTCGATTTGGCCATCAAGTTTTACGTGCTCAACCATGATAGCTAATATATCAGTCAATATATCAAATTGTATTAGCAATAAAGGGTCACATTTTCTTAATCATTTTTTGTTTTGAAATAATGGGAATATCTTCATTGACTTTGATAGCCAGACTACCTCTTGTGACAAAATTATAGATCAAAGCAAGCCACTCTTCCGAGAATCCTGTCAACCTCAGAGTTTGTTGAAGAAAAGACTATTTGACTTTGGCATCTACCTTTTCAAAGTTGATTTTTATCATTACCGATTTAATTTTTTTCCGATGAAGCTCATGGACCATTTCATTTAGGATCACACTTCCCAGTTGAGGATGTTTCAAGTTATTTTTGTGGGACGAACAACATAGTCAACCATCTAATTTTGCCTAATGGTTTTGATCTTTGTGAATATTTCGAAGCTAGCATTAAATAGACAGATCAACATGCATTATTGGATCTGTTCTTCATTAGTCCTAGGCAATAAAATTATATCACCAAAATTTAGGTGAAACAAGTCCAATTGTCCTACATGAAAGAGGCCAAACAATTTTAGAAGATATGACTTAATGACATCCCATAAGTTTTGGTAAAACTCAGCAGGGAAGCCATTCAGAACCCCCGACCTTGTTATGTTCCATTTGGAATACGCTTTCTCACTTCTTTTACGATGAGAAGGGTGCAGAGAAACACATATTCCTCATGTAAAAATTGGGTGATATCATTTATGCAGGATACATTAATTGAATTTTTTATTCCTAGGGTGTCCCAAACAAATCTTTGTTATATGTTGTGATGTATGATATGAGTTGTTCACGGCGCTCAATCGCACTCTCATCTCCTTGGATAGGGTGGATAAGTTTCTTTCTAGGATGAGAATTGGCCATATTATAGAAGTATCTTGTATTAAAATCCCTTTCAAGTATAAACTAAGCTTTTGATATTTGGTACACATTTTAGCTACTTTTATCACACAAGTCATGCAATTTATGTATTTGATTGGATTTTTAAGCTTAGTTTCTTGCAAATACAACGGGCATACTTCTGCTATTGCTTCAAGCTGATCAATAAATGATGGCAGTCGAAGCTTTTGTTTTTTCAAGTTACCAGTTGTATGACGTGCCCACCTTCTAAGTTATTTTCTCGTTGCACGATTTTATTGATCCACCTTTGGATTGGTGTGCTTCTCATCACTATTTTTCCCCACACCTCTTTTACCATATCATAAAAACCATCATGATGTAGCTATCCAAGTTCAAACTTGAACTGACATTTATCACGAGGTCTTAATGTGCCTCTGGTTAAGAGGATATATAGGGGCATATGGTCTAACTAAGCCTCAATACATTGTAGAGCATGTATGGTTTCTAGAGAATATTTAGATTCCGAGTCGAGCTTCTCATATGTTGACTCTAAAAGGCTATTCTCCCACATGATCTGTCGTCCAATCATTGAAACCTCTCTCAAATCCAAATTGTCAATTATAAGAAAGAAAAATAATTGCCAAACTCGTCTCTGTTTTTTTCTTGTTAGAATCTTACTATATTAAAATCTCTTTCCATAATAATAGGGTTGGATTAGCCCTTAGCCAGTTCATGAAGAAAGTCGGTTTTATGTTCTTCCTGGGCAACACCATACTGAGCAACCAAGTTCCATGTGAAAAGTTATCAACCAAGCATTGAAAGATATATAGCCATTCTAGCACCAGCAGAGCTTAGTGTATATCAAGGGGGGCCAACCCCTGACTTTAGACCATTCCTTGAAGGATTTTTCTAAGAAGGGCTTACATAGAAGTTTTGGGTTCCCCCCCCCCCCCCCACAACCGTCCATAATTTGTCGTTTGCCCCCCTAGCCACTTCCGTAAAGCTCTGCCACTGCATTCTAGCCATGCAATTTTGAACAAGACAATAACCACCCTCTGGTGCGGGCATCGTTCTACCCAGTGTTTTTCCTTCTGGCTAGCCACGCCATCATCCCTCTTCTCTCTTCCCATTCACCGTAACATCAAGCCCTCCTCTTCTATACCACCGCCTCCTTAACTAATTCTCATGATGCTTTGCATCCCTTCAACCACTAGCTTGCTAGATGCAGGCGTCCACCGTGGTAACCGGCCCTCGTGTTGCGTTCATGATTACTCACTGGTTCCTCCTCTTCTCTTGTGTCCTCCTCATGCCGCTCCTCCTCTCGGGCTCACAACATCGAACATTTTTTCACTCCAAAAATCAAACGATATTTCAGTGCATTCACGAAAAAAGGTATTTCAATTTGTTTTCTCTTTCTTTTTGTTGAATTTCAATGTGTTTATGGAAAGTCAAATAAAACAATTCCCTAAAACCATGAAAAAACAACACTCTTCTTGCCAAAATGTAGTGTGTATCTTAATGTTTTTTTTTAAATCAAAGGATATAAAGTCTGACAAAGTATGTAAAAAAATCATCTATAACATCAAATACATATAATATGAAGGTATATTTCATAATAGTTCTAATAGCATTGATTCACTTTTGTAGATGTCGATATATACCGATTATGTCAAACTTTATATTTGATCAAACGATGTATTACATGGAAGTATGGAAGGGGACCAACTCGTGCATGGTTGGGTTTCCTTTGCTCTGGATCGTAGGTTTCCACGACAGACAGCGATTGTTGTCTCTGCATTCATTTCGCTGTACACTGCCACAGAGACGGATCCACTTGCATTGCGTGCTTGCGCCCGGCCGGTGAAAGAGGCTTTTAATACGGACTCTCGGTCATCAGTCATGTACATGTACATGTGCCGGCCTGCTGCCTCCCTCTTGGTGTGCAAGACAGTGAAACGCATGCATGCCCGCACGTCCCACGTTAACCTCATCGAAAAGCATCATGGCCTGCCCCAACATTTAGATCCACAGCCATCAATCCATGGTCCCTTCCTTTCCTCGGAATACATCTGCTTCCTTCAAAATGAACATTTCAGGTTAATGGCATGCATGCAATGGTGGGCTCCAAATAATCAATCAAGAGTAGTACATTTTTCGAAATACATCTGCCTATATCCTTCAGGCGTAGTTCGCGCTATGGGGTGGATGACTCGGGGGCGTCGACTACTGACGAGGATTCCATGATCAAGCTCATGTGTCGTAAGGCTGAGAAGAACTTAGATTCGCCAGGTATAATGAGCTCTTCAAAATCTTTATTTTCTTTTTCTATTTTTGTTATTTCTTCTAAACTAGCCAATGTCGGCATTAGTTTGGATATGTACAGGATGTTCCATTTTCTTCTAATGTTTTACGACACATGGAGATTGACCGTCTAACGGTTACTCCTAAGGTCGTTGTTATTCCTGATGCTTCACTAACCGAGGAGGAGGAGTTGCATGCCACAATAGATGGTCAACTCCTTTCTCACTTAGTTGATAAAATGTCGGAGGTGGACTTTGATGAGACTGGGCTTGACTCTATGTATGAGCTAAAAGCTTCTGGTCGAAAATCGAAGAGCCAGAGGTCGCGCAAGAGATTCCGTGTATCTAAATTTCCTATAGTTTCTCAATGACT
Organism: Avena longiglumis; assembly: GCA_030063025.1. Classification (NCBI taxonomy): domain Eukaryota; kingdom Viridiplantae; phylum Streptophyta; class Magnoliopsida; order Poales; family Poaceae; genus Avena; species Avena longiglumis. The sequence continues at coordinate 33,626,790 of CP125979.1, forward strand.
GGAATGTTTTCAAATAGCAGAGGTCTCTAGGACTTGGCTAAACATTTATTCTTTGTTGATTGTGTGAGAGACCATAAATTGGATTTTTTGGATATTTCTGAGACTGGTAGACGAGATTTTTCACAATCCCTACTCAACCGCCTTTCTGGTGGAGTAGACTTTACGTGTAATCACGTCTGCCGCGTGGTCGATTTGAGGGGATCCTGTTAGGCGTTCGAGATGAAACTATGGAAGTTTTAACTAGTTCGGTGGGAGATTTTTTTATAAAACTCCATATTCGTATCAAGGCTGACAATTTCACATGGTCTCTAGTCGCCGTTTACGGGGCCGCCCATGATGTTTATAAGGTTGAACTTTTACGCGAGCTAGTGAATTTGGCAAAGGACAATCCATATCCTATTCTTATAGGAGAAGATTTTAATTTGCTTAGATTCCCTCACGAGAAAAGTCGGGGGCCGGTTCAATGAACATTGGCCTTTTTTGTTTAATGCTGTTATAGACAGTCTGAACTTAAGAGAGGTTACAATGTTAGGAATGCAATTTACCTGGGCTAATAGTCTTCCGACATACGAAAAAATTAGATAGAGTACTTATGGATACCAACTGAGAAAAAAAGGTCCCTATGGTAACTATTCGTGCTCTAGAACGTATTGAGGCTTTGTCGGATCATGCTTATTTACTTTTATCTTTTGATTCACCGTCACGGAATTCTACGAATGAGTTTAAATTTGAACTCGGATGGATGATCCGTGATGGTTTTTACGAGATGGTTAAGGCTATTTGGGAGAAACCTGTTGGTGGCCAAACGCCTATGCTACGATGGAATAACAAAATGTGTGCTCTCATAAATTCCTTCGTGACTGGCCAGGCACGGCGGGATCCTAAAAAAGAAAAAATCGCCTAACATATATAATTGATGACATAGAGGCTTCCGAGGAGGTCAGGCCGTTAATCGCACAAGAAATTGAGCTTAAAAGCCAATCGAATGCGAGATATCCCGATTTATCTGAAGAGGAACTCAAATGGTACCAACACTCTAAAGTGAAATTTATTCTGCAAAAGATGTGAATACAAGATACTTCCATGTTGTTGCCAATGGCAAGCATAAGAAGAAACTTATTTACTCTCCGTCCGAAATAAGGTATGATTGAGGGATATGAGCAACTGAAGTCATATATTACAACTTATTATAAATCCTTGTTTGGGTCTCTAGCGGAAAATTCATTCTCTCTAGATGAGTCCCAAACGGCCGATATCCCCCAGGTTTCTGCTGAAGAAAACAACTTTTTAACTACCTTATATACCGAGGAGGAGGTTAAGAAAGAAGTTTTTTAAATGGAACATAACAAAGCACCAGGGCCGGATGGTTTTCCAGCTGAATTTTACCAAAAATTCTAGGAAGTTATCAAGGAGGACCTAATGAATTTGTTTGGGTTTTTTCAGGTCGGTCAGTAGGATCTCTTTAGATTAAACTTTAGCAATATAATTCTACTGCCTAAGGTTAACAATGCATAACGTATACAACAGTATCGCTCAATCTGCATGATTAACGTTAGGTTTAATATTTTTACTAAACTTGCCACGATTAGACTAAACTCAATTGCTGACCATGTAGTTAGCCCATCTCAAACATTTTTTATGCAAGGAAGAAATATCCTAGATGGTGTTGTAATACTGCATGAAATAATCCACGAACTATACTCGAAAAAATTAAATGGTGTACTATTCAAATTGACTTTGAGAAGGCATATGACAAAATTAATTGGTCTTTCCTCAAGCAAACACTCTGCATGAAAGGTTTTTCTGAGGAGTGATATGCTCTCATTCAGTCTTTTGTGGCTGGGATAGTGTTGCCATTAAAGTAAATGAAGATATTGGCAAATACTTTCAAACCAAGAAAGTACTAAGACAAAGGGATACATTATTGCTTTTATGGAACATGATCTTGAGAAGGCTAAGAATTTGAAATTAATATTATCAGCATTTGAGCAGCTATCTGGACTTAAAATTAACTTCTATAAGAATGATTTGTATTGTTTTGGCGAGACCCAAAATGAGGCTCACCTATATGCTGAACTTTTTGGCTGTGGTTAGGGACAATTTCCAATCAACTCTTTGGGAATACTGATTTACTATCGGCATCTCATAATTGCTGAATGGAAACTTGTTGAAGAAAGACTGCAAAAATGTCTTAATAGTTGGAAAGGCAAATTGTTATCCCTTGGTGGAAGACTAGTACTCAGAAATTCAGTATTTTTTGAAACGAGCACAAATTCAGTACTTACTAACATGGTACTATATATGATCTCGTTTTTCCAATTACCAAAAGGTGTCTTGAACAAAGTGGATTATTTCAGTTCAAGATTCTTCTGGCAAGGGGATAGTGAGAAAAAGAAGTATCGATTGGTCAGACGGAATGTGGTTTGCCGCCCGAAGAAGTATGGTGGCCTTGGCATACATGAATTGCAAGTCAAAAACAACGTGCTTCTGGGCAAATGGATTTTCAAACTACTTACAGAAGATGGTGTTTGGCAAACCATATTATGGAGAAAATATGTGGGGTCCAAAATTGTGTCTCAAGTGGTTTGGAAACCCGGTGATTCACATTTTTGGCCGGGTATTATGACCACCAAAAAAAATTTCTTTTATTTTGGTGCTTTCGATATTAAGGATAGATCACATAAGTGAACTACTCTTCGTGAACAATATCTAGCTCTTTATTCGATTGTTAGACACAAAGGAGATACAATTTCCACAGTGATAGAAGACAACCCTCCTAATATGTCTTTTAGAAAAAGTCTCATTGGTCCTCAACTGCTATCTTGGAACAATCTATTTTTACGATTATCCACGATACAATTGTCGAACAGTGTTAACGTGTTCAAATGAAAATTACTAGAAAGTGGTAAATTTTCTTGGATCACTATATAGAGCATTGGTTCAACCTGATATGTCGATGATAATAGTAAATTTTGGAAAATAAAAATACCCCTTAAGATGAAGATATTTGCATGATATCTACGTAAATGTGTAATTCTAACAAAAGATAATCTTGAAAAGAGGAATTGGTATGGAAGTACAGAATAACGTTTTTTTGTCATCACGATGTGACAATTCGTCATTTATTCTTTCATTGCAAATTTGCTCGCTCTATATGGTCATTCATCCAAATAGCTTCTGGTTTATCTCCTCCATGTTCAGTAACCAATGTTTTTGGTAATTGGTTGCATGGAATTGTTGATAAGTACAGAACTTTGTTTAGGATGGAAGCGTTTGTCACTATATGGTCGTTATGACTTTGTAGAAATGACAAGATTTTTAATAACATTGTGTCTTTTTCTCTGCAGGTTATTTATCGGGTCATGGCTATCCTCCGATCATGAACTATTCTCCAACGCATGAAGTTTCGCGACTTTTTGTGAAGGGATGTACGCGATTGGAGGATACGGCGAGGGATATTTTCTCCCGACATGGATGGCCACGTGATTTGAGGATTGATCTACCTTAGATTAAAGACAATTATCCGGATAGTGTTTTTTTGTAATGCTTGTTTACTTTTTTATTCCCTAGTTCTGTCGTTCATATGACTTTGTGAATCTTAGTTATGCAGAGGCCGGATGTAAACATTTTATATTAATAAATACGCCTATTTTTTTAAAAAAATCTGCCTATATAAGTTCTTCCTCTTATTTTATTTCTATATAATAGAGAGAGGATTTGTGGAGCTCGGTATTTGAAAAAAAACGAAATTCATACTCTTTTGTTGCAAAAAAACTAAAATTTATTTTGGAAATACATATTCATAGGCTGAATGACCGTGGCGAGTTTCGGTAAAAGACTTGGCCTTTTTGGACTACAGAAGGAGAACAAATTCCCAGTTATATATAGTATAAAAACGTGCATTTCTGTTAGAGATTTGTCTTTTTGTATTTCGCAAAAATAAAACGTATTTTGGTATGAGAATTTTTGCTTACCTTTGGAATGTATAAATGTTTGTTCGCGATTTGTTTCATATTTTTTTGAGTACTAAAAATGAGCTCCAGTGAGCTTGGGTGTAACACCCGGCCTCTCCGGACCGGCGGCTCCTGACAGCTCATTACGATCTCTAGACTAACCCCGAACACTAGTGTTTTCTGCATAGTTTGTCCTTACTCATGCGCACTTGGTACTTACTTTCCGGTTGGTCACTCATTTTCGAATTGCTCTAGGCCAAGCACGCTTAATCTCGGAGTTTTTTTAGATGGACTTTTGGAAAAAAAGTTACAACTCGTTGGTATGAGTATATTATTAATCTTATTAAGTCATGCGCTAGGGTCTCACATTGGAAGTCACTGCCAGTTTTCGGTAGAAATCTCAAAATCTTCATGACATATATTGGTGTGATGGTGCCTACAAAAAGAGCCACCGAATTATGTTTATTTTTCAAAAAACCAACTTTTTTGACAGACATTATTGTATCATGTATCATGCGCCAAAAATGAAACCAGTGTTCAAAACAAGAAATTATTTCAAGCATTAAAATTGTTTTTTCGGCACAAGCTACAGAATTAATGTACACTTAGGACACGGATCATACATGTGCGAATTTTAGTTTTTTTTGTTAAGGATGACAGTTGTTTCACCCAAGGGCATATGCTCTTGTGAACATCATTTGAATATCCGATTACATCTTGTGCCCTTTATGGAAGTGTCGAAACATGCCTGCCCAAAAGAGCTTGATTTTGCTGGCAATAATAAGTAAAATGAGTAGGATTACTTGCAGTTAAACTACCCAACTAATATAGACAACACAACAAGGCAAAGTTGTCCAACTTGCCATAAATGATACAGTAGTTGCTAAAGGTTGACAACATTTGGTGGTGTCATATTACAATTCAAGACTGTCAACCATTAGCAGCATGTAAACAACAATCAGGTGGCCCGGCTGCCCTATCAATCAAATTACAGAGAGGACACCACTCCACACATCAAATTGTCCAACTAATCAACCATAAACTTCTTGTTTGCACTGACTCGACCAACAAACATTGATCTTTGAAGCTTTTATGTTCTTGAGGAACATGTTGTTCTCGAACTAATAGAGCATCTCTAGCAGACACCGGAAATGCGCAGCCTAGAAACATCGTTCTCGCGGCACTGAAAACCATGTTCTGGTTCAATCGATCGCGAAATAATAGAAACCAAATTCTGATGATCTAGATCATGCAGAAGTTCATCGACGATACACTTCATTTTTACATCGTAACGTAAACCAATGGAGGGGTCATCACGCCAATACCCTACCCTACTATGACAAAAATGGGCTTTGGGAAACCTCACGGGAGCCTAGGGTGCGGCGAGCTCACTCGGAGTCAGAGGGGACCACGATGATCACATGCTTGACCTGATGGGTGTGCTCCACCAGCTTCCTCTCCAGGTCCTCTTGCGTGGTGACATAAGTGTCGTGCTGCTCTCGGGCGCTCCCCTCCCACTGCTCCAGGTCGACGGCGCCCGTCGCCGCGAGCAACGCCCAACAGAGATCTTCGGCCTCACGCTTCTACGTCGCCCGGGCAGCTCGCGCGGAGCGGCGCACCATCTTCTCTAGCGCCCCACACTTGTCCTCATCATCGGTGATAAAATCCCTATGCACCACTTGGCCCCCCTCCGACTCGTCACTCGACGACACGTAGATTCGAACATTTTTTCTCACCGGATTTTCCATAAGAGGCTAACTAAAAACTCGCCGGATTTTCTCAATTCGAACATTTTTTCTGTGTCTGCTAGAGATGCTCTAAAGGCACACCCAGATGATTCTGCAGTCTGGTAGGTATACTCCAGTTATGTTCCTTGTAAAAGCCAAAGGTCTCATAATTGGAAGGAAGAAGATAGGCAAAGACCAGAAAAAGAGACGCAGCACACATTTACTTGTTGGATAGATCTCAACGTGACTGGGCCCAACGGCCCAGCACACCCCCTAACTGCGCCCTGATCGGGGGCGCCCATCCTTATCTAGGTTGGTGGGCCCCTGTCGCCAGCGCTATATAAAGTGGTGGGGAGCCGGCAGCACGACCTACGAGGTTAGTCGTGCCCTAGCCGCCCCACCTACAAGCCAATCCGATCTAGGCTAGCGCTGCGCCGACGGGAAGTTCCACCGACGCCACCCTAGCCACACGCTCCCCACACTCACCCCTTTCACCCATGGCCAATGACGGAGGTTCTAGCTCCGGCACCAGCTCGGGGATTCCCTCTGGCTCATGTTTGTCGAGCCAGGGAGCAGGTAGAGTCCATCTCGGTTCTCTCTCTCTCTCTCTCTCTGATCTCGTCCAAAAGGTAATGTATAGTGCTACTGTTAGATCTAGACTAGATCCGTGGTAAAGTCATTTAACATTGGTATCAGAGCCACAAGGTTTTAGTTGCTAGATTTTACAGTGCCTTTTTTTTGGTAGAAAGTGAAAGGTTCAAAAGGAAGGAATTAGATCCAAAGTGCGCCTGCCCTATGGCCGCGCCGTTCCTCTCGATCTAGATGGGCATCCATTGTGGAGACATCTAGAAGAAGAACACACCCTTCGGGGCAAGGCAAAACCCTAGATCTAAAGCCCCAAAAGGATCCCGAATGAAAGTCCTAACCCCATAGATCCCCAAAGAAAAGACAATCAAAAGGGAAAAGAGGTCCACTCCGGTCATCACCGGAAAAGTCTCCGCCCCACACCTCGGCCACTTGACGACGGTGCACCCACCCTCGGGTGGATGCACACATCGACAAGGAGCAAGGTGGGGGGCGCCGCCGCAGTTCCACCATAGACCAAGCAAGTAACAAAAAAGGGCAAAGGCTCACCATCGCCCTCTTCGGTGGTGCGCCACCCTCGTGGACGCCACCGGCAAGGAGGAGGGAGCCGCTCACGGAGAAGAGGAAGAGGAGGGAGCACGCGGCGGCGCCTCACCTCGGCCCGGCGGTTCGCCGCCGCAGGTGGGGACGTGAGGAGGGAGGGCGAAGCCACCTCGGCCTTCCCACGCGCCCGCCACACCGCCGCCGGACCACAGCGACCAGCGCTGCAGACACGCCCGGCAGGCGGGCCGAGGCCGCCGCGGTCGGCAGACGGGGACCACGGGCTCACGGCGCCGCGCCGCGACGGCCGCCGCCCGAGGGGATGGCGCCCGCGTGATCGGCAGACGTGAGCACCACGGTGACCACGGCTGGCCAGCGGGCAGCAGCGCCATGCATTGGTGAGGCGGGGAAAATGGCTTAGGGTTAGGGGTCGGTGGGGGTTTATACGACAGTACGCCCACCGTCGGATCTAGACACTGGTGACGGCTCGGATCGAGCCACACGGTCGACGGTGGCAAGGCGGCCAGGCGCCAAGCAGGCCCACTGGGTTGGCGAATACGTGGGCCTGGTGGCCAAGCAGTGGGCTCAGGGGCAGCGGCGAGGCTGATCTGCACCTTGGCAGCCAGGCCGCTTCTTGGGCCGCTGGGCGCTGGGCTCTGTTTTGGCCCAGTTAACCAGTTTTTGCTGTTTTTATTTTTACAGAATTGTTTTTAATGCTTTTTGCTTAGTTTTGAGCAAAAATTTTGTATAGTTTTCTCTAGTCCTTTTATTTTTGAGTATATTGTGACTAGAGAATGTTACAAAGGCAGATTTTTCTGCAAAGTATGAGTTTTTTCTTTTATGAAAGTTTCCGCTGCAAATAGTTATTTTACATTGCAAATGTATGGTTTAAAATTGCACCAAATGCAATAAAAGTTGATTGAATCTTGACATAGAGATGTGATTAAAGTGATTATGCCTCATGCTATTAATTGACCAACGTTATTAATAATCATGACCATAATCTTTTCCTATTAAGTATTAAAGGTGCATTTAAATTTATTTACTTTTAGCGGTGATGTAATTTTAAATAGCAAAGCGATTGCATGCTTAATTTATACCAACGTTGAATTAACGCATACAGTTGTTTTACTTGGTGATCTCACATCTTTTGTGATTTTCAGGAGGTCTCAACCTCATGGCATGTTTGAAGGACATCCCGCTCCTTAGAGGGGACAACTACTCCGAATGGAGGAAGAAAGTTGACTTGGCGTTCGTATGCGCCGAAGTGGATTGGTTGACACCAAGCAACCCGATCAAGCCGTGACCGGTCGGGGGGCCGAGGAAAGTCGACTTTGAGAAAGGAAGAGGACCATGCTCCATTGGAGGCTTACTCTATCGATAACCAGAAATGGGTGAACGCCAACAAGAAGTGTCGGTATTCAGAAGAACACAATTGAGAACGCGATCGTGGGCTCAATTGGAGAGTCTTCTGCGTGAGTATCTCGCCAAGATAAAGAGCCAGTTCTTGGCTCTTCAAAGATATCGACCAATTTATTAGCGGTGGTTCTTGAAAAATACTGGGAGGACCCCACGGATAAGAGAGCACATCTTGAGGACGTCAAACATGGCAGCAAAGCTCAAGCCAATGGATGAGGACCTCGAGTTAAAGCCAACACTCTTGGTGCACCTTGTGATGGCCTCACTTCCACAGCCTTTTGAAAACTTTGTGATAAACTATAATATGTCCCTGAAAAGTGGGACATAGAAAAGACCATTGGGATGTGCTCCCAGAAGAGGAAAGTGAAAGCCCTTCACGGTTCTCTGAACTTCGTGAAGGACAACAGAAGAGAGGCTTCGCGGCAAGAACCATGGTGGCTCACCCTCCAAGCCCCATGGCAAGGGTCCAATGCAGCACCGATTAGCATCACGGTCCACCCACAGGGAGAAGGATCAGTGCCATCACTGCAAAAAGCCGGGCCACTACAAGAAAGGCCCGATTTGGCTAAAGTACATCATGGCCAAAATGGTAAAGATATTGTTTCTTTTGTTAATGAATCTTTGTATGAAAAGTTTACTAGATCCACTGTGGATTGATTCGAGCAACCGTTCATGTTGCCAACTCTTTCTGAGGTTCCATTCGACAAGGACCACGCCAAGAAGAGAAAGACACATTGAAGTGGCGAATGGAATAGAAGCGAAGTGGAGGCCATTGGTGACGCCCTCTGGCTGTGGTGATGGCTCTTTGCTTATGCTCAAAGATGTTCTTTTCGTTCCTTCATTACATAGGAATTTAATAAGTGTTTCTGTTTGGACAAAGATTCTTACGAATGTTATTTTGGTAATGGCAAGTGTGCCATCCGTTGAAAGACAAATGTGTGGGTGTTGCTACATTATTTGATAAGTTATATTTGTTATCCTGCATGAGAAAGTTTTTTACGTGTGTGATGTGAATGAAAAAGTTTCCTTGTCGAACAAAGAACAAAAGAAAAGAAAGCGAACTCTTGACTCATCAAAACTATGGCACTGTAGACTAGGCCATATTTCGAGGGGAAGAATAGAAAACCTCGTTAAAAATGACATTCTTCCTCCGCTAGAGTTCTCCGACATAGAACAATGCATAGATTGCATTAAAGGAAAGTATGTCAAACAAATTAAAAAGGGTGCAAACCGAAGCATAGCTACACTAGAAATAATCCACATGGATATTTGTGGACCGTTTCCGGTGAAAAGTGTGGATGGCTATGATTCATTCATAACATTCACGGATGATCACTCCTGGTATGGTTATATTTATCCAATCAAAGAAAGATCTGAAGCGTTGGATAAATTTAAAATTTTCAAAGTCAAGTAGAAAATCGACGATAAAAGAATCAAAATAGTTCGGTCCGATCGTGGGAGTACTACGGTCGGCATACTCCATATGGTCAAGTACCGGGACCCTTTGCACGGTTCTGCAAGAAAATGGAATAGTCGCCCAATATTCAATGCGGCGAACCTCAAAGCAGTAGCTGAAAGGCGCAACTGCCCTTATGGATATGGTGCGGCATGATGAGCTATTCCACCCTCCCATTGGGATTGTGGATGGGCGCTTAAAACCGCCATTCATATTCTCAACAGTACCAAGTAAGTCGGTGCCCAAAACACCGTATGAATTGTGGGACAGAGTCCCTCTACGCACCACTTGAGGGTCTGGGAGCCGGATGAGGCAAAAGTTTTCAATCCAAACATTGCAAAGTTAGACCCCAAAACAGTATCTTGCCATTTTATTGGCTATCCAGATAAGTCCAAAGGCTATCGTTTCTACTGTCCCGACAGATACACAAAGTTTGTAGAAACGAGACATGCAGTTTTCTTGGAGGACGAATTGATGAGGGGGAGCACGGTAGCTAGGAAAATTGATTTTGAGGAGAAAAGGGTGCATGTACCTAATCCGATGATTCAGGAGCCATTTTTCTCGCTACCTGTTGTGCCACCATCTACAACCCCTGAGGTTGTGGTGCCGGCACCTGTTGTGACTCCACACGTGACAACAATGGGCGAAGTTCGAACACATCCATCAGAGCCACCAACCTTTGTTGAGCACGAAGGGAGCGAATAGCCACCTAGTGTAAATGTGCTGAACCCGAGGCAAGAAATGAGCAAGAGTCTCGATGAACTCGACGGTCTAAAGAGAACGAAGACCAGCCATTTCCAAAGAAATCTACAAAGTTTACAATGTAGTTCATATGGAGGCGATCCTACCACATATGAAGAAGCCATGAGTAGCCCTCACTCACCAAGTGGGTGGAGGCAATGGAAGATGAAATGAAATCGATGAGTTCCAACAATGTTTGGGACTTAGAGGAAATTCCCAAAGGAGCCAAAACAGTAGGATGCAAGTGGGTCTACAAAACAAAGTATGACTCAATGGGAATGTAGAAAAGTACAAAGCTAGACTCGTGGCAAAGGTTTTACGCAAGAGAAGGCGTGAATTACAATGATACTTTTTCTCCGGTCTCATGTAAGGACTCCTTCGTAATCATCATGGCACTAGTTGCACATTTTGATTTAGAGTTACATCAAATGGATGTCAAGGACATTTCTAAATGGAGATTTAGAAAATGTTTACATGAAACAACCCAAGGGTTTTTTCATGGAGGGAAGGAACATATGGGATGCCGCCTAAAGAAATCCATTTATGGGTTAAAGCAAGCCTCTAGGCGGTGGTATTTAAAGTTTAATGATACCATTAAAAGATTGATTCAAAGAAAATGTTGAGGACAATTGCATTTATGCAAAGTTCAAAAGTGGGAAATATATTTTCCTAATTCTATATGTGGATGACATTCGCTTGCTAGCGTGATGTTAGTCTACTACTAGAAACAAAGAAGTTCTTGTCATCTAACTTTGACATGAAATACCTTGGTGAAGCCTCTTATGTTTTGGGCATAGAAATTCACCAGAGAAAAGAATGGAGTGTTAGGACTGCCATGAAAGCGTATTGTGAAAAGATTTTAAAGAAATACAATATGCATGCGAGTAATTTAACACCTCCCATAGTCAAGGCGGCAGTTTTGGGAAATCCCAATGTCCAAAGAATCAATATGAGATCGATCAAATGAAGTCGATACCATATGCTTGGTGGAAGCTTAGATGCACAAGTGTGCACTCGCCGACTTAGCATTTATCACCGGGTACTCGGTAGATATCAAGAGAATCCGCATAGAAACCTTTGGAAGATGGTAAAAGCTTTGCGTTATGTGCAAGGCACAAAAGGCCTCATGCTAACATACGTAAGATCGATTCCCTAGAGATAAAAGGGTATTCGGATGCAGATTTTAAGGAGATAAGGACGACCGAAAGTCCACGACGGTATGTCTTTACTCTCGCAGGAGGTGATATTTCGAGAAGCGCCAAGCGATCGATAGTTGCATCATCTACGATGTATGCGAATTTATAGCATGTTATGAGGCCATGGGACAGGCGTTATGGTTAAAGAAATTCTTACCCGACTTGAAAGTGGTTGATCGCATCAAGAGCCACTAAAGATGTCTTGTGACAACGAGCCCGCAGTATTCTATGCTCACAACAACAAGTCGAGTAATGCTTCAAAGTCTATAGATATAAAGTATTATGTTGTGAAGGATAAAGTCCAGGATCAAACTATAAGTCTCGAGCATATAAGGACAAAGGATATGCTTGCGGATCCGCTTAACGAAAGGCTTACCACCCAATGTGTTCAAGTAACACATAGCGGCATGGGTTTAACGGAAGCCTATGATTCCCGGACTATAGAGGCCCAAAAGTAATGTAATTTGTTTGAACATGAAGGTATATAGTAGTCGATTCTATCGACAATTGATTGGGACGATGAAACATGCTCTATGTGTCATTCGTGATGAAATAAGTAAAGAACAAGGTTAAAAGTAAAGTCGAGATCTAGGGAGAATGTTGGATAGATCTCAACGTGATCGCCCAACGACCCAAAGCCGCCTGCCTAATCAAGGCATCGATCGGGCGCCCATCCTTATCTAGGTTGGTGGGCCCATGCCGGCCTTATATAAAGTGGTGGGGAGCCGGCAGCACGACTTACGAGGTTAGCCGTGCCCTAGCCGCCCCACCTACAAGCCAATCCGATCTAGGCTAGCGCTGCGCCGACGGGAAGTTCCACCGACGCCACCCTAGCCACATGCTCCCCACACTCACCCCTTTCACCCATGGCCAATGACGGAGGTTCTAGCTCCGGCACCAGCTCGGGGATTCCCTCTGGCTCATGTTTGTCGAGCCAGGGAGCAGGTAGAGTCCATTTCGGTTCTCTCTCTCTCTCTCTGATCTCGTCCAAAAGGTAATGTATAGTGCTACTGTTAGATCTAGACTAGATCCGTGGTAAAGTCATTTAACATTACTGAGCTCTCCCTCTCCGAGAGACAGCTAGTGTGATGGATGGATGGATGGATGAGCCCTCTTCCTACACTTCTCTCTGCACTGCAATCTGCAAGTGTTGCTCAGAATAACCAGGCATGCTCCGTGCAAGGGAGATACAGCACATAAATTGCAAGATTTTGGTGAAAGATGCCCAACTAGGTAGATACACACTCTCCTCTACATACATATTAATTATAGGAGTAGCAGTACCACAGCACTGGTAATTTATGTTAGCTGCTGCTAGCTGCTGCTCATGATGCTAAAATAAATGTGCTGGATGGATCTCCATGCAAGCGAGCAGTGCAGCTGCAGTGGAGTGGTGTCCAGTCCATACATCATGAACAGCGGCTGCCGGGGAAGAAATGGGGAGAGGGGAATCAAGGGTTTTCCATAAGAGGCCAATCCAAGAGCGTACCTTGTAGGTCCTCGCAGTGCTCCTTTCCCTCCTGTGCTCTCTCACCCATCTGTCTGTCTGTCTGTCTTTCTGTCCTCCCTTGAGGCGACCTGCAGGGTTGCTGCTCAAGATGCAGAGTCCTTATTTACTGCTCATCAATCACCATCCGGCCCCTTTTTCCCTGCACCCACAACGCCCAAACAATCGCTTCATCTCAGATCAGCTCACTCCCACTCCCCCCTTGGCCATGCCTGAATGCCCCATTTACCTAATCATCAAAACTTAGGCCCAGCATTGCTTGGGTCACAAAACAATAATGAACATTCAGGTTAGTGTCATCGTGGATCCATCGGTTCAGAGTTCCGGTAGGACGAGGAAATTTGTATACGATCTGCAACTTTGATCCCTCCGACCTAGAAGATCTGGTTCTCTTCAAGCGGAGCAATGGCTGGCGGGCAACAGCAGCAGCTGGTTGTCGGGCGAGGGACAGAGACAGTGAGCTTTTATGCTGCTCTGCTCTTCTCTGTGCTCCGTGCTCTGCCAAGGAGGGAACCACAGGAATAGCCGAGCTCCACGCAAGCAGCCAGCCAATGGGAACAGTGCTGCTACCAGGCCAGGCTCCTTTATTCGTCCACCAAACCCAACCAAATGTGCCGTCCATCTTTTTTTTTGAACAGAGAATGGGTGCTGATGCACCCAAATATATTGCAGCTCAAAAACATTGTACATCAAGGATTACAAACCCAATCGATATGAGCCAAGATTGGCAGATAACTGCATTTTATAATATGAAGTTTCGTAAAGAACAAGATCCTATTGATCTTCTTGTCCATCTATAGGGAGGTTTGCTCTGTGATTGATTCATGGGAACATAAAAATATACCATTAGAACCTAATTTTGAAGATGAATTCAACGGTACTCCTCCATTCTAAAGGATGTCTCAAGTTTGTTTAACTTGAGTATATCTAGACAATATTTAGTATGTAGATACATCTAAATTCAAACAAACTTGAGACATTCGTTTTATGACGGAGGAGTATAATTTTTATGATATATTATATAAAATTTATTGACCAAAATTATTAGTTAAAGTTGTCTTTAAGCTACATGTGTGTCTAATAAACCGGACAGGAGAAAGTATTTAAGTTTGTTAATAACAAAGCCTCCGACCGTTCCTATTCTGCTTTCTTGATTGGCATGAATTGAAACTACTAGTGTGAGTTAATGCTTAATAATGGCAGTTTAACACCACATGGCCAGACCCCCCAAACCCCAAAAAAAAGGAAAATGACCCATGTATGGGTTCACGCAAATGCAGCTCAGCTCTGAAGCTACCCAGTCCCTTTCGATGAAAGCAGGCGTAAAGCCTGATTGATTGATTGATTAGCATCTCTTCTCGATCGAGTTGCTGCGCTGGATCTTGGAACCTGCATCTCCCTCTTTCAGGGCACATGATTTGGTGTCTGACCGACCAATAAGTTTCAGCAAAAACAGGAGACAAGCAGTGTCAGCATCAAATCTATGAAAGTTCAGTTCAGTTCAGTTTATTTAGTTTACTAGTTTGTTAATTCCGACCGTTCCTACTCTGATTTCTTGATTGGCATGAACTGAAACTAGGTTAATCCTTAATGGCAGTTTAACACCACATGACCAGAGCCAAATCAAAAAAAATACCCATGTATGAGTTCACGCAGCTGCAGCTCAGCTCTGAAGCCACCCAGTCCCTTTGGATGAAAGCAGACGTAAAGCCTGATCGATTAGCATTTCTTCTGCGCTGGATCTTGGAACCTGCATCTCCCTCTTTCCAGTCACATGATTCGGCTGCTGGCCGGCCAAAGCAGGCCTCAGCAAAATCTGGAGACAGACAGTGTCAGCGTCAACTCTATGTATATAGAGCTCACATCAGTGCCATACGTCAAGTGTCGCTGTGAGTTTCATCAGAAAAGAGAAATCCCAAACAGGGGTCAAATGGTGGCAAGATTAAAACCTGCATATATTATGCTATAACAGGTTTAAGCCTATGCATGGTGTTGCTAGTTCTAGGGATAAAGCAAAGGCTTCGGCATAAATGCACAAAGTATGAGGATGTTCTTTTAATATTTTTGGTCCCATCTCTCTACTTTTAGAAATGAAAGTTTGGGCTTACTACTCCTAGGAATAGGGGGCAGGTGTCTACAACATCGCGTACGGCATAGCAGTCATCCACTTATTGCAATCACCAGAAATAATTACCTTAAAGTATGATGAAGGTTTTGCATTACCTTCAATTCTATCTGCCACACTCGAAGATAAGCAACAATATTTGTATTACCTCTCTCTCTTTTTTTTTCCACTCAATCAATTCTAGTAGTTTATTCAGTTCTCGTGATCTTTTTATTTATTTTTGAATCATTACTGACAAAGTGGTGGTATAAGCTTCAAGACGAAAACAAGTCCGTTTCCGTGTTTGTTGGTTTGATTTCAGGTCATTCTCTTCCGATCTATGGTTATCATTATTGACGATGGTTGCTGCTCTGATGCGCTGGTCCATTGTGACCTTAGCACGACGAGGCGAGCAGTGGGTTATATCACCCCTATTTTTGACCATCTTTATTTTTTAGGCATGGGACCGGTCGATCGAAGTTGAACCATCATCAGATTTATGATCTTTTAGATTGCATTTTTTCGTTCTGTCTACTACAACAAGCTTTACTACGACAAGCTTTACCCGGCTCCGGTGATGGAGGGGCGAGGATGGCGGTGCGCCTTCGGCTCGTGCTAGTGTTTGTAGTCGTCGCTAGGTGGTCCTATGACCTATTTGTAATTTTTATTACTTTTGGGTCTCTTTGTACTGTTGTTGATAATTTTCAATAGATCGGTGGAATTTTGCAAAAAAAAAAGGTTGTAATTGAGAGCGGAGCTACAAAAGAGATCTTTCTAGGGAGAAATGTTAGTTTTCAAGGATGAAACAATTTTTTCGTGGGCTGCGGTTACAAAGAGTATTTTTTGGGGTTTAGGGCAATGAAAACTACATTTGGACTCGCAACCGCGTAACTAGGCCAACAAGAACTTACCTTTCATTCATGTAGGAAACGGAAATGTTCGTTTCGTTGCCACTGGCAACAAAAGTGTGGTATTTGTTAAATTCCTTTTATGATCATATTTTTTTTGAAAAATTGAATCTTTTTAGAAAAATATTCAAGTGTGACAACAGGATGTGAAAAAGCCCGGCTGGCTACTCGGAACCAAACTAACAGATCCAAGTAGGAATCTACTCGGACTGGACATCGTCGTGGTTGTTTTTGAAAAAAATAAATGAATTTCTATTTTTGAGCGAACAGAATTGTGTTTGAATACATTTTTTTAGAACTTCTTGTACAGTATTTCTTTGAATCAAAAGAGAAAACGAAAGACGAACAGAATGGGCACGGTTGGGCGGTTGGTAGCGGAAAAAGCCCAAGGCGTAAGCCTCTAGCGGGAAGCCCAAGACTGAATGCCCCATACACCGTCCAGCCCAACAAGACTGCAGGCTTTTCCGGTCCACTCAGTCCACCTCAGGTTTTCAGGGGAAGCTCCAGGGGATCCACCGAGCCGAGGGGTCTTCTCTGCTGCTGCGACGGCGATGGAAGCCGGCGGCGGGGAGGCGGAGGAGGAGCAGGTGATGAGCGAGGTGCACCTGGGATGCCCGCCAAGCTTCTCCGGCCTCTACCTCTCCCGCTTCACCTTCTCCTCCCGCCCACTAGGTAACGGCAAGCTCGGTCCTCAGGCGCATTTCGTCGTACACCTTGCCTGCACCTCGTACTACTCGCTTTCCAGACGAAATGGTCGGTTTGGCTTCTACTGAATTGTCACTCTATGTTTGCAGATCCTGCTGGAGGTGAAGGCAGCGAGGGCAGCGGTGCGCGTGAGCTGGTCGAAGCAGCGAGCAGTTCTTGTGCGTGGGCAGTGAGTTTTGCATTGCTCGTAGTGTAGACGGTGGTGCATGTATCATGTTTGGGGGTGGATGGTGAATTGCTCGTTGTGCTGGTCTAACTCTCGGATTTCTTAAGAAGGTGATTCGCCTGGCGGTAACGCTGTCGTCATGGATGATGACGGGGATCTCGTTCTTGGCCGGAGAAGAAGGAAGAAAGGTAGTAAGGTATTTCTTACTGTGGACTGTGGTTGCGTTGTCATGATCGTTGACTCGTAAATCCGATCTTCCATTGCATGCAGGGAGGAGAAGCGACGATCATGTTCTCACTGTGCAGCATGGTATCACATCTTCGCTTAGCAGCGTTGGGCTTCAGGTTATACAACTTCCATGCTGAATTTTTAAAATGTATTTTGATTTTTTTTTTCGTTTCCGGCTCGTCATTGTTGTTATTGCTTTACAGGTTTGGAAGGCCGCGATGCTGCTAACCGACTTTGTGTTGCACAAAAGCTTCACGTCGTCCGAGTTTGATGGTGTTACTGCCATGGAGATGGGTGCTGGGACAGGTGATGGTTCAACCTGAAATTTAGTTGATACATAGGGAATTTCCTTGCTTCTGAATCAAGGTTACTGCATGGGTTGTTTCTGAATCAACTAAATTCCTGTATTCCTACAATGTTTGCCAGGGTTGGTAGGGTTGGTGCTAGCTCAAGTTGCAGGAAGAATTTTCATTACAGGTACTTAGTCAGTTAGGCTTCCTTTTAAGTACAATTTGGCAGTAGGATTATATGTTCCACAATCAGTTTTAAAAATATTGTTTGCTCATTCGGTTTCAACACCATGTAGCACCACTTATAGAATAGTTTTGTGAATTACATACAGAACAAAGTTCACAATATTATCTCAATCCAGTCCATATTACTGAACTTGGTATAGGTCTCTACTGCCTGAATATTTCAGCTTTTATGGTCATGTTTTTAGTAAATAAGTCATCTTCTTTATGAAATCTGTCAAGTCGTCCATTAATACTTGTTCTTCTATTGTTGTCGTACTCCTAATTATTTAGCCAGGTCGTTTAGTTTCTGAAAGTTTCAATGCTGGTATTGACATGATACTTACACGCAGCCTGGAAAAGTAATACTCCCTCCGATCACTAATGTAAGACCTTTTGGATATTTCAAAGTGGACTAGATACACTCTAAAATGAGTGAACCTACATACTAAAAACGTCTACATACATGTGTTTTAGAAAAAGACTAGAATCTCTTACTTTAGTGAATGGAGGGAGTACATGGAATAATCAAAATTTCTTTTGCCATCTTGCGATCGTTAGTCCTTACATATTTTATTTACCAATGGGAATGAACAGATAGAGGCACTGATATCCTCGATAATTGCTTGGCTAATGTCGGTCTCAACTCTAGCACGCTGAAGTTCGATGAAGCTAAAGTCCATATACGAGAACTGGACTGGAAAATATCATGGCCTCCGCCTGTGGGTACACGTGATGCATCTGATCCAAGGTCTTTTTCTGTGCCAATTTCAGTCCTGATTGTTCCATTGTTTACTGTGCATCATAATACATAGCAGAATATTCAAATATCAATTTAATATCTAGATCATGTGTTTCATTACCACTTCAGGTTACTAAGCAAAACAGAATGCATAATTTCTGCGCACATATTTCAGTGTTTGGTAAATGTTCCTCGATCAGCACTGAGTTTAATTTACTACGTGTTCTTCAATGCAGTTCAAAATACGTATGGTCTGCAAGTGAAATCGAGGAGGCTGAGAAAGCCACCCTGCTACTCGCCGCAGATGTTATCTACAGTGACGGCCTCACTGATTTGTTCTTCGACACAGTGATTCAGTTGATGTCGTGTGGTGCGAAGAAGGTACAGTACTATTGCATCCACGGACAAACATTATCTAGTCAATGAAATCTCGCTAATTAAGACGCTCGACAGAAAGAATCAGATTCTCCTTTTTCATGATCTGGCAGGTGCTGTACTTGACCCTGGAGAAGAGATACAACTTCAGCCTGGACGAACTAGACGTCGTGGCCAACGGTTACAAGCATTTCCGGAGCTTCTTCTCGGTTCAAGATGGTAACATCCTCGCGAAACATGTTGTCCAGCCGAGCTTACGGAACGATTGAATTGTCAGGCTATCTCGACTAATTACCTCCCTTTGTTCAATGTCGTTCGATTGTCTACAGGACACGAAGGCCTGGATACTGCTACGTTGAAACCAGGTCTTGTGGGGGAGCAGATAGACCTCACGAGGGTTCCTCAGTACATCAGAGAATATGTCAGAGGCGAGGATTTGGAGATGTGGAAGCTCATGTACCATTGCCCAGATTAAAAATGGAAGCTCACGAGGATTTGGAGATGTGGAAGATCATGTACTCCCTCCGTTTTAAAATATAAGATGTTTTAGGTTTGTGAAGAAAATGTATCTAGACTTGTTTTAGTGTGTAGATTCACTCTAAACCTGGATGAACCTATATACTAAAAGAAGTCTAGATTCATTTGCTTCACAAAGCTAAAACATCTTATATTTTAAAAGCGGAGTACTATTGGCGAGTACTTCAATTTCTAGTTCAGTAGGAGTATAAGCTAGACCTGAACTGACCTTTTAGTTGTTTCATGTACATACGTGATTGTAATGTGGTTCTTGACCTGTTCTTACCAAGCACATGTCAATTGTGTTGGAAGGACTATGGTGGTCATTCGGTTTGTTCACCTTCACATTTGTTGTCATAAGGAAGCTCATGTGCTTTGTCTGCAAGGAAATTATTGTTTTTCATATGCAAGTGTGATTTCCAAATAGTCGTATATACTGTGGCAGATCATCATCAGCAAATAACAACACCGTAAAATGGGTAAAATGAACCAACTCTTTTTTTATTTTATTTATTTACAAAATGCTACTATCTCTGATCCAAAACAAGTGTCATTCATTTTGTTCTAAATAGTACGAACTTTATACTAAGTTAGCGATACTTATTATGGATCGGAGGGAATAATTCATTTGAGCATGTTGTTTAATTTCTATAAACTGGAGCAGGGGAGAATCCTTTTGATTTTTGTACTCCCTCCAATCCATATTAGTTGACTCAACTTTGTTAGATATGGATGAATCTAGACTAGATACTTAACTAGATACGTATGAATCTAGAAAATATTGAGTAAACTAATATGGGTCAAAGTAACGAAAAAAACAGGAACAACATTGGTTCTACACTAGGCTGAAGTCTCGTTTTTACCTTTTCAAACAAGACTCATCCATCCTTGTTGTTCTCCAGACGCCTGGGAGTGAATGGGGAGGGGTGGGGAGGGGGCTACCGCGCGATAGACCTACACTTTAAAGCATAGCGTCTATCAGACAGTCGCTACACCTTGGGCATATCGCTTGGGCGTCACACGGCCGGGTGGGGCCAGGGAGGGGCCAGACGGTGCCACGCTGGCAGGGACATAGCACCTAGCGGCAAGGCGCTACCCTGTAGAGTGTAGCGTCTTGCTGTTAGGCGTTACCCAAAGGGTTAGTACAGTAATTTTTTTATACCGAGAGGTCATTTCGTGAAATCCTTTTCAATATAGGTTATTTTTTTCTATTCTTCCCATGCTTGCGCCGGCCGGTGAAAGAAGCGTTTAATACGGACTCTCGGTCATGAGTCATGAGTCATGTACATGTGCCGGCCTGCTGCCTCCCTCTTGGTGTGCAAGACAGTGAAACACATGCATGCCCGCACGTCCCACGTTAACCTCAGCTAGGCGCTATGCCCCTGCCAGCGTGGCACCGCCTGGCCCCTCCCTGGCCCCACCCGGCCGTGACGCATACGCTGGCGGGGAAAACTAAGTCGAGTGTGGCGCTGTCGATAGGCGCTACACCTCAGAGCATAGCGCCTATCAGACAGGCGCTATACTCCTGAACTGCACTAGTTTCAGCTGATTGGCAGCACAAGTGCACATATACTCAAACCTAGTGCACATATACTCAAACAACATCAACATAGTCTCAAACAACATCAACATATTGTCATACATCAACATAGTCTTAAACAACATCAACATAGTGCCATACATGAACATAGTATTAAACAACATCAACATAGTGCCATACATCAACCCATACATAGTCTCAAACCTAGTGCATCGTCATCAACATTGTGCCATACATGACCTACTTCCGTCCACGCGTCCTTGGGCCTCGGCCCCTCCTTGGAGGTATCTTCTTTGTCACCTACTCTTCTTGCGACTCATCTTCATCATCATATCGTAGACCTCTCGTCCTCCTAGTCGCTCTTGACCTCCGTGGCGGCTCGTCCTCGACAACATTGGCCTTTCCCTTGTTACGGAAGTCGTCCGGCGTCCAGCGATTGAACTGTTTCCTTGGCTTCAGCTGGTATGCGGAACGAATCCGGTACTCCTCCTCAGTCTCATTCTCCATATGAGGCAGCTACATGTAAGATTGTATGGCTATGATAAATGCATGGGAAACAGAAAGCACTAAATGCATGTAAGGTTGTCCCATACCTCATCTTCCAAACGAATCGCCGAAGTGGTGTCATCCTCAACATCATCCTGAAGATGGGCCGACGGATCAGCAGTCGACTTGGACCTAGAACCGGACGGGGTTGTGTACTCGGGATCGCGGCAACCTAGCACGTTAGATAACCGACGCATCTTTTGGGTTGAGCGCTGTAACAAATAACAACATAAGTCAAAACAAGAACATGCCTATCTTGAGGAAGTCTTGCATCCATACCTTAAGGAAGTCTCGTATCATGCCTTCTCCCTTTTTCCCCTTAGGGGCAGCAAAAAGAATCGCCTCGGCATCGTCGGCATATTTCTTTATCTCCGTTCTCTACAGAGTCAAGAACAAGAACATGTTAGGCAAGAAATAGATGAGAGTGCAAGGAAAGTAATGCAAAGGCAACGATAAATTTACCGCAAAGTTGAGTGAGGAAGAAAGCGGGATGTCGGTCCCTCCTCGACACCCGGTTGTACTGAGTGTAGGCAAGGTCATCGAACTGGACTGGCCCGTCCAATATTTCTTCCTCGTAGGACGGCGGGCAAATGGAGACACGGGTACTACCAAGAAACCAATGGATGTAATTGTTAAATGCAACTGGGCAATGACCTCTTCCACTATTCCATTCCGTTCCTCGAGCATTCTCCACACAAATGAGGAACTCCATGATGTGCCTCCTGTGATGGTGATCCCAATTCTTGATCTTCCTCTGCCTCTTTCTGTCCAACCTGAACAACAACAAAGAACCATGTTAGTACCATCCAAAGCAACTGAGGACAAGTTCTCATGCTAACTAACCGATGAAGCTCCTTGTCGGTGTCCTTCCACACGGGAGGGTTGCACTGAAACAACCCGAACTGCCTCATCACCCGTTGTGGCATATGAAACTCAACCGCCCAATTGCAAATCAATGGGCAGCACATGAGCCAGAGAGATTTGAGTGGGAGGGGAGAAGGGGGCAGCAAGGCGCCTCCCTGCTGTTCTTCCTGGCGTCTGGGAGTGAATGGGAGGGGTGGGGAGAGGGCTTGGACGCGACAGGCTATGTCTCAAAGTGTAGCGCCTGTCTGATAGGCGCTACACTTTAAGGCATAGCGCCTATCAGATAGGCGCTACACCTTGGGCATAGCGCCTGAGCGTTACTCGCCCCAGACATAGCGCCTGAGCATCACACGGCTGGGTGGGGCTAGGGAGGGGCCAGGCGGTGCCACGCTGGCAGGAGGCGTAGCGTCTAGCTGAAAGGCGCTACACTGTAGAGTGTAGCGTCTAGCTGTTAGGAGTTACCCAAAATAGTCCAGGAAAATAGTTTTTCAGATGGGTCATTTTGTGAAATCCTTTTGATTTTGGGTTAATTTTGTCCATACTGCCACTCCATGGTCCCTTCCTTTCCTCGGAATACATCTGCGTCCTTCCAAGTTCCAAATGGACATTTCAGGTTAGTGGCATGCATTCAATGGTGGGCTCCAAATAATCAATCAAGAGTATAAGTACTATGTAAGTTCTTCCTCTTATTTTATTTCTATATATAAACGAGGCAGGGCAGCTATTTTTGTTAATTAAGTAAAATGGTATTGCCCTGTTAATAATAGAAAACCCGATTTTTAACAGACATGAACAGTAAAATTAATTAAATGTTTATTTTCAAAAAAAATGTGATTTTTAACTGACATATTTGTATCATGCGCAAAAAAAAGTAAAGCGGCAGTGCTCAAAACAAGTAATTATTTGGAGCATTAATTTTTCTTTTTTTTTTTGCACAAGCTATAGAATTTATGTACACTTAGAGCATCTCCAGCCGTTGCACCCCTTAGCAAAATCGCCGGTGTTATTTAGGGAGCGCCGACGCTAGGGCGGTGGTTTCGCCCGGCCGTGCCCCGAAACCATCCCACAAATGGTGGTTTTTGTTTAAAAATAAAGGAAAAAATATAGCCACAATTTTGATCAGATAGTTTGACATGTAAATATGGAGCGTTGGGTGACAGTGCCGATGACTATCTCCGCATGTACGAGTCCACCGCCATCGATTGCTTGTATAGTTTTTGCAGGGTAGTCATTTCAGTGTTTGGAAAATAGTACTTGAGAACACCCACTGCTGAAGACACTCTCTCGGATCATGACAGTCAATGAAAGTAGAGGATTTCCTGGAATGATTGGAAGAATAAATTGTATGCATTGGCAGTGGAAGAATTGTTCATTTGCATGGCAAGGAATATACAAAGGATACAAAAGAAGGTTGCACTGTGATACTCGAGGCAGTTGCTACACGTGATCTTTGGATCTGGCGCTACTTCTTTGGCATGGCAGGATCGAACAACGACATCAACGTTCTCAACTCCTCAAATGTTTTTGTCAAACTTGTTGAGGGTCATGCTCCTCCCGTGAACTTTGAGATCAACGGACACCACTACAAAAGGGATACTATCTAGAAGATGGCATCTATCCAAGATGGTCAATATTTATAAAGACTATCTCAAACTCAATGCTCTCCAAGCATTCTTACTTTGCCAAGGAACAGGAAGCTTGCAGGAAGGACGTGGAGAGACATTTGGTGTGCTCCAACAGAGATTTGCAATTGTCCGTTTCCCTGCTATGACCTGGTTGAAAGATCATATGTGAGAAATGATAAATTGTTGTGTGATCTTGCACAACATGATCATTGAGGATGAGAGGAAAGACCCAGTGAGTTTGGTTGAGCAGAACGAGCCATACTACAGACAGGGACTTCTTGTCGAGTCTGATCACCAGGTGCCTCCAACCTGAACTGCCTTCATCGCCATGCGTCAGGATATCCGAGGTAGTGCATCAACAGCTACAGGATGATCTGGTTGAGCATCTATGGATACGTAGGGGCAACACGTAGATACTAAGCATGAATTGGCCGAATTAGGCCAAAATATGTTGTATTTTCATTATACGCCGAACTATATTTAATTTTACGCTGAACTATGATCAATTTTATGCCGAACTAGACCAAACAATACTCTGTATTCATATTATGCCGAACTATGCCGAAAACTGGATGAATTTGAGCCAAATTTAGACAAAAAAAGACGTTCCGAAAGACCGGCCTGGGAACACGAGTGGGAAACTCGGTATTCCCAGACCAAAAAATATGTTCCGTCCGGCCATATTTAGATCCGGATTTCGGCCTAGAAAGGGTAACAAGTAGGATGCTCTTAAGTCCTCAGCTTTTCACAAAATTCCAAGCTTGCGTTATAGTGCTTGGTAACGCTGGAATGTTTTCAGTACAACGTTCTTGCAGCAACAGCGTTCTTGTTTTCTCTACTGATAGCGCCGTGCACGCTGGAATGTTTCCAGTACCACCGGCATCGGCCGTGCTAGCCGGCCGTTGGGGCGCCCGTGGCGACGGCGGAGCTGCTCCAGCGCCTCATGGCACGCCGGCCTGGTTACCCTGCTGCCGCCAGCTTTCGAGCCGGTGGTGGTCCAGATTCCTGACGCCGTACCACCCTGCTGCCGCCTCGCCTCGCCCCGGCGCTGGCGGGAATCCTGATGATGCTGCTGCGGCCTCGGCGGCGTACGGATACCAATGATTGCCGCCGCCGATGGGCCACCCGGGCATGCGTAGCTCTGCCCTGTCCCTGCCGCCTCCGCTGATCTGGCCCTGTTCATTCGTCACAACGATGCTCTGGGTTAATCCGTGGGCCACAAAAAATGCAGAGCAAACGGTGTCCAAACTTCTTTCTTCAGAAAGTGGATACTAGTATGTATTCTTGCAAGATGCATCTCATATTGTTTATCATTAGCAAGTGTTTTGTGGAGGTTTGAATGAGTTCATCATTGGTCACTGGGTAAATGCATCACACTGTCACATACCATCTGGAGCATGGTGGTGGTGGTGGTGCTGCTGGTGGGTTGGTGATCGCCGCCCGCGGGGTTAGGCGGCGTTATCACCCTCGACGAAGGCCTGATCCAGATGCTCCTGTTCCTGTTGGAGTAGCACGCTGCAGTCTCCTCCTCCTCCGGCATCTCGAACTGGTTCCCGGCCAGCAAAGAACGGTTTCAGCCTCAGTGTCAGTGTAAGGAACTTCAGTCATGTCTAGATGTGTGCATCAGCAGAATTCAGTGTGTCCTAGGCATACATACCGTCAGGCTTGTCCTCCTGTTTCCCTGCGCGGTTTCGCCGTCGATTGCCGTGGTGTGATCTCCTCCGCTGCCTCCTGAGCACCCCAGGCTGAGCTCGAGATCAGGCTCTCTGCCCCAAGCTACAACAATGCCAACATCAATATATTCCCAGTTTTAGATGTTAAACACCTCAACCAAAATTTGTTTTTCAGTCAGGGAGCTCACGTTGGAGGCCGACCTCGCCGTCGCATGTCGCCACCTTGGTCTGCTCGAAGTTGGTCACCGCCTTCTCTCCGCGGCTGTTGATCGCGGCCTTGTCGTAAGCCCTGATCAATCAATCAATTATAACACAAAGCAGTCATAACTAAGAACAACATAGAGCGTGCTAAGTCCTATGGCCAAATTGAAGGTGTAATTTCTCGTCTTGTAGATGGGGGTTATCCATACTTCAATATGCAGACTATACAATTTTTTTTATGGAACATGATCTTGAAAAAGCCAAGAATTTGAAACTCATACTTTCGGCTTTTGAGCAGCTTTCTGGATTAAAAATTAATTTTTATAAAAGTGAATTGTTTTGTTTCGGCAAGGCCCAGGAGGAGGTTGGTCTTTATAATGAACTCTTCGGCTGTTGTCATGACACGTTTTCGATCAGATGTTTGGGCATTCCGGTTCACTACCGAAGGCTTACAAATGCTGAGTGAAAAACTATCGAGAAAAGATTACAGATACGTTTGAGTAGTTGGAAAGGCAAACTTCTCTCTATAGGGGGAAGATTGGTGTTCATCAACTCAGTCCTTATTAACATGGCTTTGTTTATGCTTTCCTTTTTTCAAATACCAAAAGGGGTCTTAAAAAGGTTGGATTACTTCCGATCAAGATTCTTTTGGCAAGGAGATAATGAGAAAAAGAAGTATAGACCGGCTAAATGGAGTGTTTTGTGTAGACCCAAAGAACATGGTGGGCTCGGTATTCATGATCTACAGGTTAAGAATACAACCCTTCTTAGTAAATGGCTCTACAAGTAATTAAATGAGGAAGGGATTTGGCAAACTATTACTCAAATAAAGTATATTGGTTCAAAGGTATTGCCCCAAATGGTTTGGAAACCTGGTGACTCTCACTTTTGGCCTGGTCTGATGGCGTCAAAAAACATTTTTTACGCTTCGAGACTTTCTCTATTAATAATGGGACGCAGATAAGGTTCTGGGAGGATAAATGGCTAGATAATGCTTTCCTTCGAGAACAATATCCTTCGTTATATTCTATTGTTCATTATAAGGAGGAAGCGGTTGCCACAGTGTTTGAATCATTCCCGCCAAATATGACGTTCAGAAGGGATCTAATTGGTTCTAGACTTGACTCTTGAATCATGTTGCTACATCGTCCGGCACATGTACAACTGTCGGACGAGCCAGATAAATTCTGATGGAATCTAACTAAGAACGGGTCCTTTTCTGTTAGCTCTTTGTATAATGCTTTAATCCAGCCAACTATTCCGGCGGTAGATAATAAGATGATCTGGAAGATGAAGATACCCCTTAAAAATATTATTTTTTTGGTATATTCGTCGTGGGATTATCCTTACAAAAGACAACCTTATTAAGCGGAATTGGCATGAAAGTCCTGGATGCGTGTTCTGTCACCATGATGAGACAATCAAACACCTGTTTTTCTAATGTAGTTTTGCTCGATCTATATGGTCAATCACCCAAGCAGCTTCTGACTTGTATCCACCACGTAGTGCCAACATTTTTGAAAATTGGTTACATGGTATTGATAACAAGTACAAAAATCTTCTTAGGGTCGGAGTGATAGTCATTATATGGTCGCTATGGCTATGTACAAATAATAAGGTTTTTAATGATATAAACTGCTCTCTTCTGCAGGTTCTCTACAGGTGTACTCATACCTTTCGGGCTTGGTCGACTTTGCATCGTGCGGAATATCGCGATCTTTTCCTGGAGGTGTGTACGCGGCTGGAGGATACGACACGGGACTTTTTTACCAGACATGAATGACAGCATAATCTTCGGATAGACCTACCCATGCACCCTAGGCGCTATTACAATTTCTCAGTTTAATATGTAATTCTCCTGTATTTTCTTTTTTATGTTTGCACCATATGAGTTGGTGTCGGCTATGTGCATCTTTATGTAGAGGCCGGGTGTAAGAGCATCTTCACTCGGCTACCAGGCATGAACACGGGCGCGAAAATAGGTCCGAACGCCGAAATTTCACCCAGTCGCGTACCCAGGAACCTGTTTTCGTTCGAATTTGGGCCAATTTTTGTCCGGACTACCCAGGCCATACCCAGGATCCTGGGTACCTGGGAACGCCGGACGAAGCGAATACGGCGAGTGGACCCGCCCAGTCAGCATATATTCGCCCATATTCATCCAAAGTTCGCCCAAAGTTTGCTCGTATTCGCCCAAAGTTCGCCCATATTCGTCCAAAGTTCGTTCATATCGCCATATTTGCCTAAAGTTCGTTCATATAGACCATATCGCCCAAAGTTTACCCAAAATTCGGTCATATTCATCCAAAGTTCGTCCAAAGTTTGTCAAAAAAATTTAGATTTTAGTCAAACACGGGAACTCGACTGGGTACACGAGTGGTAGAATGGACGTACCCAGGCCAAGATCAAGTTCCGTCCGGCCAAAAAATGTCCGGATTTCGGCCTGAATTCGCCCAACGAGTGAAGATGCAGCTTGCTAAGTAATAAAGACGCCGTTTATCGGAAAAAAAAAAGACATGGCACAAAAGCAACAGATTTGCAGAAATTGGTAGAGGGTCGATTGTATGTGTATGTACTTTGCTGCGTCCATCTCCGTGTCATACAGGCCAAGGTGCAGGAACCTGCAACGATCAGCACATAGGGTTAATCAGAACTTGTCGTGGTCTTGTCTCTGGCAACTCAAATGCATTTTTGCTCAGACGAAAAAGAAGATTACTTCTTGCCCATGAGCTGGCGGATCCTGGCCTCCCACTTGCCGCACCTGTGCAGGGTGACGCCCCGGAACCTGGAGCTGCCGCCCCGCACGAAGCCGGCGCCCTGCCGCCGCAGCACCTGCACGAACTCCTCCTTGCTCAACCCGCTCATCTGCCATGGCAGCAAGAACAACATGAACATGTTGTCACTGTCAGAAACCAAACACTGCAGATGTGGAAGGCCACAAGTTATGGATCTGCTCACCTTGTTGATGTCCTCCTTGTAGTCGTCCAGGCTGAAGTTGATGTCCGCGTCCACGCCGCGGAACTTGATCGCCGCCTGGTCATAGGCCCTGAAACCAATCAGTCAATCGATCAGTGCGTCAGAGAAGAAGTTTTTGTTCTTCAGAGTTCGTGTTGTTCGATCTCTCATTTTCCAAGACAGAAACAATGTGTCCTCGGGTTCTGATACCACCTTGCAGCTGCGTGTGCCGTGTCAAATCCCCCTGCACAAAAAAAACAAGAACACCTCGTTTTGCGTGTTTTTTCTTTGACCAATAATTATTTTAATTAAGTAAAGATTTTTGGTATAATACTAGTATCAATGAAAAATATTTTTCAATACGAACCTAACAGTACTAATTATGTATAATATAATTAAAATTTTGTTGTTTAATTCTTTTGGTCAAACTTTACTTTAAAGAACGTGTGCGCCTCGAGTCTTGAAACGGAGGTAGTAGCAAGAACTCACCCAGATGCACTGGCTTTCCACAGTCCCTGCAAATCGAAGCAAGATCAGGAGACAGATTAAATAACAGAATATCTGCTGCACATATAATATGCATATCTTGCGGTATCATCATCCCTGACCAGGTGGAGGAGGAGAAAGGGCTTACCTAATGCGGGACACCCAGCGGCGGTTGAAGGTGACGCCGCGGTACTGGGAGCTCTTCGCCCTCGACGCCGGCCGGGACCACCGCGCAGCCCCGGTCGCCGCCGCCGTCGCGCCAGCCAGGACGCACCGCTCCACCGCCTGCTGCTGCGCTGCTGCGGCCGTCGTCGGGAAGAACTGCTGGGTGTGGGTGATGACGGCCGGCCGCGCCGAAGAGAAACGGCCACCGGAGAGACCTTCCTCCACCTCCTCTTCGTCTTCGCGGGGCGCGCAGAAGGCCGCCGCCGCCGCCGCCGCCGCCATGGCCGGGTGCATTGCGCGATCCGAGTTCTTGGTTCCGACCGGTCGACACGCCTCTCCGACGTGATATATACTCGCAGCTGCAGTCTACAGAGCAGTAGGACTAGGAGGTGGCAGCTCTCGGTCTCGCCGTTGACTCTGCGTGTGATCAATGGCGGCTTGCGCTGTGATAAAGAATCTGCAGTGCCTGGCCTTACCCTGGGGTTTGCTTGCTGGGTGTTAATGATCGCAGCGGCCTGTGAGCAGAGGAGGAGATGAACGGAAAAGGGAAGGAAAAGATTTCGCAGCAGGGCCGTATCTATCACTTCATGTCATGCGTCTCCCTTTTTATGGCTTCCCCCTCTGTGACTCTGTTTCCCCCTCTCCATTTATGCTTTTGGGGCTTCTCACCACCCAACCATACCCATCACCCCTCCCTTTTCATATATCTTTATTTATTTTTTGTATGTATGTACTACAAGTCTTTGTATAATTGATGAGTACCCGTACCCGTATTTTAAAAATGTTGCATACATGGATACAATACGAATTCAAAAGGTATTTAACAAATGTTGCGTATGTCGTTCTATTTACATGGTGGTCCACACATTTCAAATGTTAACTTTGATAATCAATTTAACTAAAATTTATGTTACGTACTACAAAAGCTATATACTATAGACTTAACCTTGGTGGAAAAGAAGCATTTTGAGGCCACGTGGAAGTATGTGTTTATGGCTTGTGGACCCAAAGACTATTTGTCTATGGCTTGTGGATTTAAAGGCTATGTGTTTATGGCCTGTGGACCCCAGATAAAAAAATATCAAATATGGGCCAGCTCAAAGAAAATGAGAAATTATACTATAGACTTAAGCTTGGTGGAAAGAAAGCATTTTGAGACCATGTGGAAGTATGTGTCTATGGCTTGTGGACCCAAAGACTATGTGTCTATGGCTTATGGATCCAAAGGCTATGTGTTTATGGCTTGTGGACCTAAAAAAATAATTAAATATGGGTCAGCTTAAAGAAAATGGGGAATTATATAAGGCTACATGGAAAAAAGGAAAAAAAACCAACGAGCGCACACAAAAAACTCTCGGTGCAAAAATAAACCGCTATTATTTAGCGCGGCGGGCAATAATTGTGCTCTAGCATATGCGCAAAAATAAGTCATGCATAAAACAATTTAGGACACGCACACAAAAAGCCTAATCATGTGCTGCAAATTTGGTGTGCCAGCCAGCGCTGCCCAACTGCCAAACTAAAACTGCCGCGTGTGACCTCCTGCATCCCGGCTCGACGGCCACCGGCAAAAATCACCCATGGACGACTATTCCGCCACTCCCCCAACCCACCTTCCCCTCTGCCCCCACATCTGCCGATGGAACAGTTTCGCCGCTACTTGCAACACCACCCCCTTCGATGCACCCAACCCTAATGTCACCATCGTCTACGGCTAGATGTTTGCTCCTCCATGGCCTACAAATGCGCATGCCATCGTCCACCATCCGCCTTTAAGACAAGGAATGTCATGCCCAAGCGGCCGACATCCACGGTGGTGTCTAGCTAGAATAAGGGAAAGAACGGCGCAGGTCCGCATGACAAACCTTCAGTAGGGCCTATGGCCAGCCAATTCCAGCCACCCAGCCGCCAGCGACTGCGGAGGAGGTAGCGTCGTCTATTGCGCCCAACGTGTTTGACTCAATGGCAACAAGGCACGTAATTTCTTTTTTGTTGTTTTGAATTGTGTAGATGAATAGAAATGATGAAATTTAATATAGTTTGATGTGTGTTAACTTTCATGCATTGTAGTATGGATGATGAAACATTTATGTCAACTATGAACGTTTGGTCATCACATTCACATGAGTATTGATCTCAAGAATATGAAACTGAACAACATGGTGATGAAGTTGACATGGAGAATGGGGGGGATGGGAGGGTTTCATTGATGCACTAATGGGGTGGGCGGCCAGCTGCACCATGGAGTAGGACATTTTTACTATGCAACGCATGGGGCAATGTGAGCATGGATTCGACCATGAGCACGAAACAAACAAGAGACACCTATTGGGTTAGGATGAAGGAGTACCTCGGTACCTACAACTAAAGTGGAATTGGGTGGACGGATATATCTCTTCGTTCCTGATGGTCTACAATTTCATCGAATTGTGAAAGGTGGGCGGCGACATTGTCAAATGTTGAAAGAATGAACCCAAGTGGAACAAATGACAGAGATAGGGTATGTTGTATTTTTTATGATTTTTTGTATCTTCTGTGTGGCTACTTTGTTTAATTTATTATTGGCCATGACTAATTTTATCTCTCTTTTGGTTCATGTAGCTCAACATTGCCCAAAATTTATTCAACTGATATCCAAAGACGACCAAGAAGGGCAAGATGGTTCAAGGAAGGTCATTCATATTGTAGAGAATGAAGAGAAATGGAAGAACATGATGCCTTGGAAGTGCCAAACAGAGAAAATAAGTCAACTATGGAGGCAACAATCATTGATGAAAATGAAGCATCGAGCGAGGATGGAAAGAGAAGCCCTGCTCCAAACTCGGTTGCAAAAATAACAAGAAGACCCACATGAAGGAAACAAGCAAAATAAAAAGGGAAGTAGACCATAGATGATGACATAAAGAAGTCATTGGACGTTATTGTGAGTGCAATAAAGGAATCTTTTGAGGAGCGGAGGTTTTTCGAGGAACAAAGAAATAGAGGAGAGGTCGGAGGGCGAGCAGAGGAGGGTCGTGGGCGAGGAGATGAGGGCTGCCATAGAGGAGAAGAAAATTGCTACCGAAGAAACTATCCGTCTCATGGAATATGAGAAAAATCTCTTCTTGGTAGACACAACCAACCTTGATGAAAGTAAAAAAGGAATACATCAAACTTTGTCGTGATCAAGTCTTGGCTCAAAATAGAATGATGGGAAGTTACGTGAATGGATACATGTGAGGTGCTAAAATGGGAGGATACATGGGTGACATGGAGCACCTATGGGAGGCATAGGTGGAATGGGTGCACCTATGGGAGACATTGGCGGCATGGGAGCACCTATGGTGGCATTGGAGGCATGGGTGCACGTATGGGAGGCATTGGAGGCATGTGCGCACCCATGAGAGCTGCAATGGGTGGCATTGGCGGTATGGGATCACCTTCGGGTGGCATTAAGGCATGCAATCTACAATGGGTGGCATGGGATCTACAAGGGGCGGGTTATGGATACCATGGTATCTCCCATGCCTCTCATGAGTGGTTGTTTTGGAGCTTCCATGGGTGATGGCACGTGCTCCTAGAATACTACCAACACCATCCAAGTTTCCACTGATGATGAAGCACAAGATGGAGATTCCATGGAAAGGACAAGCCATGATGATAGTAAGCATTGATGTCGATGTTTGATGTGTTCGCGTGAACTTCAATTATGAAGAACTTTGTTGTGTAGAATTATGATATGCTTTTGAACTGTGCCATGGTTTTGAACTATGCCATGATGATCAAGTCATGACCTTGAATTTATATGTGTGTGTGTTGGGAGTTAGATTTATATGTTTATCATTTTTGTTTGATCTTGGCAAGTTGAGATGTGTTTGATCTTAGCAAGCGATAGTTAGTCGCGGCTTATTTTAGTGCATCTGGAAAACTGTTACCTGCGGCGCATTGCATTTTAGTGCGTCTAGAAATGTTGTAGCCTGTCGCGCAC
Source organism: Avena longiglumis (assembly GCA_030063025.1). Classification (NCBI taxonomy): domain Eukaryota; kingdom Viridiplantae; phylum Streptophyta; class Magnoliopsida; order Poales; family Poaceae; genus Avena; species Avena longiglumis. The sequence goes on from CP125979.1 coordinate 33,660,192, forward strand.
ACTAAAACAACTAAAATGGCACCCAAAAACCAAAAACTCATGCACTCTTTTAGTGCAAATGTTGGATATTCTCATAATATTGGTAGTTGACGCACCTCTTGCAGGCGTTGAGTTTTCCTTCAGCAATCGTCATGGAATCGATCTAGACAACCATTGTGTCGTAGCCGGTGATATAGACAGAAGGATGTAGACACCCGAGTGCTAGGTGTCACACGGTCACCTTTATTGAAGACACCATCAGGTGCCTGACCATGCAGAAGGTAGGAGAGAAGGTCTATCACACGTTCAAGTTGGAAAAAAATAGGTCCAGTGCCAAAATCTAAAACGGTTATTAAATCTAACTTGTAGTTCTTGAAGTCTTAAAGATCTAAGCACGGTTAAATCAAATGTTTTCTCAAGTAAGGGCCAACATGATATGATTCCGCCGGTACCCAAAAGAAATCATGTCTTGTGTGTTGTACTAAACTCAAATAGTTTGACATCTGTCAATAAATAACGAAGCGGTGTTAAATAAGTCGTACTTTATTCTCCGGATGGCTAGCCGACCGTCTACGGTGAGAAGCAGCAAGAGATTGAAAATGCCCTTCTAAAGAAGAGCTTAAGTATCTCGTGGACAATGACACTAGAAACAAATGCGTTTACACATGGGTGTCATAAAATAAAGCGCCGGTTTGTGTACCGTAATAATCACACTACGTGAAAATACCATGCAGACGCTGCGGCGAAGCGCGCGTGTCCATCTAGTATAATTAATTCCTATTCAGAAATGTCTGGGCTGGTACAATGTTTATGACATGTGTCTCGTGTTTTATTGGTCAAATTAAACCACAAAAGACAAGAACCCCATGTACACTGAGACATGAGCAGTTACCTTTTTTTTACTAAAAGAGAATTATTTTAATAAAGTATGTTTATTACTCAAAAAAATTGAGAACTTTTTCCCGAGCTCCCGCGTGAGCTAAGATGCATACAACCTCAAAGCAAAAAAACAAAAAGCTTACAAACGGGGAAAAAGCTGGAACTCATGTAACGCCTCAATGTTGATGGACTAACCGTAGATCCTCACTGCAACCCATGTGGCATTCTTAACATGTTTTTAAAGCATGTAGACACCTCCATAAATAAATGTCAATTCTCCCACACGTTATAGAGATGACCATAATCACAGAAAATGAGTAAACCGGTAGATGACCTGTATAAGATAAAAAAAATAACAATGAAAACCATATAATTTCTACATGGCCATAGCGACCAAATAATGACAAGCGCTCCTATGCTAATAAGAAATCTAAGAACTTGTGATCTAACTAGTTTTTTTTTGAATATTTTCTACTGCAGGGGAGTCCTCCACAACCCTATATTTATTAAAAAACAGTCCAAAGTTTAATTAAAAACATATGTACAGGAGAAGAAAAAATAAGAACTACCAGAACTAGGACATGCTGTCAAGCCATAATGACAGTAGATCCTTATGTCTATCCTTTAACCTATGAAGAAACAAAGTAATATCATAAACAAAACCAGCCTTCCATCCTTTCAATGTCGGTTTTAAATTCTTGAAAACCTAGTCATTCCTTTGCTTCCAGATATTCCAACACGCAATAATTGTAACATCTTAGAAGAAGGGTCCCTGGAAAGACTTAAACGCTCGACAGAATATTTCCCTCTGGGACACATCTATCCATTGTATCTGAATATAGTTCCACACTCTAGTGATAAAATTGCACTGAAAGAATAGATGCTTCTAATCCTCGATGACTCCAGTAGGACATAGCACACAACCATTATTTTCAGTGACCTTCCAGTTCCTTCTAAGGAGCATATCCTTTGTATTCAATCTGTCATGAAACAATAGCCAAGCAAAGAACCTATGTTTGGACATGCATCTGCTCTCTTAGATACTTTTTGAAATTAAGTCAGTGGGCGTCTGAAAGGATACGGATGTCGCCTAGAGGGGAGGGTGAATAGGCGATTAAAACTTTTCCTAGAGTGGCTCAACAAAGGCGGAATAAAACTAGTGTTTACTTTGTAAAGCACAACATAGAACAACTAAGGTTCACCTATGTGCACCAACAACTTATGCTAAGCAATACAAGCAACAAAGTGATAGCAAGATATATATTACTTCAAGCACGGAGGCTATCACAATGTAAAGTTCATAAGTAAAGAGCTCGGGTATAGAGATAACCGAGGCAAGCGGGGACAACGATATTTTACCGAGTTCCTCCCAACATGGAGTACGTCTCGTTTGGAGAGGGGGTGGTATCAAACCACCAATGCCACAAAAGGCCTCCCTTATTCTCTGGTGAATCTCACCCCAATGGGATCGATCCACACTTCCACTATCGGTGCACTTGTCAGTAGCAAAACGGAACCTCTCACAAGGTTGGGGCACTTCTCCACAACTTAATTGGAGGCTCCCAACAAACGCCACCAAAGCCACAACCTGCAACACCAATAAACCGTCTAGGGTTCCAAGAACCCAAGAGTAAAAAGCTTCTCAACTTTCACTCACCAAATCCTCCGGGGAGAACTCAAACCGATGCACCAAATGCAAATGGCAAGAACACAAGTAGTGCTCAAATCCTTCTCTCCCAAATTCCACCAAAGCTACAAAAGCTTGTGGGGGAATAAGAGAGGAAGAACAATGGAGGAAATCCACAAAAGACTCCAAGATCTAGATCCCAAGATGTTCCCCTCACTTAGAGGAGAGATGGATTGGTGGGATTGTAGATCTAGATCTCCTCTTTCAAATCCCTAAAGTATATGCAAGAATCAAGGGAGGGATTGAAGGGGGAGCAATCTCAATAGGGTCAAGAATGGAGGAGAAAGCCTGTAAAACTCGAGCTAATGCATTGGGGAAGAAGGGCCCCTTTTTATAGGCCCACAGATTTCTTACCGTTTTCTGCCCGTTGGGGAAAAGTCAGACCGGAGACTCCGGCCCAACCACCGGACCAGCCTCCGGACTGCCCATCTGAATGACCTGGGCCATCCAAGACCCAACAAGAACGGAGACTCCGGTCATCCAACACCGGAGACTCCGGACAGAGGAAACACCGGAGACTCCGGGGTAGCCTTCGGACCTGGCTCCGGACCCCCATACAGTATGTCCCAGCCCTGATTCTTAAGTCACCACCGGAGACACATCCAAAAACTCCCGATCTGGACCAAATAAGAGGCAAACTTCAAATGGCGATATCTAGAGTTTGAAAACTCCGATTGACCCGAAACCATTTTTTTTGGAAAGAGGACAACAATGGCTACCCAACAAAAAGTGGAAATATTGGATACCACCAAGAGAGAACATTTCATGTATTATAATGTGAGATACCTCTCTTGGTGAGAAACCATAAAACCTCAAAGATCAAAAACGCAATATGATATAAAAGGGAAATCCGTTTTTGGTGAACTAGAGCTTGTTATGAATATTACCATAAGCTCTAGAACCTCACATGGATAAGATCCAAATAATCAACTAAGAAAGGATGATGCTAAGTATGCAAAGGTTTGAGCTCTCTTTGAAAGATATGATCGAGTTACTCACTTGAGAGCCCCTCTTGATAGTACGGTTGTCTATCCTATAAACCGGTCTCCCCAACTAACACCACGAGACCGGTAAGAAAGAAACCCTATCAATATCATACCTTTGCCTTGCGCATATTACACTTGATCTTGATGTATACGATCTTGTCCTTCTCAAGATGGAACACCTTTCTTGATTGCTCTTGTACGCACTTGCTTGATGAAGACTTGCAAGTTACTCCCCCATACAACATGGGGAAACCTTTACATTGACCTTGTCTTCATCGATCCATGATCACCGAGGATGGCAAGCTTTAAGCATGAGATCTTCTAGATATTGCACATCTTTAGCTTGCACATCATTTCTTCTTTTCTTCATTATGTTGATGCCTTGAAGATACACCAGAGATATTACTCCATCTTATTCTTCAAGACATACTTGCCATAGGTTTAACTCTCACATGACCAATCTGTGGATCATTCTTTGAACACCTTGGTCACCACATGAGATCATTCTTTGAACACCTTGGTCACCACATGATCCTCTTCACTTCTTCTCCAAACCTTGAGGCCAACATATGGTTCAAGCATTGCCTATGGACAATTCCTACACGTATAACTTGATACAAGCATTAGTCCATAGAGATTGTCATTAATTACCAAAACCACACATGGGGGCCCACATGTTCTTTCAATCTCCCCCATTTTGGTAATTGATGACAATCCCTTTGAGAGGGTTTATATAAGGAATTTTAAGAAATAAAATAGTAGCGCCAATATCAAATACTACACAAGTATGTGATATTGGTACCATCACCATATATAGAGCAAACTCCCCCACAATCTATACATGTGTGATGAACTTGAATTTTATTGCATATATTGCCAATCAATATCATTGGTGGAGTTTCCTCTATATACCACATGCTAAGAAACAACAAAGATGCAAGAGTATGAAAGGTAAAATGCTTAAGAACAAACTCAAGGCATAAAGCATTTCCCTTAAACCCTCTAAAACTTCTCCCCCATTGGCATCGATTGCCGAAATGGGTGACAAGTTCTAGAAGACCAATATAGTGATAAATCCTCCAAAGGTGATCATTCGCACATATCCAATGATGAATACTTGGGAGGAAGTAGAACTATATCGAGGACCCAAAGATTGCCTAAATAAATAAAATAAAGAGGCATCAACAAATGATGTAAGCAGTCACAAGATCCGACAAACCAATTGAAAACAACAAATGAGTCCAAATGGAAACAACAAGATATTATGATACGAGTAGATGAGTGTTTTAAATAACAAATAGAGAAGCTCCCAAAGATTTGTGCACAATTTAAAATAAATGCATTGGAATACATAATGCACAAATATGGAATCCTTGCTCCCCCATAAGTATTTAAACCACAACAAATGAAAGATCAAATAAATGCTTAAATAAGATAGAGAAGCTCCCCAAGGTACGTGCACAAATAAATACAATGTGCACAACATGGAATCCCCACTTCCTCTATTTTACTTATAACACAACTTTGTGCAAATGAGCATATACCAAGGCATAAAATTTGCAATAAACAAATGGTTGAGCAATAAGTAAGAGACAACATACTAGCAGGCTCAACCATAAGGATGTGTGAGATGCATGACAAAGCATATTATAAGACTAGTACAAGGATGATCATTGCGTATCCACATAGTCTTCAATGAATAATATTGCTTAGTATGACCATACAACACACACGAAACAAGGAAGACATCAAGAAAAAATAGAGTAACTTCTTTCATGTGTATAAGTTTCTAAGTAGACAATCTTGCAAAGATATTGATCCACAAAGAAACATGTACACACGAAGTATATACTTAAAATAAATAGAGCAAGATATCCAAAATGAAGTCATGACAATACCACTAAGATTTTTCTTGAAAGCATGGCCAAAGGGCTCAAATATCTTATTGTACATCGATAAGCTTCAACAACCAACACACCCCATACATTACAACTATCACCAGGGGAAAAGGAGAAAGTTGGAATATATGGACAAAGGCAACAAGTATCACAAGGAGAAATCAACTAGCAAAATTTCACTATTGCACATGAGAGAAGTTGAGGAATAGATAGGCAATAAAATTGCTAGATTGACATATTTGGGATTGGTGGATCATACGCATGATTTTGTATAGTCCCAATAATATGCACTCATCTCAACTTATGCACATTTACAATAGAGAGTTCTTTTAATAAGATGGCTAGAAATACAACAATAAATACAATAATAAGAATTCATGCCCAGATGCAACCTACAAAAGGTTGGAAGTAAGATAAATATGCATGAGCAAGAGATACTTGTTACCGAGATATAATTGGTAGGATGTAGAGGATAGGAATTCGTTGATCATCCTACATCTTGCCTCAAATTTTCTTGTAAGCACTACTTCTTCAAAATCGATAGACAAGCATCCAATATATCTCCAATGTACCTAAAACACAATTAAGTACAAAATGGTCCCCAACTTATTGGGTCCAATGTAGTTAGTGCAACTACAATACATAGGAGAGACTCCACATAAATATGTGCATATTGATATGAAATTGAATTTCATGCACAACTTAGCCGATGGGATTTGGTGGAGTTTTCCCTATATATTGGATCAAAGAAAGCAAACATGCCATAATATAAACATGTAGTAAATATGCCTGCACGAGGCTTTCAAGAACCAAAAAGGAGATACAATTTGAACAAAAGCACCAAGTAAACCGAGATGTCACACACAAGAGTGAGACATGACAAATGGTGTCCACATTGTATCAAAGAACCAATTCAACAGATGAAAGATTCACAAGTTCAACAAATAAACTAGGCAAAATCCAAAGAGCAAAAGATATATAAGAACACAAATGCTCAAGGATTTATCTCATTCTAAAAATAGACAAAACATGAAACAAGGAATTAGACAAAACCAACTCCCAAAAAGAGCAAGGTTCCAACAAGAAACCAAACTCTCCAAATTTTTCATGATGGCACAAAATACCAAAACGAAAAGATTGAGCTTCCAAGCATATAAAACATGATATGGAACAAAACAAGAAGCATAAAAGGATTGTTCTAGATAATATAGGAGAGCTCACCCATAAGTAGTACATTATATATAATTTTATCTTGAATGCAAAATGTACACAAATGAGGTCATCACTACTACCTATATTAAATAAAACACAAGAGGATATCAATAAAATAAGAAGATTCATAAGAGGCAAGTAAGGCATGGGATCACACAAAACATTTACTTGGCAAAAGATAGGACAAGATTAAGCAAAGGCCGAAGTGAATATGATCAATAAATTCTACCGTAACTTGAGTACGCATTGTCCAAGGACAAGAAATATTGGGAATAATTTTCCCAAGGTAGCTAGCATGGATATCCAAGATCATAGTCACAACAAGAAGCATATAAACAAAATATAAGAATTAAGCATGATACTTCAAACATGATTCCTGGTAGCCTCCAATAGTCACACAATCACTAGTGATTAGAGTAACTTGAAGCAAATGGTTTCTATGTGGATATATATATCTAAATATGAGTAAGCACATACCAAGAAACACTCTCATATACAATATCCAATATATGATCAATAAAGGCATTCAAGCACATTGGAACTTGTATGAGCAAATGTGTCACATAGGCGCTAGATAATTATCAATATCAATTCTAAGTGACACAACCTTGAATATTCACATTTTCTAGGATTGTAATATGCACTAAGCATATGACTCCCCCATAATGTGATACTACCATAAAACCACCACGAGGCAAAAGGATACAAATAGAGATAATTAATGGACATTATAGAACTTAAATTTCTCATGAGAATTATACCACATTGAGACTAGACAATAATCCAATATAAATACTAGGTGATAATCCTCATGTACACACAATTTTAGGATTGTGGAATGCCCAAGCATAACACTCCCCCAAAATGGGATAATCCATTAATCTCTCATAAGAGCCAAATAAGATACCAAATATGACCAAGTAAGCTCAAACACAAGAAACACACATACATGGTGTGACATCTAATTATACACAAATATGCTTGATACATCAATATAATTAAGTGGAAAACACAACATGTACAAAGGCATGGAAGATACAAAACCAACACATGCACAAGGGGGCGAGTAACTTTCAATGTAATGAGTTAAGCATATGTTACCGCAAAGAGGAACATTGGATATATAATAGAATCATGATAATCCAAATGGCTTGGCTTGACAATAATAATTGATGAAGATCCCTCAATTCTTCATAATGTAGCCAAGTCTCCAATGCCCTCCAGAACACACCTATTGATCAAGTTTTGGCTTGTTGGTCCCCAACCAAGTTGGGTCCTAAGAAGTTAGTCACAATAGGCTTGGCAACCCAAATGGATCTTTTCTTGACACCACATTTGGCACCAACAAATTTGGCAAACACATTGCCAACCTCATCCTTATAAAGAGAATAAGCATCATCAATAATGATAGGGTTGGATGAGGAGATACCAATAGTGCATGAGGAAGAAATGTGCCCTTTCTTACGGCAAATGTAGCAAGTTCTTCTCTTGCCATCTTTATGTTTTGGATGAAGCAACAACTTGAGGAAGAGATTGAGTCTTCTTGGGAGGAGGCCCATATCTAACAAGATGTAGAGCTTGAGGCCGCTTCCCTTGTTGCTTCTTGCCAAGGGACTTCTTCTTTAATGGGCAATGTTTGACATGATGCCCTTCTTCCTTGCACTTGAAGCAAACAATGTTGGCCGGATTCTTGACTTGATCTTGGCCATTCTTCTTGTTGTCCTTGTGCTTCAACTTGATAGTGGACTTGTTCTTGACATTGGAGTTGAATCCAAGCCCACTCTTGTCATTGGGGGATTGTTGCACACTCAAGATTTTGTTGAGTGCGGCCTTCCCTCGATGACCCTTTTTCAAGTCATTTCTCAAATAAGTGACTTGAGCCTTGAGATCTTTTATTTCCTCTACATGGTTAGTTTCAACAAAAGTACTAGAGAAAGTAGATGCTACATTGTTAGAGCAACAAGGCACGTAATGTAATTCATCACGAGATATAGCATGGTTGTGAGAGGATGAATTACAAGGACTAGCACATGGCAATATAACATTTGGAGTAGATATAGTGCTAATGTCCACATGAGGCCCACAAGATGTTACCTTTGACACGATGGCCTCATGAGCTAACTTTAGCCTACCATGGGATACTAGAAGATCCTCATGCGAGCTTGAGAGCTTAACATGACTTTCTTCTAATTTCCCATAGTTGCTAGTTAGCAAAGCAAGTTGAGCCTTTAGCTCAACATTCTCCTTCAAAATAGATGCTTCACAATAAGTAGAGTTAGTAGCACAAGCATCATCATTATTAGCAAGAGGTGAGGGAAACTTGGTAAGATCTTTTGAGTATGAAGCTTTAAGTTTCTCATGTGACTCGATGAGTTTGATGAGCTCACCCTTGATGACCCTAGAGCCATTTTTGAGGTTCTCAAAATCCTCAAGGAGTTTAGCATAAGCACCTTCAAGTCCATCATTTTTAATCTTGAAGGAGTTTTCCACCGCAGGTTCTCTATCATGGTATTCTTTTACTGTAGATAATTCTAGAGTAAAAGTCTCCTCAAGAGATTCTTTGGTGGTTTGTTCTTCTTCAAGAGAGTCCTTTAGTTGTGCAACTTCATTAGCATACTCACGCTCAAGAGAAAACTTTTCATCAATTAAGTTTTCTTGCTCCTCAATAAGATCATTGCCTTATATAGGACAATTAAAGATTTCAAGAAAGTTGGAGGAAGCAATTTTATTTTTGAAGAGAGCGCTATAGACAACCTCTCCCATTTTCTTAATATATGTAATATCATACTTACTTCGATAATCATCATTATCATTCTCAACCTCATCATCATTATCATCATCATGAGATACAATGGGATTCAAAGAGGTTACGTTTGTTCCCTTAGCCATAAGGCATATGTGAGAACCGGAGGAAGGTGATGATGATATTGCACTTGTAGCTCTCTTCAAGACCTTGTCTTGGCCCATAGAATCTTCATTTTCCTCTACATTGTTAGTAACACAAGCACTAGAGGAAATAGAAGCATTTTTATCATGGCAACAAGACAACACAAGCATATCATCATGAGATTTATTCAAGTCATTTCTACATGATATGCAAGGACGATTAACACAAGTGTTGGGGATATGCTATATGGGTATCCTCATAGCATGTCTCTTATCCGACTAACCCGGGTGGCCCATAGTCGGTAGCATGGCCTATGGCCTGCTGGGCGGCCCAGTTAGGTGGATCCAGAAGGTAGGCCCATGCCGGATAAAGGAAGGCTACGGTGGAGTCACCAGCGTACCCGGAGCCTTGGAGTGCAAGATACATAAGACTAGTAATAGACGGTGTAGAACTCTGTAACCTGTCCGGCTAGGACTTTTCCCTGTAACCCTAGGACCTGACGTCTTTATAAGCCGGGCCTATGGGAGCCTTTAGGGCACAATCTCAGACGATAACTTAGACTTTCTAGTCACCTCGCACAGCAAACCTATCTCTGTAACTCGGCGTATTGCCATTATAGTGATTTATAGCAGGAGTAGGATTCCGCCACCGTTGTGGGATCTGAACCTGGGTAAGCTGTGTTACCTCGTACCCGTCAACCGTCCGCCTTACCCCACGTCTCTAAACACGCACTGTGAGGACCCCTCCATGGCGTACTTGTCGGCAATACCACGACAGTTGGCGCCCACCATGGGGCAAGAGGAGCTTCAGGCTCTTCAACGGGCGAGGACCAAGATCTTTGCGGGAATCGGCGAAACCATATCCATCGGTCGCGTTCTCTTCTCCGGCAACGTTCCGATCATGCCCCCCGATGAGTTCTGGATCCCGGCGAAGATGAACCCTACGCGGTGTTCGATCGTTCCTATCGGATACATCCACCTCTTCATCGGCGAAACCGACTCGGGCACTAGTTCCCTGGAAGTCAGAGGAGCATCAAGACCCGCACGGACCGCCTACGGGCTGGATACGTTCGCGGAAGGATCGATGTTGGATCTCTCTTTGGAGTTTGCCGGCAAAGATCGGAAAGCATCAAGACCCGCACGGACCGCCTACGGGTAGGATACGTTCGCGGAAGGATCGATGTCGGATCTCTCTTCGGAGTTTGCCGACAAAGATCGGAAAAATTCAAGGCCCACCCAAACCGCCCTCGTGCAGGATATAAAGGTGGAAGATCACTGCAAATCCGCCGGCTTCGCAAGGCGTGGACAACAGATCCAAAAGTCGTCTCGTTTACCATCTTGCGCTGATGCGCTCAAAGAAGGAAAAAACCCGCGACTACCTCGCCAGGTGGCTCCGTATACGGGTCGACCTAGCCAACTACCCCAATGATGATGCCATCTATCACTTTGTGGAAGGACTGGACCACGGCACGCTTCTCCGACATTCTCTAAGATGGCAACAGGCGTCAGGACGCCTCACCTTCGAAGGCATGGTGAACACCGTCAACAACTACACGGAGGCTGAAGCGGCAGCTCAGACAACGCTTGCGCTCATTGACAGAGCACCTCCGATTCAGCCACCCCCACCGCCTCCGGCCGCCATCGTCGCAGCAGCACCACCACCTCCATTCATCGTCGAGGCCGTTGCACCTCCACCGCCCGTCATCGAGGAAGTTCTGGCACCCTCCAACTCTGTCATTGACGCGCTTTATGCTGATTTCAGTGCAGATTCCGAGGAGATGGACTTCAGTCCAAAAGAGCTAGATTCTGCTATGCAGGAGATGGAGGAGGAGTACTCGCGCGACGAGCAAGCTAATAACACCGTCATGTCCCGAGGGGTGTTCGTCACCATTGGGACAACGATGGATGAAGACCAACCCGGGCAAGCTCTGCCTACGGCGCTGGATAAGGGGAAGGGGCCACTTATTGCTGCTGACGACGATCGCGCAAAAGTCATGCCTCCCCCGTCTAACCCAGTGCAGCAGCCGCAGGAACTCGGCACCGGTCCAAGCAACAACAACACCGCAAACTTGCCTCCTCCAGCATCTACGTCGGCAACAACCCATGTTACTCCAGCTGATAGAGTGATGTACGACAATCTCCTCGTTGAGCCACTAACTGTTGCTCATATCCGGAACGTGACTCAGCTTGACGAGAAGCGCCAACAACTGCTGGAGGAGGCGCAAGCCATCGCGGAGCAAGGCGCTAAACTAGATCGAGATCTGGTCAACGCGCAGAAGTCCATAGAAAAAGCTAGAGCAATGGAGGCCGAGTACAAGACTCTGCTCCAGCAGCAGAAGGCTAAGAAGGCTCCGGCTCGCGTCATCAATGACCCTGGTGTACGGTGCAACCTAGGATGGGCTCCCTCGAAGCCGGCACAGGCCAAGCCATACGTTGACAGTGAAGGCAAGAAGATGATGCCCACCCTACTCCTTAACCTCGCCGTCGCCAAGACCCTCCTAGAGCAGGATAGATCACCCGAGGCAGTGGAACAGGTCTATGACCTAGTGGCCAAGGCGGTAAAGCAGCAGTAAAAGGCCACCTCTCAGAGGCTTGAGTTTGACCCAGCGCTCTGCCGATCCAGCCAGTACAAACCGCCAAGGGACAGATCTCCTCAGGATGTCGGATCGCGGACGGGTTCATCAGAACAAAGACGGAGGGATGCGCGCAACAGGAAGGATGTTATCCCCATATCCTCCGACCATGGAGAAAGAGCCCAACCTCGTCGCCCATCGCCACTGCCCCAATCCCCCCGACGTCAGGAAGACTACAAGGCTCACCGTCGCACGGATATGCCCCCACCAAGGCAGTGTGGCATTGTCATCCGCGACAACGCGGAGCAGACCCGTCATGATGGAAAGCACAACGAAGGATATAAGAGCAGGTCGCACCATGACCCTCCGCGTCCGACAAACAACCGTGACAGGCGTGAAGCATCGCAGGAGGGTAACAACAAGAAGGCTAACCCACCGCCACCTCCGCCTCCGTCACCGCCAAGCAGTCACCATGGCGGAGGAGGCCCGCGTCGTTCACGCAGCCCATCCCCTGTTGACAAAAAGAAGAAGAACCGGAGCCGTACGATGCACGTTCGCGGATCGATAAGATTCACGAGGCCCTAGAAGGATCATACCTGGGACCACGTTGCTTTGGACCTGCAATACGGTCCGCAACTTACCCCAAAGGTTTCCGGATTGATAAGACCATCAAGCCCTATGACGGCACCGCCAAGCCTGCCACATGGTTGCAGGACTATGGCAACGCGGTGGAGATTGCAGGAGGCAACCCCAACATCGCCGTCAAGTACCTCCCGTTAATGTTGGCGGGTACGGCCCGTCAATGGATCGACGACTTGCCGGAGAAATCCATCTACAACTGGCTGGACATGCAAGAAGCATTCACCAAGAACTTTGAGGGTACATACACGCGTCCCTGCACGGTGGGTGATCTACAGTGGTGCGTGCAAGAGAAACACGAGACATCTTGCGCCTACCTCTCCCGCTGGCTGGATATGAAGAATTCCTGCGCAGGAGTGCATGCCCAGACCGCCATAGCCTCCTTCATCGATGGGTTGGAAAGAGGCATGTTGCTTCGACATAAGATGAAGCGCTTGCAGGACAATCATCAGCTCGACTTGAATCAGATGATCCAGTTAGCTAGTGAGTTCGCAGCTGCCGACGACGACGCTCGTGGCTCTTTGACAGCAACGGCCGTTCCAACTCAAGCTCGGAGGAACAGAAGTACAAAGCGGAAAACCGCTCCGGTAGAAAAGCAATCTACCGACATGGTCGCCATGACTTTTGCAGGACGAGGCGAAGGCGGACAACGTGGCCGAGGAAGGGGTGCAGGCCGTGGGCAGCAGCGAGGAAGTGAAACTACCTCGGCGCCGCTCCGCGTTCCCCAAACCTATGAAGAGTACCGCGATATGCCGTGCCTCGTACACCTCGACGCCAACGGCAAGGCCACCCATACCAATCGACATTGCAAGTTCGTCAACGACCTCAAGGAAGACCCGGAGTCCGGCTATAAGCGAAGTCGGAAGAACAGACCGCGAGGCAAGGGCAAGGGGAAGAAGAAGGAGGAGTCCAAGGATTCAAGTGACATGGACGAGGACGTTGACCCCAAGCACGCCTTGAGAGCGGCGACAAGGCAGAACCCTTCGCAAAGAAGGCCCCAGTCTACCACACTTTCCTTGGCACCCCCACCGTCCGACATCAGAAGACCTCTTTAAGGATCCTGATGGCTACTCTCCCCCCAGTTCCCCAATACCTGCGCTGGTCGGAGGTTCCAATCACTTGGGACAGGACGGACCACCCAGACCTTGTGCCCACGGAGAACCAGCACGCCATGGTCATCAAACCATTGATTGACGGCGTGGAGTTCACCAAGTGCATGGTGGATAGTGGAAGCAGCATCAACATTATGTACCTGGATACACTGCAGAAGATGAACTTGACGTAGGAAAACCTAAGGCGGACTAACACCGTGTTCCATGGTGCAGTCCTTGGACGGGAGGCTCGGTCCCTTGGGTGCATCACGCTTCAGGTAGCCTTTGGCGACATTAATAATTACCACCAAGAGCGCATGACCTTTGAGGTAGTCCCCTTCAAGAGCGTGTACCACGTCATATTCGGCCGCGACATATTCCACACGTTCATGGCCAAGCCATGCTTCGTCTACAACAAGCTCAAGATACCCGGACCGAACAGTGTCATCACCGTATCCGGAAGCTTTACCAAGGCAAGGGACTGCGAGATCAATGAAGCAGCCGTTGTAGAAGCTGTCCTCTACAGCGAAGAATTCAAGGAGATCCAGAGCAAGGTCGATGACTCAGTGATGCCCGCGTCGAAGAAGCAGATCTCCGACTCCGCTCTTGCGTTCAAGGCCGCCATCGAGAACAAGCCGGTGGAACTTGTGGTAGGCGATGCCTCCAAGACCGTCACCATTAGGACAAACCTGGACCCCAAATAGGAAAGCGCGCTTGTCGAGTTCCTCCGTGAGAATAGGGACATCTTTGCCTGGCAACCTGCCGACATGAAATGTGTACCTAGGGAACTTGTCGAGCACAGCTTAAACATAGATCCAAAATGTAAACCAGTGAAACAACCTCTACGATGCTTCGGAGATGATAAGAGACGCGCCATTGGCAAAGAGATAGCTAGGTTACTTAAGGTTGAGTTTATCCGAGAAGTCCTTCACATCCGATGGGTGGCCAATCCTGTACTTGTCCCCAAAAAGGGAACCAATGAATTAAGAATGTGCGTTGATTACACCGGCTTGAACAAAGCATGTCCCAAAGATCCGTTTGGTTTGCCTCGCATTGACCAAGTCATTGACTCGACGGCTGGCTCGAAACTTTTGTGTTTTCTCGATGCATACTCAGGATACCACCAGATCAAGATGAGGAAGTCGGACCAATTGGCCACTTCGTTCACTACCCCTTACGACATGTTTTGCTATGTCACGATGCCTTTTGGGATGAAAACGCAGGTGCTACCTACCAGCGGACAATGCAACGTTGCCTTCACGACCAAATTGGTCGGAACGTCCACGCATATGTGGACGATATTGCGATGATGTCTAAAAAGTCAAACGACTTAATCTCCGACTTAAAAGAAACCTTTGATAATCTCCAGAAATACAACATGATGCTCAACCCTAAGAAGTGCGTCTTGAGGTTCGGTAAACAAGCTGTTGGGCTTCATCGTTTCCCAAGGAATCGAGGTCAACCGGGAGAAAATCAAGGCCATCTTAAACATAAACCGTCCGACATGCCTAAAGGACATCCAACGACTAACGGTTGTGTTGCATCGATTAGTCGGTTCGACCGACTTGGAGAAGGCTACTGTACACAAGTTCTTGAAGGAGGACAAATTCACATGGACGGACGAGGCAGATGCAACATTGAAGCAGCTCAAGGAGATTCTTTCCTCAGCACCCATCCTTGCAGCACCCGAGCCTGGTGAGCCCCTGTTAATTTACATGGCGGCAACCAACCGGGTTATCAGCATTGTCATCGTGGTAGAGCGGAAGGAACCAGGCTATGAGCACGGAGTTCAACGACCAGTTTACTACGTAAGCGAGGTCTTGACGGAGTCCAAGCAACGTTACCCGCACTACCAAAAGATAGCTTATGGAGTATTCCTTGCTTCTCGGAAGCTGAGGCATTACTTTCAGGAGCACCCAATCACAGTGGTGACCAAGACTCCGCTGTCCGACATTATCAACAACAGCGACGTTACAGGAAGGGTCGCGAAGTGGGGCATTGAACTTGCCGCCTTCGAGATCACCTACAAAATACGCGACGCTATCAAGTCACAAGCCTTGGCGGATTTTATTGCAGATTGGACGGAGATGCCAGATGCCACTCCGTTGCCAGAACCAGAGTACTGGGTGATGCACTTTGACGGATCAAAGTTGCTCAATGGCTCGGGGGCTGGTGTACTGCTACAGTCACCAAAAGGAGACAAGCTACACTGCGTTCTGCATATCCACTTCGAGGCTACAAATAACATGGTAGAGTATGAAGCACTAATTCACGGACTGCGTGTAGCCAAGGATATTGGCATCAAGCGCATAATTTGCTATGGAGATTCCGACTTGGTTGCCCAGCAGGTGGCTGGCACCTGGAATGCGCGGAACCCTATGATGGCGGCATATCGTGACGAAGTGGACGAGATAGCCAAGAGCTTCTTGGGCTATGAAGTCAAGTATGTACCTAGGGAGCAAAATGAGGCGGCTGATCTATTGTCTAAACTTGGATCAGGGCGCAAGCAAATTCCGCCAGGAGTTTTCCTAGAGCATCTACGCACACCATACGTGAAGGGCGCCGACATCGACAATCCAGATAGAGCTGATTCTTTCGTCAACATGGTGACGAAGATCCCTCCGGCTTGGACAAGACCGTTCATGGAATATCTCGAACATGGAACTTTGCCCGATGACGAGGTCGAAAGACGACAGATAGTACGACGAGCAAAGGGTTATACCATAATCAATGGGGAACTCTACAAAAGGAGCACTACTGGTGTATACCTAAAGTGCGTTTCCCAGCTAGAAGGTATGGAAATCCTACGCGAGATCCATCTCGGAGATTGCAGGCATCACGCCGCTCCTCGATCGTTGGTCGCGAAAGCCTTCCGGCAAGGATTCTACTGGTTGACCGCGAAGGCGGACACCGACAAGCTAGTAGAAACATGCACATGATGCCAGTATTATGCCTGACAACCACATGTTCCTGCTGAAGAATTGCGAACAATACCAATAACTTGGCCGTTTGCAGTCTGGGGGCTAGACATGGTGGGGCCGTTGCAAATGGCACCGTGTGGATTTACACATCTGCTTGTAGTAGTTGACAAATTCACCAAATGGATAGAAGCTAAACCCATTAGAATGCTTGATGGGGCAACTGCCCTCAGGTTTGTACGGGATCTAGTGGTGATATTTGGTCTCCCACATAGCATCATCACCGACAACGACAACAACTTATCACTCGGATAAGTGGAGGCCTATTGCTGGGACAAAGGCATCTGACTTGATCTTGCATCTGTGACACACCCACAGTCCAATGGTCAACTTGAGCGAGCCAATGGATTAATTCTGCAGGGAATCAAGCCGCGTCTTGAGGCACCGCTACATAGGGCAGCTGGAGCCTGGGCGGAAGAATTGCCATCTGTGTTGTGGAGTTTACGAACTACACCCAACAGATCCACCGGCTACACCCCCTATTTCATGGTATATGGAGCAGAAGCCATCCTACCTTCCGACATCCTCCACGATGCACCAAGAGTTGCCGCCTACGACGAAGATGACGCTGAAGAATCCAGGCGCCTAGGTGTGGACCTTCTCGAGGAGGAGCGCGTTTTGGCATGCCAAAGATCCGCCATCTACCAGCAGAAGCTACACAGCTACCATAGTCGCCGCGTTCGGCATCGCTCGTTTAAAGAGGGGGATTTGGTGCTCCGACTTAAGCAGAAGAAGTCACACAAATTATCCCCGCCATGGGAAGGACCGTTCATCATAAGCAAGGCGCTACTCAATGGGTCTTACTACCTTGTCGACAATCGTGAGCTCAAGGATATACGCAACGAGGATCATAAGCGTAAGCGACGTGACCCGGATGATGACTACCCGGAGCTTGATCGGCCATGGAACATAGCACAGCTACGTCCTTTCTACACTTAGCATTTTTTATCTAATCGTGTATCTCTTATATGATCAATGAAATAAAGCTCTTTGGTTCACTCATATTGCTGAGTCTTTTACCTCCTTTAGTGTTCATTTTTGGATCATATAAACCTTTATGCACAAGCTTTGTGATTGCACTTGTGAAAATTCCGCCTACGGGCGTTAGCTTAAGTTTTCTGGTTTACACGTTCTTTGTTGTTTTTATGTGGATTCTAGAGTAGTGACTTTCGGCACTTATTGTCGGCGATTTTGGGCTAAGGTTTTTTACGGTGCCATTGGGTATCATCAGCTAAGCACATGGTTCTGACAACGAGTCTTCCGAGTCACGAAAATTCAAGCATAAGAAGCAAAGTAATGGATAAGCCAGCACTTGCTTAAAAAATATATACATGTTGGGCATTAATTCTTAAGTAGCAGGATATGAGAACCATTGTTTTCCGCCTTAAGATTACATCACCAAGTTTTTTCAATGCACATTCCAGAGGTGAAACAAGAATTACAAAGTGTTTTTCACTCCTTAGGTGCATGGGACTTGGAGGCCGCATCATTACCAGCCGGAGATTCACCCTCAGCGTCACCACTGTGAGGAGACTCAGAGGATTCAGGGTTGGCGTTGTCAAGGAAGTTCCTGGGCACGAAGACGTCGACATCCACCAACTCGGCAACCCTGGTGTCATAGCCCGCGAGTGATGACAGGATAGCTTCGTGATCGATTTCCTTGCCGTCATCATCCGCGTCGGGGATACCAGATGTCACCGTGTCGATGTCGGCACCTTCATAGTGTGCCTTCACCATGGACAACGCCATCCTTGCGCCTGCCCGTGCACATGAAGCTTTCCATCTTGCAACACGCTCGGGGGCTCGGCGCAGGATCTCCGAGTACTTCACCATGGAGTCCAAGGCCTTGATGTAAATTTGCAGGGGCTCGGCGATCTCCTTGGCTTGGGTGATGGCGGTGTTGATGAAGTTGCCGGCAAGAATCATGCATTCCTTGTCTGAAGGAGGCGAGCGGGTTAAACCCAGGGGCGCTGAAAATTCCGACAACGATTGCGTGAGTTCAAAAAATTCTAAGTATCCAGACTATAGAGCTACAAGGCGGAGTACACTTACTGAAGACGCTGGCCTTAGCCTGCCAGACGACGTCCGCCAAGGATTCATTCTCTTGTTGGAGGAGCTTAAACGCCTTGCTATGGTGAAGGTTTTGCTCATCGGCAGCTTGATTTTGATCCTTTAGGATCGCAAGCTCCTCCTTCAAGCGATTGATCTCAGCGGAGGCGGAGTCCTGCAGGGATTTCATGGAATCCTCGTGCATCTTCAGCATTTCTTCCCTCTCCTTTTTAAGGATCTTGTTCTCGCTGTCCAGCTCCTGAATGTGCTTGGACTGCTCGACAATATCCTTGGCCTTGGCGACATGCTCTGCAAGTCAGGGAAAAAATAGTACACCGTGAGTACTTGAAGAAGGAAGGCACAAAAGTAAGACGAAAATGCACAAAAAGAAAACAGACTCTTGTTTTTGATGATCTGTTCCTTCAAGATGGCGGTTTTACCCTTTTCAGCTTGAAGATCTGCACGCATCTTCTGGTACTTATCATTGGCCATGCCCCTCCGAGCATTCTCGTTCTATGGAAACAAATACAAAGTCAAGACGTTGTTCAGCCTACTTGGAGCCCCTAGTCGGAAATTTTCCATCTAGGTGCTCGGGGGCTACAGCGAGAGTTTTTAACTTAGCAATATGCTTAGCTTTTCTTTAAGCATCTAGTCAGAGCTAATTCAGTTCTCAACTAGAAGCTTGGGGGCTACAGTATAAAGTTTTAACTCGGAAAATGCTTAGCTTTTTCTTTAAGTATCTAGTCGGAACTAATTCAGTTACAACTAGAGGCTTGGGGGCTACAACACTTAAAATTATGAACACTGTGTATGCTAATATTAAAGCATCCAGACGGAATAATTCATTCCATCTAAATGCTTGGGTGCTACAGTGAGAGTTCTTTCTAACTTAGTCATTCTTAGAGCATATAGATGCAAAACCAATGGTTTTCCGTCTACATCCTCGGGGGCTACAGTGGGATACTCATATGAAATGCAAAAGGTAAAGTAAAACTTACAAGTGAGATGATCTTGAGGTTTGTAGCACTCTCGGCCAACAGCTTGCCAAAGGAAACGCTGTTGCTTCGCAAGATGTCTGCTTGTCGGAGTAGCTCCTCAAGACCGCAGGTCGGAGATGACGGCACTCCTCTAGGAACCATAGTTGTACTACCCGGCGTTAGCACCGGGAAGATAATCTTTGGCAATTCTAAGGGTTTCTGGGGAGCAGAGGCGCCGCCTTCGGCAGATGTACCAGCAACCACCACCGCCTTGCCACTACCGGTGGCATCCTTAGCCGGAGCTTCAGCCATTTGGAGGGCAGTGCTCTCCTGCGTCGCCTGCTCGCCGACAATTGCGAGTTCGGTTGAGGCGCCAGAATCCACTTCCATGGTGGAAGGGCCTGGTGCCTCCTGGGCTTGGGAGCTTGTCGGAGCAGAGGAGGGCTTGACGGCAGGAATAGCAGGGGCGATGGCGGGGGAAGAGTCGCGTTGCAGCATATCTTTGATATTTTTAGAAGCCCCAAGAGTCTTGGAGGACTTCTTGAGGATGGTTGTGGCTTTCTTCCTGAAACGTGCAAAATGCATAAGTACAGGCATGAGACAAATAAACAAGGCAATGTCGGAGAACAAGAAGCTTACACTAGGGGGGGACGCTTTGGCAAACATCCCGGTGGATTTCTTCTTTTCCGCCTCCAGGGAGGTAGTACTCTTTTTGGAGGCTCCACCCTCCATCTTCTTTTTCTTGCCTCCGTCGGCAGCGTCAGAGGTGGAGCTCTTCCGCTTTCGCGCCAACGGGACATCATCGTCGGACACAACCGTGACTTCCTTCATCTTGGGATCATAGATTTGGGCGGCCAGGTTGTCCTCCTCTAGATCGCTAAGCTGTTAAGTGAGAAATCACCGTGTTAGACAAGATGGTATTAGCAAGACGGAAAAATTGGAGCAATGTCATACACGGAAGATAAATACCTACCTTTGGGCACTTTATGTTTACGAACATGTCGTAGGTAAGGGTCAAGCCACGCTTCATGTCCTTCACCTTGACGATGGCCTTAAGACGTAACTTGACGGAGTCGCTCGAGAAGTTGTCCTCGGAGATCCGGAGGGTATCCCTTTGGTCGCTGGTGTACTCGTGCATGACCTTAAATGCGGTCTTTGCGAGGTTGGATCCGCCTGATGAACCAGCACATGGCTAGGTCCAAGCCGGTCAGACCCGTGTCTACAAACCATTCGATCCGCCTTATTGCGCGAGAAGCATTGAGGTCGGAGGGAAGGGAGGCATGGGACCGCCACGTGGAGACTTCAGCGGCGGCTCCATCCACGAAGTCCGGGTACGTTGCTTCTCGGCCCGACAAGGGAATGTCGGGGCCGTAGAAGTATGTCCGCTGCCAGTTTTTACACGACTCGTGGCCGACAATGTCGGGGAACTGCCGGCCAGGTCGGATCTTGAAGCTTATGGTGCCGCAGTTTCTAAGCTCCTCCTTGCTGTGTCCGGCTTCACGTTTGACGGTGAAGAAGTAGAGAAACAGATCTAACCTAGGCCTAATCCCTAGGTAACCCTCGCAAAGTGCCGCGAAGTTGCTAAGCACTAGGATGCTATTGGGGGAGAGGTTGTGGGGTTGGACCTGGAAGTGATTCAAGACGGACAGGAAGAAGTGGGAGATGGGCAAAGAAACGCCGCGTACCAATTGCGCCTTGAGGTATACCTTCTCTCCGGCTTGGGGAGAAGGGGTCACCTCGCCGGCCGGCGCCGCCCGCCAGGCGAGCCCCTCCATCGCAGGGAGGTAACCCTCAGCGACCATCTCTTGGATGTCGCGGACGGTGATGTCCGAGCCGCGCCAGTCGCCCTTGTGCGAGTCTGGCTCCTCGTCTAGAGGCTCCAGCGCCGCCAGTTTGTGGTCACCGCCGGTGGTTTCAATCACCGCTGATGCGGGAATAACCAGGCCCTCTGGATACGGCAGACGAGCTCGTCTTCGCCGTAAGCCGCTCGCCGCCATTGTGAGGAAGAACTGCTGGCCATGGGGAACTGGGAGGAGGCGACTGGTGCAGAGGGCAAGGCTAGGGTTTCTTGAGGTTTTCGCTGAGAGCTCGAAGAGGCGCGCAGCTGGAGGAAGAATACGATGACGCGAGAGAATGGGGTGAAAAAGTGGCAAGTGTCCCACGGCCGCTATTTATCTTACTCTGCGTCAAGATTCGTGCAGCTAATCAGACGGATGCCACGTAGACGACGTTGTTCGTGAACATGCACGGTAATTTTGCCACGTCTCCAACCGTCGCGGCCAACGGTTCGTATTGCTCGCGCAGGAAAATCGGCTATGATTACGTTCTCTGCATGTGTGAGTTACGAGGCATCGCTGACCTATAGCCTATGTCATCATAACTGACATGGTAGATGAGCCGTCCCGTCGAAGATTCCGGCATAGACGGATTTAATCCGACAACGGGAGTGTACGATGGAAGATTCAGCATTTCTTCGACTTACTCGTAGAAGACAGAGAAAACCTTGTAGGGTTCTTTGGGAGGACTACAAGATATTGCTTGAAGATTTGCCGACATCCATCTAGACGGAGCATTCCACAGGAAGAGGCAAGACGGCGCAAGATCTCAGAGTTCTCCGGGGGCTACTATTGGGGATATGCTATATGGGTATCCTCATAGCATGTCTCTTATCCGACTAACCCGGGTGGCCCATAGTCGGTAGCATGGCCTATGGCCTGCTGGGCGGCCCAGTTAGGTGGATCCAAAAGGTAGGCCCATGCCGGATAAAGGAAGGCTACGGTGGAGTCACCAGCGTACCCGGAGCCTTGGAGTGCAAGATACATAAGACTAGTAATAGACGGTGTAGAACTCTGTAACCTGTCCAGCTAGGACTTTTCCCTGTAACCCTAGGACCTGACGTCTTTATAAGCCGGGCCTATGGGAGCCTTTAGGGCACAATCTCAGACGATAACTTAGACTTTCTATTCACCTCGCACAGCGAACCTATCTCTGTAACTCGGCGTATTGCCATTATAGTGATTTATAGCAGGAGTAGGATTCCGCCACAGTTGTGGGATCTAAACCTGGGTAAGCTGTGTTACCTCGTACCCGTCAACCGTCCGCCTTACCCCACGTCTCTAAACATGCACTGTGAGGAACCCTCCATGGCGTACTCGTCAGCAATACCACGACAAGCACTTAAGAAATTGGTAGTGCTGGAAGTGTTAAAATCCAAAGATAGACCATTGCAACTAGATAGGGATGAGGGATTACAAATAGTAAGCACACTATCCAAATTGCAATTTCTATCACCACTCACCATATCATTACCTTGTGAAAAGTCACATGTTGGTGAAGTGGTAGAGGATGAGAACTCGTCTCGACCAGAAGTGGAAGCAACACAATCATCCTCAATAATGTTGGACACAACATATTTATCTTGAAGTTTTGTCCATAACTCATGAGCGCTCCAAAAAGGAATGATTGAAGATGTAACTACATAGCTCAAAGCATTAACAAGCACATTAGAAGCTTGAGTATCAAGATATAAGTTTTTCTCATCCTCACAAGATAGATTTTTGAAATCCATAGGAGGAGCAAAACCTATATCTACAATACGCTCCAAATTTGGGTCCATGTCCCAAAAATGAATAAGCATACGATTTTTCCATATATCATAATTTGTGCCATCGAATATGAACATGTCATTGTGCACTAATCCTCTAGCCGACATCTTTACTCTCAAGGCGGTGAAGCCTAAAATGAGCGACCGGGCTCTGATACCAATTGAAAGGATACATATGTCGCCTAGAGGGGGGGGGGTGAATAGGCGATTAAAACTTTTCCTAGAGTGGCTCAATAAAGGCGGAATAAAACTAGTGTTTACTTTGTAAAGCAAAACCTAGAACAACTAAGGTTCACCTATGTGCACCAACAACTTATGCTAAGCAATACAAGCAACAAAGTGATAGCAAGATATATATTACTTCAAGCATGAAGGCTATCACAATGTAAAGTGCATAAGTAAAGAGCTCGGGTATAGAGATAACCGAGGCACGCGGGGACAATGATATTTTACCGAGTTCCTCCCAACTTGGAGTACGTCTTGTTTGGAGAGGGGGTGGTATCAAACCACCAACACCACAAAAGGCATCCCTTATTCTCCGGTGAATCTCACCCCAATGGGATCGATCCACACTTCGACTATCGGTGCACTTGTCGGTGGCAAACCAGAACCTCTCACAAGGTTGGGGCACTTCTCCACAACTTAATTGGATGCTCCCAACAAACGCCACCAAGGCCACAACCTGAAACACCAACAAACCGTCTAGGGTTCCAAGAACCCAAGAGTAAAAAGCTTCTCAACTTTCACTCACCAAATCCTCTAAGGAGAACTCAAACCGATGCACCAAATGCAAATGGCAAGAACACAAGTAGTGCTCAAATCCTTCTCTCCCAAATTCCACCAGAGCTACAAAAGCTTGTGGGGGAATAAGAGAGGAAGAATAATGGAGGAAATCCACAAAAGACTCCAAGATCTAGATCCCAAGATGTTCCCCTCACTTAGATGAGAGATGGATTGGTGGGATTGTAGATCTAGATCTCCTCTTTCAAATCCCTAAAGTATATGCAAGAATCAAGGGAGGGATTGAAGGGGAGAAATCTCAAGAGGGTCAAGAATGGAGGAGAAAGCCTGTAAAACTCGGGCTAATGCATTGGGGAAGAAGGGCCCCTTTTTATAGGCCCACAGATGTCTGACCGTTTTCTGCCCACTGGGGAAAAGTCAGACCGGAGACTACGGTCTACATCGGAGACTCCGGTCTACACCGGAGATTCCGGCCCAACCACCGGACCAGCCTCCGGACCGCCCATCTGAATGACCTGGGCCATCCAAGACCCAACAAGACCGGAGACTCCGGTCATCCAACACCGGAGACTCCGGACAGAGGAAACACCGGAGACTCCGTGGTAGCCTCCGGACCTGGCTCCGGACCCCCATACAGTATGTCCCAGCCCTGATTCTGAAGTCACCACCGGAGACACACCCGGAAACTCTGGACCACACCGGAGACTCCGGTCTAGGAAGACCGGAGACTCCGGTCTGGACCAAATAAGAGGCAAACTTCAAATGGCGATATCTAGAGTTTGGAAACTCTGATGGACCCAAAACCAATTTTTTTTGGAAAGAGGACAACAATGGCTACCCAACAAAAAGTGGAAATATTGGATACCACCAAGAGAGAACATTTCATGTATTATAATGTGAGATATCTCTCTTGGTGAGAAACCGTAAAACCTCAAAGATAAAAAACACAATATGATATAAAAGGGAAATCCGTTTTTGGTGAACTAGAGCTTTTTATGAATATTAGCACAAGCTCTAGAACCTCACATGGATAAGATGCAAATAATCAACTAAGAAAGGATGATGCTAAGTATGCAAAGGTTTGAGCTCTCTTTGAAAGATATGATCGAGTTACTCACTTGAGAGCCCCTCTTGATAGTACGGTTGTCTATCCTATAAACCGGTCTCCCCAACTAACACCACAAGACCGGTAAGAAAGAAACCCTATCAATATCATACCTTTGCCTTGCGCATATTCCACTTGATCTTGATGTATACGATCTTGTCCTTCTCAAGATGGAACACCTTTCTTGATTGCTCTTGTACGCACTTGCTTGATGAAGACTTGCAAGTTACTCCCCCATACAACATGGGGAAACCTTTACATTGACCTTGAATTCATTGATCCATGATCACCGAGGATGGCAAGCTTTAAGCATGAGATCTTCTAGATATTGCACATCTTTATCTTGCACATCATTTCTTCTTTTCTTCATTATATTGATGCCTTGAAGATACACTAGAGATATTACTCCATCTTATTCTTCAAGACATACTTGCCATAGGTTTAACTCTCACATGACCAATCTGTGGATCATTCTTTGAACACCTTGGTCACCACATGAGATCATTCTTTGAACACCTTGGTCACCACATGATCCTCTTCACTTCTTCTCCAAACCTTGAGGCCAGCATATGGTTCAAGCATTGCCTATGGACAATTCCTACACGTATAACTTGATACAAGCATTAGTCCATAGAGATTGTCATTAATTACCAAAACCACACATGGACACTGATATACCTCTTTACTCAAATTATAGATCCACTTGTCCTCCTCCTGAGACAAACTCACTGGGCCAATAATTTCCTGGAGTTTATTGTATTCCTGAAATGCCTCAATTGACCAAGGCAGAGGAAAGGCATCATGTAGATTGCTCAGTGTACCCACATCTCTGACAGAAGCCATCTTGTCTTTAGCAAAAGAGTATAACCTTGGGAACTTGTTGGCAAGTAA
The DNA here is from genome assembly GCA_030063025.1 of Avena longiglumis. Taxonomy (NCBI): domain Eukaryota; kingdom Viridiplantae; phylum Streptophyta; class Magnoliopsida; order Poales; family Poaceae; genus Avena; species Avena longiglumis. The sequence goes on from CP125979.1 coordinate 33,686,367, forward strand.
TTCTGCATGCCAAAGATCATTCCATAAAATAATGCTAAATCCATAACCCACAATGCACTTGGAGATGGACCTCCATTCATCCACTAGTTTTAAAATCTGTAACACCCTCATAATCGGTCCTATGCAAGTTTTAGCGAAACCCGCCAAACCCGCATAGAAACGATTCAAAGGTGCCCACCAGGCACTTTCGTGCGGGTGGAAAACGAAGTAATAACATTACACAACAGTCCTCGGTGGGACCCACAGAACAGATATATACAACAGCGACTCAATGAGTCAAGAATACAGAGGTACAATACAAAGATCCAAATCACCTTTAAAACGATATAGCGTCCGAGTACGGACAAGATGCAAATTGAGCTAAGAGCCCTGAAGAATAACCAATGGCGTCCATAACCCTGCCTAGGCCAAGCCGGAAGGGTAACCCTGCTAACGACGTCGAAACCTGCTAAAACAAAAGGGGTGCCGACAAAGGGCAAAGGAAAAAGAGGAGCGTCAGTACTGAGGCCAGTACACGGCGAGACTAGAATTCGGCGGTCCTCGCCTACATTGGTATGGTGGACTGAAGCGGCAGCGCAGCATGCACTAATCACCCTATAGAGACTCGATACAACCAGCGGCTATCAGAGAGGGGTAAGAAGGACCTATTCGGAACCAACCTGATACTACCACCAAACATACCCATCCTGGTGTTTCCCCCCTCGAGACCAAACGAGGAAGTCAACCGAGGAACTCACACCGTTGGCAGTTTTACTCATTCCGTTATAGTTGCGGCAATTACTAGTCAAATATAAATAGCATGAGTCATCCTGATATAATATGGCAGTGGGCAGTTTTAGTTAACCATTCTGTTGTTGTTGCAACACTTACTAGTCAAATATACGATTAGCATGAGATATCCCAAAACCCAGCAGTTGTTGGTACTTTTATTTAGCCATTCCGTTGTAGTGAAGCTGATTACTAGTCATATCGGATACGAGTCAAATTATAACAGTAAACTTTAGTTATAGTTGTCTATGATCAAGCACTGTGCTCCAAGTCGTCCATAACCGCGGACACGGATTCTCGAAAAGATTTAACCCTGCAGGGGTGCACCAAAGTATCCACACGCACTTCGACCCTTGTTGCCAGATCAATTAACATACACCCATCGGTATGTCGGCGGGGCCTAAGTCATGACGTTTCCCAGACCCAAAGCAAGCACGGGGGGCCACCCCACTAAGTCTACCCGCAACGAAGTCGGCCGGTCTCCGAGACGGACTCAGGGTTTGGGTGGACGGCTGTAAACGACTGGGAACCCGAAAACTCGGGCTTGTCGATACAGCGAAAACGTGTCCCGATCCTAAATAGTACAGGTGCTATCCATCGCACAATTTAAATAAAGCAGTAAAACATGGCATAAGTACAGAATAGTAATAAAGCCCCAAACTAATTGTGGCCCCCAGTACAGTACTTTGAAATCAGGTACTAAATCGATGGGGTGCCCATACATCCCACATGTGGTTAGCGCGCTCGATCTCGGAACAGGTGTCAAGAACTCGGGGTCCTACGGGACACAAGTGGACGGTTAACAACCAAATAACATCTATTGCCCACCTGTGCCTCTACTTACCTACTTCAATTTTAGTTGTTAAACAGTAATTAAAGTAAACGATAATTAAAGCCATGATCATCTCCAACATTAAACATGCGGCAGTACTCCAACAACTGTGGTACTTGACAACACGCAACAGCACTTGAGCAAGCGACTACGACGCGCAGGTCCAACTATCTACCAAACAACAGGTAATAGGAGGTGTCCAAGGCAATATAAGGCTGCAAGGGATATCACGGGTACGAAAACTAGAGCATCGCAACACAGATAGCAATAGATCAACAGGAGGGAATAAATACTATAAAAGTAAGATAGGTAGAAAGGGGGAGATGCTCGCCTGAAAAACATTGCCGAAGGTACATCCGAAGAACGGGGCGAAGCTCACATCAACTCAACGGCCTTATCCGTGAAGAAGCAAAACACTAGCACAAACACCGGATGCACTATTTAATACCACGCAAAAGATCGGGCATGATGCATGTATGATGTATGGCATGGCAAAGATGCGATGCAATTAGGCCATATTAAGCGGAACCGGGGTCCCGACATTTAATTAGGTGGTTTATGTTGTTTAGATACCCCGCAATTTAATTGTTGTCTTAACAAGGCAAGATAAGTTACCGGTTCGCTACACAAATTTAAATGAGGCCAATATAAGACTGGATTTGCCCGCATATGGGCCCCATATTTAATTTAGGTGAATCGGCATAATGCCCCCAAACCACACAATATGCATACGAGTATGACAATTTAATATGCAACAAGTATATATAGCATTTATAAAGTAGGGGTTCGGGAAAAGGTTCACACATTAGGGTTCGGGAGATCTTGGGGTTCCGGGGGGTTCGGGGTTCGGTCTTAGGGTTCGACGGGGAACGAGGTTCGGACTCCGGGGTTTAGGGTCTTCGGATCTGCGAAGGAGGTCATGGCATTCCGAGGAGAAGATCTTGGCGTGCCGAGGCTTCGGTCTTCAAATCCCGGGAAGGATGTCTTGCGGCTTCTCGTGAAGGCGATCTTGACGCTCGGTGTCCGTGAAGTAGAACTTGTCGTCCGTCTCTTGTCGGTGGTGAACTTGGCCGATGGCCTTTAGGTCCGGGAAGAAGCACTTGGCGTTCCATGACGACGTTCTTGGTCCGAGGTCATCGGTCCCTTCTCGATGATCTTGGGGTTTGCGGCTCCACTTTCGATGACGATCTTGTTTTAATTGTCGGAGCCTTCGGAAGATCTTGTCGACACCAGATCGGATGCCTGTTGCCTGTCAAAACCCACCGGCGAGCAGCGACGAGCAACACGAAGAGCCGGGAGGCTCCCAGAACTGCTGGTGGGCCCTGGTCCCTCGGGCAACGGCCCGCAAAACTCCGGCACACGTCCTGGCTTGGTTCGAGGGCGTTCCACCTGACCTATACCTAGTCAGGAAGGTGATGGATTGCTTCAATCAATTTCCTGCATGGTAAACAAGTATACGTAAAATTCGAGCCGTGACCGGCTCCCAGGTTTCCCTGTAAATCGGCTCCTAGAGCCGATTATCCCATGGTTCTGCATTAGATCTATGATAACATGGGGTCTTGCTTCATCAATATAAGTTAAATCAATCTCTGACGATTAATGTTTTCACCACGTAATTGGAACATCACGCACGTGATTGAGCACAGTAGATACAAAAGATGATAGAAAACTAACCCTAGAGGAGGCCTAACAATCGACGTAAAATCAATTACCGGAACAACTCCTCTCGAACTAGCAAACCATATCCTTACGTACTACTGGATCCTTCAACCCGTTTACAAGGCTTGACTACGTGGATATCAAACTAAACCTTGGAGAACTAGGCATAACTATAACAGATCGAAACAACTGAATAAAGATCAAGCAAGATGCTACCCTTACACCCGGGAAAAGGTGTAAAGGTAGCGAGGTAACTAGAGGTAGCATAACTTAACAATCATAGCGAAAAGTACCGATGCTAACCTAAACAAATCTACGATAATAGTATTACTTGCCATCAACAAGGCTTCAGTACGAGTAACACCAGATAACGCATAAGCAGATACTGCCTAGATCGCAAGATGCGATCTAGGCAACATATTACTACGAAAGAAACCCTAGAAACAAGGGGTGGCGATCTTGAGATTGTGTTTGTTGTGAGCGTGATTGTCTTCCTTTTCTTGATAACCTTAGGTACATATTTATAGTCCGGAGACTTTCTATCTTTGGAATAACTCTACAACTCTATCTTTACCTAAACTGAAGCGGAACCTACTACGATACAGATACACGGGCAATTTAGCCCAAATCCATACAAGGCCGATCCAACAACACGTCGCATATCGTATCTTCCAAGCCCATCTTGATTACGGCTCATCTCCTCCTTTGGCCAAAATATGGCGATAACATACCCCTGGTTTTGGCAATAATAATTCCAAAACCACTCTGATGTTTTTCTTTCCCTTCCCTTTTTTCTTCACATCGGGTTACGTGTTGCGAGAAGAAGAATCGTCCACCCCTTCATCATGATGCCTGTCTTCTCAACTCCTTCGCGATTGCATGATTTTACGATTTTGGCGGCACATTACGGGAAACCGCTATGGCATTGAACCGCCTCCACTATTCTCCTTATTTAAATTCATCGGCGATTCGCGTCCCCATCTTCCTCCAGCAGCCAAAAACCCTCTTCCTCACTTGAAAAAACCCTCTTCCTCCGCCATGGCCTCCTCTTCTTCGCCCGTTCCTCCCAGTCTTCCAACACCATCGGCCGGAGCGGCGCCGAGCACCCGCCACGGCGTCTGAGACTCTTGCCCACAATGGTGGGGCGAGAGGATTGGAATTCGCCGCTTGGTCGGAGGACGGCGTCCTTGGCCGGCGGCGAGGAGGTGCAGTTCCTCGTCGGCCGAGGCGGAGGCGAGCAGCGACGCGCTGGTCACAGGGGCGGCGTCGAATCCTCCGACGAGGAGGAGGAATCGGAGGAGGACACCTCCTCCGATGAGTATCCACCGGTGAAGCGCTTCGCCGGGTCCACCGAGGACTCCGAGGCGTGGGCGAGGCGAGGAGGCCCCGGCTTCTTCGGCCGGCGGCGAAGGACGCCGGCTGCGCTAATGACAGCGAACAAGACGACGGCGAAGACAGCGGCGACGACCTCGGCCTCTAGATTAGGAACCAGTAGTAGTAGTAGTAGTAGGCTTCCTTTTGTAAGCAATCAGCCCCACTGTAAATAATCGTCTTTTGAATGAACGAAGATTACTTTTCCAACTCGAAGATTGCTTTTTCGACCCAATTTCGCCGATAGTCAAAATAGGTCGATGCTCCAAAAGCCGATAGCACTGTATCGGCTTTCACCACATTGCGCTTATACAGTCAAACAAGTCAAATCTCAAAGAGCCGATGGTAAAGCATCGGCTTTCAAAAAACGTTGACAAGGTCAATTTTGGTCGCGTATTTAAACAAATCTGAGCGGCCACTTTCCAGTTTCAAACGGTAACCTGCGACCTTCTTCAAAAAGGGGCGACCCAGATCTCCAATTGCCCACCGACCAGATCGAGCTCACAGCGACAAGAACCCTCGATCCCCAACTGCATAGATCCATCTCCGCCGGCAAACTAGATGGCGGAATCGTCCAACACCAACCCAGAGGTCTCCGGTCTGAAGGTACGCCTACTCCTCGCAGTCTGAACGCGATGCTAGAATTAATGGCGAACACCTGAATTAATGCCTTATTCCACCATTAAATTTTCTAGGTTTCAGACATTCTGCTGCCGCATCCTTCCCTCCCAAATTCTCTCTGTCTTGGCCCTCGTACAGATTCTAGTCCTTCCCATCTGATCTCTTGCGAAGCAGAATCCTTTTAAGCCAAGACCTAGATTTAAACTCTTGGGCCGGCATTCAATTTGTGCATTGCATCGTCATCATCATGTGTTACTATTTTAAACTTTTACGCCAAAGCCCGTTTACCTTTTCTAAACGCTCGCCTTCAAACAACAAAAACTTGGGTCCCAAAAATTTTTTGTTTGGCCGCTATCGGTTTACGTAACCACCCCCATTCATCCGGGCCCCTAATCGCCCTAAACTCTAGCTTCCCCTATTACCCTACTAAATCCCTCTTCCTCACCCCATAATCCTAACCCCTACCCTCACCCCTCCCTCTCCCTCACCCCCCCCCCAACCACCACCTAGACCCACACCCCGCAACACCCCCCCCACCCCACCACCCCCCCCCACCCCACTGGCCCCACCCCCACCTCACCCCACCCCAACACCCACACCACCCACCCCCCCACCCTCTCCTCCCCCCCCTCCACCCCCTCCCCCGCCCCCCTCTTCCTCTCTCTCTCACCCTCCCCCCCACCACCTCCAGCCCCCACCCCCCTGAGCTCCCGGCCTCCTCTCTCTCTCTCTTCTTCCTCCCCCCTTGAGCAGCGCCCCTCTCCCCCCTCCGCCGGGGCTCCTCCGAGGCCTCCGCTCACGCCTGCCTCCCCCCCCCCCGCGCGCCCACCCCTCCGCCCGGCGCCAGCCTCTCCCCCTCCCTCGCCCGCTCCTCTCTCTGGGCTCCTCCGGCCCTCCGCCTCGCCTCCTCTCTCCTCTCTCTCGCGACTCGCTCCTCTCCTCGCCTCCCTCTCTCTCCCTCTCTCTCTCCTCCGCCTCGGCCCCCGCTCCCCTCCGACCTCTGCTCCGCCACCTCCCTACCCGCCGCGCCACCCGCCGCTCCCTCGCTCTCCGGCAGCGCTCCCGCTCCTCTCCGTCTGCGCTCGCCGCCCGTCGCGCCCTCCCGCCTCCCAGCGCCCCCGTGGCTCCGCCTCTGTCCGAGCCGGGCGCTCGGCCAGCTCGCCCCGAAGCCCGCAGGCGCCCCTGCAGCTGGCCCCGGCCCTCGCCGCGGCCTCTGCCGACCGCCACCGCCTCCTCGCCCTGGCCCCGACCCTCCGGCCTCCTCCCCTCCTCCTCTTCCTCCCCCTCCCCTCCTCTCCTCCCCCCTCCCTCGGCGTCCTCTCGCGCCGCCGCCCTCCCTCTAGCCCCCTCGCCCGCCCCCCCGCCGCCCTTGCTCCCCGCCCCGCAGCCCGCCTTCCTCGCCGACCCGCCCTCGCACCGCCACGGCCTCGCCTGCGGAGCCGGGCCCGCAGCCAGGTCCCTCCCCTCGCCCCGCCCGCACCAGCAGCCGTGGCCCGGCGTTCCCGTTCATCGCATGGGTGTCGTGATCGCGTGTCCGTGCACATGATGTGCATCGTGATCAATCAACACATCAAAACATTGAACAAAGCCGCAAGTACAAGCCGATCAAGGGGGCAAGTGACAAGACACATCAATGCCGCCGATATGAAGGTGATATCAAAGGGCTATATAGAGCCATGATAGGCCAGGTTGCACATAGAGGAACCATCGAAGGGTCGCGGGAAAGACTATGACTCCGACAAAGGGCAAAGATCATGGAAACTGCAGAACCCACCCTGCGCGGTAGCCCCGCCTCCGGAACAACGACCCGACACCGGAACCCCCAGGGCGACGGCCGCAAGACCCGCCGGCGTTCCCGGGATCCGACGACTCGGACCGGACGGACTCGAGGCACCGTCCTCAAGTTCTCCTCAAGTTCTGATCGCAGGTACACCAAGATAGCGACGACCCGGGATATACCCGAGACCTCAAAGACCCCGACCCCCGACCTGACCGCAGAAGAGGCACGAAACGGAGGCGACCACAAACGGCGGCAGGCGACCGCGACGAGCGGTGTCGTGCAAGTCCTCCTTTAGGATGCCGAGGTCACCACGAGGGACACAAAGATCTACCCGGAGACCTCTTCTCTCTCAGAGAACCCAAGACCCCAAACCCCGTGAGAGACCTCAATGTTGAACCCCTCCCGAGACCTATTTTATTTATCATATATACAACTTTTTTGTTATATAACCCATACTTGCATGCATAATCATGTGGTTTGGGGCCTTATGCCGATTCACAAATATGGGGGGGGCAAATCTAGTCGGCTCGCACTCTCTTCTAAAGCAAAATCTAAACTTGCCTTATCTTGCTATTTTATAAACATTTAAATATTTAAATTGTAACTAAACAACTAGAACCATCTAACTAATTGTCGGGGACCTGGTTCCGTTTAATATGATAACCTAAATGATCACATCTTAGCAGCATATACATCATACATGCATCATGATCTTCTTCTGCGTTTGTGTTAAATAGTGCATCCGGTGTTTTAAGTCCGGAGACGGACCCCCGAGCTACTTTGTGGGGTGGGGTAGGGGTGGGTGGCTTGCTTTTGGGTCTACGTGCGTGACTGACTTAGGCCCGCACATAGTGGGTGTGGTGTATGTTTGATCTCGGCAAAAAAGTGAAGTGTGCTGTGGACTTTGGTGTAAATCTTCGAGGCCGTGTCCGCATGTTATGGATTACTTTGGGCACGTTGCTTGATCATTAGACAACAACTATAAAAGTTTCTTGTTATAAATGGACTTTGTATCGATATGATTAGTAATCGACTTCACTACAACGGAATGATTATCTCGTTAATTGTGTGTACGATAGTAAGAGTTGCAGCTATCCCTTTGCCTTTTGTCGGCCTTTTTTTTTTTTTTGTTTTGAGGCGACGCCGTTAGGGGGTTACTTTACCCTTTTGGGCAGGCAGGTTATGGACCATTGGTTATTCTTTCTTCTCTTAGCCCCCATTTGCATCTGTCCCGTCGTGGGAGCTCTATCATTGAGCTGGCCTAATCCCCCGAACATTGGGTCTCTTGGTTCAGCAGGTAGCTAGAGCTTACTAATCTCAATGGGAAACTACGGAATAGCCGCCTTGCATCATCATTGTCTCCCTTGAGAAACACGAGAATCTTCTCGAAAACCATCGGCTACTCGTACAGTGCAGTGACTGCTTCATGTTCGGTCATGGCCCTATGTCACCAACTGTTAGGCGTGGTGATGATTACTGGTGCGGATGTTACCTCACCCAGCCCTCTGCTTTCAAACTGACCACAGTCCCCTACAAACTGTCTTCTAAAACAGACTGCACGAACTGGGGTGCCTACCTCCAACGCCATATGAAAACAAAGGGCCCTGTCTCAGAGAAAGAACATACAACCTTTCTCAACTTCTGGCTGGAGCATTTCATATTCTGTGGCCCTTCCCTTGCTCCAACCAAGAATTATCTCTCCTTAGCCCACTAACTGGCCAAAGGCACTCAACTTGACATCGGCAAGCTGTTCCTTGGAGAGGTCTATCGATATCTCCAGTTGATGTTTGTCAAGCTGTTCTCTGGCATAGCAGTCAAAACAGGTGGTCCTTGGTGGTTCATTCAGCTATGGGCTCAGCTGTATTTCCAAAACCACATCCCAAACTTCCCCCTTTTGGCGAGTTGCACCTTTCCAGATGTAAAAGGGAAGCAGATCCGATGCACCAGCTATGGCCAAGTTTTGTATAGGCGCGGTAGTAAGCCGACCCTCAAGAGGCATCCAAGTGGTTCAGCGCTTTCTTTCAAGGCTGACAATCCTATCTTCTTTCCTTACATGGAAGAATCGAACACTTTGAAAACCCACTCTCCTTCAGTTAGACAATTTTGCCGATGACACCAAAGACTCGGCAACTCTTTTCCATTGTGATCCGTCCTGTTTCCTTCCGGTTGGCATGAGTACATCCAATGAATAATCAAGCTGGTGCAATTCTACCAGCCGGTCATAGTGGCTCGGCAATTTGGCCTTGGACAAGTACCTCCCACTTCTTTCTCCACCACCTTACAGAGAGCGAGCCGACACTCGATCCCTCACCAGCCAAAGGTGTTATTCCTTCTTTGATGCTCGACCATCCCAATTCGAATAACCTCACCTTCGCCTCATCAACCGATGGCTTCAAGACGGTGGTCGACGTGGAAGACTCACGCCTTGAGAGCTCGGGACCGTTCTTGAAACAGCTCGATGCTGACTATGACATCCCCGTGGAACAGGTACCACTACTTGTAAATTTTCTTGATGCATCTCACAAATGATTCTTCTACTAACCCACTCTTTCTCTTTGCAGCAACAAGATGGCCCTGAACCCACGCACAATGATGGCTCCCCCTTCGAGTTCTTTCCGCCAGCTCCTGTGGTTCTTTTCTGCAAAACTCGCCACCTTTGAAAAAGGTCATCATGCGTAATGACCGATAACACCACAATCGGCTTCCAAGAACCAAGCAACTCCTAAGTCAGCTGCCCCTCGAGTTCCAACTAAAACAAGAACGATGGTGAGGAAGGTAGCTGCCAGGAAGACCTTGAGGCGCCGGAGCCCTTCTCCAGAAAGCTCGCACGTAGGCTGATTCATACTTTGGTCGATCCTTCTTCTTCCATTCTTGCAGACATGCTCGCGCTTACTGGTTCTCCTTTTTTACAGGCTTCCGTCGAAGACACCTCTAGTGAGGACACTCAGACCAATCGAGGAGAACTAGGCGCAACAGATTCTGAGAGGACCATCACGCCGAGCCAGCCAGATTCATCACCATCGGCTTCCAGGAAAAGGTCGGTTCTGAACCTCGCCCCCGAGCACCATCGAGAAGGGCGGTACCAGGTCCCAAGAGAGCTCGCAAAGGACTGCAAGCTTCTTCGTCGAGCCAGGAGGTTTCGAAAATCATCACCCTTCATGCTCTTACCACTTACTTCTTTTTATCTGCCGATTCATCATCATTTACATCGGCTAAACACCTTCAATGCAGACGACTGACGTTTCTAGCGGGAAAGTTGGGGCAGTGCCGATGCCTTTAGCCAAACCAGATCTAGCAATCCCCGAAGGTGCAGATGAAACGGCTACTCCTTTGGCCAAGCCCCCAGCAACCACACACAAGCCGATCGTCTCCTCATCTGCTATCCCCTCGATCTTAGGAGAGGTACGTTAGCTTCTTTCGGCTCATTCTTACACGTTTGGGATATCGACGCTTTTTCGGGCTGCCAGAGTTGTGATATTTCAGGCTTGCTGACGTTCGATCCTGAATCCATCGAACCAACCCCCTCTGTTGCTGCTGATGAACCACGAGCCAGGGTTGTTCCACCTCAATTCCAGCGTCTTAAAGCCCTGCTGTCCTCCCCGATCGAAGAGTTGATCGAGGGTTCTGAGGAGGTGAAGAGCGTTCTGGCTGAAATAAAAGACCAACTCCCAGTAGCATTGCAGGTGAAGCTTTGGCCAGTTGTAACTCTGTCTTTCTACGGACCAAGGGTGAAGTCAGCTCATGAGAGGATCAGTCTGCACCGCGCCCAACTTCCACTGAAGGCCAATATCGCAGACAGATGTCAGCAGCTTAACGATAAAAAGGCGTCTCTGGATGCCAAAACTGACACCTCTATCAGTACCGCCGAGCTCGCATCCTTGAAAAGGGAGTTGGAAGATCTTGAAAAGAAGGTCCGGGCGACTAAACAGTTCATTCGCGACAATGAAGAATCCATCGCCCGCTCCCAAGACGAAGCAGCAAGCCTCAAAGCTCAAATGAAGACCGATCTGCGAAATCGTGCCTGAACAAGCAGCTAGTGACGGGCAGGGCGAAGATGACGAAGCCGAGATCGCCGAGGTGGATCGTGTCCGTCTTGACGCCCTCACGCCTTGAGGCATTTCTTGATGGTTCGTTCATGTAAACGGCATCCGCTTGCCAGTTTGAACCTCTAGAGTCGATGACCGTGCATCGGCTATATATTATCAATTTTTATTTGGCCGATTTCGTGTATCGGCCCCCACATTTCACTGTCCATCAACCCACATGCTTGGGAAATATTTCTTGAGATGTTGGCCGTTGACAGCCACTGGGAATTTTACGCCGTCCAGCTCCTCAAGCATGTACGCGTTTCCTCTTAAAACCCGATCGACCTGTGGCCCGTGCCAATTTGGAGACCATTTACCATATGTTGCATCCTTAGTCCCTAATGGAAACACAGCTTCCCATACCGGATCGCCAACGTGGAACTCCTTTGGTCTCACTTTCTTGTTATATGCACGAGCTACCTTGGCCTTGTTCTCTTTGATTTTCTCAGCGACCACTGCGAGCTCGCTTAAATCCTCAACACATCACTCATCGGTTGCATATTCTTCGATTGTTAGATTGTTACGAAAAGTGACACGTCTTGATCCAGCGTAATTTCCCAAGGCAATACGGCTTCTTGTCCATAGACCAGATGGTATGGCGAGGTTTTTATCGCTCCGTGGCATGACATGCGATAAGCCCATAAAGCCTCTGACAGAACCTCGTGCCAACGCCTAGGGTGCTCGTCAATTTTCCTCTTGATCAGCTTGATAAGGCTCTGGTTGGACGCTTCAGCTTGCCCATTTGCTTGAGCATAGTATGGAGATGATCGAATCGACTTAATCCCGTGTCCTCACAGAATTTTCTAAACTCGTGAGAAATGAAGACCGAACCTCCATCGGTCGTGATGGTTTGGGGAATCCCGAATCTATGAATGACATGTTCTTTCACAAAATTGATAACATCCTTTGAGTTCACTGACTTCATCGGGACAACCTCCACCCATTTAGTGAAATAATCAGTAATGGCCAAAATCCACATGTGGCCTTTGCTTGATGGAGGATTGATCTTGCCAATCATATCCATGCCCCAACCTCGGAACGACCAAGGTTTGATGATGGGGTTCATTGCTGACGCGGGTACCATCTGAATTTTCCCAAATTTCTGACATGCTTGACACCCTTTGTAGTACTTGAAGCAGTCCTCAAGCATGGTGGGCCAATAAAACCCTGATCGCCTGATCAACCATTTCATCTTGTGAGCCGATTGGTGAGTTCCACAGGCGCCTTCGTGTACCTTGTGTAGGAGCCGATTGGCCTCGGCTGTCCCCAGACATTTGAGCAATAACCCCTCCAGAGTCCTGTAAAACATGTCGTCCCCGATAAGCACATACTTCATGGCCTTGTACCTTATCCGTTTAGGTGCCCCCCGAGCCGAATCCTTCAAGTAATTGAAGATATCGGCTCTCCAGTCGTCTGCTTCCAGGAACTGTACCTGAACATCGGCTCCCTCTGCTACATCCTTGTAGCCTGAAGCCATTTGTGCAAGATCATTCGCCTCGGTATTCTGCGATCGCGGGATCCAGGTGAAGTTTATGTACCGGAACTGTGCCATCACCTTGTGGCATTGCAGCCATAATGGGAAGAGCGACTCGCTCTCACACTTGTATTCCTCCGTGAGTTGAGAAATCACCAACTTGGAGTCTCCAAAAATTTCCACTGCTTCTGCTCCAGCTTCGATGAGCAACTCCATTCCCTTGCGTATCGCCTCATACTCAGCGACGTTGTTGGTGCGAGGGGCAGATAACCTGATGGAGAAGGAAAATGTTGCCCCCCGGGGGGACACGAGTAGCATGCCGATGCCGCACCCATCGTCACAAACCGATCCATCGAAAAACATAGCCCACGCTCGTATAGACAGTGCTGCTATATTAGTGTTGATCCTTTCAGCGATAAGGTCGGCCAATGCCTGACCCTTAACCGCTTTCGCGGGTTGGTACCGGATGTCAAACTCTGATAATGCAAACATCCATTTGCCCAGTCGGCCTTTCAACATAGGAGCCGACAGCATGTGCTTTATGACATCTGATTTGCATATGATGACAATCTCCGCTGATAGCAAAATGTGGCGCAACTTGGTGCAGGTGAAAAAGCGTGAGGGCACAACTTGTCGATCTCGGGATACCTTGTCTCGCATCGGCATCCTTACGCGATGTAAAATATGACTCGCTCAGCCCATCGTAAACTTGCACCACCATCGAGGCGATGGACGTGTTACCATCGACAAGTAAATGTAGAATGGCCTATCCGGCTGGTGGAACCAACCTGGCGGCTTCGGATATTCTTTGATCTCGTCGAAGGCTCGTTGTTGTTACGCCCCCAAATGAATTCCTCTTCGATTTAATTTTCACCGTCCATGAACGGCTCTATTCTTCTGACAGATTGGAGATGAATCTTCGATGAAGTTGATCTTGCCGATGAGAGCTGCAGTTCTTTCTTCGTGGTAGGTTGCTTCATTGTTCGTGACCGCCTCGACTTTTAGGCCGATCTCAATTCGCGTTCATGGACCAAAAACCCAAGAACTGCGCCGTCACCCGAAGGCACACTTCTTCGGATTCATCCGTAGCCCGAATTTTCTTGTTCGGTCCAGGACGCGTTGCAGATCGTCCAAGTGTCCTTGTGCTGAAGCAGACTTGACCACCACGTCATCGATGTAAATTTCCACCAGCTTGCCGATCAGATCATGGAAAATGTAATTCATGGCTCTTTGGTACGTGGCGCCGGCATTCTTGATCCAAACGTCATGACTACATATTCAAACAACCCCATTGAACACAGGACTCGAATGCAGTCTTGTGTATGTCTTGGAGCCATAAAAATTTGGTTGTAAGCATTGCCATCCATGAAGCTCAAGATCTTATGACCAGCGCTGCGTTGATTAACGTTTACGCTACGGCATCGGATACTCATCCTTTGGAGTAGCTCTATTGAGGTCCCGAAAATCTATGGCAACACGCCACGGCCATCCTTTTCTCTCTGTGCGATACTAGAAATCAATTCAGCATACCGCATGGCGATTAACTTGGTCATCAACATTTTCTCGACCTCCTTGACTTCTTCCAAAATTTCGGCCTTCATCCGCCGTGCTCGCTGGAATGGCGAAATCCTTTTTAGCGGAGTCGATGCTCAATGATGCTCTGTCTAACCCGGGCATCTCAGTATAGTCCCAGCGGCTACGGATATTTTTTCAATAGAGCTATCATCGGACCCCGCAGACTCGGATCTAACTTCTTGCTGATAAATGTTGGTCGTGGCTTATCCCCAGGACCGATGTCGATTTCCTCTAGCTCATCAGCGGATGTAAACCCATACCCTAATTTTTCGTCACCTGTTAAATCGATGCTAAACACAGGGCAAACAGTAGGTGAGGATAACAAAAATAATTTGGGCTGATTGCCTGAATCGGCCCCCTTTTTGATTGCATTAGTCAAGGACGGTTTACACCTTATTTGTGTTTTACAATGGCAGGGAATCTCCCTGCTACGACTACATGATCTGCTTGTTGTAAGATTGCTGCTTTTTATTTTTTGTGGCCGATCGCAGGGATCGGCCGTACCACGTACGATCGTGGACTTTGCTACTCTGTCAGGCCAGTGGATAAGACCAGCCTCACCCCGTTTTTTGTAGCTTCAATGCGCTCACAGCCGTCTAGACTGATTCCAGAGATCGGCTCTTGGTCTTCTGCTTCCCAGACGTTCATGCCAGCTATGGAGATTTCGATAGAATCATCTGCATGAATGACTTCCACCTCATCTCCATCCCACTGTATTAGGCACTGGTGCATCGTGGATGGAATGCAGCAGTTAGCATGAATCCAATCCCTCCCTAGCAAGACAGCGTAGGTGCTTTTGCTGTCCACGACGAAGAATGACGTAGGGATGGTTTTTACGCCTGTCGGATCCACGCTCAAGACGCCTTGCGTTTCTGAAGTTTGGCCGTTGAAGTCGCTTAACGTGACGTTGGTTTTGATCAGATCTGCAGTGGAGCGTCCCAAACGCCGTAGCATGGAGTATGGCATTATATTGACTGCCGCTCCGGTGTCCACCAACATCTTGCTGACAGGCTGCCCATTGATGTAACCTCGTAGGTACAGGGCTTTCAGATGTTTGTAGCCCTTCTCACGTGGCTTCTCAAAGATAACCGGCCGTGGGCCGCAGTCAAACTGTGCCACTGGTAGCTCGTTGGTTCTTGGCGCGCAGAACTCTGACGGAAGTATGAACACCATGTTTGTGCCAGCCGATGTCTTTGCATCGGCTTTTACCGGTTTGGGGCGCCACTCTTTCCTTTTCGGGCGATCTTCCGTTTCCAAGGTCTGCCGAATTTTAACGGCCAGATCGGGCCGTGCTTTCCTTAAAGCGTGGAGGTACTGCGCTTCGGCTTCCTCCAAGTTACGCAGCCGCTGCACTCTACGCTTTTGGGTGTGTCTGAGTCCGTCGGGACACCACCTTGGACGGTGATATCTGTCTTCTTCTTTGTCATCCATTGGCTCCTCGAGATCTTTTGCTCGAGCGGACTCCCTGTATCGGCTCTGAGGTGGGAGAGGCCCTAGACGCTTGAACACTGAAACTGGCCCCGTGTCCTCCTTCTGCTGTCCACATTCCGGGCAGTTATCGATTGTAGGCAATCGGCTCATTCCCGCGTCCCAGCAATACTTGAAGAAAGGACAATCCCAATGTTTGTCTGCGCCTTCCTTCTCTTTTGACGGTCCCCTAGCGAGGTGCTCATATCCTTCATCGTCTCCGTCGCGCCGGCGCCGTCGGTCATACTGACGCTCATACTTGTTAAGGAGATGCGTGGAATGTGGCTTCTGATATCGCACGCTCCTCACATTCTTGATTAAATCGCTGTCATCGTAGCTGGGCGGTCGCGTGGACCAGCCTCCTCTTTCTTTGCCCGAGGCGACCGCCTTCCTCCTTGTACGTGCCATGGTGGTACCCAGATCCCGCCATATTAACATCGAACGAGAATTCGGCCGACGCCTCGTGGGTGACTGTGTTCTACCATGTTGGCCGGAAATGGGTTTGTGTCCACTTTCATGGCGAACGCCCAAGGATCGACGGCCTTGTTCTATCGCTGTTTGGATCTGGCGACGTAGCTCTTTGCAATCATTGGTGGTGTGGGTGAGCAGTGATGCCACTTGCGATGGTCTTCCGTTCATCTCTCGAGCGTAGGGATTTTGTGGCCTTGGGTAACCTCACCGCTTCTCCTTCAAAGATAAATCGAATATCTGCTCGGCTTTGCTCACATCGAAGTCGAACCCTTTTGCAGGCCCTTGCTGTTTCACCCATTTGCAGGATACAGGATCTGCCCCCCGAGCCCATTCAGCCACGGCCACCTCCTGGTCTTGTGTAGGATCTTCTTCTTCTGTATCGACCAGGCCTATCGGACGTTTGAACTTGTCTTGGTACAACTCCGGGTGGCGCTGTTCATACATCGTCAGCTTCTGGGCCATGTGCGCCAATGAGTTGTACTCCACTTGGAAAGCCAGATCCTTGATAGGTGCTGAGAGACCCAATACTGCCAGCTCGACTGCTTCTTTTTCAGTTAAACGAGCTGAGTAACATCGGTTCTTGACAGTCCTGAAGCGCTGGATGTACTCGGCTCTGATTTCTCCCGCTTTTGCACTTTGTGCAGTCGCAATGCCAGCCTCGGTAGCCTCTGAATGATACTGAATGTGGAACTGCTCTTCCAGTTGCTTCCAGGTCTGAATCGAATCAGGTGGCAGCGAGGTGTACCACCCAAAATCTGGACCTGTCAGAGATTGCGCAAAGAACCTTACGCGAATCGATCCGATGCTGAAATCATGCCTAAGCATGCGGTATCGGCTCAAGTGCTCGATCGAGCTCGACCCTTCGATCCGCTAAACCTTGAGAACTCGGGAGCCGATACTTGGGTGGCGGCGGAATCAGATCAAACTTCGTTGAAGTACGGCTTTGAATAGCCGATTGTCCTTCTCTTGACACGGCGAACTGGTCTCTCAAGATGGTACGGATTTGCTCCTTTGTTTGAGCTGCGGGGCTAGATTCTCATGACTCGTTCGGTGGCATACTTGGCTAGCCACGCTTTGTTTGTCGGCGTCCATCCTGCACATCGCTGCTCGAACGCCGCTTTGAAGCCCCTGCACCAGGAACTCCTGCCGCGGAAATCCCTGCGGTTGCAATCTGGTTGGTGCGTGTCAGGTTATTGCAGTCCGGCACGTAGGTGCACACATATCCATGTGGGACTTCTTTAGGTGGCTCAAACAGGAACTGGCAATCGCCTGGGTCGCCTCCGACCTTGTAGACGACGTACGCCGCTGCCCCTGGTGGCTCCGGAGCTGCAAGTGTGAACGACAGCGGTGGCCTGGCCTGGAGCGGTCTTTCTCCCTGGTGAGTCCCCAGAGTAGGCCCCGACGGAGAGTACTGATGTTTCATGATCTCCTGAACTACGCGAACTGCGATCCGCTCGAAAGCGTTCACCAGGCTCTCAGAATGGCGGTGAAGAGAATGAGCCACCATATAGTTGACTTCCTGTCGCAGAGCTCTGGTGCGCTCCTCTGAAGGAACAAACAGGTCCACCTCATCAAGAGCACCTTCAGGTGAGAAACCTTTCCACCTGATGCCATGATTACGGGTCCTCTCAAAAGAGCCGATGAGATCGGCTTCGAAGAGAGCTTTGATGTCGTCATACTTCGCCTTGTGCTCCTCAGGCAGCTCGTAAATGCGTGGTCGGTGCATCCCCATCTCAGCGTCGGATGTTGATGCAGATCTGTTGAAGGTCCCACTGGCGTGCGAGAATGTGTTGCTGTCAAAACCCACCGCGCAGCGACGAGCAACACGAAGAGCCGGAGGCTCCCAGAACTGGTGGGCCCTGGTCCCTCGGGCAACGGCCCGCAAAACTCCGGCACACGTCCTGGCTTGGTTCGAGGGCGTGCCACCTGACCTATACCTGGTCAGGAAGGTGATGGATTGCTTCAATCAATTTCCTGCATGGTAAACAAGTATACGTAAAATTCGAGCCGTGACCGGCTCCCAGGTTTCCCTGTAAATCGGCTCCTAGAGCCGATTATCCCATGGTTCTGCATTAGATCTATGATAACATGGGGTTTTGCTTCATCAATATAAGTTAAATCAATCTACGACAGTTAATGTTTTCACCACGTAATTGGAACATCCTGCACGTGATTGAGCCTGGTAGATACAAAAGATGATAGAAAACTAACCCTAGAGGAGGCCTAACAATCGACGTAAAATCAATTACCGGAACAACTCCTCTCGAACTAGCAAACCATATCCTTACGTACTACTGGATCCTTCAACCCGTTTACAAGGCCTGACTACGTGGATATCAAACTAAACCTTGGAGAACAAGGCATAACTATAACAGATCGAAACAACTGAATAAAGATCAAGCAAGATGCTACCCTTACACCCGGGAAAAGGTGTAAAGGTAGCGAGGTAACTAGAGGTAGCATAACTTAACAATCATAGCGAAAAGTACCGATGCTAACCTAAACAAATCTACGATAATAGTATTACTCGCCATCAACAAGGCTTCAGTACGAGTAACACCAGATAACGCATAAGCAGATACTGCCTAGATCGCAAGATGCGATCTAGGCAGCATGACACTTACCCGAAAGAAACCCTAGAAACAAGGGGTGGCGATGCGCCGAGATTGTGTTTGTTGTGAACGTGATTGTCCTCCTTTTCTTGATAACCTTAGGTATATATTTATAGTCCGGAGACTTTCTATCTTTGGAATAACTCTACAACTCTATCTTTACCTAAACTGAAACGGAACCTACTACGATACACAGATACACGGGCAATTTATCCCAAATCCACGCACAAGGCCGATCCAACAACACGTCGCATATACGTATCTTCCAAGCCCATCTTGATTACGGCCCATCTCCTCCTTTGGCCAAAATATGGCGATAACAGGCTCATATATCATTAGGATGGTGGAATTGTAAGGTGATGCCAAAGAAAGGTGGTGGAGTTGATAAAAGATATGTCCCCAACTCAACTTGGGCATTAAGCAAGATATCAAGAACCAACTACAATTTATCAAGAGCCAAATTACAAGTAATAAAATATGAATGCATAAGGGAGAAGGACCAACAAAAGGGGTTTTATATGATGCTCAAATGCAATGTGGCATGGTGACATGAGCATGATATAATGATGATGCAATGCAAGGATAACATGTAGGAAGTAGCATTTTATTAGGAACTATGTAGCATTACAGATGTTAGACAGACGGGATGCTACAGTTTCTTGGTTATTTTTGCTGCATAACAACTAAACGGTTGTTGCAAAGCTATAAACTACCAGCAATTTTTTTGATGCTACCTAAGTATCTTGTGTTTTGTAGAACTACATAAATTATGCTGCAACCATAGAACAAACATAGTTTGCTCATCTTTGGTCGTTGTCGTGAACATTTTGCTACAATGCTACATAGGTTCTGTTTTTGGCTTGTAAAAGTACAACAATTATGTTTTTTTGTTGTTGTTGCAAACATACAACGGATTTTGCTTCAGTCTTTGGCCATTGATGCGCTCTTTTTTTACAATGCTACATTCTACATTTTCTTTGTCCAGACAACTAGCTCCGTGTTGTGTGAGAAGAAAAGGAGGTGAGAACCCAATGGCTTCATTAATTTCTGGAGATGCTCTTATGAATGAAATTTTCTTGATTCTGGCGCAACGTTTCCTTTGCTTGTCTCTTATGAAAATGAAGATCCTATCCAAATACTACACTTTTTTTTTCTTTCTATGCCGGTCCCCCTTTCCTTTCATTCAAATAACAAAATAGTGCCACACTAGTCGCCCGAACCATCAACCTGGATCCAGCATTGTCGTGCCATTCAACAAATATCTTGTGGGGCTGCAAAATTGGAAGAATCTTTTTTAACATAAAAAATAACATAGGTATCTTTTTTTGACATGAATGAAAAAGAAAGCTGAAGAATGGGTCGTTGCAGTATGTATTCTGAAGAAAATAGACGGCTACTCACAAATCCTAACCAACCAAGAGACAACGAAATTAACCGACAAAGTCCAAACAGATATCAAGTTGTCAATCTTGCATGGCCCTGAGTAGAGGAGTCAGTACTGATCCGGTGAGCGTCTGGACGGTGGTGGCAGGGATGGTAGCGGCGGACGACGGGACGGCGGGAGGGATAAGTACTTGGACGCAGCACATAACAACGACGCGGTCCGTCGTCGTCGACGTGGTGCTCTGCTCCTCCTCCGGTGGAGTAGGCTGGTACTTAAACTCGCAATGAGGGCTGTCACGGTCGAACGTGTGCGTCATCCTCTCGGACCGGACGTTCACGGCCCCCTGGAGCGCGAAGCCAAACTCCGCCGTGGTCCGCGTCTCGTCGTCTTCCTTGGTCGCGCGGACGAGGCGCACGGCCGCGAGGCCGGGGCAGAGCCTGATGTACCACCTGCTGCCCCCGACGTCGAAGCGCGTGGAGTGGACGAACTCGCTGCTCAGCAGCGCCGCCTTGGTCTCCGACAGGCTGTCGACGGTGAGCTCGTGGCCCCTGCCCATGTCGAACTCCCCCAAGACCTCGGGCTTGGGCGGGAACCAGTATCCGAGAAGGCCCGGCCGCCGCTGCTCTTTGACGGTGAACCTGACGTAGAAGCTGTCGTCGGGGCGGACGCAGGAGGACGCCTCCAGCTCGTTCCTCCGCACGCTCAGCACCAGGGACGTCTCGTCCCGGCCGCTCTCGCGCTGGAAGACCGTGTACAAGCCGGTTTGGTCGAGGATCTCGATGGAGATGTCGAGGGCCGACTCGAGAGGGCTGCAGTGGAAGCCGATGAAGAGCCCGACTACAAGGTACTCCTCCGGCACGCCCGTCTCCTCGCCGAAACGCCTCGAGGTCACGGTGGTATCCCACCGGAGTTCGCGGAAGCAGATCAGGTCCCGGCGATGGTCACGCCCGGGCGCCCGCATCAGCTTGGAGTACTCTTGGATCCTCAGCAGCAGCGTCTCCGTCGGCGGCGACGAGCGGCTACCGGTGGTGCCCATTGTGGTGTGTCGTTTCCGCGGCGCCTCCCTCTCCCTGTGTATATATATATATATGTAATATGTGTAGGTCGATCGGGGATCGAGTCCCTAGTCCGTCCTATTAACTCAACCGATCGATAGTATAGGAAACCGACCTCGCTTGGAAGTTGGAAGTCCTAACTGACTCAGTTTACTACCCTATCCAATCCAAATCTTTATTTTAAATACAAAAACTACTATAATACTACTAGCAAATACTTCTGTCAAAAAAAAAAAGATATTTGGTGGACATGCAGGAAGTTGGTTTGTCATGCAAAGATGATCTTACGATATCAGGCGATACATATATAACCGCTCCTAGATATTGGGATTCACCGATGCCTCGTATTTGGTTGGGACACGCCTTCCATTCCGAGATTGCTGTTTTGCGGGTTGTTAGAATACATGACCAAGTAGTTTATGCATGCCACGTAACGTATCAGCCGCCGCCTCCTTCTGACCTAGCCGCCGCCTCTCCTCCGTGTCCTCTGTAGGAAAACGATCTATGATGGGTAGAGGTTTTAGTAAAATTAATGTTTTGAAGATTAGTTTAGAGTTTTAATAGTTATCCTTTTTAATCTCTACATGATGATATCGTTTACAATAAGTGATCTTCGGCCTTTCGTTCGACGACAAGGTATTTTTTCCGGCGTCAATGGCAGTGTTGTAAGATCACAGTTTTATAGGTACGGTCTTTTGGATCTTACTTCGCCAAGTCGATTTTGGAGTTTTTTTCATGGTTGTCGCGAGGATTACTCTCGCAATATTTGTCCCGGCTGATATGTCCTCGATAATGGTGATTCGTACCATCGATTCGCCAGCGACGTCGACCAGACTGTTCGGTTACTTTTGACTAAAAATACTGGTGTTGGTACTCATGCCGATGTTGATTGATTACTCTAATGGCTGTGAGCGTGCACGCATCCTTGGCACTGCGGCTCAAATTAAAATTATGGGAGAACCCTCGTTGGTATTTACAGGTTATGCTTTGATATCTTTCAGTTCTTGGTTGTCTTCAGAAAAATTCAAGATGGTGTCTTGGAAGAAGAAAGAGTTTGAAGACCTCGTTGTTTTTCTAATTACTTTTAGACTTTATTTTGTAATCGTTGGAAACAGCTTATTTATCTCTACCATATACTATATGCTACTATAAATATATTGTAGTATTGATTGTCAAAAAAGAATACATGACCATAGATCTAAAAAAAAAATACATGACCATGTTGTATTGGGTTTATTACGTCGGTAATCCCAGAAATCGGAATGGTGCCACTAGGAATCGGGTAATTGGAGCTTTGTCACCAGCCGGCGCGGTTTCGTTGCGCCAATGCTCCGGGTTCTGTTTAACAACGGTTACTGTTTCACCAACTCGCTGTCTCGTTGACTCGGTTTCTTACGTGTGGGTTACCTCACACGCAACTGTTGTTTTTCGCAATTGTACTGGCGAGCGGGCCCTGCCATTACGGTGGTCCGTCATACCACTACAAGATGTAGTACGCAAGTCATTGACATAACACCAATGGAACATTGTTCCAGCAGTATTACATCCCCTAGAGTGGTATTACAGAAAACATCGAAGTCTAAGACATAACTATATATTACAACTCAGTACACTACAAAAGATTCAGAGAACCTCCTCGATACAGTGAGAAAAGTATTCTTACAAGAGAAAACCAAAAATAGCAATTTGCAGACGATTCTATGATTAAGCTTACTAATAATATTTATTTGACTTGCAATTGCCGTTGTAACAATGATCTATAGAAGTAGGTTCTAGCATCTAGGGGTTTATATATTGTCGAGGGGATGACCCCGGTAGGGTCAAGCTATGGAGTAGAAATAAGGTTGATCAGGACTAAGATTGACTGACATACCCAAGCCGACGTAGGTCGGCATATCCAAGACTACATACAAAGTTATGTTGGCATAACATGTGTTGTTTCTTATATGCAGGTTCACCAAGGCCGACTTATTCCAGCTGAGGTCGACATATGGGGTTGGCATATGTCCATAGGTTGTATGCGGGGCGACGGGGTGAGGTGGGAGGTGGGGCCGCAGGGTCGGTCGGGGTTGGGCTGGCAGGTGGGCCAGGCGCGGTAGGGGTGGGGGCGCGCGTGTGCGTGGTGTGAGTGCGGGGTGGGGCCCAGGGAGAGGGTGGGTGTGTTGTGTTGTGTGCTGCTGCGGGTGGGGCCAGGTAGGGCGTGGGACCGAGGTGTCAGGGAGAGAAGGGGAGGGGCCAGCGGGTAAGAGAGGAAGTGGGGGTGGGGTTGGCTGTGAGGAAGAGAGAGAGAGGGAATGGGGTGTGGATTGGTGAGGTGGCGGTGGGTGTGATGAGGTGGAGGGAAAGATGAGGTGGCAAGCTGCGGTTGGTGGGTAGACTAGGTTTGGGTAGGAATAGATTTAGGTGGACCGTTTGGTTTTGTACTGCGGGTGGCCAACTGGGTCGGATCGGCCCGGTTCGGCTGCCCCCTAAAAATAATATAGGGTTTTATTTAATTTAAAATAGCTTTTGTAATTAGTTTTAGACAAACAAAATATCCGGAAACATCCGGGGGTTTAATTTGAAATCGAAGGAGGCTAGTTTCAGAAATCAATAGTCTTTCGCAACATAGTTTCAAGTAAAAAAATAATATGCATGATGATGTCAAAGATGCGATGCACAAAAACAACGCGATTTTCTAGTAGTGGTTTTGCGGGATGCCACAATTCGACACCACTAACAATGGATCTCGCCCTCGAGATCCGCCTCATGGTACCGGAAAGAAGGTCGGCGATCTGCGTCTTCTCGCTTTGTGTAGATCCTCGCGACATCACTAACAAGAGGTCGTTGTACGTGATCGTCGAGAGAACACTCCGGGAAACAAAAGGTCGAAGGTAGAGGTATCAACAAGTAAAGCCACCTCTAGCTTCGATAGAAAGAGGGAACCGATGCATTCTCATCCACTTCAATGTACAAAAGCGAATAGAAGGGGTAGTCGGCATGGGGGCCAATCCATCACGCACCCAAACTATTACTCTGCACAATCAGTGGAAAAGCGTGCAACCATTCTCGGAATCAGACTGAAGATCTCGACAATCGAGGTGCAGAACAAAGGAGTGATGCAGACTCTGCATCGGATCTGGCGTAGATGATGTCGTCGCGTCGGAAAACACCGGAAGGCACGAGGAGGAGCAAAGAGAAGTCCACTAGACGAAGGATTCCTCGGATAGCATGAAGACCAGATGTAGCAACACCTGAAAGAACATTTCTTAATCCCTAGTGTTTTGAGTGTTAGATAACAATACCAAGGATCTTTTAATGTGTGTTGAAGTGTTGCAGCTCAGGACTCTGCCTTTGGGGGCGGATAATCCGGCCCCACCAGGGGCGGATAATCCGCCTCCCTGCCAAGCAAGCGCAAGCCCCGTATGGGCGGAATATTGGCGGACTTTCCGCTGGCCGGATAATCCGCCTCGTGGCGGATAATCCGCCCTCGCCATCGCCAAGGCGCAAGCCCGGAGAGGGCGGAGTTTCGCCGGCCTCGCCCGGATAATCCGCCTCGGGGCGGATTATCCGCCCCCCAAGATTTTCTCCAAGCTTCACCAAGGCAAGCCCGGAGAGGGGCGGAGTTTCCCCGAGAATCCGCCCTTGGGGCGGATTTTCCTGTGGATAATCCGCCCCAAGTGGGTGGCGGATAATCCGCCCCCAAAGTTGGGCAACGGCCAGATCTGGGGAGGGGGTATTTAAGCCAACAATCCCCCTCCTGTCAGAACTCTTGATTCATCTCGAAAAAGAACAGATCAGATCTCAAAACTTCATACAAGAGTGCTCCACCTAGATCCATCCAAATGCCCCATCCCTTGGGGAATCGAAGGAGGAGAACTCGATCTTCATCATCAGCAATCAAGCGCTTCATCTCCTCTCCATTCATTTGGAGAACCTCCGATCTAGTATTTCTTGCAAAGATCTAGATCCTTGTTTTTGTTTATATTGATAAACCTTGTTTTTGTGACAGCTTGTTGTCATCCCGGAGCCCCAATTCGGTTGTGGGTGTGTGCCCGATAGTGTTGTAAAGGCACGGTTCCGCCTCAAGGGATCCAATAGTGGAGAAGGTGGATCAGGCCTCTCGTGGCGAGATCCATCGGAGAATAGGGTGAGGCCTATTGTGGCGTGGTGGTCTTAGAACCGCCCACCCTCCAACGCAGATGTACTTCCTTAACAAGGAAGGAACTGCGTAAAAAATCCTGTGTCTCCGCGTGCTCCACTACGGTTTCCTCGCTCCTCTTTTACGTGCTTAGTAGTTAGGATTACATATAGGGAAATTTTCGTAGTTGCATATCTAGAGAATTTACTTTGTGTCAAGCCTAAAATTGAAAAAGTATTTTTTGAAATTGGTTAGCACCTATTCACCCCCCCTCTAGGTGCCCATACGATCCATTTCAATTGGTATCAGAGCCTCGGCTCTTATTTCGGGCTTAACCGCCTAAGAGAAGTATGGGTTCCAAGGGAGATGGGAGTGATGCTCCGGAGGTAGTCACCATGAACGATCTCAAGACGTTGTAAACAACCTTGGTGAGTTCAATGGAGGCTAAGATGGAAGAGATGCGTCAATTGATAATGCGTCTCTCCACATCCGCAAAGATCACCTCCATCTAACTTCGAGGATACCACTCAATCCAAGGAAACGGGTAAAACTGTTTCCAAAGATAACGAAGTGGTAGGTGATGATACTAGTAAGAGCTCCTCCTCGAAAAAGGATAGCGGTAAGGATGGATACAATGAGGTTTCTCATGTGTATTCCCCTGATCCGCCTATTCCTCACCCACACATACATAATAGGGGTGATCCACCCAAACTATCAGCTTCTACTTTCTCTCAATGGCAATTTTTGATGAAATCTCATGTGTGCAGTTCCTCCATAGAGTTGTGGAAGATCATCGAAAATGGTCTTCACGTTGGAAATCCTAACAAACTCACAAGGAGAGAAGTGGTCGATATCCAACTCAATGCTACAGCTCTACACATGATACAGCTTGGTTGTGGGTGATAAAGACATGCCACACATTCAGCGTCTTAGCTCAGCTAAAGAATCTTGGGATGCCCTTACCGAGCTCTTCATCGGAAATGAAAGTATGGGAAGGAATAGATATGATGCCTTGAGCAATGAAGCTGAAGGATTTTATATGCTAGATGGAGAAGACCACGAGGACATGTATAGGAGGCTCAAGGCAATAGCTACAACCTTCAGAAACCACGGCGCAGCTCATGTTGATGATGCTTGGATCAAGCGCAAGTATGTCAGTGCTCTTATGCCATTTGAGCCCACAGATTTGAAAAGTCTCCAAGGTAGGCATAATTATCACCTCATGTCATCCAATGAGGTAATGCAAGAAATGGCCGCATTCAAAGTGGCTGCCAAGAATGCCGAAGATGCTCGTGCTCGAGCTATGGGGATGCAAAAGGGGGTCAACATGGCTTTGAAGACTAGTGTGATTGATCATGATGAATATGCGGTAGAAGGCCTGGACTGTCCCGAAGATATAAAAAGGATCCACGGACAATACTTGGCTCTTTATGAAAGAAACTTTTGGAAAGATCCAGCCAAGGCTAAAGCTGAACTAGATCGCAAAAGTGGAGCCTATGGAAGAAAAGAAAATGGTCCCAAGCTGAGAACTTGCTTTAATTGTGGTGACCGCTGACTTCAGAAATGAGTGTCCATATCAAAGTAGAGAGATAATGGAGGAAGACTCATTTTCAAGGACAAATCAAAAGCTCCACGTGAAGAAACAGTTTGTAAAGAAAATGCTCCTTTCAAGAAGCAACCAAAGATTGTTCTAGTAGCTCAAGAAGAATATTCATCGGGAGTGAAGATGAGGACGAGGACGATAGCTCTCAAGAGGTGGCTGCTATAGCCACCACATCTACATCAACATCACTCTTCGACTCTCCAAACGTAAACATCATCAACAAGAATCCTACTTGTCTCATGGCAAGAAGCTCCGAGGTAACTTCTTCTAACTCTTCCTTTCCCAAGGCTATGATAGACATGGATGATCCTGCTAGTCTTAAGGTTAAAGAAGAGATTATTGCCTTGGATTTTTTCTATACTAACCTGCAAGGTGAGCACAAAGTTCGTTTTGAGGCTCTTATGGATCAGTTGGCCCAAAACGAAGCACTCCTCGAAGAAAAGGGCAGAATTGAAAGGGAGGATGCAATGGAAATTGCATCCCTAAAAAATGCTCTTGAAGAAGAAGGAGAAGCTCGGGTCTCTCTTGAAGAGAGGCTTGAGTCTATGGAAGAGTCACATGAAGAAATTGTGACTAAACTCGTTAAGGAACGTGACAATGCGGTCACCAAGGCAAATAAGTTAAAGAAGGAAAGGATTGACTTTGGGGCTGCTCATGATAGACTCTCCGAGGAATTGGAGAAACTTGACAATGCTCATAAGGCGTTGAAAAACGAGTTCTCTATCCTCAATGAGTCACATGATCAGCTTCAAAGTCGATTGGCCGAATATGATACTCCTAGCTCGTCCAACTCAACATATAGTAACAATAAAAATGCTAATGTGGAAAAAGGAGTGATCAAGGACATCACTACAAAGGACAAAGGTGTGCTTGATGAAGTCCTTGACAAGCAAAGGTCAAATCATGGTAAAGAGGGACTTGGGTATGTCACCAAGTACAAGAAGAACAAAACCAAGAAGAACAAGACCAAGAATGTGCAATTAAAGACAAGCACTGCTGAGAAGGTTGTCACAAAAGACAAGACTAATAATATTGGTTTTGCAGGGTCTCACAATCCGAATTATGAACTCTTTTGTGATGATTATGGCGATGTTTATGCTTATTATGTTGGTCCTTTTGATGAATATATTGCTTGGTCTATTTGGGTCCCAAAGACCCTTGTTACTAACATGAAAGGACCCATTGAAAAATGGGTACCTAAAACCAAGAAGTAATTTTCTTGCAGGGCTATGCTTCCGTGGGTCGAAATGGGTCCGGATAGTGGCTGCACTAGTCATATGACCGGAAGCAAGGAGATCATCACGGAGATGCGTCCAAATCTTGATAATATCACAGTCTCCTATGGTGATAAGTCTAAATCTCAGGTATTGGGTCTTGGCAAGGTTGTGGTTGCCCACGATATCTCCCTCGTGGACGTCATGCTTGTTGAGACCCTTGGCTACAATCTTCCTTCTGTTCG
This sequence comes from Avena longiglumis, assembly GCA_030063025.1. Lineage (NCBI taxonomy): Eukaryota > Viridiplantae > Streptophyta > Magnoliopsida > Poales > Poaceae > Avena > Avena longiglumis. Next base: position 33,714,703 of record CP125979.1, read on the forward strand.
TGCCCTTGGCAAGATGGGTTTTGCTGTTTTTATCGATGATGATTTGGTGGTGCTCTTATGGAGCCAGTCTCTAAAGGTCGCTTTCGTTGGATACGTCGAAAATGACCTGTATGTGGTGGACTTCTCGGGGAAAACCACTTCGGGTCCGATGTGTCTATTCGGAAAGGCCGACGTGGGCTGGCTATGGCATCGCCGTTTAGCCCATGTCAACATGAGAACTTTGCAAAGCCTCCAAAAGGGTGGCCACATTATTGGACTAAAAGACAATGTCTCTTTTGCCAAAGATCGTGTTTGCAGGGCCTGTGTTGAAGGAAAAATGCATGATTCTCCCCACAAGAGGAAGACTATTGTGTCATCGAAGAGGATCTTGGAATTACTCCATGTGGATTTATTTGGACCTCCTTCTCATGCAAGTCTTGGTGGGAAGAAATATTGCTTGGTCATCGTCGATGATTACTCAAGATATACATGGGTATATTTCTTCAAGCTGAAAAGTGAGACTCAACAAACTGTCATCGACTTTGCCAATGAAGTTCAACGTCAACACAATGTTCCCATCTTGGCAATTAGAAGTGACAACAGCACAGAATTCAAGAACTACACTTTAAACGAGTTTCTTAGCGAAGAGGGGATTAGACACCAATATTCCGCTGCGTACACCCCTCAACAAAATGGTGTAGCCGAGAGGAAGAACCGGACTTTGATGGATATGGCAAGATCTATGCTAGCTGAATTTAAGTCTCCTTATAATTTTTGGGCTGAAGCCATATCCACTGCTTGTCACTCATCAAACCGGCTTTACCTTCGGAAGATCTTGGACAAGACCCCATATGAAATACTTACCGGCAACAAACCCAACATCTCATACTTCAGGGTATTCGGGTGGCAAGTTGATGTTTGTGATGCAGATGTTGAAATACCCCAAGATGCCATAAGAAGAATGGGCGTGGGATTTTTCCGCCCCATTGAGGAACCCCTTGTGGCGGATCGGTGTGGCATCCCGCAAAACCGCTACTAGAAAATCGCGTGGAATTTGTGCATTGCATCGTCATCATCATACATTGTTTGCATAAAACTATATTCGCAAAGCCGTCTTTGAAGATCAGCCTCGGACAAGATGGTAGTCCCAGGCCGGATTATCCGCCCCCTCCAAGGGGCGGACAATCCGCCCCTGGCACTCCAACTTGTTCCAGGGGATCCAAAGAAGAAGGCAACAGCCAAGAAGTTCCTAGGCCGGATTCTCCGGCCCCCAGGGACGGATTATCCGGCTCTGGATCTCCCAGTTCTGTCAGGCTTTCTCAGGAAGATGGTTCTGGTACTTCATCTCCCAGGCTGGATAGTCCGGCCCCTCCAAGGGGCGGATTATCCGGGCCTAAAGAAAATGTTCAGCAACAATCTTCTGGCAGTACCGGTGACCAAGATCAAGGGCAATGCCGTAATCAAGACAAGGATACAACAATTGAATCCACTCCTCCGAGAAACAATAAGGATATTGAGGCTCGTCGCAAGGCTCGTGCTGATCGCAACCTTGAACTAAGAGGTCACACTCTTGACAAGGTAGTTGGTGATCTCTGACGAAGGGTATCCACCAAGAGAGCTTGCTAGCTTCGTGATCATCAAGCTCACATTTCCATGGTTGAACCAAAGAAGGTTTTTGATGCTCTTGAAGACCCGATTGGGTTGTTGAAATGCATGAAGAATTAAACAACTTCAACGCAACAAAGTTTGGAAGCTCAGAGAAAGCCAAAGGATTGCCGCAATGTTATCGGCACCAAGTGGATCTTCAAGAACAAACAGGATGAAAATGGCATTGTTGTGATGAATAAAGCACGTCTCGTGGCTCAAGGATTCTCTCAAGTAGAAGGAATTGATTTTGGCGAGACCCACGCCCGTAGCTCGCCTTGAGTCCATCCGTATCCTTCTTGCATATGCATCCCATCATAATTTTAAATTACAACAAATGGATGTTAAGAGCGCTTTCCTTAATGGTCCTCTACATGAGTTAGTATCGTCAAGCCCCGGGTTTGAGGACCCCAAATTTCGAACCATGTCTACAAACTCGATAAGGCGCTCTATGGCCTTAAACAAGCCCCACGTGTGGTATGAGCACCTTAAAGAGCTTTTGCTAGACCGTGGATTCGAAGTTGGGAAAATCGATCCCACTCTTTTTACTAAGAAGGTCAATGGGGAGCTTTTTGTATGCCAACTTTATGTAGATGACATTATTTTTGGCTCTACTAACCAAGCTTTTAACGATGAATTTTCAAAGCTTATGACTGACAGGTTTGAGATGTCCATGATGGGTGAGCTAAGGTTTTTTCTTGGATTTGAAATAAAAAAACTTAGAGAGGGACCTTTATTAATCAAGCTAAGTACATCCAAGACATGCTCAAAGGTTCAAGATGACGGATCTCAATGGCGCTATACCCCAATGCAAACAAAGTGTCATCTTGAGCTCAATCCCAAGGGTAAAGATGTGGATCAAAAGGTATACCGATCCATGATCGGCTCTCTCCTTTACCTCTGCGCATCTAGGCCCGATATCGTGTTAAGTGTAGGAGTGTGTGCAAGGTACCAAGCCGCTCCTAAAGAAAGCCACTTAGTGGCGGTCAAGTTTAATCTTCCGATATTTGGTTCATTCCCCAATTTTTGGGTTATGGTATCCCAAGGGTTCAAGTTTATCTCGTGTGGTTACACCGATCGGATTGGGCGGTGACAAAGATGATAGGAAATCAACCTCCGTGCATGCCAATTCTTGGGCAGGTCTCTAGTGTGTTGGTCATCAAAGAAATGTAATTGTATTTCACTCTCAACCATGAAAGTGAATATGTTGCTTGCAAGTGCTTGTACTCAATTGTTATGGATGAGGCAAACTTTAAAGGAATATGGTGTCAACTGTGACAAAGTGCCTCTTTTATGCGACAATGAAAGTGCTATCAAAATTGCTTACAATCACGCAAAGATACGAGAACAAAACATATAGAGATTCGCAACCACTTTATTCGGGATCATGTTGCTCGTGGAGATATTGCTCTTTCCTTTGTGAGCACGAAGAACCAACTTGTCGATATTTTCACGAAGCCCTCGATGAAGCAAGATTTTGTTATTTGCGGAATGAGCTAAATATCATAGATTCAAGGAGCTTGGCTTGACTATTCTTGCACACTCACTTGCTCTTATTCATGTATTTGGTTTAGATGCGGGCATAGACATAGGGGGAGTGTGGTCCTAATTGATTGGGCCAACCCTCCCCCCATAATGCCGAAAGCAAGTAAAATCATTTCCCTTAATATCATTTTGTGATATGTGGGTCATCGATGAGCATTGGTTTTGAACTCAAGATACATCTTCGCGGTGTCATGCCATGCGCTCCAAGATGGTGGCTTCCGCCACCGCCCTCTTCCTCAAGAAGAGTTGGTTTTTCATGGGTCTCGTTGGATTTTCTTGCATACTTTTTGTTCTTATGGAAAACACACTCAAATTTGGCTTTTGGTTGATTTGATTCTTGCAAATTTGGGTGCGTAGTACCATCTCAGTTTGATTTTCTCAACCCAAGCCTTTCCCTCCCTCCTTGAACCATCTATTCTCCAAGGGCGTTAGCATCGCTCTTCTTCCTTTTTGGCGTTTCGATGTCAAAGGGGGAGAAGTAGTTCTAGTAGGTCACATGGATTTGCAAGGGTCGGGCACAAGCTCTTCGGTTTTAGTCGTTTTTATTTGCTTGCTTGTGCCTTTTCTAGTGTGAACTTGTTTGCTATTTGTGGTTGTTTGTGTAAGACTATGTCGTACTCCACAGTTTGGTACTATGTTTGGTATTCATGGATTTCTGGGTTTATCTATCATGGACCCCATGGAAGTCTGGAATTATGGAGCATATTTGATGACATTTGGATTCATGGGATTATCTATGTATGCCTTGGCTATATATTCCGGTGGTATGACTTTCTTTCACCAAACATTAAAGTAGTGTTCTACCTAGTGTGTGTATTTGTATTCAAATGCAAATCTTAAATATGCACACATCTAGGGGGAGCGTCTTTCATTATCTAAGGTGGCACTTGCCGGTTTCATTGCAAATCCTAGTATTGTCATCTAACACCAAAAAGGGGGACATTGAAAGAACATTTCTTAATCCCTAGTGTTTTGAGTGTTAGATAACAATACCAAGGATCTTTTAATGTGTGTTGAAGTGTTGTAGCTCAGGACTCTGCCTTTGGGGGCGGATAATCCGGCCCCACCAGGGGCGGATAATCCGCCTCCTCCGCCTAAGCGCGCAAGCCCGGAAGGGCGGAATATTGGCGGACTTTCCGGCTGGATAATCCGCCTCGGGGGATAATCCGCCTCCCGCCATCGCCAAGGCGCAAGCCCGAGAGAGGCGGAGTTTGCCGATTTCCGCCTCGGATAATCCGCCTCGGGGGCGATTATCCGCCCCCAAGATTTTCTCCAAGCTTCACCAAGGCGCAAGCCCGGAGAGGCGGAGTTTCCCGAGAATCCGCCTTGGGGCGGAATTTTCCTGTGGGCGGATAATCCGCCCAAGTGGGGCGATAATCCGCCCCCAAAGTTGTGCAACGGCCAGATCTGGGGAGGGGGTATTTAAGCCAGCAATCCCCCTCCTGCCAGAACTCTTGATTCATCTCGAAAAAGAACAGATCAGATCTCAAAACTTCATACAAGAGTGATCCACCTAGATCCATCCAAAGGCCCCATCCCTTGGGGAATCGAAGGAGGAGAACTCGATCTTCATCATCAGCAATCAAGCGCTTCATCTCCTCTCCATTCATTTGGAGAACCTCCGATCTAGTATTTCTTGCAAAGATCTAGATCCTTGTTTTTGTTTATATTGATAAACCTTGTTTTTGTGACAGCTTGTTGTCATCCCGGGAGCCCCCAATTCGGTTGTGGGTGTGTGCCCCGATAGTGTTGTAAAAGGCACCGGTTCCCGCCTCGAAGGGATCCAATAGTGGAGAAGGTGGATCAGACCTCTTGTGGCGAGATCCATCGGAGAATAGGGTGAGGCCTATTGTGGCGTGGTGGTCTTAGAACCGCCCACCCCTCCAACGCAGATGTACTTCCCTTAACAAGGAAGTAACTGCGGTAAAACAAATCCCTGTGTCTCCGCGTGCTCCACTACGGTTTCCTCGCTCCTCTTTTACGTGCTTAGTAGTTAGGATTACATATAGGGAAATCCTCGTAGTTGCATATCTAGAGAATTTACTTTGTGTCAAGCCTAAAATTGAAAAAGTATTTTAAAATTGGTTAGCACCTATTCACCCCCCTCTAGGTGCCCATACGATCCATTTCAACACCGTTACCAAAGGAGGAAGCGAAACCCTGAAGGTACGACGGATCCCAACCACGAGAAATCCTGGACTCGAAGAGAGAGAAGAGAGCGGATTCAAAACACGCAGAGGTGAGAGGAGAGCAGCAGAGGGGTAAGGAGTAAAATTAGACCTAATCAGAACTATCCAACCGATTTTCAAAAATAGTTTTGACACCCTACTTCGGCCGTTAGCTAGGTTATCCTACATGCTGGACTTGTGGGGTATCGCAACTGCTGAGCTCTGATACCACTCTGTAACACCCTCAGAATCGGTCCTATGCAAGTTTTAGCGAAACCCGCCAAACCCGCATAGAAACGATTCAAAGGTGCCCACCAGGCACTTTCGTGCGGGTGGAAAACAAAGTAATAACATTACACAACAGTCCTTGGTGGGACCCACAGAACAGATATATACAACAGCGACTCAATGAGTCAAGAATACAGAGGTACAATACAAAGATCCAAATCACCTTTAAAATGATATAGCGTCCGAGTACGGACAAGATGCAAATTGAGCTAAGAGCCCTGAAGAATAACCAATGGCGTCCATAACCCTGCCCAGGCCAAGCCGGAAGGGTAACCCTGCTAACGACGTCGAAACCTGCTAAAACAAAAGGGGTGCCGACAAAGGGCAAAGGAAAAAGAGGAGCGTCGATCTTGAGGCCAAGACACAGCGAGACTAGAATTCGGCGGTCCTCGCTACATTGGTATGGTGGATCAAGCGGCGGAAGATGCACTAATGACCCTATAGAGACTCGATACAACCGGCTATCGAGAGAGGGTAAGAAGGACCTATTCGGAACCAACCTGATACTACCACCAAACATACCCATCCTGGTGTTTCCCCCCTCGAGACCAAACGAGGAAGTCAACCGAGGAACTCACACCGTTGGCAGTTTTACTCATTCCGTTATAGTTGCGGCAATTACTAGTCAAATATAAATAGCATGAGTCATCCTGATATAATATGGCAGTGGGCAGTTTTAGTTAACCATTCTGTTGTTGTTGCAACACTTACTAGTCAAATATACGATTAGCATGAGATATCCCAAAACCGAGCAGTTGTTGGTACTTTTATTTAGCCATTCCGTTGTAGTGAAGCTGATTACTAGTCATATCGGATACGAGTCAAATTATAACAGTAAACTTTAGTTATAGTTGTCTATGATCAAGCACTGTGCTCCAAGTCGTCCATAACCGCGGACACGGATTCTCGAAAAGATTTAACCCTGCAGGGGTGCACCAAAGTATCCACACGCACTTCGACCCTTGTTGCCAGATCAATTAACATACACCCATCGGTATGTCGGCGGGGCCTAAGTCATGACGTTTCCCAGACCCAAAGCAATCACGGGGGGCCACCCCACTAATTCTACCCGCAACGAAGTCGGCCGGTCTCCGAGACGGAATCAGGGTTTGGGTGGACGGCTGTAAACGACTGGGAACCCGAAAAATCGGGCTTGTCGATACAGCGAAAACGTGTCCCGATCCTAAGCAGTAAAACATGGCATAAGTACAGAATAGTAATAAAGCCCCAAACTAATTGTGCCCCCCAGTATAGTACTTTGAAATCAGGTACTAAATCGATGGGGTGCCCATACATCCCACATGTGGTTAGCGCGCTCGATCTCGGAACAGGTGTCAAGAACTCGGGGTCCTACGGGACACAAGTGGACGGTTAACAACCAAATAACATCTATTGCCCAATTGCCTCGCTTACCTACTTCAATTTTAGTTGTTAAACAGAATTAAAGTAAACGATAATTAAAGCCATGATCATCTCCAACATTAAACATGCGGAAGTACTCCAACACCGTGGTACTTGACAACACGCAACAACACTTGAGCAAGCGACGACGCAGTCCAACTATCTACCAAACAACAGGTAATAGGAGGTGTCCAAGGCAATATAAGGCTGTAAGGGATATCACGGGTACGAAAACTAGAGCATCGCAACACAGATAGCAATAGATCAATAGGAGGGAATAAATACTATAAAAGTAAGATAGGTATAAAGGGGGAGATGCTCGCCTAAAAAACATTGCCGAAGGTTCATCCGAAGAACGGGGCGAAGCTCACATCAACTCAACGGCCTTATCCGTGAAGAAGCAAAACACTAGCACAAACACCGGATGCACTATTTAATACCACGCAAAAGATCGGGCATGATGCATGTATGATGTATGGCATGGCAAAGATGCGATGCAATTAGGCCATATTAAGCGGAACCGGGGTCCCGACATTTAATTAGGTGGTTTATGTTGTTTAGATACCCCGCAATTTAATTGTTGTCTTAACAAGGAAAGATAAGTTACCGGTTCGCTACACAAATTTAAATGAGGCCAATATAAGACTAGATTTGCCCGCATATGGGCCCCATATTTAATTTAGGTGAATCGGCATAATGCCCCCAAACCACACAATATGCATACTAGTATGACAATTTAATATGCAACAAGTATATATAGCATTTATAAAGTAGGGGTTCGGGAAAAGGTTCACACATTAGGGTTCGGGAGATCTTGGGGTTCCGGGGTGTTCGGGGTTCGGTCTCAGGGTTCGACGGGGAACGAGGTTCGGACTCCGGGGTTTAGGGTCTTCGGATCTGCGAAGGAGGTCATGGCGTTCCGAGGAGAAGATCTTGGCGTGCCGAGGGTTCGGTCTTCAAATCCCGGGAAGGATGTCTTGCGGCTTCTCGGGAAGGCGATCTTGACGCTCGGTGCCCGTGAAGTAGAACTTGTCGTCCGTCTCTTGTCGGTGGTGAACTTGGCCAATGGCCTTCGGGTCCGGGAAGAAGCACTTGGCGTTCCATGACGACGTTCTTGGTCCGAGGTCATCGGTCCCTTCTCGATGATCTTGGGGTTTGCGGCTCCACTTTCGATGACGATCTTGTTTTAATTGTCGGAGCCTTCGGAAGATCTTGTCGACACCAGATCGGATGCCATGATCACCCTTTGCCGTAACCACGCCCACAACATTATCATCTTCAGAGCACTACAGCAGCACATGTGACCGAGTATCAGAGGAAAACGGGTCATACACTCACTGTTGCGCGCCTAGCAAGGGACGAACACAAGAAGAGCCGGCTCAGGGTCGCGCGAGAGGAGGTGCAGGCTCGTGGCGGGCCACGGACGGCGGTCGAGCAGGCGGGCAGAGCGGCCGGTTACTGCTGGCGGCGTGGCGACGGCCGGGCGGAGCTCGAGGAGGGCCCGGGAGGCAGGAGATGGGGCGCCCGCTGAAGCGAGGTCGGCGTCGCTGCAGAGGGCGAGCCGGCGGGTTGGCGTGGCGAGGCCGGTCGGCTCGGGCTTGGCGAGGCGGGCGGCTCGGCGCTCGGCGGGCCGAAGAGAGGCGGGCGAGGCGGCCGAGGCGCTGGGAGATGGAGGCGGCTCAGGGCGACGACCGAGAGGTCGGCGGCACCTGGCGGCGATGCAAGAGGCGGCCAGACGCCTGTGCAAGGGGCGTCGTGGGCGGGCATGGCGGCCGGGGACAGCAAAGCGACGGAGAGGAGGGTCATTGTGGCGAGGAGGAAGCGATGGCGCCACAGAGGGAAAGCTTCGGCGGGGGTTCCATGAGACGGAGGCGGGGTCGCAAGTCCCATGAGGAGGAGGCCGACGGAGGTTGGGGAGAGAGGCATCGGGGGAGGTGGGGAACGGGCTGAGGGAGAGAGAGGGAGCGGGGCGACGGGGTGAGGTGGGAGGTGGGGCCGCAGGGTCAGTCGGGGTTGGGCTGGCAGGTGGGCAGGAGGCCAGGAGGTGGTGGCTGTGCGTGGTGTGAGTGCGGGGTGGGGCCCAGGGAGAGGGTGGGTGTGTTGTGTTGTGTTGTGTTGTGTGCTGCTGCGGGTGGGGCCAGGTGGGGCGTGGGACCGAGGTGTCAGGGAGAGAAGGGGAGGGGCCAGCGGGTGAGAGAGGAAGTGGGGGTGGGGTTGGCTGTGAGGAAGAGAGAGAGAGGGAATGGGGTGTGGATTGGTGAGGTGGCGGTGGGTGTGATGAGGTGGAGGGAAAGATGAGGTGGCAAGCTGCGGTTGGTGGGTATACTAGGTTTGGGTAGGAATAGATTTAGGTGGACCGTTTGGTTTTGTACTGGGGTTGGCCAACTGGGTCGGATCGGCCCGGTTCGGCTGCCCCCTAAAAATAATATAGGTTTTTATTTAATTTAAAATAGCTTTTGTAATTAGTTTTAGACAAACAAAATATCCGGAAACATCCGGGGGTTTAATTTGAAATAGAAGGAGGCTAGTTTCAGAAATCAATAGTCTTTCGCAACATAGTTTCAAGTAAAAAAATAATATGCATGATGATGTCAAAGATGCGATGCACAAAAACAACGCGATTTTCTAGTAGTGGTTTTGCGGGATGCCACAAAATCCCTCTCCACCAGAAGGAACCACAAACAGTAACAGCATGAGGGACAGATTCATGATAACATGAATCCCTAACTAGTCTTACCCATGGCAAGTCGGGATTATTGTAAAATTTATCCAAATGCTTAATCAATAGGGTTTTATTCTGAATCCTTAAATCAATGACTCCAAGTCCTCCTTTGTCCTTAGGCTTACAGATCATGGGCCATGCAGACAGCGAGTTAACTTTCTCCTGGTTTTTAGTTTTCCTCCAGAGGCATCTCCTTCTTGCCTTATCCATAATGTCAATAACCCCTTGAGGAATTTGCAGTGAGCACATAATGTATGTGGGCAAGGAAGAAAGGACAGAGTTTACCAGAATAAGACTGTCCCCATATGAAAGAAAATAAACTGTTGCATTTAACCTTCTTTCAACCCTGTCAATTAAAGGAGAGAAATCCTTTATTGTGGGTTTAGTTGTGCCCATGGGTAGTCCAAGGTAAGTGAAGGGCATAGCAGCAAGCTGACACTGAAAAACAGCAGCCAAATGTGTTGCTTCTCCATCAGATAGGTTAATTGGTTTATTGAGGACTTGTGAAAATTAACCTTTAATCCAGTAAACTTAGCATATTGTATCAACAAATCCTTGAAGACTTTTAGCTGATTTTCTTCTGCAGGTAAAATGATTAGGGTATCATATGCATATTGAATAATTGGATAGTCCCCTTCCATTGGAATAGGCAGTTTCAAAGTTCCATCAATGAAAGCCTCATTAACCATGCTCTGTAACAAATCACCTCCCAAGACATAAAGCACATGTGAAAGAGGGTCTCCTTGCCTAACACTCCCTTTACAAGCAAAACTCTATCCTGGCACTCCATTTAAAAGTACATAAGATGTGCCACTTTCAAGGATATTCTTAACTAAGGCAATGGACTTTTTGGGAAAACCTTTATAACTCAATACTTGAAGAATAACATGATGTTCAATTGTGTCAAAGGCCTTTTCAAAATCAATCTTGAAAACAACAATTTTCCTTCTTGACTTCTGACATTGATAGAGATATTCAAAGCACCACCATAGACAATCCTGTATAGTTATGTCTTTGATGATGCCATACTGATTTGCATGTATACATCTTTTGATCTCATCTTGCAATCTATTTGCATAAATTTTAGTGATGAATTTTAAACAAGTATTTGTCAGAGATATAGGCCTGAAGTCATTGAAAGACTAAGGAGCAAGTTTCTTTGGCACTAATGTAATACAAGAGCCATTTATACTTTCTAGTGAGATTCTCTCATTATGAAAGTCATTACACAACTGGATGAAATCCTCCTTGACAATGTGCCAACATTTTTTCACAAAAAAACCATTAAAACCATCAGGTCCAGGAGCCTTATCAGTCTTCAAAAATTTAACCACCCCCTCAATTTCCTTCAAAGTAATATCCTCAGACAGACTGTTTAAATCCTGCACTTGACTAAGAATTAAGGACAAATTGATTTGATTGTTGGTTGGGCAAGAAATTCCCATCCTACTCTTATAACATCTCCAAAATGCACATGCTTTCTTAGAATGATCAGTTAATTCATTGCTAGATTCATCCTGAATGCTTGTAATTACATTGTGTCTGTACCTCTCAGTTGCTCTGGCATGGAAGTATTTTGTGTTCTCACCATTTAATTTTACCCATCTGACAGTACACCTTTGCTTCCAATAATCAGATTGTAATTTCAACAAGTTTTCTAGATGGCACTTTACAATATTTCTGAAGTTAAATTCAGGTATGAATAAAGGTCGTGCATCCTCCAAATGATCCAGCATGAGAATAACATAACTGCACTTTGCAATCATAATTTTTAGATGGGACAAAAAAATTCCCCACTTCTTATGTTCATAACGAAGCATTTTGAATTTTGCAACAAGAGAACAAGCAGAATAAGTCCTAATCACAGGCTGTTTCCAAAAAAATTCAAACAATTCCATAAATCATGGTTGCTCAACCCAGAAATTTTCAAATTGAAAAATCCTTGATTTAGGGATTTTGCTAGCTACTTGAACAACACATGGAACATGATCAAAATTAGACTTTGCCAGTGGAAATACCAGTGTGTTTGGAAAATCAATGGTCCATTGACAGGAAGTAAAAAACCAATCAAGTTGTTCCAGAAGAGGTTGTGCTTGCATATTTGACCAGGTGAAGGATACCTTTTAAAGGTAATTGCATTAAACCCAAATGACTAATTATGTCATTAACCAAGAAAATATCATTCATATCAGCACCTGACTTGTTTCTATTTTCCACTGATCTGATAAAATTGAAGTCTCCCAGGAGTAACCAGTGTTCATGCATGGGTATGTTTAAATTATATAGCCAAGTAACAAAGTTGTCCCTTTCAATTCCCCTACAAGGTCCATATACAGTCACTAAGTCCCACTTTTTCCCATTATGAATAGATGAGAAAGCCACATGAATAGCAGATCTGTGTATTTCAATTACTTTCCCATCAAACATAGCACTATTCCAAAGCACAATAATTCCACCAGAGGCCTCAATTGCAAGTGAAAAAGCAAATCTATCAAACCTTTTAGGACAAAAACTCCTAATAAAGGAGTGATCAAAAGAGTCACATTTAGTTTCATGGAGACAAACAACAGAGGCCCTGCTCGCCAAAACATATGCAATACTACAAGTGAAAAGCTTACAAGGGCGGAAAAAAGCTGGAACTCATGTAACGACTCAATGTTGAAGGACTGATCCGTAGATCCTCGTTGTAACCCATGTGGCATCCTCAACATGTTTTTAATTGTGTAGACACCTCCATAAATAAGTGCCAATTCTCCCACGCATTATAGATATGAACATAATCGGATAAAATGAGTACACCGGAAGATGACCCGCATAATATAAAAAATAACATCGAAGACCATGTAATTTCTACATAGCCATAACGACCAAATAACGGCAAAAGCTCCCATCCTAATAAGAAATCTAAAACTTGTTATCTAAATAGTTGCCAAAACATCTACAATACTACATGGTGGATACAAGTGAAAAGTTACTTGGATGATTGACCATATAAAACGAGCAAACTTATAGTAGAAGAACAAATGCGTAATTGTCTCATTGCGGCGACCGGAACACACAATGTACTCCCATGGTAGTTGTGTTTTACAAGATTATCCTGGAGAAGTATTACATTTTTGCCAATGTGCCATGCTTAATTGTTTCCAATTGGCGGTTGTTAGTCTTCGATAACAAATAGGAATACCCAAATACTAATAGGAAGTTGCGCTCGCACCAGAAAAGCTTGGCATATAGAGTAGCCTCGTCTTGGGCCTCCCAAAAGAAGAACAATTCACTTTTATGAAAATTTATTTTGAATCCGAAAGTTGCTTGAACTTCCGACAAAATTAGTTTCAGGTTCTTAGCATTTTTTGATACATGATACATAAAAATAATTTTTGTAGGGGTTCATAGCATGGAAATCAAAAAAAATCTACCGCATGCACACAAACAAGCCAAGATATATCTACTAGATTGTAGCAACGAGATGATTAGAGTACTCACCCTCGAAGATTCCTAAGCGGTTAACGAGAGCAGATTCTCGTGGGTGATGTAGTCGTACACTTTCCGATCTCAAGATCGCGTAGACGGTCCTTCCAGTGCTGCGTTCCGGCAGCGCTTCCGCAGTCGGTCACACGTTCGGTACTCGATGAAGACCTTCCTCTCCCTTGTTTTAGAAGGCATCAGAGGTTGTAGTTCTCCCCTCGCGATTCCGGCAGCACGACGACGTGGTGTCGGAAGTAGAGGGAAAATCCTGCAGGGCTTCGCCTAAGCCGGGGCAGGTTATGGTGGATCTAGGGTTTCTGGCGATCTAGGTTTAGAGGGCCGGAGAGGAGGAGGTGGAGTCGGCAGCGGCTAGGGCGACGACAATGATCCAGCAGCGGCGCGAGGCGGCGGCGACGCTGGGGTTGGCGGCGGCGCAGCTAGGTGGGGAGGGGTGGTGTTGTGTGTTCTTGGGGCAACCCCTCCCCTCTATTTATAAGAGGGAGGTCAGCTTGGGAGAGGGGATTTTGAATTCTGCCCCAACTCCCTCTCCAAGTTGGATTGTGGTGGAGGGAAAGAAGGATTCTTTCCTTCCTCCACTAGGAAACCATTGTTCTAGTTTGACTTTTCAAACCTGCCCTTTTGACTTTCAATTTGGAGCTTTATTTATCTCTTGCAAATGCCCAACCAAGTGACCTGGAAATGATCCAATAATTCCACTTAACCATGACACATTCATGTACCATTCCCCTTCCGGTCCGGTGAACCTTCTAGACCCTTCTAGAACTTCTCCGATGAAAACATCGAAATCATTCCCGAACTCTGGAATCGAACTTTCCTTATATGAATCTTATTCTCCGGACCATTCCAGATCTCCTCGTGATATCCCGGATCCCATCCGATACTCTGAAAAACATTCGGTCTCCCTACTTACATTCTATATCTACTAAACAACATTGAATCCTTAAGTGTGTCTCCCTACGGTTCATGAATTACGCGGACATGACCGAGACACTTCTCTGATCAATAAATAATAGAGGAATATGGAAATTCATATGGCTCCCACATATTTAAATGATTACTTTGCGATTGAATGAACCACTTACATATGAGACCAATTTCCCTTTGTCTCGCGATAGTTTACTTATCCGAGGTCTGATCGTCGGTATCTCTGCATACCTAGTTCAACCTCGTTACCGATAAGTACTCTTTTCTCATTCCCGTGATATATGTGATCCCTTGTGAGCCAGTCACATGCTTGCAAGATAATTGGATGATATTCCACCGAGAGGTCCCAGAGTATATCTATCTGTCATATGGATGGACAAATCCCACTCTTGATCCATGTGCCTCAACTCACACTTTCCGAATACTCAATGACACTTTTATAGCCACCTAGTTGCAGTGTGGTGTTTGATGTCATCAAAGCATACTTCCAGTAATGGTTATTAGCATGATCTCATGGTCGAAGGAATTAGGTTACTATGTATCAGAAAGCTTATAGCAAACGAACTATTGAAATGACTTGATCTTAATGATACGCTTATCTATAGGAGTATGTCCATCACACCATTCTCCTAATGATATGATCTTGTCGTTAATAACATCTCAATGTTCATGATCGAGAAACCACGGTCATCTACCAACCAACAAGCTAGTATTATAAAGAGGCTTTACTAGGGACTCTAATTTGGTTTAAAAATCACACAAGTATTAATATTTCTGGTTAATACTATTATAGCATGAATGTAAACATTTATCATAAACACAAAGATATAATAATAACTACTTCTATTATTGCATCTAGGGCATATCTCCAACAGTCTCCCACTTGCACTAGAGTCAACTAATCTAGATTACATGGTAATATACCTAATACCCATAGCGGTTTGGTGCTGGTCATGTTTTACCCTCGGGAGAGGTTTAGTCAACGGATCCGCCACATTCAGATCTATGTGTACTTTGCAAATCTTTATGTCACCATCTTGGACATGCTCTCGAATAGCATGAAAATGTAGCTTGATATGCTTCAGCTTCTTGTGTGACATTGGTTCTTGCGCATTGGCTATGGCGACCATGTTATCACAATAGATAGACATTGGGTCCAGCGCACTGGAAACCACACCGAGCTCTGTAATGAACTCCTTCATCCATATCGCCTCTTGTGAAGCCTCTGAAGCAGCTATGTATTCCGATTCAGTTAAAGATCTCGCCACAACGCTTTTCTTTGCACTCCTCCAGCTAACTGTTGCACCATTCAAAGTAAACACGTATCCAAATTGAGATTTAGAATCATCCGGATTGGTGTTCCAACTAGCATCGGCGTAACCATTAACAACGAGATGTTCATCACCTCCATAAGAAAGAACCATATCCTTAGTTCTTCTCAAGTACTTAAGGATGTTTTTGACAGATGTCCAATGATCTACTCCTGGATCACTTTGATATCTGCTAGTCAAACTAACAGCATATGCAATGTCGGGTCTAGTACATAGCATGGCATACATAAGAGATCCTATGGCTGAGGCATAGGGAGTCTTACTCATCCTTTCTCTATCTTCTGTCGTTGCAGGACTTTGAGTTTTACTCAAGGTCGTATTGGGCAACATGGGCAAGAACCCCTTCTTGCTATCTTCCATTCCAAACCTCTTTAGAACTTTGTCCAAATATGTACTCTGTGACAATGATATTAGGCGTCTTGATCTATCTCTATAAATCTTTATGCCTAATATGTAAGCTGCTTCACCAAGATCTTTCATTGAAAAACTATTATTCAAATATTGCTTGACACTATTAAGAAGGTCTACATAATTCCCAATCAACAATATGTCATCTACATATAGTATTAGGAATTCTACAGAGCTCCCACTCACTTTCTTGTAAATACAAGCTGCTCCATAAGTTTGTATAAAACCAAAGCTTTTGATTACCTTATCAAATCGTTGATTCCAACTCCGGGATGCTTGCTTCAATCCATAAATGGACCGTTGAAGTTTGCATACCTTGTTAGCATCTTTAGGATCGAAAAAACCTTTGGGTTGTACCATATACAACTCTTCATCAATGTATCCATTCAGGAACGCCGTTTTGACATCCATCTGCCATATCTCATAATCATAATATTTAGCGATTGCTAAGAAAATCCTCATAGACTTTAGCTTCCCTACCGGTGAGAAAGTCTCATCGTACTCAACTCCTTGAATTTGTCGAAACCCTTTTGCGACAAGTCGAGCTTTATAGACAGTAACATTACCATCAACATCTGTTTTCTTCTTGAAAATCCATTTGTTCTCGATAGCCTTCCGGCCATCCAGCAAATCCACCAAAGTCCATACTTGGTTCTCGTACATGGATCCAATCTCGGATTTCATGGCTTCTTGCCATTTATTGGAATCTGGGCTCATCGTCGCTTCCTCATATGTCGCAGGGTCATTGGTGTTGTCCACCAACATGACATTCATAATGGGATCATACCAATAAGGATTGGTACGAGTTCTCTTTGACCTGCGAGGTTCCGTAGTAACTTCAACCAAAGTTTCATGATCAATATCATTAGCTTCCTCTCTTATCGGTGCAGGCGCCACATGAACTACTTCTCGTGCTACGCTACTCTCAAGTCCGAGAGAAGGTTCGACAACCTCGTTGAGTTCTACTTTCCTTCCAGTCACTTCTTCAAGAGAAACTCCTTCTCTAGATTCTTGATAATGAAGATTTTGCCCTCGGATCTATGATAGAAGGCATACCCAATAGTTTCCTTTGGGTATCCTATGAAGACGCATTTTTTCTGCTTTGGGTTCAAGCTTGTCGGGCTGTAACTTCTTTACATAATCTTCGCAATCCCAAACTTTAAGAAACGACAATTTAGGTTTCTTCCCAAACCATAATTCATACGGTGTTGTTTCAACGGATTTAGATGGTGCCCTATTTAAAGTGAATGCATTTGTTTCTAATGCATAACCCCAAAACGATAGCGGTAAATCTATAAGTGACATCATAGAACGAACCATATCTAAGAGAGTTCGATTATGACGTTCAGACACACCATTACGTTGTAGTGTTCCCTTCGGTGTCAATTGTGAAAGTATTCCGCATTTCTTCAAATGCTCGCCAAACTCGTAACTTAGATACTCACCTCCACGACCAGATCGTAGAAATTTAATCTTCTTGTTATGTTGATTCTCTACCTCACTTTGAAATTCCTTAAACTTCTCAAAAGTTTCAGACTTGTGTTTCATGAATAGATATAACCATATCTACTCAAGTCATCCGTGAAGGTAAGAACATAACGATAACCTCCGCGCGATGCTACACTCATTGGGCCACACACATCGACATGTATGGTTTCCAATAAGTCTGTAGCTCGCTCCATCATACCAGAAAATGGAGTCTTAGTCATTTTACCCATTGGACATGCTTCGCATCTTTCAAGTGATTCGAAATCAAGTGATTCAAGAAGTCCATCGGAATGGAGTTTCTGCATACGCTTCACTCCAATGTGACCAAGACGACAGTGCCACATATAGGTCGAGTTATCGCTCAATCACAAACTTTTAGCTTCAATGTTATTAATATGTGTATTACTACATGTCACATCCCAAGATTTTCCAAATCTTGTAATGTGAAAAATAAATAAACAAAATAATTTTTTGTTGAAAATCAGGGTGAAAAGAAACTTTTTGTTTCTAAATGGAAACTTAAAAATCCCATCTGGAACAAAATTTAATTAAAGTTTGAATCTAACAAATATTCAAATCTAGAGAAATGCATTCTTCACAAATGCATCCTGAAATTTAAACACTTGGAAAATAAATCCAAACCCTAAAACCCTAATGGAATAAAACCATTTCCAAGTTATCTCCAAGCCTATGGATTTGATCCATATAAAAAAATTGTCAACAAACATTCACAAATGATCAAGGAAGACAAATAAAAATATTATAAGACCATATAAATTGGTTTCACTTAAATTGGAGCCATAAATAAAATCTTATGAATATAATAAGATAAGGTAATTAAAATCCCAAAGCTAATAAAGGACCTATCTATAAATCCATACCAAATGGTGAGCAAATAATCTTAAAGGGAATTAAAATAATAAATATTAAACAAGATTTTACAAATTGGAATCACCAAGTTTGGATCTCTAAATAAAAAGATATGGTTTTTATAAGATGAAGAAAGAAATATTAAATAAAGAATATTTAAAGACCAACTTAAATCTTGGCCTAATATATTAAGCAAAGGGAGTGAATAGAATCCAAATCCAAATAAAATAAAAGGATAAATAATTTCCAAAATAAAATAAAATGGCATTAACCATTCTATCCCTATTTTAATAAAGACAAATCTCTAATAAGAATAATTATATAATGCATGAGAAAATAGTATTTTGCAATTTACCCAAGTGAAATAAAAGTTGTTTAATTCAACTTAATTAAGATTAAAGAAATCTTCCAAATAAAATTTAGGGAATTAAAACTATATTTAATCCCATTGGAATTAAAACAATATCCAATTCAAATAATTTATAAATCATATTAAATACTTTCCAAATAATTCAAGATGAATTATTTGAACCCATATAAACAAATAAAAACCTACTGAAAAGGATTGGGAAAGTTTAAATAATTTAAATGGTGTTTGAAAAATATTATTTAATCATATTTCATTTAAAACAAGGGCTTATTTGAATAATAAAAGGACCCCAAAAAGAATAAAATTTTATTTCAAAATTGACCTCAGAATATAAGTCTAATCAATATTTAAATCTACACAAATTATGGCAAAGTTTTGAATTCAAATGGATGCTTGAATTGATTAAATGAAATCAAAACAGAAAATCAGAAATAGAAATAGAAAAACAAACAGAACAAAAAAAATAAAAGACCCAGCCCAACTAGCCTGGCCCAACTAAGCCCAGTTAGCCCACCTCTCCTTCTCTCCCGCAGAAAACGATTCGCACCCATGAATGAACCCGCAAGGTCGCTGACCAAAGGACCCCACCGCACCCTTCTCTCTCTCGCTGCCAGACGACCCCACGCCCACGTCACCATCTTCAACCCCGCGACGACCTCGCCCCTCATTCCTCCCTGGCCGTTTCTGCCGTTGAAACCTCGCGTAAATTCACCATAAGGCCGCAGTGATTCCGCTCTGCAACCGCGCCTTCTTAATCGCCAACCTTCCCTCTCTCTTTCCCCTCCGTCGCCCCACCCTAGCGCGCCCCCAGGCTGCTGAATTTTGCCCTTCACCACCACTGACTCCGGCGAGCACCACCTCTGATTACGACCACACCTCACCGCCCCTCGCCCCCTTGACCACACGGGCGTGTTCCCCAGACCCCTGCATGTCTCCCAGTAGCCTCCGCTTGCTCACGCTTGAACGACGGTGTCGGCAACGTCTCCACCAGTACACCACCGACGACCCCCGCAACTCCGGTGAGCTCTAGAACTCGACTCCGTGCGCGCCTTGACCAGTGAATCATGCCGTTTGGTTCGTCTGTGTCTTCTGCATCTCCAGGTTCTCGCCAATCACTCGCGCGTGGCCTACAGCCTCGCCTCCGACGACTCCCGACCGTGCTGACGCCAGGAGCATCTCCTACGAGCAATTTTGACAACACCCGTGCGTCCCTTGACCGAAGAAAGCCACGTTGAGCATAAGTGCGTCAAGGCGATTCTGGTGAGCCACTCTCCTTGACCCCTGACTTCCTATTTCGCCCGCTCCGCCGCCATCGGACCGCGCCGCCGCCACCGCTATACCGCCTGCTTGACCAAATTGTGCATCGTCGGATTGAGATCGTAGGGCATAGATAGAATCACTTAAAGCGAAAGGGTACGCAATCTGTGCCACACGTTTTCAGTTAGATCTAACGCTCCACGCCGACCGATCCGTGCGAAACGTTTTCGTCCAATCAGAAACAGACACGTGACTTGAGATCTGTTTTAAAAACAGAAACATGTCTATTAGATGATCAATTTTGAATAATTCATAACTTTCAAACCACACGTCCAAATTTTGCAAACTTTATATCAATGGATTCACAAAAACAAGCCCTAGCCAACCATGCACTTTGTTTAGTAAAAAGCTTCTGTCAAAATGTTTGTTTTTGCAGAAACTTGTGTATGCTTGTTTAGGATATAAAATTTGTTCCCAAATGTTTTTGAGGATAACATCTTTGGAAAATGGTTTGTTTTGAACCTACTGGCCATAGGAAACAAATTGTGGTTTCAAAAATGTATTTGGTAAAACAAAAGAATAAACTTTGGATTTAACCCATTTCTAGTCAAATAAAAATATGGTTTAATTATTAAAAAATGTTTTGGAAGAAAACCTTTGGGAAATGTTTTGATTAAACTCTCTGACCCTAAAAACAAGGTTTTGAGGATTGAAAACATATTTTGTGAACCCTATAGAAAGTTGCCTTAATAAAAGCATTTCTTCACCACATAAAATAATGACATGGTTTAAAAATGGACTATGAAGTAAAAACTTTTGCAAATGGTTTTGCCACTTTATAAAATGATCATTAGGTGTTTTCAAATATTTATAACCCATTAGAAACCACTTCTCCAAATAAAACAATCTTTAACATGCTTGCATGCATTGTTTTGTTATTATTATTTTATGTGATGAATTGCTTGAATGGTAGATTGAAATATTGTTTGCTTGATTAAATTGTAGTGACTTGAAGATTGTGATTGTTTCAAAGACAAGGAGTGAGCTTATACTCTCTACCAAAAGTCAAGTGATGCTTCATACTTTTGTCCCAATATTTTCACTATGCGTTAGTGATATTTCTAAGTAGGACTTGCATGGAATTTTGCTAAGTATAAACTATGCCATGGGAAATCCTAGTAGATGAAACCTTAGTAGAATTTCCTAAGTTAAGGTTCCTACTACTATCATGCTTAGCTTAGCTAGTAGAAAACAATGGTGGAATATATATTAATGCTATGGAAAAATTTCTAAGTCTGAGGACTTGTGTTTTGTTTAATAAAACAAGTAAGTTAATGAATCACCTGGGTGGAATGGAAGGAATGGTTTGTGTTGAGTGGTTACACAAGGCCAGGGGACTGGTGAACCTTGTGTATCTCACTTGTGGATGGCCACCCAGGAACAAAGAGATTTGAGATGTCAAATGTTGAGAAGCTTCAAGTGCAGCCACTTGGCAATATGGGCTCTGCCTGGATCATATAGGTTGCTAGAACTTAGCCATTTGGACAGTTGGTGGTAGTGGGAATGATAGGTTGGAGCGCGTCCATTTGGTCTAAGGGAAGGCTTCTGAAAGGTCCTGTCTTGGTGAAAATCAAGTCTGGTGGGGAAAGTGCACAACCTCTGCAGAGTGAAAAATCTAAGTACTTAGCCATGTCCCTGGTAAAGGACAATTTGAGCATCAAGACATGGAAGCTATCAAGAATCTCATCATCCAAATTTCTAAGTTAAAAACTTGTGGTTGAACAAGGGTTTAAGGTTCACCAATTTCTATTGGTGGTTCCTTGGGGTGATTTTGTCAAGCAAAAACTTAGTGTTTTCAAATAATAAGGAAAATATATTTTGAGCAAAGCAAGCCTAAGCTCCACTTAGCCAAATGCATATAGATGATAGAGTCCACTATACTACCATAGTATCACTTGCCAATACAATTCAAATGTATTGAACCTTGTGGCTGTAACTTGTTATGTTGCAGGTTTGTTTGATATTAGTGAAGTTTAATGATTAGGATTATAAGTCTACAACCAACATGTCTGCCTGTGGCACTTTGAAGATGAAGGACCCCATGATATTGTTATATTCTGCTGCATTGTAATGAGATAGCCAAATGAGCTATGTAAGATGTAATAAATTATTTTATTCCTGGTTATAAAGTTGTATTATGACCTTTGTTTCTTGATATTACATCTTAACTGTGGATGCTAGCTATTGATCCAGGGACTAGCATTGTAAACACAGGGATCTCTACCTTATTAAAGGTTGGTAACCTTACAGATGGTATCAGAGCATTGTGTTGCCTGTAGGATTTGTAACCCTAGGATTGGACAAAACCCCTTAGAAAAATAGGAGTTGTATTTGTTCCAAAACTTATTTACAAACAATCTTGTAAACTCTTTCCTCAGCCATTTTGGTTTTGATTCTACATCTCTTCTATTTCAAACTTGATGGACAAGCCTACCACATGGCCAAAGACTTCACCATGAGATAAGGACTTCTTCAACTCTAATGACTTCAACATCTCCAGCCTTGGATATCAACTCTAATGACTTCAACATCTTCAACTCTAATGACTTCAACATCTTCAACTCTAATGACTTCAACATCTTCAACATTTTCACCAAGGACTTCAACCTTGGATATCACTAAGGACTACAAGTGGGATAAGAAATATTACTCTAGACTTGAAAACTAAGGAAACACAAGGAACCATCATCACTTTGAAGTTTTGTGACCAAGAATTTTCTCCAAGGATACAAAGATCTTGTTCAAGAAGAATCAACTAAGAAGGATGGAAAGATTTCAAGTGAACCATATAGATGGACCACCATATTTAGTATAAGTCAAACCCACTAACTTATGTGGTGTAACAAAAATATTTTTAGTTGCCTAAAAATATGCTTGAAACTTGTTGTTTGAGTGGAATGTTTGTTCGTGATTGCTTGCACATTGCTTGTGTGAATTGTGATGTGTGTGATTAGAATTATTCCCTTAGAAATATTTTGCCTATTCTAATCCCAATCCAACCCAAACAGATGAATTCTCCAAGAGACTCCAACATCAAGGATGGTGACAACAACAACAACCAAGAGGTCATCATGAGAGACCAACTGCTTGCAAGACAAACCCAGTTGAACCAAGTGACAACTCAGTTTTTAGCCAACAACAATGAGATAGACCCAACCATGCAAGAAGTTTTGAAAACTCAATCCCAATTGTTGCAAGGGATGGCTACTCAAATGATCAACATGGGAGAAAACTCTTCCCAAGGAGCTAATGACAACAAGGATGACAAAGATGTTATTCTAGAAGGAACCCAAGCATCAATATTTGTGGAGACAAGGATCACACTTCCAAGGAGCATGAAGATCAATGCCCCAATTGTGAAGAGAAACATCAAATTGACCAATGCCCCACATCCCAAGATACTTGTTACCTATGTGAAGGAAACAATCATGTCCCTATCCAATGCCCCATCTATTCCATAGTTGAGCAAAGGAAACAAGGTGGAGTGCAACAACTGATTGCAGACTACCATGAGAGAGCCAAGTCTACCAAGAAGGGTGAAGACAAAGGAAAATCTCAGCTTGTACCTCCCAACAATATGACTCAATTTAAAGGACCAAAAAGGAGACATATGTATTATCCAAGGAGTAATAGAAAGTCAAGGAGACCAGGAACTGTTCCTACCTTTGAGATAACATATGAAGAACATGAACTAGAAGCACTCCTAGCTTTGGAGAAACCCAAGAAAAAGAAGGACAAAAGCCATGTGCAATGTAATCATTGCAAAGAAATGGGACACTATGCCAGTGAATGTCCAGAGAAGCAGAAGTATAAGGAAATTGGCCAAGTGTGGTGCAACAACTGCAAAGAGCTAGGCCATTATGTAGCAACTTGTTCACAGAAGATACGTGAAGAACTCAATCTTATCACATGTTACAATTGTGGTAACCAAGGACATTATGCAAGAAACTGTCTAGAAAAGATGAAACACAAGATAAAGCCTATGAAGGATCTCAGCCTTGTCACATGTTTCAAATGTGGAAACAAAGGACACTATGCAGATGTTTGTCCAGAGAGATTTCAACAAGATCCCAAGCAAGCCAAGAAGTAATCTAGTTGGAAAATTTTTAAGGGTGGTAGTACCCTAGTTGTTTTGAGCCAACTTGTAACCCCTAGCCTCCCCAAATCTCGGGACGAGATTTATTTTAAGTGTGGTAGCCTGTCACATCCCAAGATTTTCCAAATCTTGTAATGTGAAAAATAAATAAACAAAATAAATTTTTGTTGAAAATCAGGGTGAAAAGAAACTTTTTGTTTCTAAATGGAAACTTAAAAATCCCATCTGGAACAAACTTTAATTAAAGTTTGAATCTAACAAATATTCAAATCTAGAGAAATGCATTCTTCACAAATGCATCCTGAAATTTAAACACTTGGAAAATAAATCCAAACCCTAAAACCCTAATGGAATAAAACCATTTCCAAGTTATCTCCAAGCCTATGGATTTGATCCATATAAAACAATTGTCAACAAACATTCACAAATGATCAAGGAAGACAAATAAAAATATTATAAGGCAATATAAATTGGTTTCACTTAAATTGGAGCCATAAATAAAATCTTATGAATATAATAAGATAAGGTAATTAAAATCCCAAAGCTAATAAAGGACCTATCTATAAATCCATACCAAATGGTGAGCAAATAATCTTAAAGTGAATTAAAAGAATAAATATTAAACAAGATTTTACAAATTGGAATCACCAAGTTTGGATCTCTAAATAAAAATATATGGTTTTTATAAGATGAAGAAAGAAATATTAAATAAAGAATATTTAAAGACCAAATTAAATCTTGGCCTAATATATTAAGCAAAGGGAGTGAATAGAATCCAAATCCAAATAAAATAAAAGGATAAAGAATTTCCAAAATAAAATAAAATGGCATGAACCATTCTATCCCTATTTTAATAAAGACAAATCTCTAATAAGAATAATTATATAATGCATGAGAAAATAGTATTTTGGAATTTACCCAAGTGAAATAAAAGTTGTTTAATTAAACTTAATTAAGATTAAAGAAATCTTCCAAATAAAATTTAGGGAATTAAAACTATATTTAATCCCATTGGAATTAAAACAATATCCAATTCAAGTGATTTATAAATCATATTAAATACTTTCCAAATAATTCAAGATGAATTATTTGAACCCATATAAACAAATAAAAACCTACTGAAAAGGATTGGGAAAGTTTAAAGAATTTAAATGGTGTTTGAAAAATATTATTTAATCATATTTGATTTAAAACAAGGGCTTGTTTGAATAATAAAAAGACCCCCAAAAGGATAAAATTTTATTTCAAAATTGACCTCAGAATATAATTCTAATCAATATTTAAATATACACAAATTATGGCAAAGTTTTGAATTCAAATGGATGCTTGAATTGATTAAATGAAATCAAAACAGAAAATCAGAAATAGAAAAACAAACAGAACAAAAAAAGAAGACCCAGCCCAACTAGCCTGGCCCAACTAAGCCTAGTTAGCCCACCTCTCCTTCTCTCCCGCAGAAAACGATTCGCACCTATGAATGAACCCGCATGGTCGCTGACCAAAGGACCCCACCGCACCCTTCTCTCTCTCGCTTCCAGAGGACCCCACGCCCACGTCACCATCTTCAACCCCGCGACGACCTCGCCCCTCATTCCTCCCTGGCCGTTTCTGCCGTTGAAACCTCGCGTAAATTCGCCATAACGCCGCAGTGATTCCGCTCTGCAACCGCGCCTTCTTAATCGCCAACCTTCCCTCTCTCTTTCCCCTCCGTCGCCCCACCCTAGCGCGCCCCCAGGCTGCTGAATTTCGCCCTTCACCGCCACTGACTCCGGCGAGCACCACCTCCGATTACGACCACACCTCACCGCCCCTTGACCACACGGGTGTGTTCCCCAGACCCCTGCGCGTCTCCCAGTATCCTCTGCTTGCTCGTGCTTGAACGACAGCGTCGGCAATGTCTCCACCAGTACACCACCGACGACCCCCGCAACTCCGGTGAGCTCTAGAACTCGACTCCGTGCACGTCTTGACCAGTGAATCATGCCGTGTGGTTCGTCTGTGTCTTTTGCATCTCCCGGTGCTCGCCAATCACTCGCGCGTGGCCTACAGCCTCACCTCCAACGACTCCCGACCGTGCTGACGCCAGGAGCATCTCCGACGAGCAATTTTGACAACACCCGTGCGCCCCTTGACCGAAGAAAGCCACGTTGAGCATCAGTGCGTCAAGGCGATTCTGGTGAGCCACTCTCCTTGACCCAAGCCCGCTCGCCGCTCATCGCCGCCGCCAGCCACCGCCGCCATGCGACCGCTTCTTGACCAAATTGTGCATCGTCGGATTTAGATCGTAGGGCATAGATAGAATCACTTAAAGAGAAAGGGTACGCAATCTGTGCCGCATGTTTTAAGTTAGATCTAATGCTCCATGCCGACCGATCCGTGCGAAACGTTTTCGTCCAATCAGAAATAGACACGTGGCTTGAGATCTGTTTTAAAAACAAAAACATGTCTATTAGATGATCAATTTTGAAAAATTCATAACTTTCAAACCACACGTCCAAATTTTGCAAACTTTATATAAATGGATTCAGAAAAACAAGCCCTAGCCAACCATGCTCTTTGTTTAGTAAAAAGCTTCTGTTAAAATGTTTGTTTTTGCAGAAACTTGTGTATGCTTGTTTAGGATATAAAATTTGTTCCCAAATGTTTTTGAGGATAAAATCTTTGGAAAATGGTTTGTTTTGAACCTAATGACCATAGGAAACAAATTGTGGTTTCAAAAATGTATTTGGTAAAACAAAAGAATAAACTTTGGATTTAACCCATTTCTAGTCAAATAAAAATATGGTTTAATTATTAAAAAATGGTTTTGGAAGAAAACCTTTGGAAAATGTTTTGATTAAACTCTCCGACCCTAAAAACAAGGTTTTGTGGTTTGAAAACATATTTTGTGAACCCTATAGAAAGTTGCCTTAATAAAAGCATTTCTTCACCACATAAAATAATGACATGGTTTAAAAATGGACTATGAAGTAAAAACTTTTGCAAATGGTTTTGCCACTTTATAAAATGACCATTAGGTGTTTTCAAATATTTATAACCCATTAGAAACCACTTCTCCAAATAAAACAATCTTTAACATGCTTGCATGCATTGTTTTGTTATTATTATTTTATGTGATGAATTGCTTGAATGGTAGATTGAAATATTGTTTGCTTGATTGAATTGTAGTGACTTGAAGATTGTGATTGTTTCAAAGACAAGGAGTGAGCTTATACTCTCTACCAAAAGGCAAGTGATGCTTCATACTTTTGTCCCAATATTTTCACTATGCATTAGTGATATTTCTAAGTAGGACTTGCATGGAATTTTGCTAAGTATAAACTATGCCATGGGAAATCCTAGTAGATGAAACCTTAGTAGAATTTCCTAAGTTAAGGTTCCTACTACTATCATGCTTAGCTTAGCTAGTAGAAAACAAAGGTGGAATATATATTCATGCTATGGAAAAATTTCTAAATCTGAGGACTTGTGTTTTGTTTAATAAAACAAGTAAGTTAATGAATCACCTGGGTGGAATGGAAGGAATGGTTTGTGTTGAGTGGTTACACAAGGCCAGGGGACTGGTGAACCTTGTGTATCTCACTTGTGGATGGCCACCAGAACAAAGAGATTTGAGATGTCAAATGTTGAGAAGCTTCAAGTGCGACCACTTGGCAATATGGGCTCACTGGATCATATAGGTTGCTAGAACTTAGCCATTTGGACAGTTGGTGGTAGTGGGAATGATAGGTTGGAGCGCGTCCATTTGGTCTAAGGGAAGGCTTCTGAAAGGTCCTGTCTTGGTGAAAATCAAGTCTGGTGGGGAAAGTGCACAACCTCTGCAGAGTGAAAAATCTAAGTACTTAGCCATGTCCCTGGTAAAGGACAATTTGAGCATCAAGACATGGAAGCTATCAAGAATCTCATCATCCAAATTTCTAAGTTAAAAACTTGTGGTTGAACAAGGGTTTAAGGTTCACCAATTTCTATTGGTGGTTCCTTGGGGTGATTTTGTCAAGCAAAAAGTTAGTGTTTTCAAATGATAAGGAAAATATATTTTGAGCAAAGCAAGCCTAAGCTACACTTAGCCAAATGCATATAGATGATAGAGTCCACTATACTACCATAGTATCACTTGCCAATACAATTCAAATGTATTGACCCTTGTGGTTGTAACTTGTTATGTTGCAGGTTTGTTTGATATTAGTGAAGTTTAATGATTAGGATTACAAGTCTACAACCAACATGTCTGCATGTGGCACTTTGAAGATGAAGGACCCCATGCTATTGTTATATTCTGCTGCATTGTAATGAGATAGCCAAATAAGCTATGTAAGATGTAATAAATTATTTTATTCCTGGTTATAAAGTTGTATTATGACCTTTGTTTCTTGATATTACATCTTAACTGTGGATGCTAGCTATTGATCCAGGGACTAGCATTGTAAACACAGGGATCTCTACCTTATTAAAGGTTGTGAACCTTACACTACAATCGAGATTCAACAAAAATAGACCATCTATCAAAGGTGCATGTGCATAAAACATATTACTCATATAAATCGAACAACCATTATTCTCGGACTTAAACAAGTAACCGTCTCACAATAAATATGATCCGGATATATTGTTCATTCTCAACGCAGGCACCAAATAACAATTATTTAAGCATAAAACTAATCCCGATGGTAGATGAAGAGGTAGCGTGCCGACCACGGTTACATCAACCTTTGATCCATTTCCAACATGCATCATCACCTTGTTCTTCGCTAGTTTCCGTATATTCTGCAGCACCTGTTTCGAGTTACAAATATGAGCAACCGAACCAGTATCAAATACCTAGGCACTACTACGACTACTAGTGAGATACACATCAATAACATGTATATCGGATATACCTTTCTTCTTGATGTTGTCGTTAATCAAAACCGCCAAGTACTTAGGGCAATTCCGCTTCAAGTGACCTTCTCCCTTATAGTAAAAGCACTCAGTATCAGGCTTAGGCCCATCCTTGGTCTTCTTCGCTGGTGCGATAACTTTCTTATCGCCCCTCTTGAAGTTTACCTTTTTCTTAGACTTGCCTTGCTTCTTGAATTTGGTAGTATTATTGACCATCAACACTTGGTGCTCTTTCTTGATCTCCACTTCTGCAGACTTTAACATGGAGAAGAGTTTGGGCAACGACTTGTCCATGTTTTGAATATTGTAGTTCAACACAAGGTTCTTGTAACTTGGTGGTAGTGATTGGAGGACACGGTGAATCCCCAAGCATTAGTAATCACTATACCCAAGCTTTAAATCTTGCTTGCGTGCCTAGACATCTTAAGCACGTGCTCACTAACGA
Organism: Avena longiglumis; assembly: GCA_030063025.1. Taxonomy (NCBI): domain Eukaryota; kingdom Viridiplantae; phylum Streptophyta; class Magnoliopsida; order Poales; family Poaceae; genus Avena; species Avena longiglumis. The sequence goes on from CP125979.1 coordinate 33,744,063, forward strand.
AGCTGCCCTCTTCCATCTTGTAGTTAAAGAACTTTTAAGAAGCCTCATAACTCTCAACTACCGCGTGAGCCTCAAATATCATTTTGAGTTCACGGACAATATCATGTGGGTCATGGTTCTCAAACCTTTTCTGAAGCTACGATTCCAAACCGTACAAGATAACACATTGAACTGTGGAGTACAAGATAACCGTACAAGATTACAAATATTCTTCACCTCATCGGTAGCATCAGATGCAGGTGGGTCACCCAGCGGTGCATCCATCACATAGGTCAAATTACCAGCATTGAGGACAATCCTCAAGTTGCGGAGCCAATCAGCGAAGTTGCTTCCATTATTTTTTAACTTTTCTTTCTCTAGGAACGCATTAAAATTGATGGTAGGGGCCTCCATTGATCTACAACATATTTGCAATAGTTTAGACTAAGTTTATGACAAATTGAGTTCTAATTAATAGTTAAATTAATCTAGGTGAACTCCCACTCAAAAAAACATCCCTCGAATTGTTTTAGTGATTACACAAACCAAATCCACCACATCAAAACCGATCATCAGGAGAGATGATGTAGCTTAAATGGCCAACAATCAACCTGTTGATCATATCTACTATATGACTCATGCTTTACCTTTTGGTGATCCGTGTTCTGAGACCATGTCTGTACATGCTAGGCTCTTCAAGATCAAACCTTAGCTTCCGCATGAGCAAACCTGGCTTGCTCCCATTGTATACACTCGCAGAATCTAACACACCCGATCACCATGTGGTGCTTCGAAACAACGAGCTTTAGCAACGGTGCTTACTAAGGATGAACACTTTATAACTTGATATTTTGTGAGAGGGATCATCTTATAATGCTACCGTCGCTAACTAAGAAATACAAGATGCATAAAAGGATTAACATCACATGCAATTCATAATATGTGATATGATATGGCCTTTCTTCTTGTGCTTCCGATCTCCATCTTCAAGCACGAACATGATATCCATCATCACCGGTATGGCGTCAAGTTAAATGGCGCCGCTTCATGGTTGTCGTCCACCAACATAAACTATTACAACTACTTTGAATAATAGACACGCAGGTCTTAACGAAATTAAAAGACAACCATAAGGCTCCTGCCGGTTGCCAACTTACAATAAGGAACATTGCATACATCATATATAACCACAATCATGGCCATATCACATCACAACACACCCCTGCAAAACAAAGTTAGACGCCTCTAATTTTCTTTGCATGTTTTATGTGGTTTGGGGCTTTCAATTAGTGTCGTTCTAACTTACGAACAAGAACCACAACGTTGATACTAGTATTGTCAATTACTCGTTGTAAATTTAATCTTCACTATATTGGGAGAAATAGGCACCCGCAAAGCCACTTATGCAATACAAGTTACATGTCAAGCATGGAGCAAGTATCATTAACGATGTCATGTAAGGTTTGTAGGGTTTCGTAGCATGGAAAACAAAAAATTTCTACCGCATACAAACAAACAAGCCAAGATCTATCTACTAGATTGTAGCAACGAGTTGATGGAATAACTCACCCTCGAAGATTCCAAAGTGTTTAACGAGAGCGGATTCTCGTGGGTGATGTAGTCGTACTCTTGCCGATCTCAAGATCGCGTAGACGATCCTTCCCAAGGCGCTCCGGCTCATGATCGATCACACGTTCGGTACTCGACGAAGACCTTCATCTCCCTTGTTCCAGCAGGCAGCGGAGGTTGTAGCACTCTCCTAGCGATTCCGGCAGCACCACGACGTGGTACCGGAAGTAGAGGGGAGATCTCGCAGGGCTTCGCCTTAAGCCGAAGCGAGTATGGTGGACTATGAGACAGATCCTCGGCGATCTAGGGTTTAGACACACCAAGGAGGGGGCAAGGCCGGAGGCTAGGGTTTGCCCTAGGCGGCGGCTATGGTGGGCGGCGGCTAGGGTTAGGGTTTAGAGGGCGTGGTGTTGTGTGCTTGGAGGGGCAACCCTGCCCCTCCTTATATAGGTGGAGGGGGCACGCCAAGGGGAGGGGAGTCCCTCCCCAACTTGGTCTCCAAGTGGGACGGCGGTGGAGGGAGGGAACTCCTTCCCAAGTAGGTTTCCTACTTCCCCTCCAGCTCACAAAATAGCCGTTTGACTTTTCAAATTGGAGTTTGACTTTTCAAACTAGGATTTGATTAAACCCTTTATTTTGTTCAGCGATGACACCTAGTACATGATGCAATCATTCCAAATTGTTATGACACATTCATGTACCCTTCCCTTCCGGAGTGCCGGACATTTCGGAACCTTCTAGAACATTCCCGATGAAAACACCGGAACCATTCTCCAACCCCGAAACAGGACTTTCCTTATATGAATCTTATTCTCCGGACCATTCCGGATCTCCTCGTGATATCCCAGATCCCATCCGAGACTCCGAACAACATTCGATCTCTTTACTCATCATTCCATAACTACTCAAACAACGTCAAATCCTTAAGTGTGTCTCCCTACGGTTCGTGAATTATGCGGACATGATCGAGACACTTCTCTGAACAACCAATAGAGGAATCTGGAAATTCATATGGCTCCCACATATTTCTACGATTACTTTGCGATCGAATGAACCACTTACATACGATACCAATTTCCCTTTGTCTCACGATAGTTTACTTATCCGAGGTTATGATCGTCGGTATCTCTGCATACCTAGTTCAACCTCGCATCGATAAGTACTCTCGCTCCTCGTGATATGTGATCCCTTGTGAGCCAGTCACATGCTTGCAAGCTAATTGGATGACATTCCACCGAGAGGGCCCAGAGTATATCTATCCGTCATATGGATGGACAAATCCCACTCTTGATCCATGTGTCTCAACCAATACTTTCCGAACACTCAATGCCACCTTTATAGCCACCCAGTTACGGTGTGGTGTTTGATGTCATCAAAGCATCCTTCCGGTGAAGGTGATATGCATGATATCATGGTCGAAGGAATTAGGTTACTATGTATCAGAAAGCATATAACAATTGAACTATTAAAATGACTTGATCTTTATGCTACGCTTATCTTACAGGAGTATGTTTATGACAAATTGATGGTAGGGGCCGCCATTGATCTACAAAATATTTGCAATAGTTTAGACTAAGTTTATGACAAATTGAGTTCTAATTAATAGTTAAATTAATCTAGGTGAACTCCCACTCAAAACAATATCCCTCACATTGTTTTAGTGATCACACGAACCAAATCCACCACATCAACACCGATCATCACGAGAGTTGATGTAGTTTCAATGGCGAACAATCGACATGTTCATCATATCTACTATATGATTCATGCTTTACCTTTCGGTGATCCGTGTACCGAGACCATGTCTGTACATGCTAGGCTCGTCAAGATCAAACCTTAGCTTCCGAATGAGCAAATATGGCTTGCTCATGTTGCATACACTTGCGGAATCTAACACACCCGATTATCACGTGGTGCTTCGAAACAACAAGTTTTAGCAACGGTGCTTACTAAGGATGAACACTTTAGAACTTGAAATTCATGTGCATGAGGGATCATCTTATAATGCTACCGACGTTAACTAAGCAATACAATATGCATAAAGGATTAACATCACATGCAATTCATAATATGTGATATGATATGGTCTTTCTTCTTTGTGCTTTCGATCTCCATCTTCAAGCACGAACATGATCTCCATCATCACCGGCATTGCATCAAGGTCAATGACGCTGCTCCATGGTTGTCGTCCACCAGCTTCAACTATTACAACTACTTTGAATAGACACGCGGGTCTTAACATAAATTAAAGACAACCATATGGCTCCTGCCGGTTGCCAACTTACAATAAGGAACACTGCATACATCAAATATAATCACAATCATGGCCATATCACATCACAGCACACCCCTGCAAAACAAAGTTAGACGCCTCTACTTTCTTTGCATGTTTTACGTGGTTTGGGGCTTTCAATAAGTGTCGTTCTAACTTACGAACAAGAACCACAACATTGATACTAGCATTGTCAATCACCTGTTGTAAATTGAATCCTAACTATGTTAGGAGAAACAAGCACCCGCAAAGCCACTTATGCAATACAACTTGCATGTCAAGTGTGGAGCAAGTCTCATGAACGATGTCATGTAAGGTTAGCCCGGGCCGCTTCATCCCACCATCCCGCAAGATGCAAAGTACACAAGAAGCAATCGACAACAAAAGCATCAACGCCCACAATGAACATTGTGTTCTACTCGTGCAACAGATCTACATATAGACACGGCTCGATACCCTTTGTAGGGTTTCAGAGCATGGAAAACAAAAAATTTCTACCGCATACAAACAAACAAGCCAACATCTATCTACTAGATTGTAGCAATGAGTCGATGGAATAACTCACCTCGAAGATTCCAAAGTGTTTAACGAGAGCGGATTCTCGTGGGTGATGTAGTCGCATTTGCCGATCTCAAGATCGCAGACGATCCTTCCCAAGGCTGCTCCAGCGCTCGCAATGGTCACACGTTCGGTACTGACGAAGACCTTCCTCTCCCTTGTTCCAGCAGGTAGCGAGGTTGTAGCACTCTCCTCGCGATTCCCAAAGACAACGCATGGTACCGGAAGTAGAGGGAGATCTCGCAGGCTTCGCCTTAAGCCGAGCAGTATGGTGGACTATGAGAGAGATCCTCGGCGATCTAGGGTTTAGACACACCAAGGAGGGGCAAGGCCGGCTAGGGTTTGCCCTAGGAGGCGACGACAGTTGCCCTAGGCGGCTATGGTGGGCGGCTAGGGTTAGGGTTTAGAGGCGTGGTGTTGTGTGCTTGAGGGCAGCCCGCCTCCTTATATAGGTGGAGGCGCGCCAAGGAGGGAGTCCTCCCAACTCGGTCTCCAAGTGGGCGGTGGAGGGAGGAACTCCTACCCAAGTAGGTTTCCTTTCCTCCACCTCACAAAATAGCCATTTGACTTTTCAAATTGGAGTTTGACTTTTCAAACTAGGATTTGATTAAACCCTTTATTTTGTTCAGCGATGACACCTAGTACATGATGCAATCATTCCAACTTGTTATGACACATTCATGTACCCTTCCCTTCCGGAGTGCCGGACATTCCGAAACCTTCTAGAACATTCCCGATGAAAACACCTAACCATTCTCCAACCTCAAACAGGACTTTCCTTATATGAATCTTATTCTCGACCATTCCAGATCTCCTCGTGATATCCGGATCCCATCGAGACTCAACAACATTCGGTCTCTTTACTCATCATTCCATAACTACTCAAACAACGTCGAATCCTTAAGTGTGTCTCCCTATGGTTTGTGAATTATGCGGACATGATCGAGACACTTCTCCGAACAATAACCAATAGAGGAATCTGGAAATTCATATGGCTCCCACATATTTCTACGATTACTTTGCGATCGAATGAACCACTTACATACGATACCAATTTCCCTTTTTCTCACGATAGTTTACTTATCCGAGGTTATGATCGTCGGTATCTCTGCATACCTAGTTCAACCTCGTTACTGATAAGTACTCTTTTCTCGTTCCTGTGATATGTGATCCCATGTGAGCCAGTCACATGCTTGCAAGCTAATTGGATGACATTCCACCGAGAGGGCCTAGAGTATATCTATCTGTCATATGGATGGACAAATACCACTCTTGATCCATGTGTCTCAACCAATACTTTCCGAACACTCAATGCCACCTTTATAGCCACCCAGTTACGGTGTGGTGTTTGATGTCATCAAAGCATCCTTCCGGTGAAGGTGATATGCATGATCTCATGGTCGAAGGAATTAGGTTACTATGTATCAGAAAGCATATAGAAATTGAACTATTAAAATGACTTGATCTTTATGCTACGCTTATCTTACAGGAGTATGTCCACCATATCATTCTCCTAACGATATGATCTTGTTGTTAATAACATCTCAATGTTCATGATAGGGAAACCACAATCATTTATTAACCAACAAGCTAGTATTATGAAGAGGCTTTACCAGGGACTTCAATTTAAGTTTACAAATCACACAAGTATTAATGTTTCCTTGTTAATACCATTATAGCATGAATGTAAACATTTATCATAAACACAAAGATATAATAATAACTACATTTATTATTGCCTCTAGGGAATATCTCCAACAAGGTTTGCCCGGGCCGCTTCATCCCACCATCCCGCAAGATGCAAAGTACACAAGAAGCAATCGACAACAAAAGCATCAACGCCCACAATGACCATTGTGTTCTACTCGTGCAACAGATCTACATATATACACGGCTCTGATACCACTGCGGGGTTCGTAGCATGGAAAACAAAAAAATTCTACCGCATGCACACAAACAAGTCAAGATCTATCTACTAGATTGTAGCAATGAGTCGATTAGAGTACTCACCCTCGAAGATTCAAAAGCGGTTAACGAGCGATTCTGGGTGATGTAGTCGACACTTGCCGATCTCAAGATCGCATAGACGATCCTTCCGGGCTGCGTTCGGCAGCGCAATGATCGGTCACATGTTCGGTACTCGATGAAGACCTTCCTATCCCTTGTTCCAGCAGGCAGCGGAGGTTGTAGATCTCCCCTCGCGATTCTGGCAGCACGACGGTGTGGTGTCGTAAGTAGAGGGAAAATCCCGCAGGGCTTCGCCTAAGCCAGGGTAGTTTATGGTGGATCTAGGGTTTCCGGCGATCTAGGTTTAGAGGGCCGGAGAGGAGGAGGTGGAGTCGGCGGCGGATAGGGAGACAACGACGATCTGGCAGCGGCGCGAGGCGGTGGCAAGCGGCATCGGCGCGACTAGGTGGGGAGGGGTGGTGTTGTGTGTTCTTGGGGCAGCCCCTCCCCTCTATTTATGAGAGGGAGGGCAGCTTGGGAGAGGGGAGTTTGAATCCTTCCCCAACTCCCTCTCCTAGTTGGATTGTGGTGGAGGGAAAGAAGGATTCTTTCCTTCCTCCACTAGGAAACCATTGTTCTAGTTTGACTTTTCAAACCTGCCTTTTGACTTCCAATTTGGAGCTTTATTTATCTCTTGCAAATACCCAACCAAGTGACCTAGGACATGATACGTCGGAAACGTATCTATAATTTTTGATGTTCCATGCTTGTTTAGTATCTACTTTTCTTTGCTTTGTCCACACTTTGAGGTGTTTTTATATCTTTTCTGGTACTAACCTATTAATAAGTTGCCAGTGCCAGTTGCCTGTTTTCTGTTGTTTTTAGTTTTAGAAAAGCTAGTAAAGAAATATTCTCGGAATTGGACGAGACAAACGCCAAAGTCAATAACTTTCCGTGTGGAACAAGAAGTCCAGAGGAGAGAGGGAGAGGCGAGCCAGGGCTGCCACACCCCCCTAGGCGCGGCCAGGGGTGAGCCCGCGCCTAGGCTGGGTGTGGGCCCCCTGGCCACCTCCTCGGCCTCCCCCTCGCCTATAAGAATCCCCCAATGCCTAAACCCTAAAGACCCTATCAAATTTCCACGAAACTGTCTGTATCCGCCGCCACCATCATCCCTAGATCGGGGGGATCTGAAGTTCATCCTGGCACCCTGCCGGAGGGGAGATCATCCTGGAGGCCTTCTTCTTCGGTATGCTGCGTGAGTAGTTCCACCTTGGACTATGGGTCCATGTAGTAGCTAGATGGTTGTATCTCCTCCTTTGTGCTTTCATGTATAGATCTTGTGAGCTCCGTTCATGATCAAGATCTAATATATTTGTAATCATGCATGTTGTGTTTGTGGGGATCCGATGGATATTGAGATTATTATGTTGGATTGATTAAAGGTTTTGTATTTATGATTCTATCATGTCTGTGTTGTTTGTGATCTTGCATGCTCTTCGTTGTTAGTGGCTATCTTGGCCAAGTAGTTGCTAGTGACTCCAAGAGGGAGTATTTATGCTTGATAGTGGGTCCATGCCTCTAGTTTCCAAGGTAAGTGAGAGAAATCTCTTCGGTTGTAGATGTGATGTTGCCACTAGGGAGAAAACAACGGTCTCTTGTTCATGGCACATGTGGAATATTTACCTTACACACTTTGCTTAAAGCGGTTGTCTGTTGCTTGCAACTTAATACTAGAGGGGGTTCGGATGATAACCTGAAGGTGGACTTCTAGTCATAGATGCAATTGGATGGCGGTCTATGTATCTTGTTGTATTTCCCAATCGAATCTCATAGGATCTTTCTGACTAGTATTGCATTGTTATGCCTTGCTCAAGTCCTGTCAATTGCCCTGTTGTAATTTGTTTACCCTTCCTGCCATGTTGTTTATATAAGGAGAGCACCTCTAGTGAACTATGGACCACGGTCCAATCTTTACCATTGATACACATTCCACTATTACTTGTTTACTTGCTGCAAGCCATTACCTTCCACACCATACGTTTAATCCTTTGTTACAGCAAACCGGTGAGCTTGACAACCTCACTGATTCGTTGGGACAAAGTATTGAGTTTGTGTTGTGCAGGTCTCCACGTTGTTTGCAACACCTGTGTGATGTATCCTTCCTCCTTCTGGTTCAATAACCTCGGTCTCAACTGAGGGAAAACTTGTTGCTTGCTCTTCACACCCTGCGCTTGGGGTTACCAACAAAGTGCCACGTCGAGCACCATCAAGTCTTTCTGGCGCCGTTCCGGGGAGGCTAAGGACGTCTTCACAAGGGGAGTCCTCCACTTCCTTTCTCTTTACTTTGTTTTTAGTTTGCTTTGTTTCTTTCTAGTTTTGTTTGCCTCTATTCGAAAAACACAAAAAAAATTGTTCCTGCTCTAGCTGCTGCTGCTGTTTTTGGCTTGCCCACCTTTGCCAAAATGAACTCTGCTGAGAACACCAAGTTGTGTGACTGCACTAGCACCAACAACAATGATTTCCTAAGCACTCCTACTGCTCCACCTACTCCTGATGCTACCTTTTATGAAATTAAGCCTGCTTTGTTGAATCTTGTGATGAGAGAGAAATTTTCTAGTACTAGTTCTGATGATCCTGCTGCCCATCTCAATAGCTTTGTTGAACTTTATGAGATGCAAAAGTATAAGGATGTAGATGGAGATATTATTAAGCTCAAGCTTTTTCCTTTCTCCTTGAGAGTAAAAGCTAAAGAATGGTTGCTATCCTTGCCTAAAATAGTATTGATTCTTGGACTAAGTGCAAAGATGCTTTTATTGGAAAGTACTATCCTCCTTCTAAGATTATTTCTAAGAGATGAAATTTGAACAACTTGATAATGAACATGTTGATCAAGCTTGGGAAAGAAGTGAAAACTTTGGTTAAGAACTATCCCACTGATGGACTCACTTCTTGGATGATTATTCAGACTTCTTATGCAGGTTTGAACTACTCTTCAAGGAACCTGCTGGATTCAGATGCTGGAGGTACCTTTATGGGCATCACTTTGGGTGTTGCTGTTGGAGATATGCCCAAGAGGCAATAATAAAGTGGTTATTATCATATCTTCATACTTATGATAAATGTTTACATACCATGCTATAATTGTATTAACCGGAAACATTAATACTTGTGTGATTTGTAAACATAAAAGAGTCCCTAGTAAAGCCTCTTGTTAAACTAGCTTGTTGGTTAATATATGATCATGGTTTCCTGATCATGAACATAGAAATTTTATTAACAACAGGTCATATCATTAGGAGAATGATGTGATGGACATACTCCTATAGATAAGCGCAGCATAAAGATCAAGTCATTTAATATAGTTCATTTGCAATAAGCTTTCTGATACATAGTAACCTAATTCCTTCGACCAGGAGATCATGTTAATCACCATCACCGGAAGGATACTTTGATGACATCAAACACCACACCATAACTGAGTGGCTATAAAGGTGGCATTGAGTGTTCGGAAAGTATGGGTTGAGGCACATGGATCAAGAGTGGGATTTGTCCATCCATATGACGGATAGATATACTCTGGGCCCTCTTGGTGGAATGTCATCCAATTAGCTTGAAAGCATGTGACTGGTTCACAAGGGATCACATATCGCGGGAACAAGAAAAGAGTACTTATCAGTAACGAGGTTGAACTAGGTATGCAGAGATACCGACGATCAAAACCTCGGATAAGTAAACTATCGTGAGACAAAGGGAAATTGGTATCGTATGTAAGTGGTTCATTCGATCGCAAAGTAATCGTAGAAATATGTGGGAGCCATATGAATTTCCAGATTCCTCTATTGGTTATTGATCGGAGAAGTGTCTCGGTCATGTCCGCATAATTCACGAACCATAGGGAGACACACTTAAGGATTCGATCTTGTTGAGTAGTTATGGAATGATGAGTAAGAGACCGAATGTTGTTCGGAGTCACGGATGGGATCTGGGATATCACGAGGAGATCCTGAATGGTCCAGAGAATAAGATTCATATAAGGAAAGTCTTGTTTCGGAGTTGGGGAATGATTCCGGTGTTTTCATCGGGAATGTTCTAGAAGGGTCCGGAAGGTCCGGCACTCCGGAGGGGAAGGGTACATGAATGTGTCATGACAATGTGGAATGGTTGCATCATGTACTAGGTAACATGGCTGGGAAAAATGAAGGGAAAAATCAAATGCTAGTTTGAAAGTCAAACGCCAATTTGAAAAAGTCAAACGGCAGTTTTGCTTGGTGGAGGGAGAGTAGGAAACCTACTTGGGGAGGAGTTCCTCTCCCTCCACCCGCCGGCCAAGGAGGCTGACTTGGGGGAGGACTCCCTCCCCCTTGGCCGCGCCCTCCCACCTATAAAAGGAGGGGCAGGGCTGCCCCTCTTCCCTGCACCTCTCACACCCCAAAACCCTAACCCTAGCCGCCGGCCTCCTGCAAGTCGCCGCCGCCCTAGGGTTTCTCCTAGCCGCCGAGTTGGGGCTCTCCCCAAGCCCTAGCCGCCGGCCAAGCTTCCTCCCTTGGTGCCTCTAAACCCTAGATCGCCAAGGACTCTCTCATAGTCCACCATAATCGCTCCGGCTTAAGGCAAAGCCCTGCGAGATATCCCCTCTACTTCCGGTACCACGCCGTCGTGCTGCCGGAATCACGAGGAGAGTGCTACAACCTCCGCTGCCTGCTGGAACAAGGGAGAGGAAGGTCTTCATCGAGTACCGAACGTGTGACCGACTGCGGAAGCGCTGCCGGACCGTAGCACCAGAAGGATCGTCTACACGATCTTGAGATCGGCAAGAGTACGACTACATCACCCACGAGAATCTGCTCTCATTAACCGCTTTGGAATCTTCGAGGGTGAGTTCCTCTATCGACTCGTTGCTACAATCTAGTAGATAGATCTTGGCTTGTTTGTTTGCATGCGGTAGAAATTTTTTGTTTTCCATGCTACGAACCCCTACAGTGGTATCAGAGCCGTGTGTATATGTAGATCTGTTGCACGAGTAGAACACAATGGTCATTGTGGGTGGTGGTGCTTTTATTATCAATTGCTTCTTGTGTACTTTGCATCTTGCGGTATGATGGGATGAAGCGGCTCGGGCTAACCTTACATGACATCGTTCATGAGACTTGCTCCACGCTCAACATGCAACTTGTATTGCATAAGTGGCTTTGAGGGTGTTTGTCTCTCCCATTATAGTATGGATCCAATTTACAACGGGCACTTGATAGTTCAAGCATCAACGTTGTGGTTCTTGTTCGTAAGTTAGAGCGACACTTATTGAAAGCCCCAAACCACGTAAAATATGCAAAGAAAATTAGAGGCGTCTAACTTTGTTTTGCAGGGGTGTGCTGTGATGTGATATGGCCACGATTGTGATTATATTTGATGTATGCAATGTTCCTTATTGTAAGTTGGCAACCGGCAGGAGCCATATGGTTGTCTTTAAATTCTGTTAAGACCCGCGTGTCTATTCAAAGTAGTTGTAATAGTTGAAGCTGGTGGACGACAACCATGGAGCGGCGTCATTGACCTTGATGCAATGCCGGTGATGATGGAGATCATGTTCGTGCTTGAAGATGGAGATCGGAAGCACAAAGAAGAAAGGCCATATCATATCACATATTATGAATTACATGTGATGTTAATCCTTTATGCATCTTGTATTGCTTAGTTCACGACGGTAGCATTATAAGATGATCCCTCAAGCACAGAATTTCAAGTTTTAAAGTGTTCATCCTTAGTAAGCACCGTTGCTAAAGCTCGTTGTTTTGAAGCACCACGTGATGATCGGGTGTGTTAGATTCTGCGAGTGTATACAACGTGAGAAAGCCAGATTTGCTCATGCAGAATCTAAGGTTTGATATTGACGATCCTAGCATGTACAGACATGGTCTCGGAACACGGATCACCGAAAGGTAAAGCATGAGTCATATAGTAGATATGATGAACATGTTGATTGTTCGCCATTGAAGCTACATCAACTCTCGTGATGATCGGTTTTGATGTGGTGGATTTGGTTCGTGTGATCACTAAAACAATGTGAGAGATATTGTTTTGAGTGGGAGTTCAACGGCAATATGATTAAAAGTTGAACACTATTTATCATAAATTAAATCAAAGTGAATTTGCATAGTTGTTGTAGTCATTGGCATCCGTTTACCACCTTGCGCTTAGTTATTATTGAGATGATAGAACTATAGAATTCTGGTTAGTTACTTTACGAACTGGTATCGTATTGTTTTGAAGTGTTAATCTAAAGTTTAAAAGTCCTATTGCAAACTTTCAGTAAGTTCCGGTTACTCCATGAAGTTTAATAATTGGTATTAAATCAAGAGTGACAATTCCAAGTGTTAGTGTATGAGTATCATGTTTGTCTCCATGATTCTTGATATTCAAAGGATTGTCTTAATATCAAGGTTATCTAGGATCTGAAAGAGTTGTTTCAGAAACCATGATGTGTGGAAGATATTGTGATATCTGAAACGAAGTTTTGGTTGCAACATGATAGAGTATAATATGGCAAAAGTCATGTTCTCATATTTGATGAGAATTTGCAAAAGGTTGGATACACTAGTTGTCTTAATCCTCCAAAATGTTTTGGAGAGCAACATTATACTCGCGATTCACCATTATAAGCTAAAGTAGCTTGATCATGAATAATTCCATGATAAAGGTGAATATTTGATGTAGCTAAAATGTTTACTACACCAAGAGATTACTAAAGAAAGGAATTTGAAAGAACACCAAACATTTGATGATGGTGATCTACTTCAAAGTGCAAGTCCAAAGACATTGGTATTTAACTATACATGCTTTGGACTATGTGTCATGAGTATGGCTCCACTATTGATGTTGATAGATTCTTTCAAACAGAAAAAGAAATACTGAAAGAGAATCTGATAAATATATGGTAGAAAAGAAAAGACTAAGATTGCTTAGCTTAAGTATATAGAGGATATATGTGTTATGGCTGTATTCTTTGCTTGTTAAATAATGTGGTTCTTAAGAATTGGATACTGAATTTGTTGGTCATACGAAATAACAGAATTCATGAACTACAATGGCCTAAGTAACTAGCAAAAGAATATGTAATGATGTTCATCGAGAACAAATAAAGGGTTATTGTGTTGCTCGTTAGACATCAAAGCTTGCCTTCAAGATTTGTTTTATCAGGTATTATAAGAACAAAAGGGTTGTTCAAATAATTGTCGTAATCCATAAAAGATGGATGATTTACAAATCTCGTTGGAGAAATCACATCCATAAAACTAGTGCTAAAATTGTCGAAAGACAAAGTGATTGAAAGATCACTCAGGAAGTTTCATTGCCGTTTAAATTATATTGGAAAGAAAACATAAAGGAACTCCATGTGGATAGAATTTTGGAGTTTTTTTTATTTTGATCAAATGACGCTTGTGAAAATTTCTAGAGATAATTAAAACTTCGTTCATAGGCAAAAAGTGAACGAATGACTAGCTTATTGGAACTTGTACATATTGTTGTATGAAGTCCATTATGTGTAGTCAAAAGCGATGGATTTCAACTTCATATGCTTTCTCCGAAAATTTGAGTGAATATATGAATATTTACTTAATAAGGATGAAGTATGAAACATTTAAAAAGTTCAAAGACTTTCAAGATGAAGTGCAAAATCATTGTAACAAGAATATAAATAGTTTATGATAAGATCATAAAGGAAGATATCTGAGTTACAAGTTTAGCATAATACCTAAGATTTAAGGAATCGTTCCGTGGATTTGCATTTCCCGAAACACCATAAGAGTATGGAGCGTTCAAGATATGTAATAAAACCTTGTTTGACATGGTAAGATCAAAGGTGTAATTCATAAAACTGCCATTATATTTTAAAGATTAAAAGCTTTAGAGACTACCTTTTTCCACTGAAAAGAGCTCCATCATAATCCGTTGAAATGACACCATATAAAGTTATGGTTTGGGATAAAACCCAAGTTGTCCTTTCTTAAACATTGGTATGCTATGCATAAGAAAGATGTTTGCAACCAAAGTCAGATGAACCTATCTTTGTATGTTATTTCGAATAACTGTTAAGTATTCCTCCATAACATCGGAGACAAAAGTGTTTGTCACTTAGAACGTCAAGTTTCTTTGAGAAGGAATTTTTCGTGAAAAGATAAGTAGGAGGACAATATAACCTTGATAAGGTTAAAAGAACCTTAGCTATATGTGCAAACTTGCGCAGCGCCGAAAAGTGTTCCGGAGGCAGTAGCAATGCTCATGGCTCACGTGCCTCAAAGGTTGTGGTTACGGAGGTCAAAGTTTCTATTGAACCAAGTAGGTCGAATAAACAATCAAATACCAAGATTTGAGGGTTGAATCATTATTTGAGAATAATGAACGGACTACATACAAAGAAGCGATGATGGGCCCTAACTCCATAAAATGGCTTGAAGCCATAAAATCCGTGATAGTTCCATACACGAGAAATCATGTTTTGAACTTGAAGAACCCTCAAGAAAGGTGTAAGACCTTACAGTCGTGTTTGGATCTATAAAGAAATATACATGGATGTTTCACATCTATGAAATAGTCGACATGTTGGGAAAGAGTTCACAACAATGTTCAAAGGTTGTATATGACAAGATTTGAACTTTCATAGCGATATTTAGTCTAGACGGATTAATGTAGCAACCACTACATATAATTTTGTTATGTGGTAGTTGAATAAACAAAACAAGTTCTTCTGATAGAATTGTTACCTAGGACATGTGCATAACACGGTCCATAGGGTTTTGTTAATTCAAAGGATGCTAAAAGCATATGCAAACTTCAATTGTTGAAGTAAGCATTGCGGAGTTGGAATCTTCACTATGATGAAACTGTTAAAGGAGTTTAAATTCGTCGGAAACGATGAAGATGCTTGCATTTGCAAGAAATTAAGTGGGAGCGCTAAGACATGTTTCTAATACATTATGTGGAAGACATATTGTTGATTGGAAATGATATATATTTTATTAAACATATTAAGAATTTCATCTCGATGAAAGACTTAGGCAAAACCCAAATATTTGGCATCAATAGACGCTAATATGGTTGTGCCGAAAGTACACAGATGATATATTGTATGAGTTCAATATAGAAACTACAAGAAAGGTTCTTGTCACAGAGAAAGGATTGAATGAGTTCAATATTGATGATATATTCAAGTGTATTGACACTTGGTAAGTGAAACAAAGATTCATGTATAGATTGGTACTTGATGCATGAAATCACAAAAAGTATTTTATCAATCATGTTGTATGTGTACAAATCCAGATATGTCCTATGCTCTAAATGTGATGATCATATACCAGAATGATTCATAAGATGATTGTTGGACGATAGTA
This sequence comes from Avena longiglumis, assembly GCA_030063025.1. Lineage (NCBI taxonomy): Eukaryota > Viridiplantae > Streptophyta > Magnoliopsida > Poales > Poaceae > Avena > Avena longiglumis. The sequence goes on from CP125979.1 coordinate 33,759,774, forward strand.
AAGATATTCTTATGATCTTGTAAAAGAACTAAGAATATATTATTTTGTAGAAGTGACAAATAGATGATTAGTTCATTGTAAATGAATTACATTGATACTAGTTTTGTCACGAAGTACAAATTAAGTTTATATCAATCTAAACTAAGGGTGACACAATATGATGGAATATGAGTTCCATAAATAAATTTGGATGAGTTCCAAAGTTAAGACATTGTGACAGATACTACAACAAAAGGCTCAGTATATAACTGCTATTATAGCAGCAAAAGAGGGCATTTGTGTCAAGTAGTTTGTTATCAAATTAGGTGTAGTTCACAGCAGGGATAATACTATGAAGATATATTGTACGACAATATTATCAACATGTTTTAACCCCAAAGAAATAAAGGTCACACCAAAGGACAAAATTTGTACAAAGCCATCTCATTAAAGAATGAGTGATGTGTAGAGACGCAAAGACATGCAATTGCACACAGACCTAGAAGTGTCAGATCCGGAGATCAGTTGACCACTAGAAATGGTGTACATACGACACCAGAAAGCCATAGGTGTTGAATACACAAAGGTTTGAAACTAGATTATTGACTCTAGTGCAAGTGGGAGACTGTTGGAGATATGCCCAAGAGGCAATAATAAAGTGGTTATTATCATATCTTCATACTTATGATAAATGTTTACACACCATGCTATAATTGTATTAACCGGAAACATTAATACTTGTGTGATTTGTAAACATAAAAGAGTCCCTAGTAAAGCCTCTTGTTAAACTAGCTTGTTGGTTAATATATGATCATGGTTTCCTGATCATGAACATAGAGATGTTATTAACAACAGGTTCATATCATTAGGAGAATGATGGGATGGACATACTCCTATAGTTAAGCGTAGCATAAAGATCAAGTCATTTAATATAGTTCATTTGCTATAAGCTTTCTGATACATAGTAACCTAATTCCTTCGACCATGAGATCATGTTAATCACCATCACCGGAAGGATGCTTTGATGACATCAAACACCACACCGTAACTGGGTGGCTATAAAGGTGGCATTGAGTGTTCGGAAAGTATGGGTTGAGGCACATGGATCAAGAATTGGATTTGTCCATCCATATGACGGATAGATATACTCTGGGCACTCTCGGTGGAATGTCATCCAATTAGCTTACAAGCATGTGACTGGTTCACAAGGGATCACATACCACGGGAACGAGAAAAGAGTACTTATCAGTAACGAGGTTGAACTAGGTATGCAGAGATACCGACGATTAAAACCTCGAATAAGTAAACTATCGTGAGACAAAGGGAAATTGGTATCGTATGTAAGTGGTTCATTCGATCGCAAAGTAATCGTAGAAATATGTGGGAGCCATATGAATTTCCAGATTCCTCTATTGGTTATTGATCGGAGAAGTGTCTCGGTCATGTCTGCATAATTCACGAACCGTAGGGAGACACACTTAAGGATTCCATGTTGTTGAGTAGTTATGGAATGATGAGTAAGAGACCGAATGTTGTTCGGAGTCATGGATGGGATCCGGGATATCACGAGGAGATCCGGAATGGTCCGGAGAATAAGATTCATATAAGGAAAGTCCTGTTTCGGAGTTGGGGAATGATTCCGGTGTTTTCATCAGGAATATTCTAGAAGGGTCCGGAATGTCCGGCACTCGGAGGGGAAGGGTACATGAATGTGTCATGACAATGTGGAATGGTTGCATCATGTACTAGGTAACATGGCTGGGAAAAATGAAGGGAAAAATCAAATCCTAGTTTGAAAGTCAAACGCCAATTTGAAAAAGTCAAACGGCAGTTTTGCTTGGTGGGGGGAGAGTAGGAAACCTACTTGGGGAGGAGTTCCTCTCCCTCCACCCGCCGGCCAAGGAGGCCAACTTGGGGGAGGACTCCCTCCCCCTTGGCCGCGCCCACCCACCTATAAAAGGAGGGGCAGGGATGCCCCTCTTCCCTGCACCTCTCACACCCCAAAACCCTAACCCTAGCCGCCGGCCTCCTGCAAGTCGCCGTCGGCCCTAGGGTTTCTCCTATCCGCCGAGTTGGGGCTCTCCCCAAGCCCAAGCCGCCGGCCAAGCTTCCTCCCTTGGTGCCTCTAAACCCTAGATCGCCAAGGCCTCTCTCATAGTCCACCATACTCGCTCCGACTTAAGGCGAAGCCCTGCGAGATCTCCCCTCTACTTCCGGTACCACGCCGTCGTGCTGCCGGAATCGCGATTAGAGTGCTACAACCTCCGCTGCCTGCTAGAACAAGGAAGAGGAATGTCTTCATCCAGTACCGAACGTGTGACCGACTGTGGAAGCGCTGCCAGAACGCAGCACCGGAAGGATCGTCTACACGATCTTGAGATCGGCAAGAGTACAACTACATCACCCACGAGAATCTTCTCTCATTAACCGCTTTGGAATCTTTGAGGGTGAGTTCCTCTATCGACTCGTTGCTACAATCTAGTAGATAGATCTTGGCTTGTTTGTTTGCATGCGGTAGAATTTTTTTGTTTTCCATGCTATGAACCCCTACAGCTGCAACAAGATTCCTTGATAATATGCTGGTTAACTACTCTGAATGGCACATTGAGAGAGCTCCACATGGTAAGAAGGTAAATTCTGTTGAGGAAACTTCCTCTTTGAGTGATAATATTGATGTTATTATGGCTATGCTTGTTAATGGGAAAGCTCCTCTAGATCCTAATAGTGTTCCCCTGTAAGATCCCTCCTTTGTAAAGGAAAAGGATCCCTGTGATTGCAATGCTAGTCCCTGGATCAATGCTAGCATCCACAGTTTAAGATGAAGTACACAGATACAAAGGTCATTTATTACATCCATTCCAGAGATAAAACATAGTCTTTTACAACTCATGGCCACAGGCCTAATACAAGAGTTTTGGAATAAGTAAATAAACACAACTCTTCATCTTCATGTGCCACAGGCAAGCATGTTGAGTGTAGACTCATGACTCCTAATCATCATCGGAGTAACCTGCAACATCACAAGTTACAGCCACAGTGGGTCAATACTTTGGAATAGTATTGGCAAGTGATACCTTATTAAATTTTAAATGGACTATATTACTATATGCATTTTGGCTAAGTGTAGCTTGGCTTGCTTTGCTTGAAAATAGGTTTTTCCTATTAGTTGAAATCACTAAGTTTTTCTTTGTCAAAAACTTTCCCAAGAAACCACCAATAGACATTGGGGTCCTTCACCCTTGTTCACCCATAATTTTTACTTAGAAGTTGGAGTGATGAGATTCTTGTAGCTTCCATGTCTTGATGCTCAAGTTGTCCATTGCCATGGACTTGGCTAAGTACTTAGATTTTCCATCTGCAGAGGTTGTGCACTTTCCCCACCAGACTTGGTTTCCCAAGAAAGGACCTTTCAGAAGCCTTCCCTTAGTCAAATGGACGCGTTCCAACCTATCATCCCACTACCACCAACTGTCCAAATGACTAAGTTCTAGCAACCTATATGATCAAGGCAGAGCCCATATTGCCAAGTGGTTGCACTGTAAGCTTTCTCAACACTTGGCCTCCAAATCCCTTTGTGCCTGGGTGGCATACCACAAGTGAGATACACAAGCCATATCCCTGGCCTTGTGTAACCACTCAACCAAAAACCACCATTCAAGTCCCATTCCACCCAGGAAGTTCATTGTCTTAGTTGTTTTATTAAGAAAAGCATAAGTCCAAAAGACTTAGAATTATTTTCATCATAGCATGTACATACTTTACCAACCCTTGTTTTCTACTAGCTAGGCTAAGCATGGCATAGTCACTTAACTTAGGAAATTCCCTAGCAATTCTATAACTACATAGGATTTCCCAACATAGCATTTGGCACAAGTAGCATGCAAGACTTAGCAAAAATAATTCTAATGCTTATTCAAAATAAAGGGTGGAAATGTCATGAAGTATCACTTGCCTTGGTAATGGGGAGAGTAGCACTCTTCACAATCACAGTCACTAGCAAAATCTACACAAAATTTATAGCACAAAATTTACACACAATCCATATACAAACAAAGGTAATATGAATTCATGCATGCAAGAAAATGCTAAGTGATGATTTTTGAAAATTCCACCAAGCAATTGTATGATACAGAAACATAACCAAGTTAAAAGTTTACTAACTAAACTTATTTAGCCCTAAAACAATTTGCTAAACAAAATCTATACTCAAAATGGACCTAAACATGTTTCTGCATACAAAGCCATTTTAACAGAAACTTTTTGTTAAACACATTGCAGATTCAGAAAGGGCTTGACTCACTGATTCCAACGGTATAAAATTTGAAAAAATCTAACGTGGGAATCAAAAGTTATAACTAATTGAAATTTGGATCTAAATCTGTTTTCAAATTCAGTTTTAATTCAAACCCTAGCCACGCATCAAGTTTCCATTGGTGCGTACCGGTTCGCACCGGATCACCCTTCCGCGCCGTTGGATCTAACTAACGCTGCACGGCTCAAATCTATCCATACCCCTTCGTTAAGTGAACTGTTTCTACGCGCTGGATCTGGATCTGACGGCCAAGAATCAACTAACCAAAAACGAGCGGCGCTAGCGGCGGCGATAGGCGGCGGCGCGTCAGTCAGTGGCGGTGCCGGCGTTCTAGGTCGCCCGGGGAAGAAAGGAGGCGCTTACCAGAACAGCAGGAGGTTGCTGATGCTCAAGGTGGCGATGGTTCGTCGAGGGGCGCGCTGACACGGCGAGGATTTCTCGTCGGAGTTGAGGCAGACGTCGGGCACGGTCAGTCGTCAACGTTGGCGAGGTTCCTCGTCGCGCTAAGCCAAAATAGGGGCACAGTTAGATGCGCACAACGATGGAGATTCTAGGCGTATCAGTTAGAGGGCAAGGGGCGGTGGCTACTTACGGAGGGAAGTCGCCGGAGTTCGTGCAGAGGACGGTGGCGGTCGTTGGCGTTCTTTGGAGCTACGGTTCATGCGAGGGCGAATGGAGAGTGTCAGTAGGTGCGCAAAGACTCGCTGAACCTGATAGCATGAACTAGAGACAGAGGGGAACACTAGGCTCACCGGAATTCGTCGGCGCAGTCGTCGGAACAGCGGCGGCGTCGTGTGAGTTGTGGGCAGCCTTTTGGCGTGAAGGCGAAATTGTTTGGGGGGAAATGGTCGCGAGGATGTGGGGATCTTATAGCCAGAGGCTCGACAAGAAACGCTTGCTGCATCAATGCCAATTAAGCTCGCGAAATCAGTGCAACAGGCAGCGGAGGTCGTGCTTGGAATCGGGGAAGACGGCGGCGTGGAGAGGGCCCGCTCGTCAGCGAAATAAGCAGAGGGGGTGTGGGGTCTGGCTGTCAGCGGCTGAGTGGGTGTGCTCGCGTGTGCGGGAGGAAAAGAAATAGCCCGGGTGGGCTAGCTGGGCCTGTTCCGATGCTGGGCTAGATTCCTGGCGCTCGGCCTTTTTCTTTTGTTTACCTCTTTTCTTTTTCTATTTCGATTTTCAGGAATGCTTTTGATATGAATTCAAATTCTTTTTGAATTCAAATCTTTCTGGGGTTTTTGCAGGGTACAGTAGTCTCCAATATAGGCATAAAAGCAAGTGGTTGCTTTGCAAGAGCTTGGTCAAGCTTGGAGATCAAAAATAACAGAGTCTAGGCACTATGTTTGCAAAATTTTGAAAAATGGTTTTTGAAACCATTCCTAATTTGAAAGACTTGGTTTAAATTCTACACTCAAACCTATCCTCATAGAAGGCAACAAACTTGGTTCAAAAACAATCAAACTTTCGAATGGGATAGCCATTTGATTTAAATCTGTTCACATAAAATCATAGCACCATGTGCTTCTGTTTTTCTGAAATGAGTTTGAAATTTGATCTCAAATCTATATGCATGCATGAATGATATGCAACTTTGAAATTATGATTTTAGGGATGTTACAATCTAACCCCCTTAAGGTGAATCTCGCCCTCGAGATTCGGATTGGTTAGCAAATAGGTGAGGGTGGTCTTTCTGAAGATCATCTTCTCTCTCCCATGTTGCTTCCTCTTCGGTATGATGATTCCATTGCACTTTGCAAAACTTGATAGTCTTTGTTCTTGTGACTCTTTCTGCAGTCTCAAGAATCTTGATTGGCTTTTCTTCATAAGTGAGATCACTTTCTAGTTGAACTTCTTCCAAAGGTATGGTATCCTTAAAAGAAGATTCTTCCATTTCTGGGTGACATTTCTTAAGCTGACTCACATGGAACACATTATGGACTGCTGATAGAGATGCTGGCAGTTCAATTTCGTAAGCCACTTCTCCCTTGCGACTCAGAATCTTGAATGGCCCAACATATCTTGGTGCCAATTTTCCTTTGACTCCGAATCTTTTCACTCCACGGAGTGGTGATACTCTAAGATAGGCTCTATCACCAACCTCGTAAGTGACTTCCCTACGCTTAGGATCTGCGTAGATTTTCTGTCGGGACTGTGCTATCTTTAACCTGTCCTTAACCAATTTGACCTTCTCTTCGGCTTCTTTGATAAGATCTAGCCCGAATAAACTTCTTTCTCCCACACCATTCCATAACAATGGGGTGGTACATTTTCTTCCGTAGAGAAACTCAAACGGTGCCATCCCAATGCTGGCTTGATAGCTGTTGTTATAAGAAAATTCTGCGTAAGGCAGACTTTCATCCCAACTGGCTCCATAATCTAGGGCACATGCCCTCAACATGTCTTCCAGAATTTGATTAGTCCTTTCTGTTTGTCCATCGGTTTGAGGATGAAAAGCAGTACTGAATTCCAACCTCGTTCCCAATGACTCATGTAGCTGTCTCCAAAAATGGGAAGTGAATTGAGTTCCCCTATCGGACACAATGCTTTTGGGCACACCATGAAGACATACAATTCTACTCATGTATATCTTGGCTAACTTGGCACTTGTATAAGTTGTCTTCACGGGTATGAAATGAGCCACTTTAGTTAGGCGATCCACTACTACCCATATGGAGTCATATCCTGATCTGGTCCTTGGTAATCCGGTAATGAAATCCATACCAATTTTGTCCCATTTCCAATCAGGAATAGGTAGTGGTTGAAGTAAACCTGCTGGTTTCTGATGCTCCGCTTTTACCCTACTACACACATTACACAAATCAATGTGTTCGGCGATGTCTCTTTTGAGATTGTTCCAGCAAAATCTTTCTTTCATGTCCATGTACATTTTGGTGTTACCCGGATGAATAGAATACGGAGAGTTGTGTGCTTCTTGCAAAATCAGTTTCCGTAATTCCGGATCGTGTGGAACACAGATACGTTTCCCATGCCATAAAGTACCCTGTTCGTCTTCATGGAATTTTTTAGCTTTCCCTTGGCCAATATTTTCCTTAATCCTTTCAATTTGCTTATCGGTCTTCTGAGCTTCTCGGATCTTGTCCAACAAAGTGGGTTGAACATCCAAAGACATGAGATGTCCTTCAGGCAAAATCTCCAATCTGAGTTCTTTGAATTGAGCACACAAATCATCTGGCAATTCTCCTTTGGTAAGGCCATTTACAAACACCTTACGACTTAGAGCATCAGCTACAACATTTGCTTTACCGGGGTGGTATTGCAAACTCAAGTCGTAATCTTTGATAAGCTCTAACCATCTTCTTTGTCTCATATTGATTTCCTTATGGGTGAAGATATACTTCAAACTCTTGTGGTCCGTGAACACTTCACAACGTTTACCCAAAAGGTAATGTCTCCATGTTTTGAGTGCATGGACGACAGAGGCTAACTCCAAATCATGAGTAGGATAGTTTACCTCATGAGTTTTGAGCTGTCTCGAGGCATAGGCCACAACTTTACCGTCTTGCATAAGTACAGCACCCAACCCTTGATGAGACGCATCACAATATACTTGGAAATCCTTTTCTAAATCTGGCAGACATAGAACTGGTGCTGTCACAAGTCTCTTCTTCAATTCTTGAAAGCTGACTTCACAACCTTCAGACCAAGCAAACTTCTTGTCATTCTTTAACAATTCAGTCATTGGCTTAGCAACCTTTGAGAAATTTTCAATGAACCTTCTGTAGTAACCTGCTAAGCCAAGGAAACTACGAACCTCTTTCACATTCTTGGGAGATTCCCATTCAGTCACAGCTGAAACTTTTGCAGGATCAACCGCTACACCATCCTTCGTCATAACATGACCAAGAAAACCAACTTCTTCTAACCAGAACTCACACTTGCTGAATTTGGCATAAAGTTTATGCTCTCTTAACTTCTCAAGTATCAAACGCAAGTGTCCTTCATGCTCTTCCTTGCTCTTGGAGTAGACTAAGATGTCATCAATGAAAACGACAACAAACTTGTCAAGAAATTCCATGAACACCTTGTTCATCATATTCATGAAGTATGCTGGAGCATTGGTTAAGCTGAAAGGCATTACGGTGTACTCATACAACCCATACCTTGTGGTGAATGCTGTTTTAGGTATGTCTTGCTCTCTTATCTTGAGTTGAAAATACCCTGACCGGAGATCAATCTTTGAGAACACACATGCTCCTTCTAGCTGATCAAACAAGTCGTTTATTCTTGGCAAAGGATATTTGTTCTTGATAGTTACCTCGTTGAGAGAACGGTAATCTATGCATAACCTTTGGCTTCTATCCTTCTTCTCCACAAACAAAACTGGGGCTCCCCAAGACGAAGAACTTGGTTGAATAAATCCTTTCTGCAATTGTTCTCCTAGTTGCTTCTTGAGCTCTTTCAGTTCATCTACTGACATTTTATACGGTCTCTTTGCTATTGGTCCAGATCCTGGTAGCAAGTCTATCAGAAATTCCACATCTCTATCTGGTGGCATTCCTGGCAGTTCTTCCGGGAATACATCCGGATACTCACATACAATTGGCACACTGTCCATGCTAACCCCCTTAAGAGAATTTAGCATACTCTTCTTTGCTCCAAAGCTGGTCTTGAATCTGATCCTTTTACTATCCGGAGTTGTGAGTGAGACAGTATGGCTGGCACAATCTATCACTCCTTTGTACTTAGTCATCCAGTCCATTCCCAGAATGACATCCAAACCTTGGGAGTTTAATATTATCAGGTTAACTGGAAACTTATACTTTCCGAATTCTATGACTAGGTCATGGCATCCTGAATTCACTATCATTTCTCCACCAGGAGAACTTACTCTTATGGGACACCCAATAGTTTCTACCAGTAGTTCATTTCTTTCAACAAATGCTCTTGATATGAATGAATGAGATGCACCAGTATCAAAGAGTACAAATGCTGGAATGGAATTGAGTCTGAACTTACCAGCAACAGCATCAGGCTCCTCATAGACCTCCTCCACATTGATGTGGTTCACCTGACCTTTCTGTAAAGGATTGGGCTTGACAGGTCCTTCAACTTTCTTTTCGGGGCACTCATTTGCATAGTGACCCATCTTCTTGCATTTGAAGCACTCAACCTGACTGATGTCTCTTTTAGCAGGCTGATTTCCACTTCCACTAACATTTCCACTGTGGTGGCTCTTATGTCCACTCTTGTGGTTCTTGTATTTGTCATTGTCATGACTGCGGTGATGCTTGTTGTCATGACGGTTGTGGTTGTGGTGCTTGTTGAATTTCCCATGCTTATGGGATCTGAGCTTCCTTGTCATCATAGTGAGATCGTTTGAGACGATCCCGAGCTGTGCTTGTCGGAGTGTTTCCTCTTCCTACTCTCGACTTGCTTCATTTTGTTCTCCAATATAGCAGCCTTGTCACGAGCGGATCGATAAGTGGGAACATATGCCACAGACAACTGTAGATTCAGCTCATCATTCAAGCCTTCCAGAAACTTTTCCTTTCTTTTGGCATCTGTGTCAACCTCATCCGGTGCATAACGCGCCAGATTGTTGAACTCTTCTATGTATTCAGCCACGCTGCGGTGGCGCTGCTTCAGGTTGTGAAACTCCTTCTTTTTCAGGCTCATCATTCCTGATGAGATATGAGCAGTGCGAAAGCCATCTTCAAAGATAGCCCAAGTCACCTCATCTAAAGGAGTGGTGATTTGGAAGTTGTCCCACCATGTGGCGGCTGGCCCTTCCAACAGATGTGCTGCAAATCTGACCTTTTCAGCGTCCGTGCAGCCCACGGTCACTAAGTATTTGTTTACAGAACGTAGCCAATCATTGGCCACCATGGGATCAGTTGTTCCCGAGAACTTAGCTGGCCTCAAACGCAGAAATCTGGTGAGCATATCAAAACCCGGAGGGTTGTTGTTGTTATTATTGTTGTTATTGGGGTTGTTGTTGTTGTTATTCTAGTTTTGGATGAATGTTGTCATCATCTGCATAAGCTGTGTTTGAGCATTCATGATCTGTTGCATTTCCGGAGTGATGTTGTTGGAGTTGGGGTTTGCGCGACGGGGAGGCATCTGTGGTTTGTCCAAATAGAGATAAGAATGAGATACCCATAGATGTTTTATGCACATTACATCACAAGCAAACACATAGCATGCAACATAAGGATAAAAGTTCAACAACAAGATAACAAAGTCTCAAAGCAAAACACATAAGTGGCAAGACATCCACATGTCGGATGGTCCAATAACAAGTTCACAAATAGAAAGTATGATAATAAAGATAAGCGAGTAGTCAAGTCTACTCATCAGCATCAATCTCCTCCTCGACAAAGGTAAGACCTGCGTTCTCCATCACGGTCTTGTTCTCCTCAATGGTAGTGGTCAAGGACTCGATCTTGGCCTTGAGAGCCCTCTTCTGGGAACGAAGTCTCTCTATCACTGTCTGCTGCTCTAGCTCGAAGTCCTTGGACTGTAGTTCTTCAGTCATGTCCCGGATCTTCTTGTTCCTATCCTGGACGCGTTTCTCCTGACTCTTGAACTTCCGGTCCTGGGTCTCGAACTTCGCCTCCATTTCCTTGACTATCTCATCCTGCTGTGTGAAAAGCTTGTCCTTCTCGCGAAGCTGCACCTGGAGCTCGTCATTGCTGAGCATGACATTGGTCATGTCCGTGTCCACGTGCCTAAGGAGAGACTCTAAGTCCTGGAGATACAGACGTATCGACTCTGCTGCATCCCTCGAGTCGTCCTCGAAGTCGATGGATTCTCCGTCCTCATCACGTCTTCCGAAGACGTGGAAGTGAGTGCCTCTAACCTGTCGGGAGTGACGGCCTAACAGACGTCCTATCAGGTACTGCATGACTACCTCCATGCCTCTCTCCCTGTCATCGTGCATAAGCTTGAAGACGATGGCCTCCGTGGTAGGCTCTGTCTGGCGTTCGGGCTGGTTCACCTTGAAGCCCCGGAGGTCCTTCCTCTCGAACTTGGTGAGTGGAGGCACCATGATGGTGGGAAGAGGGAGATCGAGCAAAGTGGTAAGCTCAACGATACGAGGACCAAAACGGGTAACCTGGAACTCCTCAACAGTGCTGATGGTAATAGGCATCTATTTATAAGATAGAAAAGTTAGGACAACACAATTTAAAATAAAACAAGACAAACAGTTCATACATATCATTGGAACACAAAATCACACAAGTCATGCATACATGAATCCATTACATCAATCAAGGTCCAAACTTATTTAAGGTATCATTTTGGAAAATAAGGTGATAGGTGGTGGTCCAACTAACGAAATACGTTTACAATCCTATCTCACTGGATCTGTTGGCTAACACAATGTTCCTAGAGGCAATCAACCTATCTTGTTCACATGATTCCATCACTAATTCTATAATATCTCCTCTTAAAGTTTGGTTGGTGGCTTCCAACTCTTGGGTATGTTCCTTCTCTTTCTCTAAGTCTTTTTGGAGGTTGAGCATTCTACACTTGACTCTAGCACTAAGTTCTTTGATAGTCCTCCAAGCTGCTTCTCTTGCTGACTCAAAGAATGTTGTGTGCATCACAGTGTTGGTGTACATGCAGAATCCTCTTTCTTTGTGGTTGTCTCCCTTGTTTTTGTACAAGTGAAGTTGCACCCACCAGTACTCCACTCCTTCGTCCATCACTGGAAAGCCTTTGTAAACAGCTGCACCATGTGCTTCCATTGTCACCATGAGGTCCTTGAGAATTTTGGGAAACTCAGTTTCACACTCCAAGGTCATGGTCATGAGTGGTCCTTTCTTCATGGCTTCGTTGATGGAGTTCATCTACAAGTAGAGATGAGAATGAGAGGATTAGAAAAGTTTACGAGAAGAATAGACAAGTGTAGAAGTAGTTGAAAATTTTCCTTAGTGGTTTTCCAATCCTAGGGTCATAATCCTACAGGCAACACAGTGCTCTGATACCATCTGTAAGATCCCTCCTTTGTAAAGGAAAAGTATCCCTATGATTGCAAAGCTAGTCCCTGGATCAATGCTAGCATCCACAGTTTAAGATAAAGTACACAGATACAAAGGTCATTTATTACATCCATTCCAGAGATAAAACATAGTCTTTTACAACTCATGGCCACAGGCCTAATACAAGAGTTTTGGAATAAGTAAATAAACACAAGTCTTCATCTTCATGTGCCACAGGCAAGCATGTTGAGTGTAGACTCATGACTCCTAATCATCATCGGAGGAACCTGCAACATCACAAGTTACAGCCACAGTGGGTCAATACTTTGGAATAGTATTGGCAAGTGATACCTTAGTAAATTTTAAATGGACTATATTACTATATGCATTTTGGCTAAGTGTAGCTTGGCTTGCTTTGCTTGAAAATAGGTTTTTCCTATTAGTTGAAATCACTAAGTTTTTCTTTGTCAAAAACTTTCCCAAGAAACCACCAATAGACATTGGGGTCCTTCACCCTTGTTCACCCACAATTTTTACTTAGAAGTTGGAGTGATGAGATTCTTGTAGCTTCCATGTCTTGATGCTCAAGTTGTCCATTGCCATGGACTTGGCTAAGTACTTAGATTTTCCATCTGCAGAGGTTGTGCACTTTCCCCACCAGACTTGGTTTCCCAAGACAGGACCTTTCAGAAGCCTTCCCTTAGTCAAATGGACGCGTTCCAACCTATCATCCCACTACCACCAACTGTCCAAATGACTAAGTTCTAGCAACCTATATGATCAAGGCAGAGCCCATATTGCCAAGTGGTTGCACTGTAAGCTTTCTCAACACTTGGCCTCCAAATCCCTTTGTGCCTGGGTGGCATACCACAAGTGAGATACACAAGCCATATCCCTGGCCTTGTGTAACCACTCAACCAAAAACCACCATTCAAGTCCCATTCCACCCAGGAAGTTCATTGTCTTAGTTGTTTTATTAAGAAAAGCATAAGTCCAAAAGACTTAGAATTATTTTCATCATAGCATGTACATACTTTACCAACCCTTGTTTTTTATTAGCTAGGCTAAGCATGGCATAGTCACTTAACTTAGGAAATTCCCTAGCAATTCTATAACTACATAGGATTTCCCAACATAGCATTTGGCACAAGTAGCATGCAAGACTTAGCAAAAATAATTCTAATGCTTATTCAAAATAAAGGGTGGAAATGTCATGAAGTATCACTTGCCTTGGTAATGGGGAGAGTAGCACTCTTCACAATCACAGTCACTAGCAAAATCTACACAAAATTTATAGCACAAAATTTACACACAATCTATATACAAACAAAAGTAATATGAATGCATGCATGCAAGAAAATGCTAAGTGATGATTTTTGAAAATTCCACCAAGCAATTGTATGATACAGAAACATAACCAAGTTAAAAGTTTACTAACTAAACTTATTTAGCCCTAAAACAATTTGCTAAACAAAATCTATACTCAAAATGGACCTAAACATGTTTCTGCATACAAAGCCATTTTAACAGAAACTTTTTGTTAAACACATTGAAGATTCAGAAAGGGCTTGACTCACTGATTCCAACGGTATAAAATTTGCAAAAATCTAACGTGGGAATCAAAAGTTATAACTAATTGAAATTTGGATCTAAATCTGTTTTCAAATTCAGTTTTAATTCAAACCCTAGCCACGCGTCAAGTTTCCATTGGTGCGTACCGGTTCGCACCGGATCACCCTTCCGCACCGTTGGATCTAACTAACGCTGCACGGCTCAGATCTATCCATACCCCTTCGTTAAGTGAACTGTTTCTACGCGCTGGATCTGGATCTGACGGCCAAGAATCAACTAACCAAAAACGAGCGGCGCTTAGCGGCGTCGATGGCGATAAGCCGGCGTTCTAGGTCGCCTGGGAAGAAAGGAGGCGCTTACGTAACAGCAGAGGTTGGTGATGCTCAAGGTGGCGATGGTTCGTCGAGGCGCTACGACACGGCGAGGATTTCGTCGGAGTTGAGGCGGGCGTCGAGCACGGTCGATCGGTTCCTCGTCGCGCTAAGCCAAAATAGGGGCAGATTAGATGCGCAACGATGGAGATTCTAGGCGACAACGAAAGCGGTGGCTACTTGGCGGAATCAGGGGAAGACGAAGCTGACGTGGAGAGGGCTGAGTGGGTGTGCTCGCGTGTGCGGGAGGAAAAGAAATAGCCCGGGTGGGCTAGCTGGGCCTGTTCCGATGCTGAGCTAGATTCCTGGCGCTCGGCCCTTTTCTTTTGTTTACCTCTTTTCTTTTTCTATTTCGATTTTCAGGAATGGTTTTGATATGAATTCAAATTCTTTTTGAATTCAAATATTTCTGGGGTTTGTGCAGGGTATAGTAGTCTCCAATATAGGCATAAAAGCAAGTGGTTGCTTTGCAAGAGCTTGGTCAAGCTTGGAGATCAAAAATAACAGAGACTAGGCACTATGTTTGCAAAATTTTGAAAAATGGTTTTTGAAACCATTACTAATTTGAAAGACTTGGTTTAAATTCTACACTCAAACCTATCCTCATAGAAGGCAACAAACTTGGTTCAAAAACAATCAAACTTTCGAATGGGATAGCCATTTGATTTAAATCTGTTCACATAAAATCATAGCACCATGTGCTTCTGTTTTTCTGAAATGAGTTTGAAATTTGATATCAAATCTCTATGCATGCATGAATGATATGCAACTTTGAAATTATGATTTTAGGGATGTTACATCCCCCATCCTCTTTGGTTGCTCAAGAAGATCAAGTTGATGTGAACTTCATTAGAAACAACAATCTCAACAACAATGCTTATAGGAGTAACAACTATAGGCCTTACCCTTCTAATAATATCAATTCCTATGGAAACTCTTACAACAATTCTAGAAGTGCCCCTATGAACTTGAAGTCATGCTCAAGGACTTTATTAGTAAACTAACCACTTTCAACAAGACTATAGAGGAAAAGCTTTTAAATGTTGAGAAAAATATATCCTCTTTGTCTGAAGCTCAGTCCTCCTTGATTAATAAAATGGCTGCTAGACCTGAAACCATGGAAAGTGCCTTTGCTGCCACCCATGCCATACAAGTTACTATTGATCAAAATGTTAGACTGTTAGCCCAACTTCATGCTAAGTGGTAAAGGGAAGCTGAAATTGATAGAAACAATAGTGTGTGCACCATCACCACTAAACCACAAGTAGTCCCTATTCCTCCTCCTCCTATGCCTAAGCCTATTGAGCCTACTACTAGGGATGCTAAGTTTGACTTTGATATTGATGGTTGCAATATTTCTGAAGTGATTATGTTCTTGCAAAAACTTGCTAGAAGTCCTGATGCTAGTTATATGCATGTTCCTTTCACTAAACACATTACAGATGCTCTTGTTAAGATTAAGGAAGAGAAGTTAAAACACAAAGCTTCTATTCCTAGGAAAGTAGAAGATAGTTGGGAACCCATTATTAATATGCAAGTGAATGACTTTGATCTCAAAGATTCATGTGATCTTGGTTCTAGTGTCTCTATTATGCCTAGGAAGATTTATGAAATGCTTGATTTGCGACCTTTGGAAGATTGTTATTTGGATGTCCCACTTCATGATAATGCTAAGAAGAAACTCATGGGGAGTGTTAATGATGTTCTGATTATGGTTAACAATGCTTATGTTCCTATTGATTTCTATGTTTTGGATGTTGAATACAAAGCTTCTTGTCCTATTACTTTGGGAAGGCCTTTTCTTAGAACTGTTGGTGCCATCATTGATATGAAAGAAGGCACCATTAAATATCATTTTCCATTCAAGAAAGGTATTGAACACTTCCCTATGAGTAAAGAGAAGTTTCTTTTTGCTCCTCCTTTTAAAACAAGGTTTGATGTTAATGCTTCTTCATTTGAAAATACTTGATTCTTCTTGCTTCTTGTGCCTAACTTAAAGGCATTAAATAAATGTACTTGTTGGGAGATAACCCAAGAGTTTCCTTGAGTCTTGGAAGTTATTACTTTAGTAATGACCTCTCCTTATCCTTTTTGTTTGCTTTTTGTGCCAAGAATGACCTCTAATGTGAGGGAAGTAAGATTTGGGGAGTTGTTGTCCCGAAACAGATTTCTGTCCTCCACCATAAAAAATTGTGAGGAGTCTATGTAACTCGGATTGAGCTAAAAATTTACGAATAAATCCCCCAGTATGTTAGATAACTTTCGTTAGTTTAACACTTTTTGATTTGAGAAACATAAGATTTTTGAAAAAATCGGTTTCTGCCTGCTGGTCTATTTTGACAGATTTCTGCCATTATTTGCATTTGCTTCTTACTGATTCCTTTTTGAATTCTCTTTTGGGTAATTGAGCTTTTTGAAGGAGTTACTACAGTAGCTTGTGTTTTTAGTGAAAAGTTTTGCTGTTCCAAAGCTTTGCCAGAGGTTTAATATCTTTTGAATAAACTAATGTTGCTAATGAAGATTGTGTGAAGTTTTGTATGAAAGAAAAAAATAGGTGTAGAGAGAGAATGATTTAATAAGATAAATGATGTACAAAAGCTCAAGCTTGGGGATGCCACCATGGTGTCACCCCAAGAAATATCCAAGAGGTACAAGCGTCAAAGCTTGGGGATGCCCAAGGCATCCCCTTCTTCATCAATAAAAAGCTCAGGTCTGTCTAGACACTTCGTTTTTATTATTTCATGCACAGTTGTGTTGTTCTTGGAGTGTCTTAGTTTCCGTTTGCTTTGCTTATTTGTTTAGTTTGCTTGAGTAGTTTGGACTCCCGGTTTCGCTATGTTTTGTTGCAAATAAGTTGCTTGGTGTTGGAAAGGAGTAGAAAGTTCTTGCTTGGAAGTGCAAGAGGAGCTTGCATTGACTGTGACTTAGATTTTATCATGCCATCTAGGTGTTTTTTTGACCTTATGCTTAGTAGTTATTGTTGTAGCATGGCTTGCTCCAAATCATTGGGATTGCTTAGTGTGCCTTGAAGAAATTATGCGTTGTTTTAGCATGCAAAAGCATAGTATTGTGGTTTTCTCCTTTGAGGTTTGTTTGGGTTGACTTGGCACATGCTCACACCATGTTATGACGCTCACAAGTCACCATAGCCTCTATGATCATTTAGTCTTTGACTTGTAGTACCACTATATGCTTTGATTAGTAATTTTTTGTCGCTCTACATGATATGGCTGCTATTGCTCTCTTATTTGGTTGCTCCCAGCCTTTTGCTAGCCTCCACTTGTATGAGTAAGATCTACTCATGCTTCCAACTCCCAAGAAACCAAGTTGTTCCAAAGTGTCCACTATAAATTCCTATGCATGGTGTGTTACACCATTCCAAGTATATTCTTGTTTTCAGCTATCTTCCAATTAAAAACTATTTTGTTATGTGAAAACTCAGTGATTAAATCTCTCACGAACTTGATGGCACACTTTATATTCTTTGCCCCTAATGAACTTGAACCATTGTGTCTCTATGTTGTATATGCTTGCACTTATATGTTGGAATTAGCAGAACCATGTTGTCATGGGGAACGTTTTCAACATTGCACTTGTACTTTGTACTCAGTTGATATCATGCTCTTTTGTTTGTGGATGTCACCGATGTGAAATAAAAAGGGAACTTGTAACTCCATGGAGTTTGTATTCTGTGTTAGAGAAACGCCTGGGTCGCTAGCCTAAGCCATGCCTAATCATGGTGGAAACTTGCAGCATCACCATAGTGAGCTATCTATGAAGCATCCTCAATGAAAAACTATGCATATAGTAGATAAAAAGATTGCTGAGATGCCCATTGTCTGCTTGCCTTGTAATTTTGGTTATGGGAAAGCTCCTGTACCATGTGCAAGGGGTACCCCGTTGGCGGTTCTCAATGATATGAAAATACTTACAATGACAAGAACTTACCTGGGCCTGAAGTTGAGTAGCATGAGGTGTGGCCATCATATTCAAGGGACTTGAGATTGCCAACTTATACTTCGTCAAGCATATACCTCATAGTTTGTTCACTTTAACCTTATTCACTTCAAGATGCTTATGATTGGGGCAATGAGGGCTGAAAGCTAACAAGTACCATAATTTTTGGAAGCTCTTTTTGAAACTTGAAATCCCTGCTTCCTTTATGAAACGGCCTTTCTTCCACCACTATTGAGTCTCCACCTTCTACCTTTAGGCACCATTAAGAGAGCATAGTTGCCATTCTTAGTTTTATGTGCAGTGTCCCAAAGCTTATTGATTGATGCATATTGTGTTATTACTTGTTCTTGTGCTACTTGTTTCTAGTCACCCTTGTGAACTTTGAAGGTGTCCTATGTATCTATTTGCTACTCTATGAGGGACAAGCTGATTACCACTATGCTATATTTTCTGTATGTGAAACAAACAAAAGTTTTTCAATGCATGTTATTCATGATCTTTGTTTGTATCTTGTCATGTTGCAACAATAGTTGCTTTGTCTTACTGTTAGAACTCCATTCTTTCATGTTCATGTTTAGAGTTCTTTGATCCTAGCTTTCAATGCTTGCAAATGGTTAGATGTTTATTGTGAGGGTGCATGTCACCTAAAAAATTATTAACTTTATCACTTACCTACTCGAGGACGAGCAGGAGTTAAGCTTGGGGATGCTTGATACGTCGAAAACGTATCTATAATTTTTGATATGCCATGCTTGTTTAGTATCTACTTTGCTTTGCTTTTGTCCACACTTTGAGGTGTTTTTTATATCTTTTCTGGTACTAACCTATTAGCAAGTTGCCACAGTGCCAGTTGCCTGTTTTTTGTTGTTTTTGGTTTCAGAAAAGCTAGTAAAGAAATATTCTCAGAATTGGATGGGACAAACGCCAAAGTCAATAACTTTCTGTGGGGAACAAGAAGTCCAGAGGGGAGACAGAGAGGCGAGCGATGGTCCGCCACACCACCCCTAGGCGCGGCCAGGGGTGGTCCCGCGCCTAGGCAGGGTGTGGGCCCCCTGGCCACCTCCTCGGCCTCCCCCTTCGCCTATAAGAAGCCCCCGATGCCTAAACCCTAAAGACCCGATCAAATTTCCACGAAACCGTCTGTAGCCTCCGCCACCATCGTCCCTAGATCGGGCAGATCCGAAGTTCTTCCCGGCACCCTGCCGAAGGGGAGATCATCCCGGAGGCCTTCTTCTCCGGTATGATGTGTGAGTAGTTCCACCTTGGACTATGGGTCCATGTAGTAGCTAGATGGTTGTATCTCCTCCTTTGTGCTTTCATGCATATATCTTGTGAACTTCGTTCATGATCAAGATCTAATCTATTTGTAATCATGCATGTTGTGTTTGTGGGGATCCGATGGATATTGGGATTATTATGTTGGATTGATTAAAGGTTTTGTCTTTATGATTCTATCATGTCTGTGTTGTTTGTGATCTTGCATGCTCTCCTTTGTTAGTGGCTATCTTGGCCAAGTAGTTGGTAGTGACTCCAAGAGGGAGTATTTATGCTCGATAGTGGGTTCATGCCTCTAGTTTCCAAGGGAAGTGTGAAATCTCTTGATTTGTAGATGTCTTTGTTGCCATTAGGGATAAAACAACGGTCTCTTGTTCATGGAACATGTGGACTGTTTACCTTACACACTTTGCTTAAAGCAGTTGTCTGTTGCTTGCAACTTAATACTAGAGGGGGTTCAGATGATAACCTGAAGGTGGACTTCTAGTAATAGATGCAGTTGGATGGCGGTATATGTATATTGTTGTATTGTCCAATCGAATCTCATAGGATCTTTCTGACTAGTATTGCATTGTTATGCCTTGCTTAGTTCCTGTCAATTGCCCTTCTGTAATTTGTTTACCCTTCATGCCATGTTGTTTATCGAAGGAGAGCACCTCTAGTGAACTATGGACCCCGGTCTAATATTTACCATTGATACACCTTCCACTGTTACTTGTTTATGTTGGAATTATGCCCTAGAGGCAATAATAAAGATGTTATTATTATAATTCTTGTTCATGATAATGTTTATATTCCATGCTAGAATTGTATTAAGCGGAAACTTTAATACTTGTGTGGTTTGTGAACAACACCGTGTCCCTAGTATGCCTCTATGGACTAGCTCATTGATCAATGATGGTTAAGGTTTCCTAACCATAGACATGAGTTGTCAATTGATAATGAGATCATATCATTGGGAGAATGATATGATGGACAGGCCCAAACTAAGCGAAGCAATTAGATCGTGTCATCGTGTTCGTCTTTGCGAAGCTTTTATTATGTCAAATATTGTATTCCTTATACCATGAGATAATACAACTCCCTGGTATCGGAAGAAAGCTTTGAGGTCATCAAACGTCATCCTATGAGAGGGTGATCATAAAGGTGTCTCTCAGGTGATCGGAAAGTATCTGTTGGGTTGTATGTATCGAGATGGGATTTGTCCCTCCCAAGTCGGAGATATACTGGGCCCACTCGGTAATCGATATCAACACCGCTTGAAAGCATGTGGTTAAGGAGTTAATCACAAAGTGATATCGGATTCTGAACGAGTAAAGTACTTCCGTGAACGAGATTGAACTAGGTATGACAAAGCATCGATCAAATCTCGGGCAAGTAAAATATCGCGAGACGAAGGAATATATATATGGGATTGATTGAATCGGCATCGTGGTTCATCCGATATGATCATCGATGAATGTGTGGAGTCAATATGGGTGCCTGACCCGTTGTTGATTATTGATAGAAGATCATGTACGCATATTCTCGAACCCGAGGTCACACACTTAACGTGTCTCGACGCTAGGATAGATTGGATAATTGGTTTATGAGTTTTTTTGAGTCTCGGATGGGATCCGGGACATCACGATAGGTTCCGGAGTGGTCCGTAGAATAAGATTCATATAAAGCAGCTTTTTGGAGTTGAATTGTTCGGGTTAATCGGTATTGTACGGAAGCTTCTAGAACCTTCCGAAGGGACAAACGTGGCCCCACCTTCGGGAGGGGCATGGGCCTATGAGGGAGTGCCCCGCGCATTGGGCCAGGAGCACAAGGCCCCATAGGGCCCAGCCGGCCAAGAGAGGTTTAAACTCTAGATAGAGCTTCTAGAAGGGGGGGTTTCCTTGCCCCCCACTCTTCCTCCTTGGGGCCGCCGGCCTTGGCTTGGGGGAGGGGCTAGGGCTGCTCCCACCCCTCTATATATAGAGGGCTGGGGGCGCACCAACCCCCCACACCTTCCCCTCCAACCCTAGCCACCCTGCTGCCCTCCTCTCTCCCTCCCGACTGCTTGTAGGCGAAGCCCTGCTGCAGAAATTCTCCACCAATTGCACTGCGCCGTCGCGTTGTTGATCCAACCCATATCTCCACCATACTTGCTGGATCAAGGAAGGAGGAGACGTCGAGGTGCTGCACGTGTGCATCTCACGGAGGCACCGCCACTTGTGGTGCTAGATCGGATCGGATCGCGAGGAGGAGAAGCGAGTACGACTACATCACCCACGTTCCGACGAACGTTTCGCTGTACGAATCTTCAAGGGTATGAAGATCTAATCCAATCTCTCTCGCTGTGCGAATCTTCAAGGGTATGAAGATCAGAGCTAGATCTATGCGTAGATGTGTTTCACGAGTAGAACGCAACATGGTTGTTGCGGGCGTTGATGTTTTCTATTGCAAGCCTCTTGTTTGTGTTCTTCTTATGATGCGGGATAGTGAGATTGAAGCGGTCCAGGCCAACCTTACGCGACGTCGTTCGCGAGACCGGCTCCGCACTTGACGTGTGGCTTGTTCCACACATGCGGCTGGTGGATGCCTATTTCTCTCACTATAGTTGTCATGGGTTTAACACCGGAGTTTGGCAACCATAATATCACCGTTGTGGCTTTCCGTAGGTAAGAATCGTTCTTAGCATCTACTCCCATAAGCCACGTAAAACATGCAACAACAAAGTAGAGGCGTCTAACTTGTTTTTGCAGGGAGTGTTTTCTGTGATATGGTATGGACCAAGATGTGATGTGTATAATGTATGCGATGATCATGTTTTGTAATGTTTCACGACTTGCATGTCGATGAGTACACAACCGGCAGGAGCCATATGGTTGTCTTTATAAGTGTGTATGACCTGTGTGTCAACTTCTTATGCGCCATGCAATAGCTTTACTTCATCTCTAAGTAGTTAGCAATAGTTGTAGTTGCTATTCGTGGTGGAGGCAATCATGGTGGAGTGATGGAGATCATGCCGGAACGCACAAGATGGAGATCATTGCGCGAAGATTGGCTATACCATGTCACATAAAGTTATATGCATGTGATGTTTATCCTTTTATGTATCTTATTATGCTTAGATCACGACGGTAGCATTATAAGATGATTCCTCACTTAAAGATCAAGATAAAACTGTGTTCTCCCCAAGTATGCACCGTTGCGAAAGTTCGTCGTGTCCAAGCATCACGTGATGATCGGGTGCTATAGACTCTACGCTCACATACAACGGGTGCAATCCAGTTTTGCACACGCGGAAATACTTGGGTCTAACTTGACGAGCCTAGCATGTACAGACATGGCCTCGGAACACAAGAACCGAAAGGTTAAGCATGAGTCATATGAATGGTATGATCGACACTTCGTTGTCCACCATTGAAACCACATCTCTTCTCGTGATGATCGGATTAGGTGTGGTGAATTTGGATCGTGTTCACTAAACAACTTGAGGGATGTTGAATTTAGTGGGAGTTCATCTAGTAATTTGATTAAGTTGAACTATTTATCATGAACATAGTCTAAATTGTACTTGCAAATACTGTAGATCACATGGCCAAGTCCAACTTCAACTTCAACATCTTTGCTGAGATAGAAAAGCTTAGAAACAATGGGTCTAACTTCACCAAATGGTTCCTCATTCTGAGAATCATTCTCGCTGGCGGACAAAAGGACTATGTCCTTGAGAAAGCGCTAGGTGACGCCCCTGCTATAGATGCGCCGGCTGATGAAAAAGCTGTTTATCAGTCGCGCAAGGATGATTATGATTTGATTAAGATCGCCATGTTGTATGCTATGGAATCGGATCTTCAAAACCGTTTTGAGGAGTTCGCCGGGCCCTTTGAGATTCTCGAGGAGCTGAAAAACATGTTTCAGACTCAAGCCCGTTCTGAGAGATATGAGATCTCTAAGAAATTCTTTAACTACAAGATGGAGGAAGGGAGTTCCGTTAGTGAGCACGCCATTAAGATGACGGGCTACACTCAACGCCTTGAGCAACTGGACTGCAAGATTCTAGAGGAGCTCAAGATTGACACTCCTAGCTACAAAAGTTTTGTAGTTGATCACAATCAGATTGGTTCCACTGATATGATCACTGAGCTCTTTGATAAGATGAAAGTAGCGGAGGTGAACATTGTCGGGGGGTTAACCTCGGGTAGGTCAGAGACGGGGAAAAACAGAGGTACTGCCCCCGTCAAGTTGCCGAGCTACGGCCTAGGTCGGCCGAATCGTTGATATGTCGGCCGATGAATGGAGGCAAGAAGCACGTATACAGGTATCAAGGGGTTATCTGGCCGAGTTAATGAGAAACTCGGCCGGATTACCCAGATGATCTTCATGCGAGTAAGGAGCAGGCGAATAACATGAGGTAAGGCAGTTAAACGAAGCTTGCGGAGAAGGAGAAGCTTAGGGTCAAACCATAGCTGCAGGCTAAAGGAATCTGAACAGGGCCAAGCGCAAGAGACAAGGAGGCGCTTGAGGGCGAGAAGGAGGTCACGGAGGTGACAGGTCTTTGGCTTAGGAGCCTGAGAAGGGGCACTGGAGCTTTCTTGTCATTAGAAGGGAGACAGGAAAGGAGGCCGAATTACTACTTTGGGACAAGCATATTCCTCGAATATGCTTGCCCGTCGACCTAAGGGCACCCAAGGCACCCTTTATAAGGGAAGTCTGGACCTCAAGGAGGGAGGGTCCTTTGAGCAACGTTAGGTGGGAGATTCACATCGTTCCAGAAAGCGCTCGAGGAGCACTTGTAACTCATCAAGAGAGAAATAAAGTTCACCACTTTGGCAGCTTGAGTGTAAAAACAGTTGCATCTTCCTCCCGGATCCCACTAGCATCCATTGGCCCCATACTTTAGCCTACCCATGGCATCCGTGCCACCACCACGACGTTGGCGCCCAAGTGGGGGCAGCGGTGCTAGCTGGAGTTGTGATCCGGACGGAAACTTCATCAACACCGGCGGCGCGTTGTTTACGGCGTGGTCGTAGATTTGGTCTGTGACTATGTCGAGACAATGCGAGGAGCTTCAGGGAAAACTCCCCAGCAACGGATCTTCATCGGCTGGCGAGCACATGATCTCGTCGGCGTCGACGTCTCGATTTATCCTCATCGTTGTTGTTGCGGAACCACCTCGAGCGCGTAGCGATCCATCAGAGAACGTCGGGCCCTTGGTGTTGAGGTGATGGTCGCAGCAGAGCGCAAGCGGCGATGATGGGTCAGCAGAGAACGCCGGGCACACAGGTTCCGCAGCAGATCCTGCCGCAAACCTGAGGTAATTCCGCGGTGACAAACCCGCCGAGCTACATGACACCACCCCAAAGGCACCAAGAGTGAGAGGGCCACCTCTGGAGACCAGAGAACATTCTTGAGCAACTATAGAGAACTTAACTACGCTGTGGCGCCGATACTTGATCCGCAAATGCTCAGCAGAGTTAGAGGAAACCGAGCAAAAGGTGCTGGTAGAGGCCCAAAGGTATCGGCCTGGAGTCCTTGAACAGGACCCTGAGAGAATATGCAAAAGCTAATAAGCTTGATATCGCACCCGAGCGGGTGGACGAACTGAGATTAAGAGGAAAGAACCTCATGAGTGATATTAATAAAGAGCATGAAGCTCACAGAGCCGAATCGGGCGATTTGGGTTCTTGAGTCTGATGCCGTGAAAAACCTAAGAGCGGCGAATGCCGCAGCATTGGAACTAGAGGGGTTAACAGGGGAAGCTCGGCAGAAGCAACAAGAAAGAGTGAATGAGCTGGTGCGCATCGCGAACCAGCAAAATGAGGAAATGCTCAGAGCTAACCCGGCAAGACCAGGGGCTTCACGAATGGTTCATTCGGCAAGCACTCGCTTTATCTGCAGCGGCAAGATCTTCACCCGGAAACAACGCTAGAAAAGAAAGAGCAGTAACCTCAGGGAAGAGGAACAAACAAATTGTTCCATATGACCCAGCAATAGCTGGAAAGGCAAATGAGAACAGAGGCAATGCAGGCCGAGGTAATAGTGGAGAGAGAAACCACGGCCGTGTGGAAAGGGACGGCGGCGGCCGAGGTAATGGGGAACACGGCAGGAAAGAACCTGCAAGAGACAATCACGAAAACCAAACCCCGGCCGAAATAAGGAGAGAAGTGCCGCTCAACCCTCAACCGAGACCTGAGCCTCGGCCAGAAAGAGAAGTGAGGCCAGCTCGCTACAATCAGGTGAATGAAAGGTATAATGATGGATATTCCGAGCTAGAATACGTAAACCCAGGAGGAGACAATCACTATGGGATGCAGGATAGAATCCTGTACAGAGACTTGCCAGCAAGTGATGCAAGGGTAAAGTTAGATCGGTTATATCGGTCCGAGCTGTTGGAAGAGCAAGGTCCACCGGGTCCGGCGTGTTTTGGACCACGGATCATGGGCGAACCACCGGTACCAAATTTTCAGTTGGCAAGAGGCACAAAAGCATTACAATGGAAGTACCAAGCCAAGACTGGTTAATTGATTATGCTACATGATGAAAATAGCGGTGGCAACTTGAGATGGGCGGTGAGGTATGTCCCGAGATCTTTGGAAGGACCAGCCAGAGTATGGTTGAATAATCAACCAGCAGGCAGTATCAACTGCTGGTTGGATTTTGAAGAGATGTTTGTCAGCAACTTTACCAGCACATACAAGAGACCGAATAGACCACAGCAACTAGCCATGTGCAAGCAGAGGCGAATGAAACAGATAGAGTTTTTAACTCGGTGGTGTAACCTAAGAAATTCATGTGAAGGAGTTATTGAATCGCATAGCGATCGCTTGTTCGCAAGGCTGCCGTTATGGCGGTGTCTTTGTGTAACGCCTGCAGAGATATGCCAACCACCTTTGGCGAAACTATCGAATAGCGGACTCCTATGCTTTGGGTGATCCAACCCAACGGAGTTAATGTCGTGAGATCATCGTGAGCACAAGACCAATACAGAGAATTGGCGGATCATCTAGGCGTGATTTTAGAGGAAGAAGAAGAGAGGAGAGGCGGATTATAGATATAATTCGGCCCGGTGTATGGCCCAAGACGGCCGAGTCACGGAGTAACTCAGCGGAAAAATGGACCTCGGCGTGGACCCAAGAAATGACGGAAAAAGGCAATGGACCCCGAGCAAAAGAAGCAATGGCAAGAAGTCAAGTATACATTTGAATCCATGTTGGACCAGCCGTGTAAATTTCACACATCAAACCCATCTAGACCAGCCAATCACACAACCCGGCAATGCGTGGATGAAAAATGCGATGGGTAACCCGGCAGGAGTACAAGCTCCCCATCAGATGCAACAACAACATCAGCCGCAGTTAACTGGAGCAAATACGCAACAACTGATGCTGCCGCCCCCTCCTCCGAGGTATGATAACTCGGATCGGAGAGATCACGGTGCATCAAGTAATGAACCGAGGCGGGCGGAAGGATAAATCCGGCAAATGCTGGACGCAATGATTCTGAGAACATCACCGGTCTTCTGCGTGTTCACAAACAATGAGGACAAACAGAGTGTGCGCCGACATATGGAAGTAAATGCAGTTGTACCCGGTGCCAAGATACCAGCCATGGTCGGACGAGGAGATAACTTGGAGTATAAAAGATCACCCGAATAATGCCGAGTCCGGGATCATACGCACTTGTGTTGGATCCGACATTTGTGGGACCAAGCATCAATGTGAAATTCTCAAAAGTACTCATTGATAATGGAAGCGATATTAACATCATGTACAAAGATACCATGCACAAGCTCGGCATATCACGAACATGCCGCAATCCACAAGGACAATTTTCCATGGGATAGTGCGGGCTTTCATGTGAGCCCATTGGTAAAGTCCAGTGGACGTCTTATTGATACAAGAGATAGCTGCAGAAAACTTGGAATTTGAAGTGGTTGATCCGGAAAGCTGTTATCATGCTCTACTCGGACTGACGCGATGGCCAAATTCATGAGCAGTTGTCATATAGGTTATCTAAAATGAAGTTACCGGACCACAAGGGGTGATAATTGCGAGGGGATTACAAGAAGTCAATGGAGTGTGCCTCGGCGGGTCAAATTTGGCGAATCATTGGTCATAGCGAGAGAAAAGAAAAGGATTCAAGAGGTAGCAGCCTCGCAGTCGGCACAATTAAGCATGCGGCATTGGCCAACCCTCATGGCGGCGTGTCTTTCCAACCAACCAAGGAGACGAAGAAAATTCAGATTGATGAGCAATTCGAGGCCTTGTCACTATTGGTGCAGGTCTCGGCCCAAATAGGAAGGCGAGCTCACCAACTTCCTCCGTGAGAATCGGGACATATTTGCATGGTCCACTCAAGATCGCAAGGTGTCGGGGAGTTGGTGAGCACTCTTTAAACGTCGTGCCAGAACGGCCGGTGAAGCAACCTCTCCGCCGCCCAAGACAGGAGAAAAGTGATAGGAGATGAGATAGCTCGGCTTCTCGCCGGGTTTATCATGGAGGTGCTTTATCCGGATTGGTTATCAAATCCGGTGCTAGTAGAAAAGAAGAAAGATGACCCTAATGTAGCCATTGTGTGGCGAATGTGTATCGACTACACCAACCTAAACAAGGCGTGTCCGAAGATCCTTTTCCATTGCCTAGAATAGACCAAGTCATTGACTCGACCGCTGGTTGTGAGTTGTTGTCATTTGTAGACGCAGCGTATTGGTTTCCACGGATACCGTTAAATCCGCCGATCAAATAAAGGCGCATTTATTACCCGTCACGGGCTTATTGTTATCGCACGATGCCATTCGCCTGAAATCTTGAGAACAACGTATCAAAGGTGCATGCAAAAATGTTTACATGATCGATAGGAAAAATGTGCAAGTATATGTGGATGATGTAGTCATCAAAACTAAGGAAAGCAGAACCTTGCTAGAAGATATCGGCAAACTTCGCGAACACGAGAAGGTTCGAATGAAACTTAACCCGAGAAATGCACATTTGGCGTGCCAGGAAAACTACTCGGTTCCTTGTGTCCGGTAGAGTATCGAGGCTAACCCGAAAGATACGAGCAATAGAAAAAATGGAATTGCCGAGGTGTTTGAATGATGTACAAAATTCACGGGTTGCCTCGCTTAGTCGATTTGTATGTCGGCTAGGAGAAAAGGCATTGCCACTCTATCGGTGATGAGAAAGTCGGACAAATTAAATGGAATCCCCAGGCCGACATTGCGTTCCACGAGTTGAAAAAGATGCTAGTTACGGCACCCATTTTAGCTTCTCCATTATCGAAGGAACCTATGCTACTTTATATAGCGGCTACAAATCGAGTAGTTAGTACTGTGGTTGTAGTAGAACGGCTTGAAGAGGGTAAATCAGTTCGGAGGCCAAGATATTATTTAAGCAGTATTATCCACTTCAAAGCAAAATTATCCACATTATCGTAAGATGGCCTATGGAGTATATATGTCGGCAAAAAGCTTAAGCATTACTTTGAAGAGCATCCAATCGAGTAATATGTGAGGCACCCATAGCCGACATATTGAACAACAAGGACGAAGTGGCGAATAGCAAAATGGGCAATCGAGTTATCACCGTATGCTCCACAATTTGATAGGAGAGATGCAATTAAATCTCAGTCGTCACGACTTTCTCAGAGATTGGGCCGAGGTGCAATATGAGCCACCCTTGCGGATCCAAATTCTTGGACAATGCACTTTGATGGTTCCAAACTAAGGAACGGTTTGGGCGCAGGAATAGTGCTGACCTCGCCTAAGAAAGATCAATTGAAGTATGTACTGCAAATACATTTTGCCGCGTCCAACAATGTTGCAGAATATGAAGCACTAGTCCATGGATTAAAAGTCGCAAAAGAAATGGGAATACGCAGAATCCTATGCTACGGTGACTCGGATCTGGTAGTACAGCAAGTGTCAGGCACTTGGGATGCATTAGATGCTAACATGGCTTTATACAGATTCCATGTGCAGAAGATCAGTGGATATTTTGAAGGATGTGAATTCCACCACATACCACGAGCAGAAAATGACGCTGCTGACACATTGTCAAAATTAGGATCAACTCGGCAATCGATTCCGCCAGGTATAGCCCTTGAGCACCTCAGGAAACCGTCAATAAACCCATCACCAGAATCCGAATCAATCTTTATCCCAGAAGGTTCTGCAGAGAATCATACACCAATGGAGATAGATCCGCAGCAAAATTCGGAACCCCTAAAGAGGGGGACAGCCGAAGTAATAGCGATCATGGAAAGGGCCGAGGTATGTATGTCGGCAGAGAGCATGGAGATAGACAGTGAAATCACTGCAGAAAGAGCAACGCCGACATGGGCGCAATCCATATTTTCGTACCTAAGAGACGCAGTATTGCCGAGTAATGAAGTATTAGCCAGACAAACCGTCAGAAGAGCAAAGGCCTATACAATCATAAACAATGAGTTATATAAGAGAAGCGTAACGAACATATTGCAGAAGTGCGTGAGTCCCGCAGAAGGTCAGGAGATCCTTCTAGATATACACCAAGGAGAATGTGGGCACCATGCCTCGTCTCGCGCTTTAGTAGCCAAGGCATTCAGGCATGGATTTTCTTGTGGCGTTAAGAGAGAGAAGAGTTAGTCAAGAAATGCAATGGGTGTCGAGATATGCAACGAATACATATGCCAATGTCGAGTTAAAAACAATACCCATTACTTGGCCATTTTCGTGTGGGGTTTAGACATGGTAGGGCCTTTTAAGTAAGCAAGAGGAGGAATGACCCACATCTTGGTCATGGTCGACAAGTTCACAAAATGGATTGAGGTAAAACCAATCAAAAAGTGTGATGGGCATACAAAGTTGAAATTCCTCAAGGATATCATCTTGAGATACGGATACCCACACATTATTACGGATAATGGCACGAACTTTGCAGAAGGAGCTTTCGCTAGATTTTGCCAAGAGAAACACATAAGACTGGATGTTGCCTCAGTGGCTCACCCAGCATCCAATGGGCAAGTCGAAAGATCTAATGGGCTGGTTTTATCAGGAATAAAACCACGGCTAGTCGAACCATTGCAAAGGTCGGCAGGATGTTGGATTGAGGAATTACCGGCAGTTATGGAGCCTCGTGACTACTCGAACAGATCAACAGGTTACACACCATTTTTTTTGGTATATGGGCGAGGCCGTGCTTCCATCGACATAATACATGACTCGCCAAGAATTACTCAATATACATCTTGAGGTAAATGAAGTAGCTCGGCAAGATGTAGACCTGTTGGAAGAAGCCCGAGAATTGACATTATCACGATCAGCCATTTATCAACAGAACTTACGGCGGTATCACACAGAAAGTGAATCCAAGAGTATTCAAAGAGGAGATTTGGTACTCATTTGGTGCAGCTACGGCCGCATGCACAAATTGTCACCCCCATGGGAAGGACCATTTATCGTGAGCAAAGCATTGCACAACGATGCATACTATCGATTGACCCAATCACCGGAGAAGGCAAGGCAAACAAAGGCGCGAAAAGCAAGCATACGGAATGTGGCTTTACTTGCCATTTTACTAAGGATTATGTCTCAAGGTCACCAATGATGTACTTACACCTCGACACCAGTGGTGACTCGGGACCGCCGAATGTTATATTTATTTCATATCGTGTATGTAAACCTCGGCTCGAAAGCGATTACTGGGGCGCCATATGAGATGTTATCTCATGTTTGATGTTTAAACCTCGGCACCAGGCGCTTGCTCGGGGACCGCCATATGTGATGTTATCTCATGTTTGATGCTTAAACTTGCACCCAGAGCGATTACGGGGACTCCCATATGTGATGTTATCTCATATTTGATTTTTGACCTCGGCACCCCGAAGCGATTACTCGGTGCCATATGCAATGATTATTAAGTGTTATATGCTTAGACTTTGGCATCCAGGGCAATAGCTCGGGGACTGCCGTATCTCACACTTATCTCTTTCGCGTTACACACTTGAACATTGGCGATCAGAGCAGTAATTCGGAGAGTGCAACATGTTATTTTCTTTTCATGTTACGAATATGCATCTTGGTGCCCAAAGCATTGACTCAGGAATTATCATAGGGTTGTCAAATTCATGAACACATAAACTTTAGCACTTAAACCAACAACTCGGAAATTATGAGCCAACAAGGCAAAAAAGTAAATCCTGAAGGATGAAGAAGTTATGAGCCAACCAGGCAAGAATTCGGACGAGCATTCACTTAACTAAAAGTCTCAAAGGCGCATAGCAAAAGAACCTCGAATCATACGAGTTGATAAACTTTTTCGTTTACATTGAACACCCGGCATACCAGGGATCACGAATATCTTAGGCATCGTTCGTTGGAGGAGGAACCACTTGATCAGGTGCGGGGCACTCCGGAGTAGGAGGAACTTCGACTGAGGTTGCCTCGCCTTCCGCCGACCCAGGAGTGACTTCGGCAGTATCACGGGGTTGTTCAGGAGGCGTCGACTGGCAGTAGAATGCCCGGTGCCTTTGGAGGAAGATCGTGCATCACCATTGCTATCTGAGCTTGAGCTAGAGCTATTGGATGTGGCCGAATCATCTTCACCTTCCCCGTGCTCAGCAGAATCATCACCCAAAGCATCTTCAGCCGCGGCCTCGTCATCCGAATCTGGGAGAAAACTCGGCCCTTCATTCCAAATGTGCACATCGGCATACTCGACAAGCTGGAAAGCCCGAGCTTGCGAAGAGCAACAAAGGTGGGATCTTCAACCCAGGAGCCGTCTGTGATTCATCGTAATGTCAAGGGAGATGTCTTCATACCATGACATGATTCTGAAGGGCCATGTCGGCACCAAAGACGCGCAGCAGATTCCCTCAAAGACTCAATCGCTTCTCGGATGCCTTCACCGCCACCAATAACTTGACCTCGTCGATATCGGAGACCCCGAGGAATTCGGCAGAGTGCATGATAAGCTTTGATAGCAGCCTCCACCAAGTCCCGACCCATGATTTTCATCGGACCAAGCTGCAGCAGCAACCAAGAAATCCTCCATCGAGTATTCAAGTCAATAAGATTAGCTTCACCTCGACGAACGCGAGCCAAGAACAGCTTTAGTACTCACGGGTTTGGACTCGGGGAAGTGACCTCATAAAACATGGACATGTCAAAGGATAGTAGCGGTGACAAAGAAAAATACAGTGGCCGGGCCAAATAACTTACGATGGATATAGCTCATCATTATTTGAAGATCCTTAGCCCAAATAGCTTTACTCTTCTCGAACGAGCAATTTCCTCGCTCAAACCGCGAGTTTTAAGCTCGGCAGCTTTGAGGAGTTCTTTGCTCTTCTCGGATCCAGTCACGGCTCTTTTCCAAAGAGAATTCTTGATCAACCTTTTCTAGCTCGGATTTCGAGAGAGCTTGAGTGAATTCACCTCGGATCTCAAAGCGGTTATCTCATCATCCTTCTCTTGTAGTTGGCTCGAATGAACTGCGCTTTGTTGTAAAAAATGAAGCATCACGTCGGTATGGGCACGCAATTGTTATTGTTGCGACGCCGCAAAAGCCTTGCAACTCGGCTTTACCACAACCCAACGCAATAAGGAAACTCAAAGATAGATACTAAAAGAGGAAGGAGCAAGGGAAAGGAAACTAACCTTCCAAGGACTTGACCTTCTTTTCAAGGCGGATATTGAGATTATTGATATTACCTATTCAAAGAAGTAAGCGGCCCGTGGACAAGTATATAAGAAAGTTGGGAATAAGGAAAAGAAACGATCAACTTACACTTTCTTCGACAGGCGTAACTTTCTCATACTTCTCTTCCAACTTGCGGTGCAAGAAGAGCAACCTCTGGAACTCGGCAGTGCGTCGATCATGGGCAACCTAAGAAATGGAGCACAATGATAAAACAAAAGTTAGAAACTACGACACATCCGAATCAAGCAAAGCTTAATTCGGCTCTAGGTGGCTGGATATTCAAAGCTATACCAGATCCGAATCAAGTAAAACTTAATTCAGATCTAGGTGGCTGGATATTCAAAGCTATAACAGATCCAAATCAAGCAAAGCTTAATTCGGCTCTAGGTGGCTGGATATTCAAAGCTATACCAGATCCGAATCAAGTAAAACTTAATTCAGATCTAGGTGGCTGGATATTCAAAGCTATAACAGATCCGAATCAAGCTAAGCTTACTTCGGCTCTAGGTGGCTGGATATTCAAAGCTATACCAGATCGAATCAAGTAAAACTTAATTCGATCTAGGTGGTGGATATTCAAAGTTATATTGATCCGAATCAAGCAAAACTTAATTCGGATCTAGGTGGTGGATATTCAAAGCTATACAGATCCGAATCAAGTAAAACTTAATTCAGATCTAGGTGGTCGGATATTCAAAGCTATACAGATCCGAATCAAGTAAAACTTAATTCAGATCTAGGTGGTGGATATTCAAAGCTATAACAGATCCGAATCAAGCAAAGCTTAATTCGCTCTAGGTGGCGGGAGATTCAAAACTAGGCAGATCCGAGTAAAGAAGGACTCAACTTGGCTCTATGAAGGAAATTCAAAGCTACGTCAAAGCTAAACAAACTATGAACTAGGTGGCGAACTAATGGAACCTTAGAAATAAAATCGTCAAACTTCCAAGCATACAACAAGTTATTTCCTTGCAAGTTTCGGGGACTAGAGAGTATGATAACATGTGGAAAATAATTTAAGACCGGAGATAAAACAATTACCGCATTCATTTTGTTCAGATCAACGATAAACCGGGCGGCTTGGTCGAAGCGGCCCGATGTCGAAATGGAAGGGTTGATTAACTGGATTGCCCTCAAACCGATCGGCATTCCGGTTATCGCGAATTCAACCAGCGCTCCGAGGCTGTTACCGCTAGCTGTCCGGGTTAAAACTTTACCCCGGGCAGGCGGTCCAACCGCGACAGTCGCAGGACTCTTATGAAGAGCGAATGATCGCCGGTGGCGAGGTAACAGATGCCTTTGGCGAATACTCCTTCTTGCCTCTGCGATACTTGGCTGAGAGGTGCCGGCAAGACTTTTCTGAGAAGAGGTCTTGACGGAGATAACACGTTTCTCCTTAGAAGAAGCACCGGCAGGACGTTGCGTCTCCGAGGTAGGAACGGAATCCTTAGGAACAGTAGAGGTTAAGCTCGCAGAGGGCGCCGGGGTAGCGATCTTCTCGGCAGAGGTCTGCGACCATAGCTGCCGGAGTAGATGGAAGCTCAATTGTAACGCTGGGGCCCATAGAGGGGGCAGCTGGCTCAACGAAAACATCGGAGGGCCGGATCGGATCCGGATCAATGGGAGAAACCTCAGGGGCATCACGGCGAACAGGCGAATTATCAGGAGCAGGGGGAGAAGCAGGACGAATAGGACTAGGAACTCTCGTGTCATCAGCGGGAGGAGGAGATGGCGGCCGAGTCGGACGGCTAGTCATACTAGGACCGCCGGGTTTAACAGACAGAGGAGCACTGCAAAAATACGAAAGAAGATTCGTTAGAATGAGAGACAGAAAAAGAGAAACAAGAAATATAGGCAGAGGAACTTACCCAGCAACCCCGGGCATAGTCTTGCGCCTGGGAGGATTCGGAGCAGATTTCTTTACTCGCTTCTTAGGAACCGTGATCCGAGGCAATGGCGGAGCCCCTGCTTCCCGAGATAACGGGAGGCCGAGAAGCAATAGGTTCAAGGCGTCATGAACTCCGGGCCGGATTAGGGAAAGCGAAGCCGGAAATGCATAAGAAATAGGCATGGCGGCAACTACCTCAAGAATTTGGACCTCGTCGAATCACCTTCCTCCTCCTGCTGAGTTTTGCATGAGCTCGGCGAGCAGGATCTCGACTTAGGGACGAACTCCTCGAGTCCGCTCGCTGTATCCGGGGTACTCCTATGCGGGCCAGGGGCAGAACTCGGCATCCTCGTTTTTACATTCAAGAACCTCGCATGACAGAGAGAAAATCATGAAAACCAGACTATAAAACCGAGAAAACAGAGTGATGAGGATTGGGCTTACCTCGGGAGGAGGATTGTCGCGGGTGAACGGTTTCAACCCCCAGGTCCAGTCATCAGGCATCTCCGTCTTGAAAATAGCTCGGACGCGCTTACAGATGAGGTAGCTGTCCAACTCTACGGTCGAGACTCGGTTAGGGTCCAGGGGACCGCTCATGTAGCACAGCTTGTGAGTCCTTTGTTGGAAGGGGCAGATCCGGCTACTAATAAAAGTGGCCATCAAGTCCTCTCCGCATAACCCGGCTCGAATCAACTCCTTCAGCCGAATCTCGAAGGCCTCGGCTAGGGCATGAGTCTTCGGATTATATAGCCAATTCACTTTGGAAGGGGGCCGATTGAGAACGGTGGGGCGAATCTTGTCTTCGCCTCTGTTCTTGACGAGAAAAATGACTTGTGCCATTTCTTGCACGACTCCAACCGGTGACACGAGGGAACACGGATTTCCTCCGAGGTGTAATGGACGCCGCCCACATTGGGTGAGCAGCTTCGGAAGGATGCAGATTTGTCGGGAACAACGTTGAGCGGATCTGGAAGAACGACCAGGACATGTCTTGATGGCCACAGTCAAGTAACCCTCCGGCCGAGATAAAAGCGGAAAGAAGCTATGGCGTCGGGAAGATGATGCTATCAAGGTCAAGTAATCGAAATTCTCTAGCAAAATCGCTAAGAGGAAGACCGGCAGCGGCGAAATGGGACATAAAGACCACGACTCACCCTCTCGAGGCGAGAGGATTCGCCGGGTAACGACAGAAACCTCGGCAGAATCCGCCGAGTTCGGATGAGCCACCAATCTCGCGAGATGAAGAGCCTGCCACGATCCACGCTCAGGCCCGGAGCCAGCGTCATCGTCCTCAACTAGAGCACCGCTAAATGAACTAGACATAGTTCCGCCGGAGAGATCGCCGGAGGAAAAACTAGCGGCGGAGGAGGGCTTAGAGCTACAGGGCCCCGTCGGAACTTTGCAAGAAAACAATGGCGAAAAGAGGAGAAACCGTCGCCTGAGTACGGAAATTATGCGGATCGATCTAGAGCAAGGAGAGGGCAAGATGACCAGAAAGGACTCACCGGCGGCGGGGACACCGCCGTAGAGCGCGGGCGGAAAAGGCAGAACGACGCCGTGGAATCTTCGCCGGCGGAAGCTCTGGATGGAGAGCGGCGGCGGAGCGGCGAGAGGGCACACAGACGAAGGGAGGAAGGAGAGCGGACGCGAGCGACAAGGGGAAAGGTGAACCCAACGGGCGCGTTTCCCCACTTTATAGGCAAGCAATGAACAGGGGTATGGGATCGTGGGTGTGGCAGTTGCCCGTGTGGATCGTGGGGTAGCACGAACGCACGACGGTGAATGGAGCCACACCAACGGCCACATACAAAGAAAAAGTTGTTACGATCCCAAGAGGAGCGGAACACGAGGCGTCGTAACGGCGGCGCAGCAGGCACAGGGTTCACTGTGGCTTGTCAGTAAATGCAGTAAAAGGACCTAAAAACTAGGAGAGCAATGATGGGGTAACACGTAGGACTTAGCGTATGGAGGAAGGAGCGAGAGAACCTCGGACAAGGCCGTAGCGAAACAAGACTAAAGAAGGTGTTGAAGCTGATATAACCCGCCAAAGTAATTGACAGGCCACACCAGCCGGGACTAATGTCGGGGGTTAACCTCGGGTAGGTCGAGACGGAAAAGCAGAGGTCTTGCCCGTCAAGTTCTTGAAACGGCCTAGGTCGGCGAATCGTTGATATGTCGGCCGATGAATGGAGGCAAGAAGCACGTATACAGTATCAAGGGGTTATCGCCGAGTTAATGAAACTTCGGCGGATTACCCATGATCTTCATGCGTAAGGAACAGCCGAATAACATGAGGTAAGGCCGGGTTAAACGAAGCTTGCGGAGAAGGAGAAGCTTAGGGTCAAACCATAGCGGGCTAAAAGGAATCTGAACAGGCCAAGCGCAAGAGACAAGGAGGAGGGACGGAGGGCGTAAGGAGGTCACGGAGGTGACAAGGTCTGAAGCCCGAGGCACGGAAGGGGGCTGGAGCTTTGCCATTAGAAGGGAGACAGGAAAGGAGGTCACCGAATTACTTTGGGACAAGCATATTCCTCGAATATGCTTGCCCCGTCAGCCCTAAGGGCACCCAAGGCACCCCTTTATAAGGGGAAGTCTGGACCCTGAAGGAGGGGGGAGGGTCCTTTGAGCAACGTTAGGCTGGGGAGATTCACACTGTTCCCCTGTAAACTGCTCGAGGAGCACTTGTAACTCATCAAGAGAGAAATAAAGTTCACCACTTTGGCAGCTTGAGTGTAAAAACAGTTGCATCTTCCCTCCCCAGATCCCACTAGCATCCATTGGCCCCATACTTTAGCCTACCCATGGCATCTGCCGTGCCACCACCACGACAAACATCAAAAAGAATAATCATGTGTTGATGGTCAACAAGCCCCCCACCTTCAAGAAAGGTAAGGGTGCAAGGAAGCCCTTCAAGAAAGGCGGCAAGCGTTGCCCTCTGAGAAGAAGCTCAAGTCTGGTCCTAAACGGACACGAGTGCTTCTATTGCAAGGACACGGTCCTTTGCGCAATCGTCTCAAGTACTTAGCGGACAAGAAGGCTGGCACCATCAAAGGTATATTTGATATACATGTTATTGATGTTTTCCTTACTAGCCCTCGTTGTAGTGCTCGGGTATTTGATACGGTTCAGTTGCTAATATTTGTAACTCGAACAGAGCTACGGAATAGAAGGCGACTTGAGGGATGAGGTGACGATCGCGTTGCAACGGATCAAGAGTTGATGTGATGGCCGTCGGCACGCTCTCCTTAGTTTTACCTTCGGATTAGTTTTAAACCTTAATAAGTGTTATTATGTGCTGCGTTGAGCATGAACATTATTTCGGATCTTGTTTATTGCAAGACGGTTATTCATTTAAATCGGAGAATAATGGTTGTTCTATTTATATGAGTAACATCTTTTATGGTCATGCACCTATTTTGAATGGTTTATTTCTTCTAAATCTCGAAAGGGATGAAACACACATCCATAACATTGAGGCTAAGAGATGCAAAGTAGATAGTGATAATACTACTTATTTGTGGCAATCGCGTCTAGGTCATATTGGAGTAAAGCGCATGAAGAAACTCCATTCTGATGGACTTTTGGAGTCTCTTGATTTTGAATCATTTGACACATGCGAACCATGCCTCATGGGCAAGATGATCAAAACCCCATTCTCCGGTATGATGGAGCGAGCAATGGACTTGTTGGAAATCATACATACCGATGTATGCGGACCGATGAGTGTTTTGACGCGCGGTGGATATCGCTATTTTCTCACTTTTACCGATGACTTAAGTAGATATGGGTATATCTATTTAATGAAACATAAATCTGAAACGTTTGAAAAGTTCAAAGAATTTCAGAATGAAGTGGAGAACCATCATAGCAGAAAGATTAAGTTTCTACGATCCGATCGTGGAGGTGAATATTTGAGTTATGATTTTCTCACGCATCTTAAAGCAAGCGGAATTGTTTCACAACTCACGCCACCCGGAACACCACAGCGCAATGGTGTGTCTGAACGCCGGAATCGAACCTTATTATATATGGTCCGATCGATGATGTCTCTTACTGATTTGCCGTTATCATTTTGGGGTTATGCATTAGAAACCGCTGCATTCACTTTAAATAGGGAACCATCTAAATCCGTTGAGACGACACCATATGAACCGTGGTTTGGTGCTAAACCTAAGTTGTCGTTTCTTAAAGTTTGGGGATGCGAAGCTTACGTCAAGAAGTTAATGCCGGACAAGCTCGAACCCAAAGCGGAGAAATGCGTCTTCATAGGATACCCTAAGGAAACTATTGGGTATACCTTCTATCACAGAACCGAAGGCAAAGTGTTTGTCGCAAAGAACAGTTCCTTTCTTGAGAAGGAGTTTCTCTCAAAAGAAGTGAGTGGGAGGAAACTAGATCTAGACGAGGTTATTGAACCTTCTCTTGAATTGGAGAGTAGCGCAGCACCTGAAATTGTTCCAGCGTCACCGCACTAACGATAGAGGAAGCTAATGACAAGGATCATGAAGCTTCGGACGATGCTGCTACTGAACGTCGTAGGTCGACAAGGTCGCGTGCCCCTCCTGAGTGGTACGGCAACCCTGTCTTGACTGTCTTGTTGGTAGAAGACAGTGAACCTACGAACTATGAGGAAGCGATGATGAGCCCAGACTCTGAGAAATGGCTAGAAGCCATGAAATCCGAATTGGGATCCATGAGCGAAAACCAAGTATGGACTTTGGTGGACCCTCCTAGCGACCGAAAGGCCGTTGAGTGCAAATGGATCTTCAAGAAGAAAATGGATGCGGATGGTAATGTTATTGTCTATAAAGCACGGCTTGTCGCGAAAGGTTTTCGACAAGTTCAAGGTGTTGACTACGATGAGACTTTCTCTCCCGTAGCGATGTTTAAGTCCATTCGGATTTTATTAGCAATTGCTGCGTTTCATGATTATGAAATATGGCAGATGGGTGTCAAGACTGCTTTCCTCAATGGCAACATTGATGAAGAGTTGTATATGATGCAACCCGAAGGTTTTGTCGATCCTAAGGATGCTGATAAAGTATGCAAACTTCAGCGATCCATTTATGGACTGAAGAAAGCATCTCGGAGTTGGAACCTTCATTTTGATCAAGTGATCAAGAGCTTTGAATTTGTTCCAAATTGCTACGAAGCTTGCATCTACAAGAAAGTGAGTGGGAGCTTGGTGACGTTTCTGGTACTATATGTGGATGACATATTAATTATCGGAAATGACATCAACATGCTTAACGATGTGAAGAGTTATTTGAACAAGTGTTTTTCAATGAAAGACCTAGGTGAAGCTGCTTATATATTGGGCATCAAAATCTATATAGATAGACAAAGACGCCTGATAGCTTTAAGCCAGAGTACATATCTAGACAAAGTTCTGAAAAGGTTCAGAATGGATAAGGCAAAGAAAGGTTCAGTGCCTATGTTGTCAGGTAAGATATTGAGCAAGGCTCAGTGTCCAGCTACGGTAAATGATAGGGAAGCTATGAGCAAAGTGCCTTATGCCTCGGCCATAGGTTCCATCATGTATGCCATGCTGTGTACTAGACCGGATGTGTCCAATGCTCTTAGTTTGACGAGCAGATATCAAAGTGATCCAGGAGTGGAACACTGGACAGCCGTGAAGAACATCCTAAAGTACCTAAATAGGACTAAAGAAATGTTCTTAGTCTATGGGGGTGATGAACAGCTTGTCGTAAAAGGTTACGTCGACGCTAGTTTTGACACCGACAAGGATGATTCTAAATCTCAGACAGGATACGTGTATATTTTGAATGGAGGAGCTGTGAGCTGGAGAAGCTGCAAGCAAAGCGTGATCGCGGGATCTAAGGAGAAGCGGAATACATGGCTGCTGCAGAAGCGTCAAGTGAAGGAGTTTGGATCAGAAACTTCATCACTGAGCTTGGCGTGGTTCCAAGTGCATTGGACCCACTGGAGATATTGTGTGACAACACTGGCGCCATAGCACTCGCTAAGGAACCAAGATATCATCCAAAGACCAAGCATATCAACCGCAAGTTTCATATAATCCGAGATTATATAGCAGATGGAGATCTGAAGATTAGCAAAGTACATACAGATCTGAATGTCGCAGATCCGTTGACTAAACCTCTTCCGCGTGCAAAACATGATCTGCACCTTAGTGCCATGGGTGTGAGATTGTTGCCAAATGTAAACTAGATTATTGACTCTAGTGCAAGTGGGAGACTGTTGGAATTATGCCCTAGAGGCAATAATAAAGATGTTATTATTATAATTCTTGTTCATGATAATGTTTATATTCCATGCTAGAATTGTATTAAGCGGAAACTTTAATACTTGTGTGGTTTGTGAACAACACCGTGTTCCTAGTATGCCTCTATGTACTAGCTCATTGATCAATGATGGTTAAGGTTTCCTAACCATAGACATGAGTTGTCAATTGATAATGAGATCATATCATTGGGAGAATGATATGATGGACAGACCCAAACTAAGCGAAGCAATTAGATCGTGTCATCGTGTTCGTCTTTGCGAAGCTTTTCTTATGTCAAATATTGTATTCCTTAGACCATGAGATAATACAACTCCCTAGTATCGGAAGAAAGCTTTGAGGTCATCAAACGTCATCGTAGGAGAGGGTGATCATAAAGGTGTCTCTCAGGTGATCGGAAAGTATCTGTTGGGTTGTATGTATCGAGATGGGATTTGCCCCTCCCAAGTCGGAGAGATATACTTCGGGCCCACTCGGTAATCGATATCAACACCGCTTGCAAGCATGTGGTTAAGGAGTTAATCACAAAGTGATATCGGATTACGGAACGAGTAAAGTACTTGCTGTGAACGAGATTGAACTAGGTATGACGGTACCGACGATCAAATCTCGGGCAAGTAAAATATCGCGAGACGAAGGGAATATATATATGGGATTGATTGAATCCTGGCATCGAGGTTCATCCGATATGATCATAGATGAATGTGTGGGAGTCAATATGGGTGCCCAAACCCCGCTGTTGATTATTGATAGAAGATCATGTCTGCATATTCTCGAACCCGCAGGGTCACACACTTAACGTGTCTCGACGCTAGGATAGATTGGATAATTGGTTTATGAGTTTTTGTTCGGAGTCTCGGATGGGATCCGGGACATCACGAGAGGTTCCGAGTGGTCCAGAGAATAAGATTCATATAAGGCAGTGCAGTTTTTGGAGTTCGGAATTGTTTCGGGTTAATCGGTATTGTACCGGAAGCTTCTAGAACCTTCCGAAAGGGGAACAACGTGGCCCCACCTTCCGAGAGGGGGCATGGGCCTATGAGGGAGTGCCCTGGCCGCATTGGGCCAGGGGCACAAGGCCCATAGGGCCCAGCCGGCCAAGAGAGGTTTAAACTCTAGATAGAGCTTCTATAAGGGGGGGTTTCCTTGGCCCCCCACTCTTCCTCCTTGGGGCCGCCGGCCTTGGCTTGGGGGAGGGGCTAGGGCTGCCACCCCTCTATATAGAGGGCGGGTTACAAACCCCAACACCTTCCCTCCAACCCTAGCCGCCTCTGCCCTCCTCTCCCTCCCGACCGCTTGTGAAGCCTGCTGCAGAAATTCTCCACCAATTGCACCGTTGCGTTGTAGATCCAACCCATCTCTCCACCATACTTGCTGGACCAAGGAAGGAGGAGACGCCGAGGTTCTGCTGCGTGTGCATCTCACGAGGCACCGCCACTTGTGGTGCTAGATCGGATCGGATCGCGAGGAGGAGAAGCGAGTACGACTACATCACCCACGTTGACGAGCGTTCGCTGCGAATATTCAAGGGTATGAAGATCTAATCCAATCTCTCTCG
The DNA here is from genome assembly GCA_030063025.1 of Avena longiglumis. Taxonomy (NCBI): domain Eukaryota; kingdom Viridiplantae; phylum Streptophyta; class Magnoliopsida; order Poales; family Poaceae; genus Avena; species Avena longiglumis. Next base: position 33,802,543 of record CP125979.1, read on the forward strand.
TTGTTTGCATCTCCTAGATTAGATCTTGGCTTCCCTCTGTTCGCATACGTAGGAAATTTTGATTTACTATGCCGCGAAACCCTTCAGTTTACTTGTTGCAAACTATTACCTTCCACACCATACGTTTAATCCTTTGTTACAGCAAACCGGTGAGTTTGACAACCTCACTGATTCGTTGGGACAAAGTCTTGAGTTTGTGTTGTGCAGGTCTACACATTGTTTGCAACACTTGTGTGACGTTTCTTTCCTCCTTCTATTTCGATAACCTCGGTCTCAACTGAGGGAAAACTTGTTGCTTACTCTTCACACCCTGTGATACGTCCAAAACGTATCTACTTTCTCGAACACTTTGCTATTGTTTCTCCTCTAAACTTGTGTGATTTGGATACAACTAACACGGACTGACGCTGTTTTCAGAAGAATTACCTTGGTGTCTTGTTTTTTTTGCAGAAAATCAACTATTAGGAAAAAATCCCGAAAAATATGCCAAAAACTATATTTCACCAGAAGATCCACGGAGCCAGAAGGAGAGACGGAGAGGAGGATTGGGGGGCCTAGACCCACCCCAGGCGCGATCCCACCACTGGTTGCGCCTGTACGGGGTGCAGCCTCCCCAGGCAGCTCCTTGGCCTCCCTCTGCCTATAAGTTGCCTTTCGACCTAAAAACCGAGGGGGGTTTCGATAGTTTTCCAGAAAGAGTTCTGCTCCGCCGCCACCAGAAACCAAGATTCGGATCCAGAAACTCCGTTCTGGCACCCTGCCGGGACGGGGAATTTGGAGAGGATCGTCGTATCGTCATCACCAAAGCATCTCCATCAACCACCGATGTTTCCCTCATCCATGAGTGAGTAATCCCCCGCTGTAGGCTTGGGGATGGTAGGGATTGGATGAGTTCTATCATGTAATCGAATATGATTGTTAGGGCATAGTGCCTAGTATATCTATTAGTGCTATTTGACTTTGTTGCAACTTGTTGTGCTTAATGCTTGTCACTAGGGCCCGAGTGCCATGATCTCAGATCTAAACTTATTATTGAATCATTATGATAGTATTGTTTGTGATCTTATCTGCAAGTTGTGTACACATATCATTGTCCGGATCCAAAGGCCCCAAAGAGAATAATTGGGACAACCGGAGGGGATGGCTAGGGTGTGAGGATCACATGTGTTCACGGAGTGTTAATGCTTTGCGCCGGTGCTCTATTAAAAGGAGAACCTTAATTGTCAGTAGTTCCCTAGAGGCCCCGCTGCCACGCCACGGGATGTAAGATGTTGTGCAAGTTCTCATTGCGAGCACGCATGACTATATATGGAGCACATGCCTAGGATTGTTTAGTACTTGGATGCTTGTTATTATTTATCTGCAATGCCCTAGATCTTGAAGTTACATGTTTAGATTTTTCCATGCAACTCCCGTCCATCCATCCCTATGCCTACCACACTCGAATCCTACTATTATTGTTGCTCATGTTTCACTGTTGCTGTTACTGTTGTTGTTGCTTTGCTGTTGCTACTACCAAACTGTTGCTACTGATAAACTTTTGTGAGCAAGAACTATTTCTAGGTGCAGCTGAACTGACAACTCAGTTGTTAAGGCTTGCAAGTATTCTTTGGCTCCCCTTGTGTCTAATCAATAAATTGGGTAATATTACCCACGAAGACTGTTGCGACCCCCTACACTTGTGGGTCATCAAGACTATTTTCTGGCGTCGTTACCGGGGAGCATAGCTTTATTTGTAAGTTCACTTGGATCTATTATTGTTCACTTCTACTCCTTTCATCATGGGGAAGTCTCGTGATGGAAAATTACCTATTTTACCATCCACTACAAGAAGAGGTACAGTCCTAAACACCTCTGCTGCTCTTGATTCACCGTCTGTTATAATTAAGCTTGTCACACCACCACCACATGCTCATGCTACACACACTGCTACTACTGCTGAATCTGAAACTGATTTTGATACTCATGATGTTACTTCTACTATGCTTGATGCGAGTGGTTCATTAGGTCCTTTTCTAGATGCTACTATGGCTAGTCTAGGACATACCGAAACTCCTAGCGAAGACACTGTTACACCTGTTAGCTCACCTGAGTCTAGTGAGAGTTATGATATTAATGATGGTTACATTGAGCTCACTGATGATTTTGTTGAAGAGTGCCAAAACACACATGGTACTAGTGCTATTAAGAGTCTCCTTGCTAGACGTACTATTATGCCTAAGTTGTCCTCTGATCCTAAGTTTGCTACTTCTCCCATAGACATTAAAGATACACTACAAGGAATATGTCTATATATGACCCTCAATTTTCGTCACAGAATCGTCATAGTAGTCCGTTTATGACGATTCTATGACGATTTTGAGATCGTCAAGTCAAATGAACTATAACGACGTTTTGGTAAAATCGTCATAACCGCCTATGACGATATTGAATCGTTATAACGCCTATGACGATCCAATATCGCCATGGACCATCTAGGATCCTACGTGGTGATCCTACGTGGCAAAATTGTGAAAATGAAATCGCCTTAAATCAAAATCAGCCATTTTAGTGATCTAAATGGGCCCAATAATTCTAGCCTTTTTTGCTAGGCCTTGGACTTTTAGGTTTGTCACTTTGGGCCTTGCCTTCTTATGGTACACTTATTTATTTTCAGATTTGTTACAATATATTTTGGGCCTGACCTTTTGGAGCCCAAATATATTTCATCCATCGATTTCTTCTATTTTTAACTAGAATTTGCATTTTCATTTGAATTTCTTCACCATGCAATAAATCGAGAAAATACACTAGAGTTTCCAAATACATCAATAAAATACACCATTTTCAGCAAATACACAAGATGATAATTTATCCAAATAGCAGCTCACAAATGCACATCCAAGATTACAATTCAGTATTTACATTCACTTATTAGCAAATAGCACCAATTGGAACACCTCATACACAAACTTGCAAATTGTGGTAAAAGGGTACACAAACTTGAGTGTCGGGTGATGGAATGGACCACTTAGTCATATATTCAGTTACGAAGTATCCTAATGCATAGAGCTTCTCGTACATGTTCAAGAAAGTTCCCACCGGTTTCTTTCTTCTCCTTCGAGTTCGGTTCATTCAGATGATAAGTGCACATAGGATTTCATCATATGAGAAGCGAGTCACTAATCAGATACTATGTTTGAATCTAGCAAACCGATCAAGAGCTCGTGAAATCTGCAGTACACAGATGAGTACACACTTCAGAGCATAGAGAGAGAAAACTGCAGTTAGATGTCTAAATTCAAACAAATGAAAGTAAGGAAATTCCACGAGGCTGGAGTTGTTGCCAAACCTTAGGGACTCACTTCTTTGGTGCAAGCTGAAAAGAATACACATGAAGAAGATTAGAGCTACGGATACATACCAAAGAGATGAGAACAGGAGAGAATTAGAACATGCCAAGAATTTCAATTTGTGGTGATGCTCGAGAGCGAGAAAATACTAGCCGTTTACTGCGCCTCCCACCATTCGCCACACGAGAGGACTGGAGTGACAGGGAGGCCATATCATGAAAGTTTTAGACTAAATTACCTTAACAATATAATCATTGCTTCGGACTAAATTGATTATCAAACACACATAGTAATCTATTGCCTTCTATTAGAAAAAGAAGGGAATACTATATCAAACACACAAACGTGCATGGTCATGTACCCAGCCCAGGTCAGATCAGATCATATCGAAATCAGGAGCTACCAATCATTATCAATTGATTATCAAACTATAACTTTGAGCTATCAACACATGTGGAGCTACCATTGTCATACAGGTTCGTGGCCTTCACCTATAATTGAAAATAAAGCTCTAGGATATAAACAAAGCTCATTCTGTCCCACCCATCGTAATGAGCATATACAAGTATCTATCTAAATGTTTGAAATAAACAAAACAACCGCCGGAAAAACTACGGAGGAATAGTGGTAAGTAGAGGAGGATGGTGGTGATGGAGCGCATCCCGAGGGCGCCGAGGGACACAAAGGGCATCCGCCAACATCCAATAAATCTGATAGTACCAACAAGTTTCATAAGAATGAAGCTCAAAACTTCCAAGCAAATGAACTCAAGTTTGGAGGCAACTAAAGAAGGCTATACTTGTAGGTTTAACAACAAGAATACTTTGGAATGCATACAAATAATACTACCTCTTCCATATTATAGAGTCGGACCTAGTAGCTAGTAGCACAAAGATAGCTAAAGACATTGACTAAGGACAACACCACGAGATACAACTACAAATGATTAGTTGATGATAGGCTCCAAAGCCTTGCCTTCTCCTCCCAAGTCATACTCTCGATCAAGGATGAGCCATGTCTCTCTGCTTTCAACATCAAAGATAGCCTATCAAAGTTGAGAAGTCACTTCATTAACTCAAAGCAAAATGACAAGCACTCGATTACGCACTTTGAATGAATCAATCTACTTAATTTCTGTTTTTCTCACACAAGTAAAATAAACCGATAAGACTAGACAACTCACTCATTCATTCAAGAAAGGAAGAAGATAACAACCTCATGATAAATGAAGCCAAGTAATTAAGTTATTTGATGAGCGAGATCGGAGACATGTAAAAGCTAGTATTATCTATGGGTTTGCATGAAACAAAAGAGGACCATGAAAAAGGATGAAAATCAGACCATGAAGGAAAGGCGGTGCCACAAAGCACATGACTCTAGTAGTAGTTCAAGTGCAAAAGGCGTTCAGAAAACATAGATCAGATATAGGTTGCAAGTGTATGGGAAAAACAATGTTTAGAACAATCAAAACATGCTCCTCTAACAGAACGAATCCATGTATGTATTCATAAACAAATGAAAGCAGCCTGTGTCTACGGCATGCACTATTCTCGCAAATAGTAGAGAGCCAGCTCGCAAGCTTATACGATTTACAATATAGATAGTTAGAAAATACGCATTTGTAGAATAAATTGAGCTTGAGAAAATTATTACATGATATACCTACGTCTAGATCGTCAAACAAGAAGTTAACTCAAAAAATGAACAAAATCCAAATAACCTATCACTTTGTCAACAACAATTAAATGATCCGTAAGTAATAGAAGAAAATCCAGTTGCCAGTTTAAGATAAAGAGAGTTAAGAAACTAGTAGTACAAGAGTGTTCTATGAAGCATCAAGCATCAAATCTCAGGTAAAGCTAGTAGTACAAGAGTGTTCTATGAACAGAGAACATCCAACAATTCCTAAAAACTCATGGTATCAATAGCACATGCATCAACAGTTTAAAACTTATTACAGAGAATCAAAAGTAAAACAAGCTTATCCATCACTAGCAGGCATACTCACAAATAATGAACAGAAAGAAGGAACTATAGAAGGAAGTCTATTTCTTGTATAAGTGCACAGATATAAGAATAAGAATATATTCATGCTCTAGTTACACAGTCAAAATATATTAAACAAGGAACTGCAGAAGCAAGTCTACACTATAGTTACAAATTAAGGAATGCACTACACGGTCATAACATTGTTGTAGAAGAGGGACTGAATATTCAAGAAGGCAGATGGTGTCATGCATGTGGAACCTGAAGCCATATATATTTTCATACGATTCTAGCATTTAGGGAACCAAAAGAACATACGTCGAGGCTGTTTGAAATCTAGTAGCAGAGAAAAAGATGCCACATAAAACAAAAGTAAATGGTACTATCATAGGTGGGTAGATTTCTTGTAGTAATCATCATAGATGGACAACTAGATTAGGCCAGAACTAGCAATAAATAAAAGAGTCCATGATCCTAACAAGGAGTGAGCATGTATTCCTACAAAAGATTGACATGCAGTTTGATATCAAGAGCTCATAGCAACTACGATACCATCACCAGTTTGAACACTAACTAACGCACAAGTATATTAATAAACAAAGAGTAGAAGGCCACATGTTGAAACAAGTTTGAACACCGATACTGCCTCAACCATCATCAGCTACTACAACAAAGAGCAAAAGCAGTCGATACGCTTGTCACCGACTAAATAGTCAATAGCCAGCGATTTACAATTCAAAGTGGTTGAACTTCCTAAGAAGGTCAAGGATCATCTATTCACAAAGGATAATGCCACGTAAAAATCTAGAATCAAATACAAGATAGGGGAGGAAGGGAGGAGCATAAGTCCTCCATGTTGTATAGCTAGCTTCCTTGCACTCCCGCCCATGAATTCCGTATCGCATACCTTGCAAGAAAATAACAAAACAAAACATAAATTGTGGAGGACAAGGAGAAACCCTAGATCGAGCACGGTGATGTAAAACAAGCATGCACCCCAAATTTCAATCATAAACGCTAGACGGAGAACGACGACTCCGTCTGCCGCGCATGTGAGTCTCCGCCGCACACGCACCGTGTCGTAGGCTGGCTCCCGGAGATCCCCCGATCGCCCACCTCGAGCCTGCGAGATCCGCCTCGTGAACGCATGCCGCAACGGGTAGGGCAGTGTGTGGGTGTCGATCTCCTTCTCCCTTGGTGCCGAATCTTCACCATCGAGGCTTTGACGGGACCGCCAAGGCTTCCGTCTCTGCAGCAAGGTCCGGTGGAGCGGGATATGGGGTGGTCGAGAGATGGATCAAGATGGTTGAGGGGCGGAGAGGAAGAGGGGAACGGAGGTCTAGGGTGGCAGAGATTGCACGCAGGAAGGAGGCGTGGGGGGTGGCCGAGATGTTACGAGGTAGAGGTCTCGAGCGATGGGAGGTGGTGGCAGGAAGCAACCACGGTATAGCCATGGCGGCATGGCCGCCATCCACGATTGAGAGAGAAGTAAGGAGCAAGGGATTAGGGTTGCGGTGAGGGTAGATAGAGGAAGGAGTGGCGGGTCTGCGAAGAGGAGCGATGGGATTAGGGTTTGGGGCCTCTCACCACATATAAATGACACATAAGCGTAACCGATGTGGGCCACATAGAAAATGACACATAGGCGCAAACAACTAATGTGGCTGCCACATCATTTGAAAATTTCACAACTTGAGACGATATAAAATGGTCATAATAGTTTATAAATAAGGTCCAAGGTATTGGTGTCCAGGTTATGACGATTTTATATTAGACAATTACGACGATTTTTTTCAAAATCGTCATAATTATGTATGGTTTTAGCCTCCTTAAATGGCTTACGACGATTTTGTGCAAAATCGTCATAAATTTATGACGATTTCTTTTGGGGTCACTTTCAAAAGGTCATAGTATACCACATTCCTTGTAGTGATAAAGATTATTATTTCTCTCTTGATTTATCTTATTTAGATATTGTTGAGAAATAACCTTTCTGTGGGACTGAAAATGAGAGTGTTGTGGCTCATATGAATGAGCTTTCTACTATGAGTGCTTTATTCTCTGATGATTTTAAGATGCGCAAGTAATTTGTTACTAAGATCTTCCCTTTTTCACTAAAAGGAGAAGCTAGCCCTGATTGTTTGATTGCTTCTTTCTTCTAGAAATAATTTCCTCCTAGTGCTAGACATGCTGCTTTAGACTTTTTGATTTTAAACAGGGAGAAGAAGAGAAATTGCCTGAGTCATGGACAAGGTTATGTGCCTTGATTCATGCATATCCTGGATGTCCATTACCTAAGAATGAGTTGCTTGATATTTATTATAATGGACCAACTGATGATTCTAGGACCTACCTAGATAGCTTTGCTGATTGTGTTTTCAGGAAAAGAACTCCTACAGATGCTGAAGAATTAATGGCTAAGATAAGCAAGAATTATGATGATTGGACTTCAAGTGAGCTGAATACACCTGAGCCTATTACTCCTGAACTAGATGTTCCTGAACCAATTCCAACACCAACACCAAAGAAGAGAGGAATTATTGCATTAAATGATGAAGTGATGAAGTAAGCTAAGAAGTGTCTAAAGGAGAAAGGTATTAGAGCCGAAGATGTGAAGAATCTACCTCCTATAGAAGAATTATGTAAGCCAATTCCCTACTCATCTACTATTGAGGTACACTCTCTCCAACACTTAGATGAAGGTGATATTCCCTATAGTAAGCCTCCTTATCAATCCTTAGAGGAACTTGACATTTTTGTTGTTAAACAAGGTAATTTTAATAAACAAGTTCGGAATCATTTATTGGAAAACTCTAGAGTTATCAATGAGTTGAAAGATATTGTGGAAAGAACTTCTAATGATATTAAGATGCTCTGTAAACACTTTCAAATGGTACAAAAGGATATGGTAGTTAATGCTTCAGGAGATAAACATGCTTATGGAATTAAAACTAGGAGTGGTATGGCTACTCAAGGTCCTTTATATCCTGAAGGACACCCTAAAAGAATTGAGCAGGACTCTCAACAAGTAGATAGTGGTAGTCCTTGTAAGAGAAAGAAAAAGAAACATAAGATAGTTGAGGAACCACTTGAACTTGCTATTGATCCACATGATATAGTTTTGACTCCTTAGAGGCTTGATCTTGCTACCATGAAGGCACACCACTTTTTCACCACTAGCTCTACCCTTGAGAACTTGGTTTATAGAATGTTGTTTACTGACAGGGAAGAAAGAGAGATCCCTTTGTTAGGAATAGACAACTTGTATTCCTCTGGGGGGCAAAGGCCACAATATATAGTACAGGTACAGGTGCAAATATGAAGGAAGCCCCCTAACATATGGGGAAACTACAATATACAAATATATACATCTAACACCCCCCCACCTCAAACTCATGGTGGATCCACAATACTGAGTTTGGAGAGTAAGAAATCATGCTGCGCTCTGGTCTTTGCCTTCGTAAAGAAATCCGCCAATCAGAATCAAGGCACATATCAAGCGCAACAACCCGAGCCCGCACTGAGCACGTATAGAAAGCATCAACACCAATATGCTTGGTAAGCTCATGATTGACCGGATCACATGCAACACTAATAGCACCAGATCGCCGGACAAAACCAGAGTGGGTGTGGTAATAGAGACCCCAAAATCCGCAAGTAACCACCGTAACCAGGTCACCTCAGCAGTTAACAAGGCCATAGAACGCAACTCAGCCTCAACACTCGAACGGAAAACCGCTGTCTGTTTCTTCGTCTTCCAAGCAATGAGCAAACCGCCAAGAAACACACAGTAAGCAAAAAGGGAACGGCGATCTGAAGGATCACTCTCCCACGTAGCGTCTGAATAGCACTGGAGCTGGAGGGAGCTGGAACGAGGAAAGAAAAGGCGCCGAGTGATCGTACCACGAAGATAACGAAGAACACAGAGAAGATGACTATAGTGAACAGTGGTAGGAGCAGAAACAAACTGACTTAGAATATGAACAGGATAAGAGATGTTAGGACGAGTGACAGCAAGATAAACAAGACTCCCAACAAGATGACGATAACGCGTAGGATCAGGAAGAGGATCACCATCAGTAGGTTGAAGATTAACATTAAGCTCCATAGGGGTCTCAACAGTGCGCTCATCCCCAAGAGCAGCACGAGCAAGAAGATCCTGAATATACTTTTCCTGGGAGATGTAAAAGCCATCAGAAGTGGAGAAAACCTTAATCCCAAGAAAGTATCGAAGAGGACCAAGATCAGTCATAAGAAACTGATCACGAAGACGAGCCTTAACAAAGGCGATATACTTAATCATCATCACCGAATGATCATATCATCAACATAGAAAAGAAGAAGAGTGCGTCCACGAGGAGAAGTGTGAACAAACAGTGCTGGATCATGAGCACTAGGGGAGAAACCAGCAGCAGTCACGACAGAAGCAAAGTGCTCAAACCAGGCACGAGGGGTTTGTTTGAGGCCATAAAGAGAACGTCGAAGACGACAAACCATCCCCACGGGAACAGAATACCCAGGAGGAGGCTGCATAAAACCTCCTCACTCAACTCACCATTGAGAAAGGCGTTCTGAACATCAAGCTGGGACACAGACCAGTGACGAACAGAAGCAATAGCAAGAAGAGTACGCACAGTGGTCATATGAGCCACAGGAGCAAAGGTCTCATCATAGTCACGACCATGCTCCTGCTGAAAACCACGAGCCACAAGACGCGCTTTATAGCGCTCAAGAGATCCATCAGAGTGGGTCTTAATCTTATAGACCCACTTACACGTGATAGGACGAACACCGGGAGGGGGAGAAACAAGATCCTAGGTGCCAGTGCGCTCAAGCGCAGCAATCTCCTCAGCCATGGCCAGCTGCCATTCAGGATGATGCTCAGCATCCCGATAAGAAGTCGGCTTAGAGACAACAGAAAGACCATACTGACTAGGAGAGTAAAGGTTGGGGGTACGACACTGACGAATAGGACGAGTAGAGGGAAGCTCATCAGAGGAAGATGACTCAGGAGACGACGATGAAGAAGAAGGAATAGCAGAGGAAGACTCCAGAGAACGAGGAGAACTAGGAGAACTAGACAGAGCAGAGGAGGACGGTATCGAAGAAGATACATCAGGGGGAGGGGATCCTGAAGAAGACATAATAGGAGTAGAAGGAGGTGTGTCAGGAAAAAGAAGAAAAGAGATATGTTCCACCGGGTAGGTACCAACGGTGGGACGAGGATAGAAAGGACACGTCTCATCAAAAGTAACATCACAAGAGATACGCATCCAACGACCAACGGGGTCCCAACAGCGATAGCCCTTATGCTCATCACTGTATCCAAGGAAGACACACTCAACAGATCGGCGGTCGGTTTGGTGCGTCATGAGAGCAAGGAGAACATAGCAAACACAACCAAACAAGCGAAGCATGGAGTAGTCTGGAGACTATCCAGATAGACGCTCAAGAGGAATACCACCCCGCAAAGCGGCGGAGGGCTGGATATTGATGAGGTAAGTCGATGTAGTGACAGCCTCAGCCCAGAAATGCGGAGGAAGGGAGGAAGCAATCATCATGGCACGAGTGGTCTCAAGAAGATGGCGATGCTTACGCTCAGCAACGCCATTCTGGGCATGTGCACCATGACAGGAGAACTGAGCAAGGGTGCCCTGCTCAGCAAGAACACCTCGCAACATCTGGGAGATATACTCACCAGCAAAATCAGTACGAAACACACGAATGGGTGTAGAATATTGAGTACGGACCATGGCCACAAAACGTTGATATATGGAGAGCACTTCACTGCGAGAGCGCATAAAATACAACCAAGTGTACCGAGAAAAATCATTGATGAATAAAATATAGTAGCGATGGCCCCCTTTCGAAGCGAAAGGAGTCGGACCCCAAACATCGGAATGAACTAAATCAAAAGGTCGCTGAGATACAGACACGCTAGTAGGATCGGGAAGCTGAATCTGTTTGCCCAACCTACAACCCTGACAATGTAAAGACCCATCTCCTAAGACAGAGCCCAGAAGACCACGATGAACTAATGACGACGGACGAGAGTCACAAAGGTGACCAAGACGATGATGCCACTGCTGAAAGGAGCTCGTAGCAGAGGCGACAACCGGAGAAGAACTGGCAGATCAAGTGGCAGCGGAAGGAACACGAAGCCAGTCTAACTCCCAAAGTCCTGAAGAGTCACGGCTGTGAGGGACAGCTCCAACCAGGGCCTGTGTGCGACGGTCCTGGACAACACAAGAATCAGCATCAAGAATGACGCAACAACCAGAGTCAGTAAGCTGGATAGCAGAGAACAGATTCATCTTAAGATGAGGAACATGAGAAATATCAGGAACGGAAAAATAAGAAGTAGAAAGGGTGCCCCGACTAGAAACAAGAAGAGAGGTACCATCAACCGTGAAATCACAGACAGGAGAAGGGAGAGAACGAAGAGCGGACAGAAAAGAAGACTCAGAGGTCATATGAAAGGAAGCTCCAGAATTCAGATACCACGGGGACGTACCTGACTGTGTAGAAGGTGGTGGTCGCAAGGTTCTGAAGAATCAGTCCATGTAACCAGCGTGCTCGTCGAAGAAGAGCCTGTAGCAGCAAGCAGACCGCGAAGAATCCTGATAATGTCCTGATCGGAGAGAGCAACTGCTGAAGATCCGGAAGGAGCCGACTGCCCACAGTGCTGGCTTGGCGTAAACTAGGATCCCGTGTAATAGGTGTCCCAAGTGTGGCCATCCTTGTTACAGAAGAGTAAAGTGAAGAGAACCACGACGACACGACCACGAGCTGCTGGGTGTTGACTCGACCACGAGACTTCGGTGCGACTCGACTGACCTAGAGGAGTGGGTAGTATCGGCGACGGCACAGAGGACCGCAGCTGAGTCGACGGAGTAGACGGCATAGGAGGACCACGAGTAGCAAGCACAGATGGAACCGCAAGAAGACCAACACCACGGAGACGGGTCTCCTCAGCCCGAATCTCAGACAACACCTCAGAGAGCGGAACACGACCACGAGCATTCAACTGAGCACGCCGGGGCTCAAACTCCTGGCGGAGCCGGGACAGAAACTCATAGATGCGGTGAAACTCCAAATCCGAGCGCACAATCTGGTAGCACGAGCATGTTCCACAAACAGCAGTACGAAGAGAATCAAGCTAATGCCAGATAGCAGCACTCTGAGTATAGAACTCATCAATAGTGGAATCACCCTGCTGAAGAGCATGCTCCTGGCAAACCACGGATAGGTAAAGAGCATCCCCAGACGGCCGATAAGCGAAGATGTGCCCGAAGCGAAAGCAGAGGGGAGACTCATGAACTCGAAGACATCTTGGGGCAGAACACTGGAGGTGAGAACAGCAGCAACACGAGCATCCTCATCGACCCACTGAGTGTAGGCAGTCAGAGCGTGGCGATAGGTCTCGAGATCAGCAGAGTACTGTTTGAACTTCAGCTCATAAGAAGCAACAACACTATCATCGGCACTCTGAGCAGCATCCTTGGCCTCCTGAGAAGCATCAGCGCCGAGAACAATCGGCGTCGGCGGAAGAGGAGCCACAGGAGCAGGGGGGCATAGCGGACAGGAGACCTCGCCGGAGAGCACACCCCAAATACGGAGACCGCGCATGTGAACGCGCATAAAGGCAGCGAAATCAGGGTAATTCGCGCCATCGAAGATCACCGGGCAGCGAGGAATCACAACATAACCCGATGAAGAAGACATAACTCTTTTTTTAGATTTGGTCAACCCGAGCTGCAGGCAGAGGGCGGCCGAATTCCGGCTAGTCGGGCCGAGAGGCGGCGCCTAAGGACCTTGGGAGGCCAATTGAGGCCACCGGTGATTGATTCCCTACGGCGACGACGGTCGGCGATGGCGGGAGTCCGGCGAACTGGGAGATACAATGAGCGGTTGGGGAGGAGCTTTGGCAGGAAGATCTGACAGCGGGCGGGAGAAGCTTCGACAGAGAGGACAGCGGGCAGGCGGCAGGAGGTGACAGCGGGCGGGCGGCGGGAGGTGCAGGTCGCGGCGGGCGGCAGCAGGTGCAGGTCGACGGCGGGAGGTGCAGCAGCAGACGCACGGGCGGCCCGCGCGTGGTGCGACAAAGAAGATCTTGCGTGCAGGTGTAGGTCGACGGCGGGAGGTGGCCCGCGCGTGGTGCAGGTCGATCTGGGAATCAATCTGGGAGAGTCTGGATCGATCTGGGAGAGGAAATCGATCTGGGAATCTGAATCGATCTAGGAGATCGATCTTAATCGAAACTGTATGGATCGACAAGTGAAGTTGGGGCAGATCAAACAAAATTGATCAGCGCAAAACGGGCGGCGACCGGCGGCGGCGATGACGGCAAGGTCGTCGGCGACAGGGACAGTGGCGGCTGCGGCGAGGAAGTTGTGGGCAGAAGGACGGCTAACGTGGCTCTGATACCATGTTAGGAATAGACAACTTGTATTCCTCTAGGGGCCAAATGCCACAATATATAGTACAGGTACATGTGCAAATATGCAGGAAGCCCCTAACATATGGGGAAACTACAATATACAAATATATACATCTAACACCCTCTACCCCAAACCACTTTGCTCAGTATTTCTCAGGGACCTTTGTCACGCTCGAAGGTGGAGATGGATGACACGCTGCGCTCTCTTAACTTCCACAGTCACTATCAGGAGGAAGCACCATCATACGACCCTTCTGTGTATTACATGGAGGAGTCCTCGAGCTCATACCAGGACGAGGGAGCTTCCTCGACATACTACGGAGGTGCATCCTCTTGGACACCATGGGATTGAGCCCCACTTAGGCCAAAAGCCTAAGCTTGGGGGGAGGTATACTGACATCACACTCATATTATATATCATGTTCGGTCGGTTCTTTGTATATCCATTGTTTTTGCTTTCTTTTTGGTTCTTGTTGCTTCTTTCTCAAAAACACAAAAATACCAAAAAATATTTTTGTTGTTTCTCTTGGTTTGTTTCTTTGCTTTTTGCTTTGGTTTGCCTTAAAGAAAAATCCAAAAGGATTTTGCTTTGTTTGCTTGGTTTTTCTTTGTTTGCTTGTTTCTAAAAAATCGAAAACACCAAAAATATTTGTTCTTCTTATTTGGTTTTGTGAGTTCTTTGAAGGGTTCAGCCGTTCTCAGTGGATTTTGGTTTCATGTTATCATTCAAGTCCCAAGTGAAGAGCAATAATGAAGATTAAGACAACTCGAGGAGTGGTAAGAGGCTGGTAACAGACTCTATTTGTTTCATTTTTGTACATATACTCATCATTGTGAGCATGCTTAGCCTGATTGTGTAAGGTGTATGTCATTATGGATGCCTAGTAGTTCTTGCATGTCTATGATTAGCTCCATCTTGCTAATATTTTGTAGCATGTCATATGAATGTTTGCTTGCATTGTTTATTCATACTTTGGTATGATATTGTGGTATCCTCCTCTGACTGTTCATGTGAATCGACTTGGCACATGCTCACGCATGCATATGACTAATCAATAGTTAGTAAGCCTCGATGATTTATTTTGCCTCAGATTTCTTGTATCACTTTCATGCCATAATTAGTCATGTTTTGTTGCAAGCATGATTATGACATCTATCGCTCTCTCGTTTGTCGCTCCATCTCTACTGCTAGCCTTCACTTGCACTGAGTATGTGCTTTACCTGTGCTTCCAACTCCCCAAAACCAATATTTCCAGCTGTGTCCACCATACCTACTTATTAGCATCATTTGCTATTTCAGTGCATATTCTATATGCCATGTTTTCTTCCAAAATAAAATGCTTTTCTGTGTTGAGAAAGTTAGTTAGTAAAGCTCTCACGAACTTGATGGCACATTTTCTTCTGTGCACTTAATAATCCTGAACCATTGTGACTAGTCCATGAAAGTTATATGCTTGCAAATTATATGCTGGGAGTCAGCAGCACCGTGCTGTCATGGAGAACGCTTCCAACACCTTTTAGATATATTTATATCTAGTTGATACTTTGCTCTTTTGTTTGCGGATGTCAACGATGCAAAATGAAAGGGGGATTTGTAAGTCCATGGAGTTTGTATTCTGTGTTAGAGAAACGCCCTAGGCCGATAGCCTAAGCCATGCCTAATCATGGTGGAAACTTGCAGCATCACCATAGTGAGCTATCTATGAAGCATCCTTAATAAAAAACTATGCATATAGTAAATAAAAAGATTGTTGAGATGCTCATTGTTTGCTTGACTTGTCATTTTGGTTATGGGAAAGCTCTTGTACCATGTGCAAGGGGTATCCCGTTGGCGGTTCTCGATGATATGCAAATACTTACAATGACAAGAACTTGCCTGGACTCAAAGTTGAGTAGTATGCGAAATGGCCCTCGCACTCAAGGGACTCGGGATTTCTAGCTATGGTCTGTCAAGCATATAATTCAGAGTGGACCTCACTTTCACCTTAACCACATTAATATGCTTATGATAGGGGCAATGATAGCTCAAAGCTAATGAGTACCTTCCTTTCAGCATTTGGAAGCCTTTCAAACTTTCAAAAACCGTTTTCACCACCTTGTTGAGTCACAACTTATTTTATGAGCACCTCATTGAGAGCATAGTTGTCATTCTTGTGTTTGTCTCAAAACTTGGTTAATTATGTAATGACTTTGATGCTTATATATCTAATATCTTTATCTCTAGTCTTCATGTGAACTTCAGAGGTGCCTTGGCATTTATTGTGCTCTCCAAACAAAGGCAAGCGAGATACCACTCTATCATACCTTACTATGAGCATTGCAATGTTACTTATGTTTATGTTTCATGCTACTTATTATTATTGAGTTGGTTTCTCTTCATAGCTTGCCATGACTATTGAGTAGACTTAGTTACATACTCCTTATTATGGATTGTCTAAGCATCTACTCCTGTGCTGAGAATATTTACATTATATGAAGCAATGTGTTCGTGAAAGTTCTTTTATCGCACTCAGTTTTCAACTGAATTGCTTGAGGAAAAGCAATAAGCTAAGCTTGGGGGAGTTGATACGTCTAAAACGTATCTACTTTCTCGAACAGTTTGTTATTGTTTATCCTCTAAACTTGTGTGATTTGGATACAACTAACACGGACTGACGCTGTTTTCAGCATAATTACCTTGGTGTCTTGTTTTTGTGTGCAGAAAATCAACTATCAGGAAAAATCCCGGAAAATATGCAAAAAACTATATTTCACCAGAAGATCCACGGAGCCAGAAGGAGAGATGGAGAGGAGGCACGGGGCGGACCCACCCAGTGCGGGCCCACTGGCGCGCTGGAGGGTGCAACCTTCGTGCAGCTCCTCGGCCTCCCTCTGCGCCTATAAGTTGCCTTTCGACCTAAAAACCGAGGGGGGTTTCGATAGTTTTTCAGAAAGAGTTCCGCGCCGCCGCCTCCACCAGAAACCAAGATTCGGATCCAGAAACTCCGTTCTGGCACCCTGCCGGGACGGGGAATTTGGAGAGGATCGTCGTCATCGCCATCACCAACGCATCTCCATCAACCACCGATGTTTCCCTCATCCATGAGTGAGTAATCCCCCGCTGTAGGCTTAGGGATGGTAGGGATTGGATGAGTTCTATCATGTAATCGAATATGATTGTTAGGGCATAGTGCCTAGTATCTCTATTAGTGCTATTTGACTTTGTTGCAACTTGTTGTGCTTAATGCTTGTCACTAGGGCCCGAGTGCCATGATCTCAGATCTAAACTTATTATTGAATCATTATGATAATATTGTTTGTGATCTTATCTGCAAGTTGTGTACACATATCATTGTCCAGATCCAAAGGCCCCAAAGTGACAATAATTGGGACAACCGGAGGGGATGGCTATGGTGTGAGGATCACATGTGTTCACGGAGTGTTAATGATTTGCTCCGGTGCTCTATTAAAAGGAGCACCTTAATTGCCAGTAGTTCCCTAGAGGCCCCGCTGCCACGGGCTGGCTGGACAGAAGATGTTGTGCAAGTTATCATTGCGAGCACGTGTGACTATATATGGAGCACATGCCTAGGATTGTTTAGTACTTGGATGCTTGTTATTATTTATCTGCAATGCCCTAGATCTTGAAGTTACATGTTTATACTTTTCCATGCAACGCCCGTCCATACATCCCTATGCCTACCTCACTCGAATCTTACGGTTACCGTTACTGTTACTATTGCTCCTATTTCAACTTTATTCTTTACTATTGTTGCTTTCTTTGTTGCTACTAAACTGCACTCTTGATAAAATTTTGTGAGCAAGAACTATTTTCGGGTGCAGCTAAACTGACAACTCGGTTGTTAAGGCTTGCAAGTATTCTTTGGCTCCCCTTGTGTCGAATCAATAAATTGGGTAATACTACACGCGAAGACTGTTGCGATCCCCTACACTTGTGGGTCATCACCCTGCGTTTAGGGTTACCAACAAAGTGCCACGTCGAGCACCATCAGGACATGATCCAATCATTCCACTTAACCATGACACATTCATTTACCATTCCCCTTCCGGTCCGGTGAACCTTCTAGACCCTTCTAGAACCTCTCTAATGAAAACATCAAAATCATTCCCGAACTCTGGAATCAGACTTTCCTTATATGAATCTTATTCTCCGAACCATTCCAGATCTCCTCGTGATATCCCGGATCCCATCCGAGACTCCGAACAACATTCTGTCTCCCTACTTACATTCCATATCTACTAAACAACATCGAATCCTTAAGTGTGTATCCCTACGGTTTGTGAATTACGCAGACATGACCGAGACACTTCTCCGATCAATAACCAATAGAGAAATCTTGAAATTCATATGGCTCCCACATATTTCAACGATTACTTTGCGATCGAATGAACCACTTACATACGATACCAATTTCCCTTTTGTCTTGCGATAGTTTACTAATCCGAGGTCTGATTGTCGGTATCTCTACATACCTTGTTCAACCTCATATTGATAAGTACTCTTTTCTTGTTCCCATGATATATGTGATCCCTTGTGAGCCAGTCACATGCTTGCAAGCTATTCCACCGAGAGGGCCCAGAGTATATCTATCCTTCATATGGATCGACAAATCCCACTCTTGATCCATGTGCCTCAACTCTCACTTTCCGAATACTCAATGACACTTTTATAGCCACCCAGTTACGGTGTGGTGTTTGATGTCATCAAAGCATCCTTCCAGTAATGGTGATTAGCATGATCTCATGGTCGAAGGAATTAGGTTACTATGTATCAAAAAGCTTATAGCAAACGGACTATTGAAATGACTTGATCTTAATGCTACGCTTATCTATAGGAGTATGTCCATCACACCATTCTCCTAATGATATGATCTTGTCGTTAATAACATCTCAATGTTCATGATCGGGAAACCACGATCATCTATCAACCAACAAGCTAGTATTATAAAGAGGCTTTACCAGGGACTCTAATTTGGTTTACAAATCACACAAGTATTAATATTTCCGGTTAATACTATTATAGCATGAATGTAAACATTTATCATAAACACAAAGATATAATAATAACTATTTTTATTATTGCCTCTAGGGCATATCTCCAACAATTTTGTCATCCGCGTACTGGAGCATAGATAGCCCCCCCATCGAAAAGATGGGGAACTACCGCTCGATTTGGCCATCAAGTTTTACGTGCTCAACCATGATACCTAATATATCAGTCAATATATCAAATCGTATTAGCAATAAAGGGTCACATTTTCTTAATCATTTTTTGTTTTGAAATAATGGGAACATCTTCATTGACTTTGATAGCCACACTACCTCTTGTGACAAAATTATAGATCAAAGCAAGCCACTCTTCCGAGAATCCTTTCAACCTCCGAGTTTGTTGAAGAAAAGACTATTTGACTTTGGCATCTACCTTTTCAAAGTTGATTTTTATCATTACCGATTTAATTTTTTCCGATGAAGCTCATGGACCATTTAGGATCACACTTCCCTGTTGAGGATGTTTCAAGCTATTTTTGTGGGACGAACAACATAGTCAGCCATCTAATTTTGCCTAATGGTTTTGATCTTTGTGAATATTTCGAAGCTAGCATTAAAGAGACAGATCAACATGCATTATTGTATCTGTTCTGCATTAATCTTAGGAAATAAAATTATATCACCAAAATTTAGGTGAAACAAGTCGAATTGTCCTACATGAAAGAAGCCAAACAATTTTAGAAGATACGAATTAATGACATCCCATAAGTTTTTGTCGTGGGAATGGCCACGGCAGATGCTGCAATCGGCAGCGAGTAGTAGAACGAGGGGCAAGGGCGGCCAGCCATCTGCGGTGCGAGATGAGGCGAGACACGAGGTTTTACCTGTTCGGCCCCAGAGGGTAAAGACCTACTCCTGCTAGATTGTATTATGAATGTGTTTACAATGGGCGAACTCGGCGACTAGGCGGCGAGTTGCTTGGGTGTATGAGGGAACGTGTCTCTACTCACCCCATAGGGAGGTTTATATAGGCTCACCTCCCCTAGGGTTTACATATCTCAACCGATTGATTCTGACTTGATGTCGTTTAACCTAGACCGATTGGGCCTATCTACTCTTTGGGCCTTGAACTTCCGATCGCTGATACCTTCTGGTCTTTGATCCACTCGCCGTTGCAGGCCCACTCGCCCCCTTGGGCGATCGGAACGTCCCGAGTATACCCGGAGGCGTATCCCCATCGGTAGTCCCGAGGCCGTCGTTGATTAGGCGTGAGTGGCTCTGGCGGTCGGAGTACACGGCTTCAAGTTGGCATCCACGAATCGTCGGCGCTCTGTATAAAGGAAAAATCCGGTGACCGAGTCGCGTCTTGGTAGTCGAGCCAGCGAGACGCGGTCTCGGCGAGTGACTTAACGGGCGAGTGGCTGGAGTTGGACCGTCGGCGAGGTCAAACTAGCCGTTAAGGTAACTCAACGGTAACCGGCGTAATCATCGGATGCGGCCCCCTGATTTGGCGGGCAACTCCTTCTATATAAGAGGAATGGTAGGCTATCGCGAGTCAACGCCCACAACTTCTTCCGAAAGTGCGCATCTCCTTCCTTTGCTCATGATCCAATCGACCAAACCTTCGATCCCCAACCAACCTCTTCGCCATGGCCCTCTCCACCGAACCTTGGGGCAGATCCAAATGCACAAGGCGCTGGCCTCGTTCGAGGAGGCCGGAATCCTATGAGCCGGTTGGCGTATCCCGCCCGGAGAACGACCCCAAACCCGCGAGAGAGTTTGTGCGCTTTACGATCATCTCGGCGGGGTTAGGGTTTCCCACATCTCTGTTCTTCGGCGTTTTGCGCCTACTACGGATCCAGCCCTCGGATCTGCGTCCCCACATTGAGCAGCTCGCCATCTTCGTGGCGTTGCGAGTGCTACTGGGCTGCCGGCCCTACTTTCCCTTGTGGCAAGATCATTCCATGGACGGATCAGCCGAGCGAGGCGGGCGGCCCAATGCTAGCCGCGGGCGGCCTGACATTCCAACTCAAATCCAAAGCTTCCTTCTTCGACCTGATGCTGCCAAAGCAGCGAGCGACTGGAAAAAGTCATGGTTCTACGTGACCGAGGCGACTCCGGAGGACGAGGCGGCGATCCCGCGGTACTCGGCCAACCGCTCCGAGCCACGCCATCTCCAGGTCGGCAAGCTTCCCGACGACCAGCGGATGGTCGTCGATGAGATGCTCCAGACCATCCGTGGTCTGAAGAAGAAGGGCTCGGACAATAAACTTGTACAATTGTTGGCTTGGGCTCGTCCCGCTCGCCCAACGCGATCATTACATGTACCAGTACACGGGCCGGGGAGACTCGACGAAAGCCTGCCTCGACGAGTGGAAGCTGGAGGACTACCTCTCGGCGTTGAAGAAGATCACCCAGGCAGTATACGCGGATGCGCAGGCCGGGGTCCCCCCCTACACCGCGAAGCGTCCGGCCCCGACGGTAATTTCTTTGTCTTGTTTGCAGTTGCAGCGTATGCAGTCGCGGTAATTCTAACTCTGTTTCGTATTCATCACAGTTGTTCCAAGTGGTGGAAGGGTGGCTCCCACCCGCCGACGACGAGAGCCCGGGGCCATCTGCCCAGGATAGAAGCGAATCGCCACCCGCCAGGGGCAACAAGGACGACGAGGATGAGTCGAAGGAGATCGCTTCGGGTCCGAAAGACCCGGGCAACATCGTACAAATCGAGCGGCGGAGCCTCGGCCACGGCGACGAGCTCAGAGACGACCTCGCCAATCACTCCTTCAAGAAGAAGAAGAAGGAAAAGGGCGAGGCCCCGAGGAAAACAAAGCCGCCGAAGATGGCCTCGCCGCCGCACTCAACGAAAGCTGATGCTCACAGCTTGGCGGTGAAGGCGGCCCGGCGACAACCGCGCTAGATGCGCCATCTCTGGAAGTGCCGCTGGCCTCAATGCCTCCGCCATTCGCGCCGGTCTCTGGGTTAGGGAAGGCTCCGGCCGTGGCGACTTCGCCTCGCAAGGAGGTCCCGAACGTGGCGGTCTCGCCCCGCAAGGAGGCTCCGGCCGCAGCGGCTCCAATTCGCGAGGAGGCCCCCGCCGAAGGCGTCCCAGAGGCGCCAGCCGCGACCTCAACGACGAAGAAGCCGTCCATGTCTTGGGCCCACAACGTCCTGGAACTGGGGCTTAGTCGCCAGCTGGGCCCCGAACTGGAAAAACCGGCCGGCCTTCGTACCGGGCTGCGTTTCATTCCAGTCGCCAAGTGAGTGCATTCGGCCTTCTCTATTTTCTATAAGTACTTCGATTGTCTTTTATTGATTTGATTTGATATGCAGGACCGGAGTGAAAAAGATGGGCCACCCGACCGTGGCTAAGGTACCCTCCGCCGCTAGCGAGGAGGATCCTTCCCGTAAGAGGAAAGTGGACGAAGTCGCCGTCCCAGCGGAAGGCAGCAAGAAGGCCAAGGGCGACGACATCGTCGCGCTCTCTGACCCGGCCGCACCGGCCGGACCCGCAGTGGAAGCAACCGCGTCTACGAAGGATGGCGTTTCCTTGCCTAGACCAGAGGAGGCGACCTCCTTTGGGGCGGGTGCCTCGATCGCTACCTTCCCCCGCTTCGTAACCAAGGCGGCCACGGCAAGCGGGGCTGCGCCCCCGAGCCTCGCTCCAGGGACCGCCGACGCTGAAGTCGACCAACGTCGCGGGCACACGCCGGCGCTGCTTGCGTCTGTCGACGCAATACAACTCCATGGCATGCTTGGTGCAGCCATCCAGGTACCTCCAGTCCCCGAGGATCAGGTCGATGCTTAGTAGCGGCTTGATTCTTATAGTTTCTCGTTTTGTACTTTCGCATCCAGTCCCCGAGTGCGCACGCGCTAAATTTTAGCGGGTGGGCACTGAGTAATTTTCGTGATCGTCAGTCCCCGAGTGCGCACTCGCTAAATTTTAGCGGGTGGGCACTGAGTAATTTTCGTGATCGTCAGTCCCCGAGTGCGCACTCGCTAAATTTTAGCGGGTGGGCGCTGAGTAATTTTCGTATTCGCTGACTTTGATGACGTGCAGGGTCTGCAGCTGGAGTCGGCGGAACGATTGGCTGCGAAACAGCGTGCTGAGAAGGAGCTGGCCGCTATCCAAGAAGAAAACAAGGAGCTTCAGGCTGTTGCTGCGCAGGCGGAGGTGGCTCGCCAGGAGCTTGTCCCTGCTGGTGAGTTGGTCGCAGTGCGATCTGCGTTAAGTGCTGCTGAGCAGAGGGTCGCCGACCTCGAGCGCGAACTGCGGGAGGCAAAAGAAGAAGCAAGCTCGTGACAGGCGAGCTAAGGCCGCCATTGCGGCCGCGGAGGAAGACCGCAAGGTGTCGGAAGCCCTCATTGTTGGGCTTCAGGACGATCATACGTCGCTTCAGAGCTTCATCACGGGACTCGCCCGCCCGTTGCTTGGTGAGTCCGTCTTCCCTTCCTTTCAGTTGTATTGTTTGTGGTTTCCGTGGTGCTCATAACTGTCTCCTTCTCGCAGGTCGTGTTATTGGTAGCCAAGAAGAAGCGAGCTCTCTTGACGCGAGGGAGTGCGTAAACATGCTTATCGACTCGGCGACGCCGGCGGCGATGCATCCGCGCCTACCTTCAAGAGATGTCGCCCACGGAGGTTATTCGGTGACCTCGTTGAGGTGTGGGAGTATTTGGAGAAGGCGCCCTTGGTCGTAGAGTTCATGACGTCGGCGTTTCGGGCGTGGAAGCGTCGACAGCGCTGAGCCTTGGACTCGCCCACTTCCCCGAGGATTTCGACCTCGACGATGTGACGAGTGGGTATCCTTCGTCGACTGGCGCGGTGGATCTGTCCGAGGTTCTCAAGTTGCAGGAGCGTGCCGCCGCGTACTCGGAGCGCGTCTGGGCGATGGGCGACCTCCTTCCTTACCAGGAAACGGTCGTCGCGCCGAACGACCCCGAGCCGCCGCATCGTGACTTCAAGGTTGAGAAACCTTTCCGCTCGGCGATGGCGGGTGAGCTGACGACGTATCCGTCAAATCCGTACACCGCGTTCATCCGTAGGCGCCGGGATTCTGGCGCGTCGTCGTCGAAGCCTGCAGAATAGGATAGTTTGCCTAGATGTGTTAGCAGCAGTTCTGCCATGCGGGCATAATTTGTAATATAAGACAATGCGATATGCGATTGAATGGAACGTTGTGTTCATTTTGCTATTTGTTTGTGTGTTTTGGATTGATTTTGGATGAGTCCCCGAGCGCGTCCGCCCTTTTGTGGGGTTCACCTCGTATATGATGTTTGTTGTTATCATGTGTTTTGTTAGTTTAGTCGACTCGCCCGAGCTCGGAGAGCCAGTCGCAAGGCGACTCCCTTGAGTGCTCTGTACTTTACCGTTTTCCGTCTGTGAACGGGTCGGGTGGCCGAGTCCCCGGCGTGGTACTGGTAGTTCGAGCGCGACTCGAGGGTGGTTGAGGAGCGCGTTGGTGTGGCGCGTCACTCCTGCCTGGCCGGAGGGTCGATCGCGTGCGAGTCTGGTATGCTCTCTTACTTGGCGTTTTCCTGACCGATCGCGGGCGGTATTCAGTCCCCGGCGTGGTACTTAGCCGCTCGAGTCGCTATGCCGAGGATGCGGAGGACCGAGGTCGCCGTGAGAAGCGAGGGCAGTTGTCTTGGTTCGCAAAACCAGTCGAGCTAGGCGACTCAATGGGGCTCGGTTTGGCGTTTTTCGTGACGACGCAAGACTGAAATGACTCGGTGCTCTTACATCGCACTACTTAGCCGTGCGTCTGTACCAAAGGTTGACTTCTGCATTTTAGCATGACGCTGTTTATTACGAAAGAGTGGCACAAGGCATGGAGAGTAGACGAATTTGAAGTAACCGTTTCTTTTATTTCATAGCGATCGGAGAGTACATGTGTGGGGTTCTAGGAGTAGAACTTCCGGAGATTTACATTCCATGGGCGCTTGCCGAGTTCGCCGTCCCAGACGTCGATGAGGTAGTAGGCGTCGTTGCGGTCTGGCGCCCGATAGCGAACGGGCCTTCCACGGAGGGAGAGCTTGTGCGTGCCCTTCTTCTCTGGATGAGGCGTAACACCAGTCGCCTTCACGGAAGGTGCGGGTTTTCACCCGTCGGATGTGGTAGCGGCGGAGCCCTTGCTGATAAATGGCGGTACGCGATCGGGCGAGGTCGCGTGCTTCGTCGAGTTGGTCGAGCACATCTTGGCGGGCCAGCTCGTTTGCAGCCTCCGTATAGTGGACGACCACCGGCGGAAGTCGTGTTCGAGGTCGGTGGGCATGACTGCGGTGGCCGTAGACCATGAAGAAGGGTGAATCCCGTCGACTGTTGACCGAGTGCGGATTCCCCGGATAACGGAGGGTAGCTCTTGACCCAGCATCCAGCGGTGCGCTCGAGTGGTACTTGGAGTCGCGGCTTCAGCCGTGGAGGATGCTGGTTGGCTCGTTCGGCTGGCCGTTGGACTCGGGTGTGCGAATGGCGAGGTCGAGCGGATGTGGTGCTCTTCGCAGAATTCGCCATTGCTCCCTTGGCGAAGTTTGTGCCGTTGTCCGTGATGATGCTTGGGGAACCCGTGGCGGTATATGAGCTCGCGTAGGAACTTAGTGGCGGTCTTCCGTCGCATTTCGACTGGCTTGGCCTCCACCCGCCGTGAATTTGTCGTGGCGACTAGCAAGTGGGTGTAGCGGAGGGGCCTTCTTGAAGGGCCTACCATGTCCATGCCCCACAGCGAATGGCGGTGATGGGGATTGTTTTGCGCCGAACTTGGTACGTGCGTGCGGTTGGCGTGCCGGCACCGGCGCATCGCTGGACGATATCGACGGCGTCGGCGTGTGCGGTGGGCCAAGAGAAGCCGTGTCGCATAGCCTTGGCGACCAAGGCGGCGTGGTGGCGATCGCTGAGTGGATGTCGTGGAGGATTTTGCGTCCTTGATCGGTTGGGCGCAACGTTGGAAGACGGTGACGCTGCGCTTGTGTAGCTCGCCGTCGATGATGGTGTAGGACTTGCATCGGCGAGCAATCATTCGGCGTTTGTCTCGCTGGCAGGGTGCGGTTTCGGTAGGCGATGTAGGGCTTGGTCGATCGTGCGGCTCGGTGATGAGTGCGACCAAGGCTGCCTGGTTGAGTGGGACTCGATGTCGATCTCCCTCGGGAGGCGATGGTTTGAGATTGTGTCGAGGAACACGGCGGGTGGTGCGAGTCGAGCCGACCCGATTCGAGAGGCGTCGGCCTCCTCGTTTTCCTGTCGATCCACTCGACAGAGTAACCGGTGAAGTGGCCGCCCAACTTATCCACCTCTTGGCGATACGCCGCCATGGTGGGGGAGATGGCGTCGCAGGTGCCGGCGACTTGTCCCGCAACGAGGTCGGAGTCTCCGTAGCATCGAAGGCGATTGACGCTCATCTCCTTTGCGGCTCGCATGCCGTGGAGTAGGGCCTCGTATTCAGCCATGTTGTTGGTGCAGGGCGTGAATTCGAGGCGGAGGATGTAGCGGAGCTTGTCGCCCTTTGGTGGTCGGCACTATCCCGCTCTGCGTCCGCGTTCTTGGACCCGTCGAAGTGAGCTCGATGGAGAATGCGGCTTCTGGCTCTTTGGGCCTCTTCCCAGTCGGCGATGAAGTCTGCCAGTGCCTGTGACTTAATCGCCCTTCGTGGCTCGTATTTAATGTTGTGGACGCCGATCTCGATGGCCCACTTGGCGACCCGCCCGGTCGCCTCGCGATTGCGGATGATGTCTTGTAGTGGTGCTGAGGAGACGACCGTGATCGGGTGCTCCTGGAAGTAGTGCGCCGCTGAGCCCTGAAGACCGCGTATACCAGCTTTTGATACTGTGGGTATCGCTGGCGCGACTCGGTGAGGACCTCGCTGATGTAGTACACCGGCCGCTGGACCGGGCGCTCCTTTCCTTCCTCTGGTCGTTCGACAACCATTACGGCACTGACGACGCGCTCGGACGCCGCGACGTAAACCAGCATAGGCTCTTTGTCAGCGGGTGCGGCGAGTAGTGGTGCGGCGAGTAGCACCTTTTTAAGGTCGCGGAGCGCGTCGTCCGCCTCCTTGTCCCACTGGAAGGTGGGGTTCTTGCGCATCAGGCGGTATAGGGGCATCGCCTTTTCGCCAGCGGGGATGAAGCGGCGAGCCTACGCGCCAGCCACGGACATCGCGAGCACTCGGGTTTGCCGGCAGGCGATCGTGTCGATCTTCGTTGGGTTTGCCTCGATCCCTCGTTTGGAGACGCGTACCCGATGTAGTTGCCGGCGGGTACACAAGGTGCACTTGCTGGATTGAGCTTTATCTTGTACCTCCGCAGATTGGCGAAGGTCTCCGCTAGGTCGTAGTAGGTCGCCTTGGCGGCGGATTTCACGACCACGTCGTTGATGTAGACGTGGATGTTGGCCAATTTGGCTCGCGAGGCATTCTTGCATGCACCGCTGGTAGGTTGCCCGGCGTTCTTGAGGCGAAGGTCATGGCGGTGTAGCGAAGGCTCGAATGGCGTGATGAACGCCGTCTTCTCCTCATCCTCGGCCATTTTGATCTGGTTGTACCCGGAGTAGGCGTCGAGGAAACATAGCGACTCCGAACCCGCGGTTGAATCGATTATCTGATCGATCCGCGGGAGGACGAACTGCTCCTTTGGGCAGGCGCTGTTCAGGTTTGTGTAGTCGATACACATTCTCCAGGTCCCGTTTTTCTTCTCGACCAGGACTGGGTTTGCCACTTGAGTATTTGATTGGCGGATGAAGCCGGCAAGCAGCTGCACTTCCTCGGCGATTGCTCGACGGCGTTCTTCATTGAAGGGCCATAGCGACTGCTTGACGGGTCGCACTTTGGGGTCGGCGTTTAGTTTGTGCTCAGCGAGCTCCCTAGGGACACCAGGCATGTCGGAGGGTTTCCATGCGAAGATGTCCCTATTCTCACGAATGAACTCGATGAGCGCGCCTTCCTATGTTGGGCTCATGCCTGTCCCGATCGTCACCGTCTGGCTGGGGTCGCCTGGGACCAGCTCGACGGTGCGGGTGTTCGTCGTGGCCTCAAAGGTTGAGGTGTTTGTGCCCTCTGAGTTGGGCTTCTTGAGTATTGTGGGGTCGTCATTGTTGACCCTCGCGTGTTGGCAAGCTCGTCGGCGTGATTAGCTTCTGCCGTGATGACGGCGTCGGCGAGCTCGGCTCCTTTGGCCTCGCATTCGGCGGCCATGTCGGGGTCGCCGTTGATGGTGATGACGCCGCACGGCCCGGGGAGCTTCATCGCGTTATGCAGCGTGGCGCTGCCATGAATTTGGCGAACGCTGGCGCCCAGTCGCGATGGTAAGGGCTGTCGAAGGGCACCAGCTCGAAGACGATCCGCTCGGTGCGGAAGTTTGCCGGAGTACCGAAGGTGACGGGTAGCGTGACTTTGCCGATCGGGTACGCCTTCCGACCGGGGACGATGCCGTGGAACGTGGTGTGGGTTGTCTCGATCATCGACTGCGGGAGCCGCAACCGCCTGAAGGTGTCGAGGTAGAGGATGTTGATGGAGCTGCCGCCGTCCATCAGTGTCTTGGGGAGCCAGTAGTCGCCAACCTTGGGCTTGACCACCAAGGCGACTCGTCCTGGGTACTCGATGCGTGGCGAGTGGTCTTGCCGGCTCCAGGTGATGGGCTGTTCCGACCAGTTGAGGAACTGGGGGACGTCTGTTTGGGCCACCGCGTTAACGGCGACGGCGCGGGCGATGACCTTCTTCTCGCGCCGTGTTGAAGCTGTGAAGGTGGAAGCGAGCGGCTACTTTGCGAATTTTCCGCCATTTGGCGGGTCGTTGTCGAGGTCCTCCCGGCGTCGCGTGCCTTCTCGATTTCCCTGAGGGTGTGGCAGTCGGCGGTGGTGTGCGTGGCGGGCTTTCCTTCCCTGCTGTGAAACGCACATGGTTGGTTAAGGAGGGCCGCGGGATCGAACCTTGGCTTGTTCTTGTAGTTGCCGCCATCGCGTCGTTGCCCTCCGTCGTGGCGGTAGCTCTTGGGCTCGCGTTGTGCGTGCCCAGCGTTGGCGACGAAGTCGACTCGCCCGTCGTTGCGGCGCTTGCCTATGAGGCGGGTGCCGCTATAGCGTAGGTCGGTTCGGCGTCCGCCGTCGTTGCCGCCCGTGCGGCGTTGCCCTCGACTTCGTCGATTTCTTGGTTGGGGTCCTCCTCGGCGTCGTTTGGCGATCTCGAGGAGGTCGGGGATGTTGTCGAGTGTGCGGGCGTGTTGCTTGAGCTTGGCGACTAGAGGCTCGGCGACACGAGGTCTTGAAGCAATGGATCGCGGTGTCCGGGTGGATGCCGACGCGTTATACCGAGCTCTTGCCACCGTTGGACCCGATTGAGTCGACTGCATGAGGTCCCTGGACGCATCGTTCAGGTCCTTGATGGTGGTGGCGGGTGTAGGAGCACTCGAAGTGCTGACGGCGTCTCGCATTTCCTCCCGTGAGTCGATCGTCACGGGGGCATGTTGATCCATTGCCTGCACGTCCCTCCATCATCGCGGGAGGTAACGCGGCGCGAGTAGGTCGATGTGACCCGCGATCCCCATTGCCATGAGGTATGTGTCGAGCGGACGCGGGGTCGTCGAGGAGTCGTATTTTCTATCTCCTTTGGCGCCTTGAAGTTTGGCGGGTACTTTCGCCTCGGATCATTGGTCCGAAGCACTTAGGCCTAGTCATTGGCGACCCCATAGGCTCGCCATCGCGGCGCGGTTAGTTAGGTGTGCCGCAAGTCATCGGGCTGGCGTCGCGCCGATTTGGTTGTTGATGATGTGAGTGCGGCGTCGATGGGTTCTCCGTTAGCGGCGAAGTTGGTCGCCGGCACAGGATCGTTGGTGGAAGTGCCGTTCACGGGTCGGCGTTGGAGCTGCGATGGCTCGGTGGCGGGCAATTGAGGGTGTTTGCCGCTGGCGGCTTGAGGCCGCCCGCTTCCCGAGGCGCGAGTATACCGCCCTGCGTAGTCGGCGCCCGCTTTTTGCTGCTCCACGGCCTTTGCGAGCAGGGCCCGAACGTACTGGATTTGCAAGGCGCCGTCGCCGGTGGCCGTGATGCTGTCGGCTGCTGCTCGGCCTGCCACTAGGTTGTCCATCGGGGTGGAGAACAGTGGTAGGCCGTTCGCGTCTCGCTCCCGTGAGGAGACGACTATGCGCGGCTGGTCCCTGGGAGGGGTGCGGTTGGGTGGTGGTGGTGCACCCATCGCCGTTGATCCTGGCGGGGCGGCGCTTCCTCCGGTGGCGCGTTCGCAGATCGCGCTTCGGCTATCCGAGCGTCATTTCATCGTCGAAGTTCGGCGCGCCTGAACGGTGGGGTTCAGCGTGACTGATCCGCTGGTGGTAGCGTGCAGTTCTGCTGTCACTTGCTCGAGGCGAAATTTTTCGCGCTCGGCCTGCTCTTTGCGTACTGCCTCCGCCAATTTCAGGCGGAGTTCCTCGACCTCCGTTGCCGTGGCGTTAGGAGGGATTGGGGTGGAGAAAGGATCCTCCGGCGGATCGGCGCCGGTGGCCATGTAGGTCGCGGCATGGCGACTGGTTCCGTCGTGGAGGTCGGCGGAGTTTTCCGACCCGGAGTCGAATTCGAAGATCCCGAGGATGGAGGGGTCCTCGAAATCTCCCGCGTTGGAGACACAGGCGATGGAGCCCGGATGAGGCCTTGGTGATGGATCCGGCGAGTGACGCCGGTCGAAGTCGGCGTCGTCGGTGAGGGCATCTTGCGGCGCGAGTTCCCGCCACGTTCTTGTGGGCGAGTTGTACTGAGGCGAGGCGGTGGATCGTGCGGACCTGGCTCTCGAGAGCCGATCGCGTGGTGGCGACTTCGCGGATGCGAGCCGAGTCCTCCGAGGTGATGACATCGGTGAGGCCGGAAGAGGCTGATCGTGCCGATTGGCGGGATTACGCTGTCGCGTGGCGCCGCCGGGGCGTAGCTCGGCAAGATCTGGAGCATCTCGCGATCGCTATCATACGGCGGTGGCGGCTCTCGTTGATGGGCAGATTGGATCTCGCCAGAACACCGCAGACCGGCCAGGCCCACGGTGGGCGCCACTGTGGGAATGGCCACGGCAGATCTTTGTCGGCGAGTAGTAGAAACGAGGGCAGGCGGCCAGCCATCTGCGGTGCGAGATGAGGGCAGAGACACAGGGTTTTACCCAGGTTCGGCCCCCCGGAGGGTAAAGACCTACTCCTGCTAGATTGTATTATGAATGTGTTTACAATGGGCGAACTCGGCGACTAGGCGGCGAGTTGCTTGGGTGTATGAGGGAACGTGTCTCTACTCACCCCATAGGGAGGTTTATATAGGCTCACCTCCCCTAGGGTTTACATATCTCAACCGATTGATTCTTGATAATCGTTTAACCTAGACCGACTGGGCCTATCTACTCGCCTGGGCCTTGAACTTCCAGTCGCCTGATACCTTGCTGGTCTTTGATCCACTCGCCGTTCTGCAGGCCCACTCGCCAGCCCTTGGGCCAGTCGGAAACGTCCCGCTGAGTATACCCCAGTAGGCGTATCCCCATCAGTTTTGGTAAAACTCAGTAGGGAAGCCATTCAGACCCCCTGGCCTTGTTATGTTCCATTTGGAATACCGCTTTCTCACTTCTTTTACGATGAGAAGGGTGCAGTAAGAAACACATATTCTGAGAAGGGTGCAGTAAGAAACACATATTTCTGATGTAAAAATTGGGTGATATCATTTGTCTGGGACACATTAATTGAATTTCACGTGTCCCAAACAAATCTTTGTTATATGTTGTGATGTATGATATGAGTTGTTCACGGCCCTCAATCGCACTCTCATCTCCTTGGATAGGGTGGATAAGTTTCTTTCTAGGATGAGAATTGGCCATATTATAGAAGTATCTTGTATTCAAATCCCCTTCAAGTATAAACTAAGATTTTGATCGTTGGTACACATTTTAGCTAGTTTTATCACACAAGTCGTGCAATTTATGTATTTGATTGGATTTTTAAGCTTAGTTTCTTGCAAATACAACGGGCATACTTCTGCTATTGCTTTAAGCTGATCAATAAATGATGGAAGTCGAAGCTTTTGTTTTTTCATGTTACCAGTTGTATGGCGTGCCCACCTTCTAAGTTATTTTCTCGTTGCACGATTTTATTGATCCACCTTTGGATTGGTGTGCTTCTCATCACTAGTTTTCCCCACACCTCTTTTACCATATCATAAAAACCATCATGATGTAGCTATCCAAGTTCAAACTTGAACCGGCATTTATCACTGCCTCTGGTTAAGAGGATATATATGGGCATATGGTCTAACTAAGACTCAATATGTTGTAGAGCATGTATGGTTTCTACAGAATATTTAGATTCTGAGTCGAGCTTCTCATAGGTTGACTCTAAAAGGCTATTCGCCCACATGATACATCGTCCAATCATTGAAACCTTTCTCAAATCCAAATTGTCAATTATAAGGAAGAACAATAATTGCCAAACCCGTCTCTGCTTTTTTTCTTGTTGGAATCTTACTATATTAAAATCTTTTTCCATAATAATAAGATTGGATTAGCCCTTAGCCAGTTCAAGAAGAAAGTCGGTTTTATGTTCTTCCTGGGCAACACCATACTGAGCAACCAAGCTCCATATGAAGTTATCAACTAAGCATTGAAAGATATATAGCCATTCTAGCACTAGCAGAGCTTAGTGTATATCAAGGGGGGCCACCGCCCCCAGCTTTAGACCATTCCTTGAAGGATTTTTTTAGAAGGGCTTAAATAGAAGTTTTGGGTTACCCCCCCCCCCCCAACCGTCCATAATTTGTCATTTGCCCCCCTCCCCTCCAGCCACTTCCGTAAAGCTCTGCCACTGCATTCTAGCCATGCAATTTTGAACAAGACAATAACCACCCTCTGGTGCGGGCATCGTTCTATTCAGTGTTTTTCCTTCTGGCTAGCCACGCCATCATCCCTCTTCTCTCTTCCCATTCACCGTAACATCAAGCCCTTCTCTTCTACACCACCGCCTCCTTAACTAATTCTCACGATGCTTTGCCTCCCTTCAACCACTAGCTTGCTAGATGCAGGCGTCCACCATGGTAACCGGCCCTCGTGTTGCGTTCATGATTACTCACTGGTTCCTCCTCTTCTCTTGTGTCCTCCTCATGCGCTCCTCCTCTCGGGATGACAACATCGAACATTTTTTCACTCCAAAATAAAGAATATTTCAGTGCATTCGTGAAAAAAGGCATTTTAATTTGTTTTATCTTTTTTGTGTTGAATTTCAATGTGTTTATGTAAAGTCAAATAAAATAATGCCCTAAAACCATTAAAAAATAACACTCTTCTTGCCAAAATGTAGTGTATCTTATTTTTTTAAAAAAAATCAAAGGATATAAAGCTTGACAAAGTATGTAAAAAAATATCATCTACAACATCAAATACATATAATATGAAAGTGTATTTCATAATAGTTCTAATAACATTGATTCGATTTTGTAGATGTCGATATATACCGATTAGGTCAAACTTTGTATTTGATCGAACGATACATGGAAGTATGGAACGGGACCAATTCGTGCATTATGGTTGGGTTTTCCTTTGCTTGATATCGTAGGTTTTATGAACCACCCATTGCATTGCACTACACGCGGCAGGCAGCGATTGCTGCCTCTGCATTCATTTTGCTGTACAGACGGATCCACTATTGCACTTGCATTGCATGCTTGCGCCCGGCCGGTGAAAGAGGCGTTCAATACGGCCTGCTGCCTCCCTGTTCGTGTGCGAGACAGTGAAATGCATGGCCGCACGTCCCACGTTAACCTCATCGAAAAGCATCATGGCCTGCCCCAACATTTAGATCCACAGAGCCATCAATCCATGGTCCCTTCCTCGGAATACACCTGCGTCCTTCCAAGTTCCAAATGGACATTTGAGGTTATTAATGGCATGCATGCAATGGTGGGCTCCAAATAATTAATCAAGAGTAACGTCTAAATATATATACTCTAAATATATTTCTATTTTCTAACATATTAGTACTTTTCTATCCATATTATTTTTCTTAATAAACCAGCACCGAACCGGTCGAACCGAGGACCTCACCGGTTCAAGCGTCGGTCTAGTTTTTTAAACTATGTGTTTGGCGGCAGGCCCATCCCATTTGCATTGTTAGATTACATCTTGTCCTTGATGGAAGTGTCGAAACATGGCTGCACAAAAGAGTTTGATTTTGCTGGCAGAAAAAAAAAGTTAAATGAGTAGGATTGCCTGCAGTTAAACTACCCAACTAATAATCTAGAAAACCCAACAAGGCAAAGTTGTCCAACTTGCCATAGATGATTGTTGCTGAAGATTGACAACGTTTGGTGGTGTCATATTACTACAATTCAAGACTGTCAATTAGTAGCAGGCTAGCAGCAGCACGTAAACAGCAATCAGGCGGCCCGGCTTCCCTGTCAAACTACAGAGAGGACACCACTCGGCACATCATCAAATTCTCCAACCAATCAACCACAAACTTCTCGTTTGCACTGAATCGACCAAATTGCATTGCTCTCTCAAGCTTCTCTTCTCTCGAAAAAACATGCTGTTCCCACACTGAAGGCACACCCAGACCGGTAGGTGTACTCCAGTTAGTATGTTCCTTGTAAAAAGAGACGCAGCACACATTTACTGAGCTCTCCCTCCCAGAGAGACAGCTAGTAGTGTGATGAGCAGGCATTTACTGTCACTTGGCAGGATACGTACTACATAGCCAAGCCTTGCTCGGAATAACCAGGCATGCTCCGTGCAAGGGAGATGCAGCACATAAATTTGCAAGATTTTGGGTAGATACACACTCTCCTCTACATACAACTAGGTAATTTATGTTAGCTACTAGCTGCTGCTGCTGCTGCTCATGATGGTAAAATAAATGTGCTGCGTGGATCTCCATGCAAGCGAGCAGTGCAGTGCAGTGGTGTCCAGTCCATCCATCATAAACAGCGGCTGCTGGGGAAGAAACGGGGAGAGGGGGAATCAAGGTTTTTCCATAAAGAGGCCAATCCAAGAGCGTAAGTACCTTGTAGGTTCTCGCAGTGCTCCTTTCTTTTCCCCTTCCTGTGCTCTCTCACCCATCTGTCTGTCCTCCCTTGAGGCGACCTGCAGGGTTGCTGCTCAAGACGCAGAGTCCTTATTTACTGCTCATCTGTCAGCCCCTAGCCTCTACTCCGGCTACACACGACACAACTCAAACTCAAAGAGAATGGGCAAGAACACACACACTCTAGAGAGGACGGTAACTCTCGCGAGAGGACACAAGAAGCTGGGGAAGTTTTCTGTTTATTCCTTTACTAGTACTTGGTGTGCTGACATGATACAAAGGGTGTCCTATTTATACTACTGGTGAGCTAGTAAACCAGCTCACATACTACTCTCTTCAAGGTGTGAACTCTTGACCTTGAAGTCCAAGAAGTCCAGCCGACTTATCTCCTGCAGTCTGCAGCATTGCAGATTCTTTTTCAGCTTATCTCCTTCAGCTTTGCAGGTCATGGTTCTCATGCCCACTTGCTCCTGACGCCTACTTGCTTCTTCTAGCTGTCCATGCAAGCTTCATGTTCACACTCGCGGTGGCTACTTGCAAACTACTAGGAGTACTTGCATACCATACTACTAGCAACTTGATTAAACAACATCATCAATCACCATCCCGGCCCCCTTCCCTCCCACAAGGCCATGTCTGAATGCCCCATTACCTAATCATCAGAACCTAGATCCAGCATTGCTCGCATACTTGGGTCACAAAACAATGCTGAACATTCAGGTTAGAGTCATCGTGAATACTTTGGCTCAGAGTTCAACTTTGATCCCATCCGAGCTACAAGATCTGGTTCTCTTCAAGCCGAGCAATGGCAGCTGGTTGTCGTCGGGCGGGGGCAGAGACAGTGAGCTTTTATGCTGCTCTGCTCTTCTCTGTGCTCCGTGCTCTGCCAAGGAGGGAACCAGAGGAAGAGCTGAGCTCCACGCAAGCAGCCAGCCAATGGGAACAGTGCTGCTACCAGGCCAGGCTCCTTTATTCGTCTACCAAACCCAACCAAATGTGCCGTCCATCTATAGGGAGGTTTGCTCTGTGATTATTGGAATCTAATTTTGAAGATGAATTTAATGGTATAATTTTTACGATATATTATATAAAATTTATTAACCAAAATTATCACTCCCTTGGGCGGTTTGAAGGGTGTTTTAGAGAGATTGTTGGGACCTAGGTGAACGTTGACTGGGGTCAGATTTGTGCCAAAAACATGCAAATTCGCTAGAAGAATAGGCCTATTAATTATTTGTGTCATATTAAATGTAATTAATCAATGGAAACGAGAAGTTTAGACGCTTGCATTGGTTGTTAGCTATTTCACACCTCGCGTGGGACTACTGCATGGAGAAGAGATGGTGGAGTTGCATGCAAGAATTAATTCCTTGGCTGCATGGAGTAGGAAGTGGAAAGAAAAAAAGGCATTAATTATGTTATTAAGTATAAACTATCGTGCGTGCCTAAGGCTGGTCATAGTGGAGAGTAACTTAGAGTAGTAACATGCATGTGTTACTAGTCTAAATTACTACCTCCATAATGGAAAATAACATAGGTGTGGTGTCATGCAAAGTCTCATTTATTGCAATGTAGACTCATTTTGTCTTGAAATATGTGATTTTATGGTAACATAGCTAGTTACCATAAGTCTCTCTCTCATCATTTAATTGCATGTCATGTCATCTAAATGTTTAGTTGTCAATACATGTAGGACTATGTTGTATCCTAGTTATTCCCACTATGACTAGACTAATAAACCAGACCGGAGGGAGTATTTTGCTAATCTTAATCGGCATGAATTGAAACTACTAGTGTGAGTTAATGCTTAATAATGGCAGTTTAACACCACATGACCAGACCAAAAAAAAAAAGACCCATGTATGTGTTCACGCAAATGCACCTCAGCTCTGAAGCTACCCAGTCCCTTTCGATGAAAGCAGGCGTAAAGCCTGATTGATTGATTAGCATCTCTTCTCGATCGAGTTGCTGCACTGGATCTTGGAACCTGCATCTCCCTAAAACATCTCCCTCTTTTAGATGTACTGTTCAAGATTGACTTTGAAAAGGCTTATGACAAAGTTAACTGGTCTTTCCTCCAGCAAACACTCCGTATGAAAGGTTTTTCTGAGGAGTGGCGTGCTTTGATTCAGTCTTTTGTGTCTGGGGGTAGTGTTGCCATTAAAGTAAATGATGATACTGACAAATACTTTCAGACCAAGAAAGGACTGAGACAAGGGGATCCATTATCGCCTTTACTATTTAATATAGTGGCTGATATGTTGGCTATCCTTATTGAGAGAGCAAAGGCTGACGGCCAAATTGAAGGTGTAGTTCCACATCTCGTTGATGGTGGACTTTCTATTCTTCAATACGCTGACGATACAATTCTTTTATGGAACATGATCCGAGAAAGCTAAGAATCTGAAATTAATATTATCAGCATTCGAGCTCTTATCCGGGCTTAAAATAAATTTCCATAAAAGCGATTTGTATTGTTTTGGCGAGGCCCAAAACGAGGCCCATATATATGCTGAACTTTTTACGTGCAGGTCAGTTTCCAATCAATTATTTGGGAATACCGATTCATTATCGTCTCACAATTCTGAATGGAAGCTCGTTGAGGAAAGGATACAAAAACGACTTAATAGTTGGAAAGGAAAATTGTTATCTCTTGGGGGAAGACTAGTACTTCTAAATTCAGTCCTTACTAATATGGTACTGTATATGATCTCGTTTTTCCAAATGCCAAAAGGGGTTTTGAACAAAGTGGATTATTTCCGTTCAAGATTCTTTTGGCAAGGGGATAGTGAGAAAAAGAAATATCG
Organism: Avena longiglumis; assembly: GCA_030063025.1. NCBI lineage: Eukaryota > Viridiplantae > Streptophyta > Magnoliopsida > Poales > Poaceae > Avena > Avena longiglumis. The sequence continues at coordinate 33,840,108 of CP125979.1, forward strand.
TCTGGCCCGATGGAATGTGGTTTGCCGGCCGAAGGAGTTTGGTGGACTAGACATACATGATTTACAAGTCAAAAATACCGCGCTTCTGGGCAAATGGCTTTTTAAACTACTTACTGAGGAAGGCGTTTGGCAAACCATGTTATGGAGGAAATATGTGGGCTCCAAAGCTGTGTCTCAAGTGGTATGGAAACCCGGAGATTCACATTTTTGGGCAGGTCTTATGGCCACAAAGAAACATTTCTTTCGTTTTGGTGCTTTTGAGATTAAGGATGGATCACAAATTAGGTTTTGGAAAGATAAATGGCTAGGCCAATCTACTCTTCGCGAACAGTACCCAGCTCTATATTCAATTGTTAGACATAAAGGAGATACAATCTCCACAGTGATGAAGGACTATCCTCCTAATGTGTCTTTCAGAAGAAGTCTCATCGGTCCTAGACTATTATCTTCGAACAATCTCATTTTACGGTTATCCAGGATACAATTGTCGGACGGTGTTTATGTGTTCAAATGAAAATTACTGAAAAGTGGTAAATTTTCCGTTGGTTCATTATATAAAGCTTTGGTCCAACCTGATTTCCTAGTCGATGATAATAGTAAAATTTGGAAAATGAAAATACCCCTTAAGACGAAGATATTTGCATGGTATCTACGGAAAGGGGTAATTCTGACAAAGGATAATCTTGTAAAGAGGAACTGGCATGGAAGTACACAATGTGTTTTTTGTCATCAAGATGAGACAATTCGACACTTATTCTTTCACTGCAAATTTGCTCGGTCTATATGGTCATTCATCCAAATATCTTCTGGCTTATCTCCCCCACGTTCAGTAACCAATGTTTTTGGTAATTGGTTACATGAAATTGTTGATAAGTACAGAACCTTGTTTAGGGTGGGAGCGCTTGCCATTATATGGTCGCTATGGCTTTGTAGAAATGACAAGATTTTTAATAACATTGTGTCTTCCCCTCTGCAGGTTATTTATCGAGTCACGACTATCCTTCGATCATGGAATATTCTCCAACGTATGGAGTTTCGGGACGTATTTCTGGACGGATGTACGCGATTGGAGGACACGGCGAGGAATATTTTCTCACGACATGGATGGCCGCGTGATCTGAGGATTGAGCTATCTTAGTTTTCAGGCTTTAATTTAGTGCCTTTTTGTAATGCTTTTTTCATTATTGTCTTAGTTTGTCTTTCGTGTGGCTGTGTGCATCTTAGTTATGCAGAGGCCGGGTGTAAGAATCAAATATTTGGTTAATAAATGCGCCCATTTCCAAAAAAAAAAAAATCTCCCTCTTTTAGGGCACACTAGGGAACTAAGGTGCGGCCGCACCCGTGCAAGGATTGCGAGCCAAAGAAGAGTTGAAGAGGTAGATATTGTAACATGCAAGACTTGCCAACTCGACCCTCTCTTGATGCATAGATGGAACATTTATAGTTTTAGGGCTTGTTTGATTCATAGGATTCATAAAACACAGGAATAAGAAAATCATAGGATTGGAGTGACATGTCCACTTGAATCCTATAGACTTAGATACCTACATGATTTTGGATCAAGTAGTGTTTGATTGCAAAGGAAAATCAAAGGAATTGTACAAAGAGATTGGAGTGGATGGAAATGTTCCTCCAAATAGAGTGCAAAAGAAGCCTTTGAAGGATTTCCTAAGGATTGTAATCCTTTGAATCAAACAGTAGTTATAGGAAAAATTCCTAAGAATCCAAATCCTATATAATTCCTTTCAATCAAACAATCCCTATATGTTGGGAGGATTCGATCTTCTCCAAATCGTATTTTGTTCTTTTGCTCTTGGAAAGCCTCGGGATATAGGGGCATTTTGTAACTGTCGTTTGAGCTGTGTGTAGTTTTCTGTTATTTGTTTGTATTGGATGTACAACCTAGTTTTAAAAAATAATTTGAATTTCCTGTTGCTGATGGCCGATCCCAGTCATCTCTAATCGACATGGCTATAAACCTGCGGGACACCATCCTCTTTGTACATCTCCTCTCGTCCACCTTATCTATCAAAATGGCCGTCTCTCCAATGATTTCAACGCGCAGCACATCCTTGACCCATCGTGCTAGGTTGTCCTAATACCATGGTTTCAACGTGATTTGTCTTGATGACGTCGTTAGAAGAGTAGACCTGGCAGTTGTTCACACTACATCGTAGAAGGAGCAGTAGTGCCAATGACATAGTGATGTGTTCTTGAAAGCTAACATCCCTACAGTAGTGCCAATGACATAGTGATCACTGATCAGTAGATAGTATATATAATCAGAAAATCTAATATCAATAAATAGTCAATAATGGTGTCTTCGAAAGAAGCCCTATGAAGTGCAGCCCCCATAGGATAAATAGTCAACAATGGTGTCCTAAAAAAAAGGCCTATGAAGTGCAGTTCCCGTAGGATAAAAGAAGTACGTTGGCATCAGCGGTCTGTTTTAGAAGGCTTACCTTGCTCCTTGCATAAGTGGAGTAGATATGCCTTCTGTGCATAAGTACGTTGGCATCAGCGTAAGTTCCAGGAAATCAACAATATTCCGATTTAGTCTTCTGCTCTGCTACCATGAAGAAGATAAACCGATAACCGGGGGATAATTCTCTTCGACATCGAGGTATGCATAAGATAGATCAGAACTATAATTATAATTGATATTATTATTTATATGAAACAGCAGAACAACAACATTAGGAAGGGTTTAGCCAAAAAAAAAATAGAAGTGATGATATACTAAGTTAGAGCAAGGGCCTGCTGAAAAGAGGAAACATCAGTGAGCTGCATATTAACCTTCCATGGGAAGCTTACACACCATACTCATCTTGCGCCACACCTTTGGCCGTGTACCCAAGCTCTACTTATCAAATTTGATATTTTAGTGGAAAATATACATGGCCTGCCAAACTTAACTTGACCTTTTTTTTCCTCTATCGAGTTTTTTTTGTGCAGTAAATTGAAATGAAGGAAAAGGTATGAAGATAGTAATGCGATCACATGCATTCACTGAGTAAGTATCATCCTAAATTAAAAAAAAAATCCGAAGCAGCAAACCTCCAAAGGTCAAATGTAAAATAGAATCTGGCATGTCACCATGAGTTCACAAATTAGTAGTACTAGCAAAAGTGCCCGTGCATTGCACCGGAAAGACCGATCCTACATGGAGAATTTTTTATCTTGCCTCATGAGAGCGGTCTCGTTTTGGACATTTTTCTTATCGATGTCGAATTACATTTTTCTTATCTTGGATGAAACTATTTACACGGGTATGAAGCTATACTACAAATTAGAAATTTCATGTAAAAGGGGATATGTATTTAGCTCGCCGCCCACGACCTCACCTACCATCAGCACTGGCGTGATGCCATCCGCATGACGCCAAGCCGCATAGGTGCATCTGGGCACACTCGTGACTTCTCATCCGTGTCATGATGTCAAACAATGCCGCATCAGGCTTTAGATTCGTTTTGAAATGTAGTTTCACAGTATACGGATTTAACGGGAGTGTTTTTGTTGGTCATCAAATCCACGAAGGCACAATCATCGATCCTAGCAATAGCGTTATCAGCAGCAACAAATAGCAATCAACGAGATTCTAAAAACCAAAAGATTCAGAGCATAAGTATACACGGCAAGCTATCAGCAGTAGAAGCGCACCAATATATCTGTCTCCTCCCTCCTCCCTATCTTCTCTCACGCATAGCAGCTGGGCTCTCTCTCTCTCTCTCTCAATCAGGTGCCTCCCGTCGATCGAGCTCCACGTGGCGGAGGTACGCGATCTGTTCAACCTCGGCCGGGCAGCAGCGCCTCATCCTGTCGATCTTAGACTGGCAGCGAACAGGGAGGAAGGACAGTGGCCATAGGTCGTCGGGGTCTCCGGAGCACGACCGGAGCACACACACATCAAGGAGGAGGGAGGCCGGCCATGAAACGTGCCGATCTTGCCAGCGATCTGGTAGGCGCCGCCGCAATGGCCGCTCGACACGAACGCCACTGCTGCGCTTTCTCGGATGCCAATGCAGAACCGCGATGCGAGAGCTCGGATGGCAAGCAGCAGCACCTCATCTTGTCCATCTTGTACCGGCAGCGAATGGCAAGCAGTCGTGCCTCATTTTGTCAATCTTGACGCGAATTCCATTATCTGTCCCTTGAGCATCGGGTGGTAGGGGTCCAAGGACCAAGAAATTTGCCACCCCATTACTTCTGTTGACATCTATCTGATCCCCATTGGTTTGTTTGCTTCCTGCACCTTATTCATTAGCAGTCCTAGTCCTATCCGGCTGTCCTGCTTCCTCTTGAGCAATACTACTATTCTTTTCATTTTCTGCCTTGGCGCCACGATCCTCCCCTCCTGATTGTGTTTTCGCACCGCAACTTCCTCCTCCCGACCAAGATCCTGTCCCCGAAGCTCAAATCAACTGTAAAAATAACCAACAAAAGTAAACCCCATTCCAGGTCGAATTCGAACCTGTAGTATGCTGTGTAGCCTCGCTCGTGACACCCTCCTATGGCGCCTCTACCATGCGCCTGCGCCTCACGACGGGCAGGGGTTCTGGGTCTGGGCGCAACTGCTGTTCCACGGCCAGGCCGTCGGGGTCCCAGAACGCGGGGATTGATTGGCACAAGCTGAAAAAATAGAAAATAACGCTTTGATGGCACTGGTGTATAATATGTGATTTAGTGGGAGGGTAAAACCGTCTAAAAAAGTGTAGGTACTACAAGAAACGCTCCTTCCTTTATTACTATAGGTATAGATTATATTAAGGTGTACGATATCATTACTTGAGGTCCTACATAGTTTTTTTTTGAACGATAAAGGGCCAGAAGGCCCCAGAAGCTGCTTAATTAAAACCGTCGGTGGGAACAATTACAAAGACACCCGAAAACAACGGGTGAATAAAAGATAAGGACAACACATAAGCAGAAAGGACCCTAAAAAGATAGAAGAAAAAGCAATCAGGTCCTTGCCCTTCTCCACCGCATCCGATCATCGTCGACGCCCTGGAGCCCACATCGTCGCCGGGGAACTTGCCACTTGGGACGATGGACTATGGAGCACTCACGCAGGCGACAAAAAGCTTCCGCCACAGCGGAAGAAGGAGCTCGGCTTCATCCGAGCAAAAGTGGCCCCTAGCGATTAACGGCGGCGCAATCTCGGCGTTGAGGAAGATCTGGGAACGCTTCACGAACGCAGCATCCAGTGCTGCGGGCAGCGATGCGAAGATCCACTCCGCACGTCCCTACTCTCTCCCTCGCCACCACGGCGGCGAGAGAAGAACAAAGGCTACGAGCGGACCATCGCGAGCAAGCAAGCTGACCTTATGGGGGCCTCCGGAAACCTCCACATCGATGGCTCCGACCAAGGGAGCACGCGCGAGAAGATCCACGCCCGAAGACGGCGGTGGCAGACCAGCCGCAAGTCGAGCACCGGACCACCTCGAAACAGCAACCACCAACACGACCTTCTCCACCCTCGCCACCATGGCCGCCAGGAGAGAAGAACGACCAGCTGCCGGATCTGCAGCGGCGCAGATTGAGTTGGCCTCCGCCCGCAGCGATGTAGCCGCCGCTCCAACCATTGGAGTTCACAGAACCACCACGGCGGCCGGCCGGCGTCGTGCAGAACGCCGTGAGTGCAGACGGGCGGCATCTCGCCAATCGCCACATGGGCAAACACACAGAACCCTAAACCTAGACCTACGTCACCTACGGCGAGAAGCCAACAACCTAAACTATGGAGAGGGCCTCGCCGCCGCCGCTCTCCGGCGGCCGGAGAGAGCTTTGGCTCGGCCAGAGAAGTGAGGGAGACCACTCAGCTACAGTAGGGAGGGAGAGGGAGGGGGAGGGGCCATCGAGGTCCTCCATAGTGATGCATTAACCAAGTATTGGTAAAGCTTCTATAGGTAGCTTGTTCGCCCACTTGACCCTGTCCACCCTGGGAGTGTCTATCGATCAGAGACTCACAAGAGAATACCATGCACACAACCTATGGTGGAAATGGGAGTTAATAACTGAATCTGATAACAACAGTGGTAAGTGCAACTCTAAATTTACAACTGCTACAAAAAATAAAAAGCTATCTTCACAATCAGTGCAGAAATATGGGATGGAGCTAAACCTTATACAGTGTTCATGATTGGAGCAACTTCGTCTAATGTATCTATGTTGTGGCATAGAGTGCACTCCCAATTTGGATGGGTTCCACCCCAAACAAAGATTTCCCTTTTGGTTGTTGTGTACATTATACATTGTGCGGTAATAACTGAAATAGTTGAAGAAAGAACACCAGGAGAGACGCTGCAAACTTGCTTGTGTGTTTGACACTGCTCTGGAATTGAAATAGCAAACCTAGAATGAATCGACCAGACCAAGGGGAAGGAGGTGGCGTGGGCAGAAAAAATGTGGGAGTCAACATCTCCAAATGCTCTAAATGATTAGATCACACTAAATTGTAGTTACCTGAGAAGTCACACATTAGAGGTTTCCAATCCATGAATAACATTTGGAACCTGCAGAAGCAACAACATAAAAAAATAAATAATACATCAGATTTTGAATAGCTGGAATTATCAATATATTGATGCAACAAAGAAGTTGTGGATGGAAACATAGAAGGGGAGGAGCACGTGCATCTTTTATCTACTATCGCGGAGGTCATTTGTATTCGATTCGAGAGCAGAGTAAGCAATCAAAAAAGGCAACTCGATAGGATTAACGTGGGAGCAGTAGTTATTTGAGGCAGCACAGGGCAAGATGGGTGGCAGTAGTTCAGGCCTTCAGGGAGCCACGACCAGGCCTTGCTCGAGGCAAATTGGAAAGCACACGTGAGCTCGCCAGACCAGACTTGGGGCGGCAGATCAAGCGGCTGCGATGGAGCTCTGTAATTCATCAAGAATAGTTAGTTGCTCCTAATCTGAAGAGAGAGGTACGTAGAAGGGAGAGAAGAGCGACAACCGGCACACTCGAGGCGAGGCGTTGTATGGCGGAAGAAGAGGCCGTACACCTGGTGAAAGAGCAAACCGGCGATGAGGAAGGAAAATACATCGGACTTTCCGGCGCGCGCGCACGGGAACAATAGCCGATGTGATGAAGCGAGGAAAGGAGATTTTTAAGAAGAAAACAGGAGAGCACGACACGTATTCACAATGGAAGGGAGCCAGAAAAAAAGTAGCGATGAACAGTGAACGAGCGAACTATAGGGCACATGATTTGGTGTCTGACCGACCAACAAGTTTCAGCAAAAACAGGAGACAAGCAGTGTCAGCATCAAATCTATGTGCATATAGAGCTCACATCAGTATAGAATTTCTTTTTGAGGAATTAGTATAGCAGTTTTTTTTTTGAGAGAGAATCAGTTAGGGCATCTCCACCGGACCAACCTATCCGGGTCGTCTTAAACGATCCTTTATGTCCGTTTGGGTTGGGTTGCGGTCGATTTGGAGTCGTGGTCCGACCGACCGCGCACAGCGGCGCGACCCATGTCCGTGCTGGCTGTCGTTTGCGTCATCACTGGGCAAGCGATGCAAATCAGTTGAAAATATCAAATTGACAAGACAAAAAACACACATATTGACTAGCAAATAACGTGGCAGACGTGCGTCATCGCCCTTTGGACAGCCAACAAGTGGCCACTGATTTTGAAATATCAAAAGGGGGCCATTTCATACACAAATATTCCTAAAATGACAGCTTTTCTGTCCAAAAAGTTGCATCCGCTGTCGCATTGCCCGTCGGGCATCGCGAGCCCTGATGGTCTGCTGCCTCTTCGCAACCCAAGTCCTGCTATCGGGGTCGGCTATGTTATCCAGGTCGGTGAGCATGATGATGTTTTCCTCGGCCATGATCTTGGCTTCGGCCTCCTTGGCCTTCGCCAATGCCTCCAGCAACCCTAGACCTGGCATTGGCCTCCTTGGCCTTGGCTTCGGTCGCCGTCGCCTTCGTCTTGGCCTCGATCTCCATTATCCTGGCCTTGGCGTTGGCCTCCTCCACCTCGATGGACCTCGTCTACAGCTCGACAAAGGTCTTGGCGGCCTTTTCTCTTTGCACCACCTCTCCCTCTCGTGATGTCCTCTTCCTTTTCTCCGGGATCTTCTTTAAGGTCGCTAGAACGCCAAGGAACCAACACGGAGGGTGATGTCGCGGCCTTGTGGCCACCAGTGGCGAGCACGCCAGATCCGTCGCTGCGAGTTGACAAAGCCTTCGTCATTGTTTGTCTAGGTCGACGATACCGCCCGTGTCAAGCATTGGCCTTGCCCTTCTTCTTGTTGTTCATTTCTCCAAAGGGCATAGCTAGTCTCCTATTTTTTGGTGTCCTTGATCAACGTCCAACAATGGCCCAACGAGAAGGCCTTGTTATCGTTCACCGTCTTGAAGTGTTCTATTGCTTTCAAGACCTACACATATGGATGCCAACAATGGCTCTACACAAATGCAAGACATCGATAAAGAGAGGAAGAGGTTTTACCATGTCAACCGATTGCATGGCGTCTGGTATTTGCGGGCTTCTTCGCCGGCCGCGCTTCTTGGCGGCGGGAACGCCGGAGGGCACAGCATCAACCATGGCCTCCCGCTCCCGTGAGTGGAAATTTGGAAGATGTTTTTTGGAGGGAGAAGTAGTATGGTTTCTGTACCACTCGGGGAGGGACCGACAAAGAAAAGAGAGGACGCGCTAGGACAAGCGTGCTGTCCGAGCCAACGCAACCGTTGTCCAGATTTGGTATACAAATGGATCGAGCCGAACGCATTTGTCCGAATGGATCGGACCACTGAGACATCGCGCATGTCTCGCGCGTCCTTGCAGACGAGTACCGACAACGCTCGGACGGGATAGATCGGCCCGGTAAAGATATTTAAGTCAAGTGCCTTCCTATGAATCTCATCAGAGACGAGCCCAAGTCATAAGCCGCTCGCAGAAAGCCCGAGACAGAAGGGCTCATACACCGTCAAGCCCAACAGGGCAGCAGGCTTTTCCGCTGCACTCAGTCCACCTCACGGGAAACTCCAGGCGGTCCAGGCCAGCCCGGGCCACGGAGGCGTCTTCTCTGCTCTGCTGCTACGACGGCGATGGAAGCCGGCGGCGGGGAGGCGGAGGAGGAGCAGGTGATGAGCGAGGTGCACCTGGGATGCCCGCCCCGCTTCTCCGGCCTCTACCTCTCCCGCTTCACCTTCTCCTCCAGCCCTATAGGTAATGGCAAGCTTAGCTCGTTCACCTCGTCGCTTCATGGGGGCATTTCGTCATACACCTTGCCTGCGCCGCGTGCTGCTCGCGTGCAGACAAAATGGTCGGTTGGGCCTGTGCTAAAGTGTGAATGGATGTTCGCAGAACCATCTGGAGGTGAAGGTGGCGAGAGTAGCCGTGGGCACGAGCTGGTCGAAGCAACGAGCACTTCTTGTGAGTTTTGCACTGGCCGTGGTATATATATGGTGTATGTGTGGAGGTAGGTGCTGGATTGATCGTTTTGGTGACTTGGTTCTTGGCTTTATTGAGAAGGTGATACGCGGGAGCCGGAGACTGTCGCCGTGGATGACGACGGGGATCTCGTTCTTGACCGGAGAAGAAGGAAGAAAGGTAGCAAGGCGTTTGCCACTGCGGTTGCCTTGTCACGATCGGTGACTCGCCGATCTAATGTTCCGTGGCATACGTGCAGGGAGGAGAAGCGATGATGATCATGTGCTCGCTGTGCAGCACGGTATCACCTCTTCGCTCGGGAGCGTCGGGCTTCAGGTTATAGTCTTCTAGAGCTTCAGTGCCGAATTTTATAAAGGCGTTTGACATTTATTTTGTTTGCGATCCGTTGCTAATGTTGTTGGTTCACAGGTTTGGAAGGCGGCGATGCTGCTAACCGACTTCGTGTTGCACAAAAGCTTCACGTCATCTGAATTTGATGGTGTTACAGCCGTGGAGATCGGCGCTGGGACAGGTGATGGTTCCATATGAAATTTAGTCGATATGCATAGGGAATCCTACTGCCTTGATTTATCTGCCCCTGTCATTACCATTCTGTACAAGGTTACTGTATGGGTTGTTTCTAAATTCAACTATGTTCCTGTAATCATCGTACAATGTTTGCCAGGTTTGGTTGGGTTGGCGCAAGCTCAAGTTGCTAGAAAAGTTTTCATTACAGGTACTGAGGCCTCATTTTAGTACAATTTGACAGTAGAATTCCATTTTATGTTATGTCAAGTAAGTATTCTTTGCTCCTTCTGTTTCAATACCATGTAGCCCCACTTACATAAATTGTTCGCAAAGTACGCACATAATTATTTTCACTGTTTTATCGGAATTTCAGTCCGAAATACTCGAATTTTCTGGTATCAGTATTTACTGTTGAATATTTCATTTTTTCATGTTTTTAATATTTAAATCACCTGTATAAAACTTGTTATTCTATTGCTGTGGTAACTCCTATAAATTTAGCTAAGTCGTTTAATATCTGGAAGTCAAAATGTTGGATACTGACATGATTCTTACATACACCCTGAAAAGGTAATACATGGAATAATTAAAATTTCTTTTGCTATGTTTGATGTCTTTAGTCCTTATATAGTTTATTCACCAATGGGATTGAACAGATAGAGGCACTGATATCCTCGATAATTGCTTGGCTAATGTCCGTCTCAACTCTAGCACACTAAAGTTTGACGAAGCTAAAGTCCATGTACGGGAACTGGACTGGAAAACATCGTGGCCTCCGCCTGTGGGCACACGTGATCCATCTGATCCAAGGTCTTTTTCTGTGCCAATTTCAGTCCTTATTGTTCCACTGTTAACTGTTTACTGTGCATCCAAATACATTGATCTCTACGCAGAACATTCAAATATAGATTTAATATCGTCATGTGTTGCTTTACCACTTCCAGTTAATAAATAAAAGAGAATGCATAATTTCTGCGCACAGATTTCTGTGTTTGGTAAATATTCCCCGATCAGCACCGAGTTTAATTTACTACTTCATGTTCTCAAATGCAGTTCAATATACTTATGGTCTGCAAGTGAAATCGAGGAGGCTGAGAAAGCCACCCAGCTACTCGCCGCAGATGTTATCTACAGTGACGGTCTCACTGATTTGTTCTTCGACACAGTGATTCAGTTGATGTCACGTGGTGCCAAGAAGGTACTATTGTATCCGTGGTCAAACATTATCTAGTCAATGAAATCCCAGCTAATTAAGACGCTTGAGAGAAAGAATCAGATTTTCCTTTTGCATGATCTGGCAGGTGCTGTACTTGACCCTGGAGAAGAGATACAACTTCAGCCTGGACGAGCTAGACGTCGTGGCCAATGGTTACAAGCATTTCCGGAGCTTCTTCTCGGTTCAAGATGGTAACATCCTCACAAAGCATGCTGTCCAGCCAAGCTAACGGAACGAATCGAACCGTCAGGCTATCTTGACCATGGTTTTAAAGGCGTCCTGTAGGCGTCGCCTAGGCAACGTTTAGGCGTCTGAGCGCTGAGAGATGGCAGGGTGTCGATGTCGCCTTCGATTCTTGACGAAAGCGTCCAGAAATCGTCTCAAGGCGTCCAAGTCGTCGCCTATTCAGGTAAAGGCGACCCTGTGGTCGCTTTGGGACGCCATTGCCAGGTCGAGGAAGGTCGGGCGGGAAAATAGAGCTGGCGGCGGGAAAAGAGAAATTGGGGGCGGTTGAGAGGGAAATTGGGGGCAATTGAGAGGGAAAAGAGAGGAGAGAGGGAGGGGAACTTACCGTGACCTAAATCAGGTCGATTGAGTCCTCTGGCGGCCAGCTCCTGTTCCGCCCAGATCTCCTCCTCCTCCGCCGGAATACTCCCTCCTCTGCCGGCCTCCTCCTCTCTGGCCAACCTACCAGGCATCTCCACCTGGCAATGGCGCAGCCCTTCCCTAGCAGGGTATCAAGGTTTAGGGCTACTGAATTTGTTCTGCCTTATTTGCTCAAACCTGACAAAGGCGTCGCCTTGCAACACGCCTTGGGCGCCCAAGCGTTGAGCCCCCCCCCCCCAGCGCCTGGACGCCTTTAAAACCATGATCTTGACTAATTACCTCCGTTTGTCCAATGCCATTTGTTTCTACAGGACATGAATCCTGGGATAATGCTGCGTTGAAACCAGGTCTTGTGGGAGAGAAGATAGACCTCACGAGGGTTCCTCAGTACATCAGAGAATATGTCAGAGGCGAGGATTTGGAGATGTGGAAGCTCATGTACCATTGTCCAGATTAAAAATGGAAGCTCAGGAGGATTTGGAGATGTGGAAGCTCATGTACCAATGTGTACTATTGGCCGGAGTACTTCAATTTTTTGTTCATGTACAAGCTAGACCTGAACTGACTTTTTAGTTGTTTCATGTACATACGTGATTGTAATGTGGTACTTGACCTGTTCTTACCAAGCACATGCCAATGGTGTTGGAAGGACTAATATGCTTTGGTTCACCTTCACATTTGTTGTCACAAGGAAACTCATATGCTTTGTCTCCAAGGAAATTATTGTTTTTCATATGCAAGTGTGATTTCCAAATAGTCGTATATACTGTGGCAGATCATCATCAGTAAACAACACGGTAAAATGAATCAACTTTTTTTTATTTACAAAATGCTACTCCCTTCAATCCATAATAAGTGTCGTTCAAGGTGTTACAATCGCGACAAGAAGATAACGAAGAACGAAAACGAAAAACACAGCAAGGAGACACAGATTTAACGTGGAAAACCTCTCCAACAAAGAGAGGAAAAAACCACGGGCGCCAGCCAGCGAAACTTCACTATATCGAGGAGTGTTTACAAACGCCGGGGATTTCACAGATGTAACTCTCCCAACCGGCGGCTTACAAGGGGTTTATATATCGGTGGAAACCTAGGTCTTCGACGATCCGTACCGTACCGGGCCTCGCTCCACTCGTCAGAAGTTGGCCTATACTTTGTAGAATTTGGATCAACATATAACACAAGGTAGTACAAACTTTGTACTAAGTGAGCGATACTTGTTATGTATCGGAGGGAATAATTCATTCGAGCATGTTGTTTAATTTCTATAAGGGTATGTTCGGTTTCACATGGATTGAAGGGAATTGATATGGATTAAATCCATTCTAAGTCAAAATATCCCTAATTTCACTCCAATCCACCCCATTCCAATTGGGATGTGGAATAACCGAACAAGCCCTAAAGTGAAAAAGGGGAGAAGTCTTTTTTTTGTTTGACAATCAATACCATATTATATTAATAGAAGCAAATAGTCTCCAATGGTTACAAAATAAAGTCTAAAAGAAACTAGCAAGTCTTCGAGGTCTTCGTACTCTTTCGGCTTTCATGACATAGTCTTGCACTTTTCTAAAGACAGCCGAACTAAACTAACATAGAAACCAAACCAGTGACCTATAAATACCAACATTGGTTCTCCTATAATTTTAATTTGCGTCGTGATGCCAAGGCTGCGTGCACGCGCACAACCATTGAAGTAATCAACCAATATCAGCAAAAGTACGAACACCAATATTGATCGACGACACTGATAAACCGATAGTAGGAATCATCATTGTCGAGGACGTAGCCGTCGGGACAAATACTGCGAGGACAAACCTCGCTGCAATCATGAAAAAAAATACAAAATAGATCCGGTGAAGCAAGATCTGAAGACTCATACCTAAAGCACTTTAATCTTCTAACACCACCATTGACATCGCGAAGGAGATCTCGTTGTCAGCGAATGGCCGAAGATCACTTATTGTAGATAATGTCATCTCCATTGGGACGAAGATGGCTAGCAAAAACCCTAAACCTAATACAAAATCGGTACTATTACTAAAAACTCCACTCATAGATCAGATTTTCCACCCCTCCCGATGCCGACGAGGCTGACTGAAGGAGGAGAAACCGGTCTACGAAAGAGGCAGAGACGAGAGGCGGCTACTTTTTCTTCCGACGGCGTCGGCGGCTGTGAACAGGGGAGAAGCCTTTTGATTTTTGTAACAAAAATCATTCCAGCATAATAGAGCATTCCACTTGGCTGAAATCGCGTTTTACCTTTTCAAACGAGCCTCATCCATTTTTCTGTGGGCCGAAAACCTTTCCTTCATTTTCTCAGCACGGCCCATCAAAACCCGCGCACGCGGCACGCCACCGCTAACCCTAGCCCTCCGATAAGTACCGAGCCAGACAGAACCCTCTCCATCCCCAGCCGCCGCCATGTCGAAGCGAGGTTCGCCGCCCCACCCGCCCTCCCTCCGTTTTCCGATCGATTTCCGCTGCAATATCTCGAGCTAATGCTGCTTCTCTCCGTGTTGTTTGATCCGATGGTACAGGGAGGGGAGGTTCCGCGGGGAACAAGTTCCGGATGTCGCTGGGTCTGCCGGTGGCGGCGACGGTGAACTGCGCCGACAACACGGGCGCCAAGAACCTCTACATCATCTCCGTCAAGGGCATCAAGGGCCGCCTCAACCGCCTCCCGTCCGCCTGCGTCGGCGACATGGTCATGGCCACCGTCAAGAAGGGGAAGCCAGACCTGCGGAAGAAGGTGATGCCCGCCGTCATCATCCGCCAGCGCAAGCCCTGGCGCCGAAAGGACGGTGTCTTCATGTACTTCGAAGGTAATTACCCAGATCGCCTCTCGCCCTTGTATTGTTAATTAATGTCTGTATGCTGGGTCTTGATTAGAACACTTGGTTCAGTATATCATTATTCCCTGCGTATATCGTATGATCGATCTATTATTGCCTGAATTCCAGAGCTCACACTAGAGTGTAGAATTGTGACTTCTTGATGTGCCCCCTTTGTTAGACATTCTCTGTCCAAAATTGTTTGTGCTGTGTTGGTTAGATGTCCTCTTGATATTTGCTTCGATATTGCAACCATCTCTGTGTGAATTTCTCTCAACCTGAGCAGAACTTGCTTCCTGTGGTAGTATTTCAATTTATTTTGCTAGATTTTTTGCTTGGCATTAGACATTGGATAGTTAGTAAAGAAGTTAGTGACGGGGGGACATCCGAGTCCTTCTGCCTGATAAGGAGCAGACCCTGAATGTTTGTATATTCCTTGGCAAACGTCACAAAATAAGCCTTTGAATGCTGAGATTCCTCTGGAATCTCTCCCATGTGAAGGCGGTCTCATATTCCATTGCCCTTGATAGCGGCGTTGCTGCAGTTAAACTTTGGGACTTGCCATGAGACACTCATTAACATCCTCCACATTTTACTTGTTTCACACTTTTTTTGTTCATGTTTTATATTTATTTTTTGTTTGACGGTAGGGCATCCGAGTCCTTCAGCTTTAATTGGAGCAAACAGTCCATGTTTGTACATTCCTAAGCAAACGTCACAAATTGGGCTTTTTGATGTTGAGGTTTTCCGTAGGGATTTTTCCATCAGAGGGCAGCCTCATATTCCATCGCCCTTGGTAGCAGCGTCGTTGCAATGAAACTTTGGGACTTGCCATGAGGTGAACATCTGATTTTTGCATCATCTCGTTTCAATCTTGTTTCTGGATTATATGTTTGGTCTACACATTGTGTCTATATCTGATTGGTAACATTTTTCTTCGTGATGGGAGGACATCCAAGTCCTTCAGCTTTAATTGGAGCAAACAGTTCATGTTTGTACATTCCTAAGCAAACGTCACAAATTGAGCTATTTGCTGTTGAGGTTTCCCCCTAGGAATTACTCCATCAGAAAGCAGCTTCATATTCCATTGCCCTTGGTAGCAGCGTTGTTGCACTGAAACTTTGGGACTTGCCATGAAGCGACCATCATATTTTTGCATTATTTTGTTTCAAAGATAGATCTTGTTTGTGCATTGTATGTTTGGCCTACACATTGTGCCTATCTGATTGATAACATTTTTCTGCGTGATGGGAGGACATCCAAGTCCTCCAGCTTTCTTTGGAGCAAACATTCCATGTTTGTACATTCCTAAGCAAACGTCACAAATTGAGCCTTTTGATGTTGAGCTTTCCCCATAGGGATTACTCCGTCAGAAAGCAGTCTCATATTCCATCGCCCTTGGTAGCAGCGTTGTTGCAGTGAAACTTTGGGACTTGCCATGAGGCAAACATCTGATTTCTTGCATTATCTTGTTTCAAACTTGTTCTTTGATCTTGTTTGTGGATTAGATGTTTGGTCTATATATCGTGTCTATATCTGATTGTTAACATTTTTCTGCGTGATGGGAGGACATCCTTAGTCCTTCAGCTTTCTTTGGAGCAAACATTCCATGTTTGTACATTCCTGAGCAAACATCACAAATTGAGCTTTTTGATGTTGAGGTTTCTTCATAGGAATTACTCCATCAGAAGGCAGCCTCATATTCCATCGCCCTTGATAGCAGCGTTGTTGCAGTGAAACTTTGGGACTTGCCATGAGGCGAACATTGTGTCTATCTGATTGATAACATTTTTCTGAGTGATGGGAGGACATCTTGAGTCCTTCAGCTTTTAATTGGAGGAAACATTCTATCTTTGTACATTCCTAAGCAAACATCACAGATCGAGCATTTTGATGTTGAGGTTTCCCATAGGGATTCTTCCATTGGAATTCAGCCTCATTCATTGCCATTGGTAGCAGCATTGCTGCAGTGAATCTTTGGAATTTGCCATGGGGCAAACATCTGATTTTTGCATGATTTTTTTTCGAACTTTTTCTTAGATTTCGCGAATGACTTGCATGTTTCGTATACACACTGTCTTTATATCTGTATGGAAACATCTTTCTGTGTGATGGGTGGAGCAAACATTCCATGTTTGTATATTTCTAAGCAAACATAGGATTTTCTTGGATAAACCAAGGACAACTTTGCCTTTCTGCAGTAGCATGCCAGTTTCTTTGGTTTAACCTATGGTTTTCATTAATTTTCGTATAGCTCTAGAACTGATGAGTGGTTTGCTTGCAGATAATGCTGGAGTGATTGTCAATCCCAAGGGTGAGATGAAAGGATCTGCAATCACTGGACCTGTCGGAAAGGAGTGTGCTGACCTTTGGCCCAGGATCGCCAGCAACGCAAACGCCATTGTCTGAGAGTTTTGTTTTCTTGTTGAGAGACTACTGCTAGATGTTGTCAGTGTGATCATAATTTAGTTTGATTTTCATTGAAATTTAACTTTGTGGTGGACTGTCAGCCCACTTTAAGCACCTTGTCTTTTCTTGATACTTGTTCAAAATGTGAGGCGATAATGTGATGCTAAAACAGCCTATAACCTGTATTTTCAGTCAGGTATATTTTCTATATATGAGCTACATTCAAGCAAACTGCAATTCAGCCCTGAAATCACCCACTCGGCCTGATTGATTAGCATCTTAACCTGCATTCCCCTCCTTTTCTAGGCACATTATGTGTTTGCTGGCTGGCAAAATAACTATGTTTGCAAAATCTGGGGACACGCAGTATCAGCATCAGGTACTGGGGAAATACAAATAATTTCTGTACAAAATAGTACCTTGAAATACGATTGCTTCATCAGGCTACCTCGACTTTGTCTCTAGGACCTGGAGGCATGTATCATTGGAGATGTGGAAGCTCATGTATTACTGTCCAGATCAAATCTGTAGCATTGTTTGTTTACAATGTTTTGTTTTTTTGATCGAAAACTCCCAGGAATTAATCTCTTGGGAACCAAAAGCAATTCTTCTATTGTAGCACTCTGCCTATGCTCCACTAAGGAAAAGAACAATCACCATGTGTTCAGGGGAACACGAACAAAACCTAGCTTTAATTCCATCCATGTAGACTGAGACTAAATGGATCATCCATAAACCAAGCGATGTTATTCGGTCATTCGGATGCACACAGCCTGAAACGAAACCATCCACTTGGAAAAGAATCCTTAACGAAACCATCCACCTGGAAAAGAATCCTTGCTCACACAAGACAATAAGGCTAGACCAGCCTCCTACTAAGAATCATGCTGTGTAGTGCAAGACTACACATGAAACTTGCTTAACAGCACACCCAACTGATGAAAGAAACATATTCTTTTACTAAGGTCTGAAACATGTTTGAGTAGTGCCAGCATGGTCCCACATATCAAAGATACATAAAGTCGATATATCTTACAAATTCTTGCAGCTCAGGCTGCTATGGCGAGCCATGGTAACCGTGCATCAAGACTCTCGATCATAGACTACACTGGGCATAACCCACATAGGTTGCATCATATAGCCAGAGTTAAAACTTGGAACAGAGGCACCTCCCTCCAGCGGCTTGCCCAACTCACATGTGACCCACTTTTGAGAATCATGGCAGTATATGCAGTTGCTCCTTCCTCCCCATCTCTCTGGATCCATGCAACACAATGCCTGGCTTCGCTCGTCGACGCCGAGGAAGATGGCCCAGTTATCTAGCTTCTCAACCTTTACCCACTTTGCACGTTCTGCCGATAAGTCGAGACGGAAGACTCTAAATGTATCCTCTATTGAGGGGAAATAATTTGGAAAACCGACCATGAGAAGCATATCACCACACGCCACAAGCCAGGTATGGGGGAAAAAGACGCTATCGAACATCACGTTTTCCCCCGGATCAATTGCTAATTTCTCTATGCGAATATGGGGCAGCAAGTGCACAATACACAGCCCGCAACCGTTAAATATTACAAAGACCTGGCCTTTGAAGGCCACTGCCTGCTTGATCGGTCTGCAGCGCTTAGAACCTCTCACCCAAGAGTGACCGCCAACACGCCAAAAGAAATTGTGGAATCCAGCGGTGACCATGAGATGTGAGTTGGGTGACTCAAGAGGAGCTGTGAGGGTACCATAGTAGAGCTTCTTGTCTTCGTCGATCGGTAGCTGTGGAGGTGAGACGCTTCTTGTTGGACAAGATGAGATGGCCATAAGATGCACCGGTGAATATAAATTTATCCAGAGGACTCGGTAGGCCATTCCCATTGCCAATATGATAAAATAGGGGGATCTGATAGCACATGTGCATGTTTTGGCTTGCTAGATTAGTGACATAGCATGGGCGTGTAGGCACCACCAGACTGCGCTGGGAGAAGCCATAACATTGGTCATTTGACCCGAAAGCCAAGAAACCTCGAACGAGATAGGTCATTTTGTGAAGGTTTTTTTTGAGACATAATCAATATACCAAGTTTGATATTTTTCCTTCTAACTATGTCACATAATATGACACCACGTGAAGGTTTCGCATTGTTTGGATCATTTTTGAATTTATAATGCCCGTTTTAAACTATATATAATGTTTTATATTTTACTTAATTTTTGTTTATAAATGTGTAATATTTGAGTGTAGATAGATAGATTTTATTTTTCTGCAAATTTTGATATATTATTTGTATTTTTCTGAATTAGAATGATTTTTCAAAAAATAATGAAAAAGGAAAAAAATCTGGAGGCCTATGCCGACGGCCTGGCCGTCGGCACAGACCAAACAAAAAATTTCAAAGAGACCGTCGGCACAGCCTGTCTGCCTAACGCCGTTTCCGTCGTCGTGTCTGAACTGGGGCTATGCCGAGGGCTATATCTATGCTGAGGGCCACCGTCGGCACAGACCCCGCTACTATGCCGACGGCCACACTACGCTGACGGCTACCCTCGACACCGTTACCTACGCCGACGGCCGTATCTACGCCGACGGCCAGGCTGGTCGGCTGGCCAGAGAAGGCAGCTACGCCGACGGCCCCGACCTTTGGCCGTCGGCGCCTTACTTCTTTCCTGTAGTGTGCTGCTATATGGGCGAGGACGAGGAGAGCACAAAGGGACATCGGAATGGAGGAGGAGAGGTGGGAAAAGTGTTGAGAAGCTAGATTTGGATGGATAGGAGGTGAAGGCAGCACGCCAAGAGGAGCAGGTGGCAGCGAAGGCAAGAAGGTCAGGAAAGGAGACCAACAGAGGAATAATGGAGTGAAGCCGGCCATCTGGGAGGTCGGGCCAACCTTGAGGGCCATACATTGCTGAGACCTTGGGCAGGTTGAAGCTTCTCTGTAGCAAATTACGAATATAAAAGAGATTAGAAGAATGAACTCGAAATTGATAAGTACGTGGACAAGGTGATGGTACACCTTGTCCTGGTACACCATCAGCTGTATGAACAGAGGCACCATCCTTTATTGGCTGGCATGATACGAGCTGCGAACGGTCAGATGTGACATGGAAAGAGGCTCCCGAATCAAGCACCCAATGCTGAGTGACATAGGAGGCAGACCGAGAAGCAGCATACACAGAGGCTCATTGCTAGCTGGTGTGATTCACCGGTCACAATAGCAAAAGACTTCCTAGTAGATGGGTGACGCTGTTGCTGTTGAACATGGAACTTCCTTTGATACTCAGCCAACAACTCTGGGGGTAGGACGACAACTATCAATTGTGTGCCTAGACTTCTTGCAGCGAGAGCAGAATTTTCCGGAAGAAGAACCTCTGAAAGGACCACGAGGGGCAGCAAGAACGCTACTATGAGTCATTAGAGCGGCGGATGAGGTAAGGGAGCGAAGACGTGTCTCCTCAACAATCAAACTGGAAAGTGCTTCATCCAAAGAAGGTGGTGCAGTAGTATGGCCAAGTAGTTGAGCGCGGTTGTTCTCAAATATTGAACTGTATAAGTGGATTGCCTAACTCTTTCTATAAGATTGGTCTTTTGGAATAGTTGGTTAGTGTATGAAGCTTAACATATCTGATATCTGATTGAGAACATTTTTCTACGTGATGGGAGGACATCTGAGTCCTTCAGATTTTAATTGGAGGCAAACATTCCATTTTTTCTGGAGGCAAACATTCCATGTTTGTACATTCTAAGCAAAGTCACAAATCGAGCCTTTTGATGTTGAGGTTTCCCATATGGATTCTTCCATTGGAATGCAGCCTCATTCCATTACCCTTGGTAGCAGCACTGCCGCATTGAATCTTTGGAATTTGTACATTCTAAGCAAAGTCACAAACTTCTGATTTTTGCATGTTTCAAACTTTTTGTTCGATCTCGTGAATGACTTGCTGCATGTTTGGTCAATGGAAACATCTTTCTGTGTGATGGGTGGAGCAAACATTCCATGTTAGTTTCTTTGGCTAAACCGAGGACAACTTGGCCTTTCTGCAAAATAGCATGTCAGTTTCTTTGGCTAAAAATAATAATTTTCGTAATAGATCTAGAACTGATGAGTGCTTTGCATTGCAGATAATGCCGGAGTGATTGTCAATCCCAAGGGTGAGATAAAAGGATCTTCAATCACTGGACCTGTCGGGAAGGAGTGTGCTGATCTTTGGCCCAGGATCGCCAGCAACGCAAACGCCATTGTCTGAGAGCTTTGTTTTCTAGTTGTTGAGAGACTGCTGCTAGATGTCGACAGTGTGATCATAATTTAGTTTGATTTTCATTGAAATTTAACATTGTGATCATAAGTTAGTTCTTTGGCTAAACCGGGGACAACTTTGCCTTTCTAGCATGTTAGTTTCTTTGGCTAAACCTAGGATTTTCATTAATTTTCGTAATAGCTCTAGAACTGATGAGTGCTTTGCATTGCAGATAATGCTGGAGTGATTGTCAATCCCAAGGGTGAGATGAAAGGATCTGCAATCACTGGACCTATCGGGAAGGAGTGTGCTGACCGACCTTTGTCCCAGGATCGCCAGCAACGCAAACGCCATTATCTCAGAGCTTTGTTCAGACTGCTATAAGTTGTGACTGATAATAATTAAGTTTGATTTGTACTGAAATTTAACATTGTGGCGGCTTGCAGTAAGCCGTCTTTAAGCATTTTGTCCCCTTTCTCTATACCGAAAGTCTCTTTTGTCTTCACTTAACTTGCTATTGAGAAAGTACAGATTAACAGGTCGATCACCCCTATCAGAAGTCCCAGTTTTGCACGAGATGTTCTCTTCATCTGAGATTATGGTTTTGAATGTTCATGAGGTGTGCATACTGTTCTTCAGATTGAGGCGATAATGTGATAAAACAACTTATAAACTGTACTGTATCATACTGTTCCTCTAGAAAATATTTCTCAAGTCAAGAGCAGGCGCACAGACACTATTCAAAGCAAGAGTAAATTTGTCGAAACAAGAACATGAATCATGTGCACGAGCATTCTGTAATTTTAATGTGCCACATGGAATCAAAACATGCATCTCTTATTACAAGAACCCAAGAACAATGTACTCCCTCCGTTTGGGATTATAAGTCCCGCGCGGATAACTAGATTGCTATTTTGAACAACAAAATATAAATATTATAACATAAAAATTATATCATTAGAAACTTTAAAAGTTATATTTTCTAATGGTATAATTTTTGTAATATATAAGTTATATTTTATTGGTTAAATTAACAACCTAGGTATGCGCGTAGGACCTATAATCCCAAACAGAGGGAGTACCGTCAAACAGAAGAAGAATCACATTTGCTCAACAAAATATAGAAATCGGAGAATCACATTTTTTTAATACCCTGAAATACTACAAACATTTTGATCACATACCAAGAAAGAAATTTAGCATTTCATCACAACAAAACCTCGATACATAATGACCTTTCATTTAACCTGAATAAGGCACATCGTTGCCAGCCAATAATAAACTGGCAGATGTCATGCCATAAGTCCAACTTAAGAAAACTATGCTCCATTGAAGAAAAAGAACAAACGCCATATGTTCAGGCTAACAAGAACGAAACCTTGCTTTAATTCCATCCATTTAGACCGAGAATAAATGAACCATCATCAACCGAGTTTACACCTGCGATAAATTGAACAAAAATCATAGAAAATATTCATCAACTCGTCAGTATCCATAGGTTTCAGTGGCATGTATGGACTGATACTGATGGGCGGCAACCAAGTATTCTGTCATTCTGATGCATGCAGCATGAAGCCAAACTATATACCTGGAAAAGAATCCTTGCCCACACAAGACAAATTCACAAGGCCACACCATGACTCTTACTAAGAAACTTGCTGCGTGATGCAGAACTACACATGAAACTTGCTAAACAGCACAACCCACTGATGAAAGAAACACATCTCTTACTAAAGGTCTGAAACATGTTTTAGTAGTGCCAACATGGTTCCACATAACAAAGGTTCAAACCTTGTTCAACCAGACATACATAAAGTCGAGATATCTAACGAATTCTTACAGCAGAGGCTGCTATGGTGAGCCCTGGTAACCATGCATCCAGACTATCGCTCATCACAAGAACGAATAGAACATACTGGGGACAACCCACATAGGTTGCATCATATGGGCACATTCAAATCTTGGAGTTGAGGCACCTACCTTCAGCGGCTTTCCCAACTCACATGCGATCAGGTCAAGCTAAAATCCAGGCCGCTCGGGTTCCCCTTCGTTCCCCTATCTCCCCTTCTACAGTGCCAGAGGAGGCGAAAAGGGAGGCGACCTCTCTGCCGGCGCCGGCTCCGGCGACTCCTCTTCCCCGAGGGCCTCGGGCTCTCTGGTGGAAGGGAGGTCAACGGATCTGGCGCCCGGCTGTGTATAGTTGTAGACTAGGATTAGGATGCGTAGCTAGGATTTCGGGCGTTTGTCACCGCACTCCGGTGAGGTTGACCGCGCCGCCGAATAAATTCCTCTCGGATCCGGGTCGTGTGAGGCCTCCCCGGTCGTCGCCGGTCGCGGATCTTGAGGTGGTCTGGCTGGGTTTGGCCGGCAAGACGGCTTCGTTGTCCAAACCATGGCCTTTTGCGCTTTGGATCCATCGCCGTCGCGGCAGAGTTCCCTCCGACTCTGGCCGGGGATCCATAAGCTTCTGCAGAGCTTGGTGGCGGCGTTGAGCTCTCAGCGCCGGTGCTCGTGAGTTTTGCTCTGGTACAAGGATGGTGGCTCGGTGCGGATCCGGTGTGGCTTCATCGGCGACGCCGATTGAGGCTTGTTGGGGCCGAGGAAGCACGGGGAAAGCCCCGGTCGATGCGCCCCAACGGATGTGCCTCGCCGGTCACGGCGTGGTCCTTCTTCGACTCTCAAAGCCAAGTTTGGCGATGGTGCGACCTCGGCCCTATGGGGAGATGGGGGCTCGTGTCCTCCTCCGGCGTCTTCCGGCGACGGTGGCTGGTCGCGGGCATGGTTTCGGTGGCAGAAAGGCTTCACATGGACTTGATTGTAATTTTTCTTTATTCAGGGGTCTTTTTGCCTTTTTTCTGGGGCACTTTTTTCTTCTCGAGCTTTCTGGAGATTTCTGCGTCTGTACTAAGTCTGTCTGTGTGACTGTTGAATGAATGCAGTAATCTTCTCAAAAAAAAAAACTCACATGCGATCCACTCTTTAGAATCATAGTAGTATATGCAGTTGCTCCTTCCTCCCCATTTCTCTGGATCCATGCAACACAATGCCTGGCTTCGCCCGTCGATGCTGATGAAGATCGCCCAGTTCTCTAGCTTCTCAACCTTCACCCACTTTGCACGTTGTACCGACAAGTCAAGGCGGAAGGCTTCCAATGTATCTCCTATTGAGGGGACAGAGCTTGGACAACCGACCATGAGAAGCATATCGCCACATGCCACAAGCCACATCTTGGCATCTTTCAGTCTACCCATGCTTTTCCCTAGATCAACTGATATATTCTGTAGGCGAATCCTTGGTACCAAGTGCACTTTAAACAACCCGTCAATACTATGCATGCCAAAGACCTGTCCTTTGAAGACCACTACCCGGTGGATCAGACTATCAAGATTAGAACGCCTCACCCAAGAGTGACTACCAACATGCCAAAGGAAAATGTGGAACTCAGTGGTGACCATGAGATGTGAGTTGGGTGACGCAAGAGGAGCTGTGAGGATACCATAGTAGGGAAGAGTGTCATCCTCGTCGACTATTAGTTTTGGAGGTGAGACACTAACACCTGTGAATACATCAACAACAAGAAGACTCGATTGTTTGTTGGACAAGATGAGGTGACCATAAGAGGCACCGATGAATCTAAAGTTGCGCAGAGGATTCTGTAGGACATTCCTCTTACCAAAATGACCAAAGAGGGGAATTTGATAACACATGTACATGCTTTGGCGGGCTAGATTAGTGGCATAGCATGGGCGTGTAGGCACAAGGCTGCTGCTATATAGGCGAGGGCGGGGAGAGCACAAAGGAACATCAGGTTGGAGGAGGAGAGGTGGGAGAAGCATTGAGAAGCTAGATTTAGATGGATAGGAGGAGAAGGCAGCACGCCAGGAAGGGCACGTGGAAGCGAAGGCAAGAAGGTCAGGGAAGGAGAACAACAGAGGAATAATGGAGTGAAGCAGGCCATCCGGGAGGTCGGCCCAACCTTGAGGGCCATACATTGCTGAGACCATGGGCAGGTTGCAGCTTCTCTGCAGCAAATTATATGAATAAAAAGATTAGAATAATGAACTGTATATTAAAAAAATTAATAGAGTTGCTGAGATAACTTCCTAAGGCTACATGGCTAATGCATGGTGCCGGCGATACTAGCTGTAAGCGCAGCACTAGATTGTAGTACCATACAGAATTACTAGCGATACAATGAGCCACCAAGATATTGACAATATTGGGTCTGTACAGACCCAGTATATGTAAAAGTGCCTCCAGCCTCTCGTCCTGCAATATATACATCTTAACTACTGCCACATCCTTCAGTACATATATCTACAGCCCCATCCTGAATAAATCGCCAACTAAAATAATTTCAATGAGATGGATAGTATCATCAGATGAAACGTGAAAAGACATCCCCATTCATCAGTGATTTGATCTCCATCGTACTGAAAATGTGTAAGAGTCACATGGCTGTTCTATTATCAGGTGGAGAATGCGAAACCTATAGGGATGAATCCCCTTGGCTTTCAGATGGAAAACTTTCACCTTGCTAAGAAGCTGTGAGACTCTCCATCCACAACCAGAAACAACCACTCGGATGAACAGTGCCACTTGGTGGTCGCTCCTATTCCTCTTCCTTGTTCTAGGGTTCTTGCGTGGGCGCATCCAGGGTACTACGCGAGATGGCCAACCAGTGTCGGCTGGATTAGGTCTTTTCATACAGTTTGGTGAGGACAGACCCTGCTGACAGGTTTACATCTCAGCTGTCTCTCCACCGGTCTCTTCAGCAATTCAAGGTGAAGCCTTTGGTCTGCTGCTTGCGACGAAGGCAGCAGAAGTACTTCAAATCAAGCGCGCTACATTTCTGACAGACAATGCCGCTTTGGCAACAGCGGCAAGCCTCACAGGATCTTCTCAATGGCCCAGGTCACTGGACAATCAGGACACAGCTTGCAGAAATAGCAGCCACCTCTTGCTTCAATGCAACCAGGATCTTTCCCATATCCAGAAGCCTCAATTTCAAATCTCACCATCAGGCCAAGCTTGCTCTTAAGCTTCAGGGCAGATCTTTATATTGCAGATGTCTAAACTCTGCTTGTGGAGTTTGTCTAAATTCGGATGTAACATCAGTATGCACTGAGCCTGAATGCATGCTACTCTTTGTAAAAATGATGTTAAATTAATACTAATATAAACGGTTCAAAAAAAGGGTACTAGGTGAGACTGATAGAAGCTAGTAGGACTACAGGGAGCATGGATATCTTAAGGGAATTGGACGGAGAATCACTGTGATCATCGACGCAGCGGTGGCAGCGATCTCCTCCAGCGCCGTCCATGACTCCATCCTTTCCGGTGTGAATGTGGTCGGTGACAGAGTGGGCAACAGAGTTGTTGGAAAGTAGAGAGGCACTGTATAGGCTGGGCCAGGCTAAGTGTAAGAAGCAGAGCTCGGCAGAAATGCTACTCACGTATGACAATGATTGTGTGAAAGATAATGTTCACTACTGAAATGTTGTTAAATAAAATTAAGCTTATGTTTTGCAAGAAACACAGTATAAACGCAGACACATCACCTAAGACCAAACACTCTAGATCACATGTTCGCCCTGCACGCAAGGACTGACTTTACGATGTTTAATTTTGACTAAACCTGAAAGCAAGAGGGATATAAGCTATACCTCTTCCTTGTTCTAGGGTTCTTGCGCGGGCGCATCCAGGGTACTAGGCGAGAGGGATAGAACCTAGTAGGACTACAGGGAGCGTGGATACCTTAAGGGAATTGGACGGAGAAGCATTGTGATCATCGATGCAGCGGTGGCAGCGATTTCCTCCGGTGCCGTCCATGTCTCCGTCCCTTCCAGTCACTGGTGTGAATGTGGTCGGTGACAGAGTGAGCAACATAGTTGGGGAAAGTAGAGAGGCACTGTATAGACTGGGACGGGCTAAGCGTAAGAAGCAGAGCTCGACAAAGAAATGCTACTCACGTATGACGATGATTGTGTGAAAGATAATGTTCACTACTGAAATGTTGTTAAATAAAATTAACCTTTTTTTTTGTGAGAAACACAGTAAAAACGCAGACACATCAACTAAGACCAAACGCTCTAGATCACCTGTTCGCCCTGCACGCAAGGACCTCTCCGTGGCCGTGCACCAATATTTCCTGTAATGTACTTGAACTGTAATTATACTCTCACCGTCTATAATTATCCAGCGTTGGGGTTCAGTCAAGGTTAGATTTGGTAAATTTCGACCAAATATAAAGGTGATGATATCGATATATGTAATACGAAATGCATATAATATGAGCATATATTTCATTATGATTATAAAAATATCAAGTTTATATAATATATAGATGTGGATACTTTTTTCATATATTTGTTCAAACATCACGATGTTCGATTTTGACTAAACCTGAAAGCAAGATAAATAAAAACAGACAATTTCCGGTCTAAAAAGAATATCCATCTCCAAGAGAAAATATTGTACTATCATGTTAATATGACTGAACCACCACTAAATTCTGTGACATGCTCATTATATGAAATATTGGTACACTAGAAAATGTCATGGGCTAAAACCGAAAACTGGAGGCAAAAATAAAACTGTATTAATCATCATTGAGCACTGAGTCAGAAAGAATAATTCCTATTCTAAAGACTTGTTTATCTAATATTGAAAAATAAATAATCATGTCTATATGCTACAGGCAGCTCAGGACCTAAAACGATTTTTCACGTGTACGAGAGCCTTATGGCGACAGTACTGTACACTAAAAATATTGGCATTTTTGAAATAGGTTCGCATAGAACTGGACCCACCAATTTGCAATCAGATATGTGAGAGAAATATTAATCACACCTAGAAGCTCTCGTGGCATTTTAAAAATGTGGTGATTTGTTGAGCGTTTGCTTTTCCACTTTCAAGTTTGGTCTCATATATATAGAAAAAAATGCACGAACCACCTTTGATTGTACTGATCATGAGCATGCATGGTTTCAGTTCAGTACTTTGCTTGTTTCGCTGCACATTGCTAGATGAAAATTGGTTAGCGCGTGTATGGTTCCAGAGATACTGGATGCAAGCGCAAAATCACAATAAATTGTACCACCTATGTCCCAAATTACAAGACATTTTGGTAGGCTGGAACATAGGAGGAGGTAGCATACAACAATACTGCTGATACAATAAAACAGCAAGTCGTTGATAAGATTGGGTCTTTACGGGAAAAGGTAGTGATATGATATGGTGTCCATAATAAAGATCTAGAACTGCTGAACTACTGTCCCATCCTGAACACATGAACAATTTACTTCAAAGAGATGGGCAATCCTGTCAGATAAAGCGAAAATAATCACATACTACATATGCGGTTTCCATGGCACTGAAATGTGCAATAAACAACTAACCCCTTCAGATGATTTGTCTCATGTCTTCCAGATCAGGTTTTTCTATCGCACGGAAATGTGTAACACGGCTCAATTTCTCATGGCTTCCAGAAGGAGTCTACGTTCTCAATTTCTCAATTTCCAAGCAGAACAAAAAGGAACGACGCCACTGGGTTACCGCTAGCGTTCCTCCTCCTAGTTCTAGGGTTCTTGTGTGAGAGCAGTAGCATCCAGTCAATCAGGGCAATCCTAGGCAGCGCGAATGTACCTCAAGAAGGGAAGTGGAAGGAGAAGCGACGACGGTAGTGTCGATGTTGCGGCGGCGGCGGCAATCTTCTCCGGCTCCGGTGCCGCCACGGCCCCCCATGGCTCGCTCCGCCGCCACTCTGCTTTTCTTCCGCAGTCCGCTTCCCGTGTGAATCAATCCAGTGGAGTGAGACTATATGGGCTCCGCAGAATATTGGGCCGGGCCCTGTCCCGTGCGGTGCTGATTGGTGGATCCTACTTGCACGATTTGCAATCCTGGCCAACGGGCCGCCTTTTGGCAGGCCAGTCCGTGAGCCCGCGAGGAAAGCCCGGCACCAGCCTGGCCCGGCCCGCGACGTGCCGGGCCCATGCCAGCCCGTGAGAAACCGGGGCCATGCCTGTGCCGCGGCCTCAGGCATGCGGGCCGGCCTGACACGGCCCGTCAAGCTCGCATGCGTTGAGTATATAGGAATATTAGGCAAAAAGATGTCTACCGGGAGGTCGAACTTGCGACCTCACCCCCCAAGACCAGTCGATTTGCTTGAAAAGAAAAACCTCTCTCTGAACAGCAGCGCCTCCAAACCCTAGAACTAGGAGGAGGAACGAAGGAGACACTGGAAACGAGGTTTATTTGTGAAACTAAGATGCACGTTGTTTCATGCTGAACTCATCATCATTAACTTTTTTATGTGCTTTCTGTCTGAAGAGCGTGTTGCATGATTCCATCGGCGATGGAGAGGATGGTTCAGA
This sequence comes from Avena longiglumis, assembly GCA_030063025.1. Lineage (NCBI taxonomy): Eukaryota > Viridiplantae > Streptophyta > Magnoliopsida > Poales > Poaceae > Avena > Avena longiglumis. The sequence continues at coordinate 33,869,688 of CP125979.1, forward strand.
TAAAGAGCTGGGCGCACACCGATGTGGTGTCAAAGAAGGGGCGCATGTTTCTGCGAAATCTGATGATCACCTTGATGATGTTTTTGATTGGTACTAGCACGGTAGGAAAAAACGATTTAAGATCTCATGATTCTGCCAATCCTATGAATTAGGACATGTTCTGTGTGAGAAATATTTTGCTCCAGGGATTAGTGAGCCACGGATGCAAATGCAAACACCAGGGTTCTTTGTTGAATAATAAAGTTCTGCTTTTACAGTGTCCTTTACCAGTGTCGAGCACTGGTTCCTTCAACTTGGTATTCACCCCACCCAATGAAATGACCAATCTAGATGTTTCGCCTAGTTTCTTATAAGACTATCAGAATTTCTCAGCATTGTTGCATGAACTCAGATTACCTTAATGTATGATGACGTTGGACATAGCTCCTGTCATGATCATGTTTTGAGAGTGGGTTGGTCCATCTCTTCACACCGAACTTTACTGGCACTTGAAGATACTAGCAAAGTTAAACGCAAGATGACCACATTAATTATCCTCCAAACCTGAAGATCCAGATCGTCGTCGTACTGCTACCGCTGGGCAAACGGCCCGGAGATCAGTTGCTGCGGCTGCCGCCGCACGCTGGCCGTTGCCTACCACGGCGCGCGCCATGGTTGCTCCCAAACGCCCCACCGCCTGGTCGCCTGCCGCCGCGCCCGCAAAGCCGAAGAAGCCTCCAGGCCCGCTTCCCCCTCCGCCTCCATGACCTGCGGTGCACCTGCTCTGAGCCGTGGCTGTAGGTCCAGGAGCCGCCTACAGGCCCCGAGGACCATTCCCAGCTGTAGCTCCATGAGCCATTGGGACCGGAGCCCTGCGCGGGCCCCGAATCCCCGGTCCATCCCGGCGGCAGCGGCGACCGTGCCCGCCCCGGTGGGGGGGCCACCCTCGCTCGGTCTCTCCATCATCGGCGACTGCAAAGGTGGAGTAGTGACGGTTTGGACTTTGTTGTCCGGGTATTATTAAGGGTTTAGGGTTTAGGCCGAGCAAACGATGACAGCGCATTCCACTCGCATTTTCATTGACGCGCCTAGCCTGATGGAGGAATTAATCATTCCGCTATAGAATAATGTTTTGCGAGGATGTTGCCATCTTACACAACGAAGAAACTCTGGAAATTCTTGTAACCGTTGGCCACGACGTGTAGTTCGTCCAGCCTGAAGTTGTATCGCTTCCGCAGGGCCAAGTAAATCTCCTGAGAATCTAACTCAAGCACCTTATATAGTGAGGTGATCACTATATATAGATAACCCCTGCAGTAGTTAGCAGGGTGGCTTTCTCGGCCTCCTCGATTTCACTTGCCAACCATAAGTATGTTGAACTGCAGATCATGCAAATTAAACTCGGTGCCGAGGAACATTTACCAAAACAGAAATCTGCGCGCAAAAATTATGCATTGTTTTTGTTTATTAGCTGGAAAGTGGTAAAGTGACACAAGATTTCGATATACAGTACTAAATTTATGATTATTCTGGGTAGAGATCAATGTAATGTGATGCACAGTAAATAATTGGCATAGAAAAGGACCTTGGATCAGATGCATCACATGTGTACCCACAGGCGGAGGCCACGACGTTTTCAAGTCAAGCCCCGTACATGGAGTTTAGCATCATCAAATTATATATATATTGCTAGAGTTGAGACGAGCATTATTAGCAACAACAAATTATCGAGGAAATCAATGCCTATGTCTGTTCATTCCAGTTGTTGAATAAAATATGGACATGGTAGATTGGCCGAACCCTCTAGGTTTAGTTCGTGTTAGCCTGAACATAAGATGTTTGTTCTTTTCCACAGGTGGAGCATAGGCAGAGAGCTTATGATAGAAGAATATGTGTTGACAAAAAGCCCAAGAGTCTAGAAGAAAGCCCATCCTGGCAAATTCTTGGAGTGCTAGAATTGGGAGGAGGAAAAGGTTTATGATCTTTCAGTTTTGATCCTGGTGTTCTATGATATGGAAAGTTCATTTTACGGAATTAGTTGATTGGAACCTTTTCATCTAAATTCTTAGTTCTCTTGCTCACACGCTTACAGTGGGCTCATGAAAAGTAAACACTGACAGGTGGCCTTTTATGTTTAATGCCATCATTGAGAGTCTAGATTTGAGAGAAATTGCTCTTTTAGGTAGACAATTTACATGGGCTAATCGGCGTGAAACACCAACGTATGAGAAGTTGGATCGTATACTCGCAAGTGTAGATTGGGAGAGTAAATTCCCTTTAGTTTCGGTTCGAGCATTGACTCGCTCGGGCTCGGACCACGCCCCTTTGCTAATTGACTCTGGTAATCAGGCTCACTTAGGTAATATTAAACGTTTCTCATTTGAATTATCTTGGTTGAAGCAGGATGGGTTTTATGAGATGATTGTTGATGAATGGGGATCTGTGTCTAATGGTGATACGCCTATTCAGACTTGGCAGAGGAAAATCAGACATTTACGGCGTTTTTTGAAAGGATGGGCTAAGAATATGAGTGGAAAATATAAAAAAGAAAAGGAACGACTTATATCCATCATTGATGAGCTGGATGTTAAAGCAGAGATGCATCCTCTGAATGACTCAGAAAAAGATAGTTTAAGAAATGCAAATGAGAGTATTAACAAACTTAGACGAGATGAAGAGAGTAAATTGGCTCAACGTGCTAAAGTTAAACATATCCAAGAAGGAGGAAATAACACTAAATATTTTCATTTGATTGCGAATGGCAAACATAGGAAAAAGAAAATCTTCCAACTTGAACAAGATGAAGGAACCATTGTAGGTGAGGACAACTTAAATGTCTATATTACTGAATATTACAAAATGCTCTTTGGCGAGCCTGTTTACAATTCTTTCACCTTGATGGATGATCGGATACAGGATATCCCGCAATTGTCTAATGAGGAAAACATTGTTCTAACATCAAATTTTACTGAAAAGGAGGTGTTAGAATCTATAATGCAAATGGAACACAATAAAGCTCCTGGACCGGATGGGTTTCCGGCCGAGTTTTATCAAATGTTTTGGAGCGTAATCAAGAATGACTTGATGGCTCTCTTTAGACAATTGCAAGTTGGGGAATTGCCCTTGTTTAAGCTAAACTTTGGTGTAATTACATTATTACCCAAAAAGGACAACGCGGTTCAAATTCAGCAATACAGACCTATTTGTTTGCTCAATGTTAGCTTCAAAATCTTTACCAAGGTAGCTACTAATCGTATTACGGATATTGCCAATAAGGTGATTAGAGCTACCCAAACTGCCTTTATGCCTGGACGCCATATCCTTGAGGGTGTGGTTGTTCTTCATGAGACCATACATGAACTTCATCGGAAGAAAATGGATAGAGTGATCTTTAAAATAGATTTCGAAAAGGCATATGATAAAGTGAAATGGCCTTTTTTACAGCAAGTTCTTCGCATGAAAGGTTTTGATCCAAAATGGTGTGATTGGATCAAACAATTTGTGCAAGGTGGAAGTGTGGGGATACGGGTCAACAATGATATTGGTCATTTTTTTTCAAACTAGAAAAGGTTTGAGACAAGGTGATCCCTTATCCCCAATACTTTTCAACATTGTTGCAGACATGCTCGCTATCCTTATTTCTCGTGCAAAAGAGGATGGCCAAGTTGGTAGTCTCGTTCCTCATTTGGTGGAAGGAGGGGTTTCCATCTTACAATATGCAGATGACACCATATTGTTTATGGAGCATGACTTAGCGAAAACCGTTAACATGAAGCTAATCTTGTGTATCTTTGAGCAACTATCAGGCTTAAAAATTAATTTTCATAAAAGTGAGATTTTCTGTTTTGGAAAGGCTAAGGAGCTGGTGGAGGACTATAAGCAGATTTTGGGCTGAGTCACTTTTCTTCCTTTTCGTACACTGGTGTACCTATCCATTATAGAAAGCTACGGAATTCTGAATGGAACCCGGTGGAGAGCCGTTTTCTTTCTAAGCTAGGATGCTGGCAAGGAAAATTGCTTTCGTATGGAGATCGTTTGGTTTTGATCAATTTGGTATTGACTAGTTTACCGATGTTTATGCTCTCTTTTATGGAAATACCGAAAGGGGTAAGAAAAAGACTTGATTTTTATCGATCGAGATTCTTCTGGCAAAGTGAGGATAACAAGAAGAAATATAGATTGTTAAAATGGAATATTGTGTGTCGTCCTAAAGATCAAGGAGGCTTAGGTATTGAAGTACTTGAGATAAAAAAATAAGTGCTTACTTAGCACATGGCTTTTTAAGTTACTCAATGAAGAAGGGATGTGGCAACAAATTCGCGAAATAAGTATTTAATGCATAAGACTTTATCTCAAGTCGAAGCTAAACCTACTGATTCCCCTTTTTGGAAAGGGCTAATGCGGGTTAAGAAGTTGTTCTTTTCCCATGGCCATTTCAAAATTGGAGATGGAGAAAGTGTTCGCTTTTGGGAAGACGTTTGGTTAGGTGAGCATTCTCTGGCTCACCAATACCCCTCGCTGTATAACATTGCATAAACAAAAAAATGTCTTAGTGGCTGATGTTCTTGGTCAAGCGCCTCTTAATATTGCTTTTAGGAGAAGTTTAACCGGCAACAAATGGACAAATTGGTTACATCTTTGTAGGAGGTTAATGAGAATCCACCTAAATGAGGATCAGGATAAATTCGTGTGGAATTTGACTACCAATGGTCTGTTTACGGTAAAATCCTTGTATATGGATGAAATGAATGGTCATACTAGGTTTTTACATAAGTATCTTTGGAAGATGAAAATACCCCTAAAGATCAAAAAATTTATGTGGTTTCTTAAGAATAGAGTTTTATTGACTAAAGATAACTTGTCAAAAAGACAATGGAAGGAATGCACAAAATGTTGTTTTTGTGACTCAATGGAGTCGGTTGAGCATCTGTTTTTGTCGTGTCCTTTTGCACGTATAATTTGGCGTATGATTTACTTTGCGTATAATATTACCCCACCGGCTAATATAACCAATATGTTTGGGAATTGGCTTAATGGGGTTGACAAAAGGGTTAAAGCTAGAATACAAATTGGTGTTTCAGCTTTATGTTGGTCTATATGGATGTCTAGAAATAACATCATTTTTAACAAACAGAAAGATACTAATTTTTTGCAGGTTATTCGGCAACGCACTGGATTCAACAATGGGCATGTTTGCTCCCGGAGGATCAGCGGGAGCTTATGGACAATGGCTGCAATATCCTGCTTACAATTGCTCAGGATTTCTATTTCCAGACTACTGGATGGCGGCATACTAGTAGATTGCAAAATGAATAGTTTTGTTGTTCTATTCATTTTTCGATGGTTGATATTTATTTCAACTCTCTCTGATCCATGATTGTAAACTTTAAACTATTTGGAATAATGCAATAAAAGGGCTGTGTGCATCTATTGATGCAGAGGCCGGGACGATACTCCCCATTTCTAAAAAAAAAAGGAACCACCATAGCTTAGCTGCCTTCTGCCCTGCTCCAATTCTGTAGAGGAGCCAGGTGTTGTGCTTGTCCCCAAGCAAAGGCCACTGGAAATGCTTCAAGAAGCAAATAAGACACCCTTATTATTGTTATTTCCAACAATAAATAAGTAAGACAAAAATCATTTTATTCCATGAATACATGCATAGTTCGGTCAAAACAGCATGTTATATTCATGTAGCAAACAAAGCATATAGATTTTACAACCGCGGACGATCCATATAATTAAATCTGTATAGCCCAATTCAATAGCAAGAACCCCAATACAAACATCCAAACAAAGCCTCAAGGATTACACAAATCATAGAATCGTACTAGTACTCAAGTACGCCTAGTAATCTGTCGGTCATCACAGCCAGAAGAATACGTAGAAGAGGATGCACACCATGGCCAGAATCAAGAAGGCCAGAAACTGCCCGGCCATCAGCGCATGCCACAAATTAGAAAACAACAGTTAGCAAGACAAATCAATTAGCTAGTCTGGTAGCAAGATCAACTGCAACGATGATACACGTGCGTGGAAACTACCGGATAGAGTCGGCTGTTGGAGCCGGAGGTCTGCGGCATGGGCTCGAGCAGCGGCGCCTCGACCGTCGTCGTTGGACGATACAAGGATGGGACCAGGAACCACAGAAACGCCTGGCCGTGGTGATGGTGGTGGTGGTGGGGGTCGTGATGATGTCCGCCGCCGCCGCCGTAGTGATGGCCCCCGTGATGGTGGTGATGCCCGTGCGTCATCGCCGATGTCGTGGATTGACTGGTTCGCTGCTGATTGGTTGGTGATTGTTTCGACTAGTGTAGCATTCTTTTTTCTTGACGCGTGTAGCCTTTGGTGCATATATATGCTGCTAGCTGGCCGGTCAGGTCAGACCATGGGTAGGAATCGGTCACGATCGACTTAGAGTGTCATGACGTGATACTACAATCAGACCATGGATAGGCTTGACTATCGAGCAGCTCGACTCATTAAGACTTGGCTTGTTAAGGTTTAGATTATTAAAATCGTTAATGACAACGAGCAAAAAGTAAACCTTGGCTCGGTTCGTTAGATGTTAATGAGCTCACGAGATGTGTAAGAGCCCTATCGATCTAAGCAAGCAACAAGAGGAATTGCAAAGTAATTTAGAGATCTAGCCCGATCCACCCAACCTCCCTCCAAGCTAGTCAATGATCCACGGCACTGTCGTTCCTTTCATTCAGTTACATCCCAGGTTCTACACTATCGTATTCTCGCTAAATAACACTCTGGTTGCGGCTCTCAGAGATTACAAGGCCTAACGGGCCCATTCTTGGCCTGCAAGCCAACCTAGTGTCCTCCTGGTCTTCAGGCCCATCTCCTAGACTGATGGATACAGTATCTTGGTCGTTGACATCCCCCCGCCCTTGAAACGCTGCTTGCCCCCAAGCAGGGGCTCGGGGAAACCGCTGCTTCAAGGCCTCAAGATCTTCCCGGGTCGCTAATTCTTCAGGTTGACCACTCCATTGGACAAGAACTTGGACAATTGTACGAATGCCATTCTGTCGAACACGCTTCCGAATAATCTGCACGGGCACTTGATAGACATCATCAGGAGATGGAAGAACAGGTAATACCGATTACGGTCCAATACATGCTTTCAACTGAGACACATGGAAAACCGGGTGAACTCTGCTGCCTTCCGGTAATCCCAGCTTGTACGCTACTTCACCAATACGGGAGAGGACACGGTAGGGGCCATAGTACTTGAACGCCAGCTTGTGGTTGGCCCGAGTGGCAATTGACGACTGGACGTAGGGCTGCAGTTTGAGGAATACCTTGTCATTAACCACAAATGTCCTCTCCACGCGATGCTTATCAGCTTGATGCTTCATCCTCTGTTGCATCCTCAGCAAATGTTGTCGTACTGAAGCAGTTACTAGCACTACAGGAATGGGAAGCAACGCCGACGGCCAGTAGCTACGCCGACGGCCAAACATCGGGGCCGTCGGCGTAGCCATCGTCTAGGCCAGCTCCGCCAAGCAGCCGTCGGCGTAGAATTGCCCTCGGCATATCCTATGCTACGCCGACGGCTGCCCTCGGCGTAGCATACGCCGACGGCTGCCCTCGGCGTAGCTATTTTTTATTTTATCTCATTAAACTTTGAAAAATCATAACTAAATCATTCTAATTCGGAAAAATACAAATAATATATCAAAATTTGCAGAAAAATAAGACCTATCTATCTACACTCAAATATTACACATTTATAAATAAAAATTAAGTAAAACATACGAAATTGTATATAGTTTAAAATGGGCATAAAAATTCAAAAATGATCGAAACAATGCGAAACCTTCGCGTGGTGTTATATTATGTGACATAGTTAGAAGGAAAAATATCAAACTTGGTATATTAATTATGTCTCAAAAAAACCTTCACAAAATGACCTATCTCATTCGAGGTTTCTTGGCTTTCGGGTCAAATGACCAATGTTATGGCTAGAATCAAGACATAGTTTGTGATAATGTGCCCATATTGTGCATACACATGCATCATGGGATGGCGAACAATGTTGCAGGAGAAAGTTTTCCTTTTAAAGCACCAAAAAGCCATTTCCCATTTTACGAGCACAAAACACGGACGATTTTGTAAAGCAACCACCAAATGGCTAATTCAAAATGGTACCACCACATTTTACAAAAATACTATACCACCTTCTATAGACAATGTCCCAATAGGGAATCGAAACCTTTCCGTCCACCTCGGTGAAAAGACAAATTCTGCCGAGTCGGTGAAAGTGGGTCGAGATATGAACTACGGTACATGATCCGATGCTCATGTTTTTTTTACAAAAATCATTTTAGGTTCACAATATGCTATTTTATCAAAGATCCAATGCAAGTTTAGCGAGGCTCGGCCCCGAGCTAAGAATCTTCATGCCCGCCGTTCGACAAAGTTTGACGATAATTTAAAAGGGGCATAAAAATTCAAAAACGATCGAAACAATGCGAAACCTTCGCGTGGTGTCATATTATGTGACATAGTTATAAGGAAAAATATTAAACTTGATATATTGATTATGTCTCAAAAAAACCTTCACAAAATGACCTATCTCATTCGAGGTTTCTTGGCTTTCGGGTCAAATGACCAATGTTATGGCTAGAATCAAGGTATAGTTTGTGATAATGTTCCCATATTGTGCATACACATGCATCATGGGATGGCGAACAATGTTGCAGGAGAAAGTTTTCCTTTTAAATGCGTACCAAAAGCCATTTCCCATTTTCCGATCAGAAAAAACGTACGATTTTGTGAAGCAACCACCAAATGGCTAATTCAAAATGCTACCACCATATTTTACTAAAATAATATACCACCTTATATGGACAATGTCCCAACAGGGGGTTCCGAAACCTTTCCTTCCACCTCACGATAAAAGATAAATTCTGTAGAATCCAGGAAGTGGTCGAATATGAACTACGGTACATGATCCGATGCTCATGTTTTTACAAAAATCATTTTAGGTTCAAAATATGCTATTTTATCAAAGATCCAATGCAAGTTTAGCGAGGCTCGGCCCGAGCTAAGAATCTTCATGCCCGTGGATTCGAAAGTTTGGCGATAATTTAAAAGGGGCATAAAAATTCAAAACGATCGAAACAATGCGAAACCTTGGCGTGGTGTCATATTATGTGACATAGTTATAAGGAAAAATATTAAACTTGATATATTGATTATGTCTCAAAAACCTTCACAAAATGACCTCTCTCATTCGAGGTTTCTTGGCTTCGTCAAATGACCAATGTTATGGCTAGAATCAAGGCATAGTTTGTGATAATGTTCCCATATTGTGCATACACATGAATCATGGGATGGCGAACAATGTTGCAGGAGAAAGTTTTCCTTTTCGTCACCAAAAAGCCATTTCCATTTTCCGATCATAAAAAGCAGACGATTTTGTGAAGCAACCACCAAATGGCTAATTCAAAATGCTACCACCATATTTTACTAAAATAATATACCACCTTATATGGACAATGTCCCAACATGGGGTTCCAAACCTTTAGTCCACCTCGATAAAAGATAAATTCTGTAGAATCGGCAGGAAGTGGGTCGAATATGAACTATGGTACATGATCCGATGCTCATGTTTTTACAAAATCATTTTAGGTTCACAATATGCTATTTTATCAAAGATCCAATGCAAGTTTAGCGAGGCTCGGCCCGAGCTAAGAATCTTCATGCCCGATTCGACAAAGTTTGACGATAATTTAAAAGGGCATAAAAATTCAAAACGTTGAAACAATGCGAAACCTTGGCGTGGTGTCATATTATGTGACATAGTTATAAGGAAAAATATTAAACTTGATATATTGATTATGTCTTAAAAACCTTCACAAAATGACCTATCTCATTCGAGGTTTCTTGGCTTTGAAAATGACCAATGTTATGGCTAGAATCAAGGCATAGTTTGTGATAATGGTCCCATATTATGTATACACATGCATCATGGTATGGCGAACAATGTTGCAGGAGGAATGCAAGTTTTCCTTTTCATCGCACCAAAAAGCCATTTTTCATTATCCGAGCGCAAAAAGGGAATTTTCTAAAGCAACCACCAAATAGATAATTCAAAAACGGAGGGTTTGTGATTAGTTGATATGGATATCATATTTGGATTCCTCTCATTTTTCTGATCAATTTAGACATATTATTTGTTAAATTCCGATTTATAGATTTAAAGATATTAATTATTCCATATTAAATAGAAAAATACAAAAAAGTAAAATTATTATATTTTTATTTGAATTCAATAATATTTTTACTTATTCATTATTGTTTATTTAAATAATTGTTTGTAATTTCAAAAAATACAAACATGTGACATGTTGATATAAGGGTTAATAGGATTGGTATCATAGTATTGACAACAATGTATGAATTACTTTGCAGCAGTTACAAGGAACGAGGAAGTTAAGCGTCTTTGGAGCTGGAGTATTAGGATGGGTGACCTTGGGAAGTTCACCAAGACTGCAATTTAATTAAGTATTAAGTGTAATTAGTGTTAAAATGTTCAAAGTGAGAGATTAAGTCAAACAGTTCAAAGATTCAAAATTAAGAAAAAAATAAAAAAAATTTAATTTTTTAAAAATATTTTGCAACGATTCGACAAGCTATGCCGACGGCCACATTGACATTGCCCTCGGCGTAGCATATCTGTAAGCATTTGATCTTGACGGCCTCTATATGCTCGCCGAGGGAGCCTTTTTGCCGAGGAGGCTACAGGGGCAGGCCGTGAGCATACGCCGAGGCATTTAGGCTACGACGCTTTTGCCCTCGGCCAGCATCTGTAGTGTAGTGCCCTTCACCACCAAGTTTGTATGTCTTGAAGCAATTTTGTCTCAATGTAATGCCAAAGTACCGAGGTTGTCGACCATAGATCACTTGAAAAGGTGACTTGCCCACTGAGGAATGCCAGTTCGAATTATACCAGAACTCACAAAGAGAAATCCATTTAGACCAATGCTTAGGGTGAGCACTGATGAAACAACGCAAGTAACACTCATTGGATTGGTTTACTCGCTCTGTTTGTTCGTCAATTTCAGGGTGATAAGCTGTACTCAGTTTCAGTTCAGTTCCAGTGGACTTAAACACTGACCGCCAGAACTGACTGGTAAAAACAGGGTCCTGATCTGAGACTAGAGTTTCAGGCATACCATGAAGTTTGTAGATGTTGTCGACAAACAAATCTGTCACTTTGGTTGCAGAGTATTGCAGAGTATGGATGCTTTAGGGGGATAAAGTGAGCCAACTTTGAGAATTTATCTACTATGACAAGAATGCAGTCAAAGTTGCGAGAAAGAGGTAATCCATCAATAAAATCCATTGTTGCCATCTCCCAGGGCCCGGAAGGAACAAGTAGTGGTTGTAACAACCCAGCTGGCAATGTTCGTTCTGGCTTAGCTTGCTGGCAAACGTGACAGGAGCGCACGAATTCTCTAACGGCACCTTTCATCTTTGGCCATTTGAATAGAGAAACCAACTTTCTGTAAGTCACAGGAAATCCTGAATGTCCTCCAACTGGGCTCGCATGAAAAGCAGTGATGATTTGCAGTTGCAAGGCCGAATCAGTTCCTACCCATATCCTTTTGTCATATCTCAGGATTCCATCTTTTAATGAATAGTGTGGTTCAGATAAAGGGTCAACCGCTAACTTTTGCACAATTGATTGAACATGTGGATCATCCTGATAAATAGCTTGCACTCGCTCCAGCCAGACTGGTAAAACTGAGGACATGGCAAATAGTTCAGATGTGTGAGGAGGCTTGCGCGACAGTGCATCAACAGCAGCATTGAGACTGCCTTTCTTGTACTCAACACGGTACTGTAAACCCATCATTTTTGTCAAAGCCTTCTGCTGCCAGTCGGTATGCAGTCGCTGATCAGTAAGATGGGTCAAGCTCTTGTGGTCTGTTCGTATAACAAACTCCCCAATTTGCAGATAAGATCGCCACTGCTGTACTGCGATTAAAATTGCTAAATACTCCTTCTCGTATACAGATAGTCCCCTGTTCCTTGGCCCAAGCGCTCTGCTGACATATGCCACTGGGTGGCCACGCTGCGACAATACAGCGCCGATCCCTACATCACACGCATCCGTCTCGATGACGAACTGCGTACTGAAATCCGGCAAGGTCAGAACAGGTGCGGAGATGAGAGCTTGCTTCAGTGTCTGGAATGCAGTTTCTGTAACATCAGTCCAAATAAACAAAGATCCTTTATTCAACAGTGCAGTAAGAGGTTGACTGATGATCGCATAATGTTGGATAAATTTTCGATAATAGCCCGCCAACCCAAGAAACCCTCGCAACTCCTTTAGATTTGCCGGTTGCATCCAAGAACGAATGGAATGAATCTTGGACTCGTCTGTTGAGACGCCAGCAGCAGAAATCACGTGCCCCAAATATGCAATTTGTTCCTGCGCAAAGGCACACTTCGAAAGCTTCACCTGCCACTTGTCACGATGAAGAATCTCGAGAACAACATGCACATGAGAGATGTGAGAATCATAATCTAGACTATAGATTATGATATCATCGAAAAAGACGAGCGCAAATTTGCGGAGAACTGGTGCGAGAGACGCGTTCATGGCATGTTGGAATGTCGCCGGTGCGCCGGCCAATCCAAATGCCATGACACGAAATTCGTAGTGACCATTGTGTGTTTGAAATGCGGTTTTGAATTCCTCACCAGGTGCAAGACGGATTTGATGCACTGGTGGAAAAAGGGGCTCTAGTCCCGGGCCGCAACGGGCTCTAGTCCCGGTTTTGGGCCCGGGACTGCGAAAACGGGACTAGAGGCCCCTCCATCTAGTCCGGCCGCAAAGGCCCATCGACAACAACCACGTGGCTGTTTCAGCCATGCCTCTAGTCCCGGCTGTAACACCCGAATAAAGGTTTCACGCTGGCAGAAACATCGCATTTCTCCGCCATGCAGTAGATTGTGTATTTTTTTTTGCCATTTTGTTTCTTTTTCGTTTTGTGTTTCACTATAACAAACATATATTTCAGTAGACATATTATATGCTACTACATACACACTACACGTCGATGCATTTATATAAGATCGATCCCTTGCAAGAATACATATAATCAATCATATCAAAAGGAAGAAATGTTTTGAAAATTACATGGTCATTGATAAATATATATATCATATGAGCTACATGGAGATGACTAAGGCAAATCGAGTTCCACGTCATCCGCATAATGCTCTCCATGTACATCAAGGACTTCCTTCATCATAAATCCCGCCAGCTCCTCTTGAATTGCTCTTATGCGCTGGTCTGGCTCTAGTGTCTCCCGCAAATTATAAATATAATGTGAGTCAACTTTCTGCTCACTGGTCAACTCGCGGATGTACTCGCAGACGTAGTATCCACATAAAATTTCTGCTCACTGGTCAACTCGCGCTGGTCTGGATCTTCGGATGGATCCATGACTTAATTATCTATAACAAAAAGAGAGTTAAACAGGTTAGAAAAAACAATAATCCTAATAACTAAAACAATATAATCCTAATTATAATAACTTAAACAAAAAAATAACCCTAATCCTAATCCTAATTCTAATCTTAATAAATAAAACAAAAAATAACCCTAGCTAATTATAATTAAAATAACCCTAGCTAACAATATAATCCTAATCCTAGCTAATTATAATTAAAACAATAATTAGAAAAATAACCCTAGCTATTTATAATTAAAACAATAACCATAGCTAATTATAATTAAAACAATAATTAAAAAAATAACCCTAATCCTAATCCTAATTCTAATCTTAATAAATAAAACTAAAAAATAACCCTAGCTAATTATAATTAAAATAAACCTAGCTAACAATATAATCCTAATCCTAGCTAATTATAATTAAAACAATAATTAAAAAATAACCCTAGCTATTTATAATTAAAACAATAACCCTAGCTAATTATAATTAAAACAATAATTAAGAAAATAATCCTAGCTAAAAAATAATCCTAGCCATATGGTAACCCGCCCGGAGATCCAGTTTCGAAAACCACTTTGCACCGGCTAACTCATCAAAGAGCTCGTCAATAACCGGCAATGGATATTTTCCCTTCAAAGTGAGCGCATTCAGGTGGCGGTAATCAACTACGAGACGCCAAGTCTTGTCAGATTTCTTGACCAAGATCACCGGGGAGGCAAAAGGGATGTTGCTATGCGCAATGACACCTTGTGCTAGCAGTTCCTGTATTTGTCTTTCAATTTCAGTTTTCAATTCTGGGGCCACTCGATATGGGCGAAGGGAAACATGACGAGCCCCCGGAATCAGCGGTATATGATGATCATATTTTCTTCTTGGTGGAAATTCAGTTGGGGCTAGAAAAACAGAAGCGAATTGGTCGAGGAGGGACTGAATTCTAGGCCGTTGTTGTTTGTTAGGGACCTATTCAGTATCAGCTGTAACATGCAACTCAAGAATCTTAGGAGAATTTCCATACGCCTCCTCACCATGTAACACGACAAATTCTCCATCCCGCTGAATGTCCAACCACTGTTCCCCCCAGTGCGTAAGCATCGGGCTATACTTAGTGAGCCAATCTAACCCAATGATTCCATCAAAACTGTCAAGTGATAGTACTCTGAAGCTGTTAGTGAAATGAGTTCCTTGAGAATCCCACTGCAATTCAGGAAACACTTGAGAACTAGTCAATATAGCTCCTCCAGCGACCTTCACTCTCATCTTGCTTGATGCACTTTGTTGACCAGAAATTCGAGTGGCAACCTTTTCATCAATGAAACAAGTAGAACTACCGGAGTCCACAAGGAACAACAGTGATTCACCTTGTATGTGCACTCGGAGTTTCATTGATTTGGAACCTTTTGTTGAGCCACCTGTAGCTGCAGCTGATAGCAACATAAGATTTTTAGATTCAGAATCAGACTCTTTGTCACTTGTTTGCATACATTCGATCATTTCCTGCACCACATGTAAGCTGATTGTGTTCTTACACTGATGTTCCCTTCCCCACTTTTCTCCACAAGTAAAGCATAGCCCTTTTGATCTCCTGTATGCCTTGAGAGCAGTCCACTTCTCATCAGACATTGTTCTAGATGACTCGGCAGCTTTTTTCTCTTCTACATTTGAGATCCACTTGGATGGTGGCTGTGGCGGTGGGGGTGGTGTTGGAAAATAAGGAGGGGCAGGGTTGTGACTAAATCTCCTGCTCGCATGGCTGCTATTTACTTGCTCATTCATTGGTGTGATTCCATCCCCTAATTCCTCATATAGTAACGCCAAGGAATAAGCAGTATCCAAGTCCTTGGGTTGCTGAATTGCTACTAGCAGTCGCACTGCTGGCTTGAGCCCATCCAAGATACGTGTCAGGTAATGTATTGGGTCAGGCTGAGCCTCAAATGCTGAAATCTTATCAAGCAAATCAGCAAAACGTTGAACATAATCTTCTACAGTGCTTGTCTGGCAGATGCGGAACAATCGTCGAACCAATATTTGATGTTGGTTCCGACAGAATCTTGTCTGTACCTCTTGGGTAAATTCACACCAAGTTGCCTGAGGAGTCTTCGGAAGATAAGATTCCAGCCAGGTTGCCGCATCACCCACGAACAAGGATGAGGCGTACGAAATCTTGTGCCGATCATGCGTCGCCCAACAAGCAAAGTACTCCTCACACCGGTGTTGCCAGAGTTTAGGGTTCGTCCCGTCGAATTGCGGCAATTCCACACGATGTCCAGGTGCAAACGAGTCAGAATTGTTCCCAGAAGATGAGGGGTAATCTGAATTACCAATGAGGCCAGAGTTCATACCTCCGACCGGAGGAGGCTGGTGCGGAGCACTCGCCTTCCCCCGGTGGTACTGTTCTGCAAGCGGTCAAGCGGCTCATTCCGTCGACCGCGGGATATGGACGTCACGAACTCCCCCGCCGAAGCGCCCGAGCGTGGCCTGCTGGCGCGGTTCACCGCGTCCGCCAGATGTGAAATCTCGGCGCTGAGAGAGTGCTTGATGGAGGTGAGCTCGCTGCCGAGGGTGGCCTTCACTGAGGCGATTTCCGTCTCGACACGGCCTTGAGCCTGGTCGATGGAAGCGCTGGTCTCCTCGAACTGCTTCTCCGTGTCATCGACGAACACCCTGACGGCATCCAACATCTCCTTCTTGTAGGTTGCGAACTTGGTCTCATAGATCTCGGACGTCTCTGCCCGTATGAGATCGTAGAGGTTCTTGGACTCAGGGGAGAGGGCCTCCATGATTTGAGTACGGCGGCGCTCCGCGAATCGAGTGGCGTGGCGGTGGAGCGGCAAATCCAGAGTGAGGATCTGCTGTCTCTGATACCAGGTGTAAGAGCCCTATCGATCTAAGCAAGCAACAAGAGGAATTGCAGAGTAATTTAGAGATCTAGCCCGATCCACCCAACCTCCCTCCGAGCTAGTCAATGATCCACGACACTGCCGTTCCTTTCATTCAGTTACATCCCAGGTTCTACGCTATCGTATTCTCGCTAAATAACACTCTGGTTGCGGCTCTCAGAGATTACAAGGCCTAATAGGCCCATTCTTGGCCTGCAAGCCAACCTGGTGTCCTCCTGGTCCGCACGGGCTTCATTCTGGCCCTCGGCTCTTCAGGCCCATCTCCTAGACTGATGGATATAGTATCTTGGTCGTTGACAAGATGCTTGTTTAAAAAATGCATCAACCTTAGACATAGGCAATACCAATAATTAAAAACAACAGTTACAATCCATATATACCGGTACTTAAGAACGATAGATAATTATCAATAGCAGTGCCACACATTTGACCAACACTTGCTAACTTGCTGACACTTCAACAATACTTAATAACTCGACCCAACATCAGCTTGTACAAGACACACGTTCCGGTGAAAACTCCAAGTCAGATGTGCGACCGGATCCATATCATCAAAAATATTATCATAGTGAGACGTGCGACAAAGAGGAGCACAAAACCGATATGACATGTTGAAACGGTCAGCTATTGTATGAGACGTATAACAAGATAATAACTCTATTTTACCAGTTTTCAAGTCCATGGACTCTATGCAATATAGGAATAGAAGTGTGACAACTGACAAACATCAATTTTGATGCACTGCGTGGCACATATTTCCAAAGAGCGCCACTACACCTGGACTGCGAAAGTTCTGTTTGTAAAACTTTAATGAATAAACTATAATATACATATTGTAGGGGTTCGTAGCATGGAAAACAAAATTTTCTATCGCATACAAACAAACAAGCCAAGATCTATCTACTAGATTGTAGCAACGAGTCGATAAAATAACTTACCCTCGAAGATTCCAAAGCGGTTAACGAGAGCAGATTCTCGTGGGTGATGTAGTCGTACACTTCCAATCTTAAAATCGCGTAGACGATCCTTCCGGCCATGCTCGGCAGCGCCCGCAATGGTCACACGTTCGTACTGACGAAGACCTTCATCTCCTTGTTCCAAAGAGCGGAGGTTGTAGCACTCTCCTCGCGATTCCTAAAGACAACGGCGTACCGGAAGTAGAGGGAAGATCTCGCAGGGCTTCGCCTTAAGCCGGAGCGAGTACGGTGGAGTATGAGAGAGGCTTTAGTGGTCTAGAGATTAGACACACCAATTAGAAGGCTCTAAACCGAAGGCTAGGGCAATTAGAAGCTCTAAACCAAAACGGCTCTAAACCGGAGGCTGTGGCTAGGGTTTAGATTTAGAGGATAGGAACTTGTGTGTCTAGGAGGGGAGCCCCGCCCCTCCTTTTATAGGTGGAGGAGGCGAGGCGGCTGGGGAGGAGTCCTCCCCAACTCGGCCTCAAGGAGGGCTGCGGTGAGGAGGAACTCCTCCCCAAGTCGACTTCAAACTTCCTTCTCCTTCCCACTTCCCAAAATAGCGTTTGACTTTCAAACTAGCCGCTTTGACTTTTCAAACTAGGATTTGATTAAATCCTCTATTTGGTACAGCAATGACACTTAGTACATGATGCAATCATACCAACTTGATATAACACATTCATGTACCCTTCCCCGGAGTGGGACATTCCGAACCTTCTAGAATGTTCCCGATGAAAACACCTAATCATTCCGAACTCAAACGGACTTTCCTTATATGAATCTTACTCTCGGACCATTCCGGATCACCTCGTGATATCCGGATCCCATCCGAGACTCAACAACATTCGGTCTCTTTCTCATAATACCATAACTACTCAAACAACGTCGAATCCTTAAGTGTGTCTCCTACGGTTCATGAATTATGCGACATGATCGAGACACTTCTCCTAACAATAACCAATAGAGGAATCTGAAATTCATATGGCTCCTACATATTTCTACGATTACTTTACGATCGAATGAACCACTTACATACGATACCAATTTCCCTTTGTCTCACGATAGTTTACTTATCCGAGGTTATGATCGTCGGATTCTCTGCATACCTAGTTCAACCTCACATCGATAAGTACTCTTTTCTCGTTCCCGTGATATGTGATCCCTTGTGAGCCAGTCACATGCTTGCAAGCTAATTGGATGACATTTCACCGAGAGGGCCCAGAGTATATCTATCCGTCATATGGATGGAAAAATCCCACTCTTGATCCATGTGTTTCAACCAATACTTTCTGAACACTCAATGCCACCTTTATAGCCACCCTGTTACGGTGTGGTGTTTGATGACATCAAAGAATCCATCCGAAAAAGGTGATATGCATGATCTCATGGTCGAAGGAATTAGGTTACTATGTATCAGAAAGCATATAGCAATTGAACTATTGAAATGACTTGATCTTTATGCTACGCTTATCTATAGGAGTATGTCCATCACATCATTCTCCTAATGATATGATCCTGTTGTTAATAACATCTCTATGTTCATGATCAGGAAACCATGATCATATATTAACCAACAAGCTAGTTTAACAAGAGGCTTTACTAGGGACTCTTTTATGTTTACAAATCACACAAGTATTAATGTTTCCGTTTAATACAATTATAGCATGGTATGTAAACATTTATCATAAGTATGAAGATATGATAATAACCACTTTATTATTACCTCTTGGGCATATCTCCAACAGTCTCCCACTTGCACTAGAGTCAATAATCTAGTTTCAAAACTTTGTGTATTCAACACCTATGGCTTTCTGGTGTCGTATGCACACGATTGCTTGTGGTCAACTGATCTTCGGATCTGACACTTCCAGGTCCGTGTGTAATTGCATGTCTTTGCGTCTCTATGCATCACTCATTCTCTAATGAGATGGCTTTGTATAAATTTGGTCCTTTGGTGAGACCTTCAGTTCTTTGGGGTTAAAACATGTTGATAATATTGTCGAACAATATATCTTCATAGTATTATCCCACTATGAACTACACCTAGTTTGATAACAAACTACTTGACCCAAATGCCCTCTTTAGCTGCTATAATAGCAGTCATATACTTAGCCTTTTGTTGTAGTATCTGTCATAATGTATTTAACTTTGGAACACATCCAAATCCATTATGGAACTTACTTTCCATTATATTGTGCCACCCTTAGTTTTAGACTGAGATAAACTTAATTTGTATTTTGTGACAAAACTAGTATCAATGTAGTACTTTTACAATGAACTAACCATCTATTTGTCACTTCTACAAATAATATACTCTTAGTTCTTCCAAAAGATCATAAGAATATCCTTACTATTGTCCAATGATCATCTTATGAATTATTCTGGTATATGCTCATAACATTTACAGCATATGACATATCTGGATTTGTACATATCACAGTATGATTGATATAAATATTCTTTGTGATTTCATACATCAAGTATCAATCTATACTTGAATCTTTGTTTAACTTACCCTGTGTCAATACACTTGAATATATCATCAATATTGAACTCATTCAATCCTTTCTGTGCGATAAGAACCTTTCTTGTAGTTTCTATATTGAACTCATTCAATATCTCATCTATGTACTTCAGGCACAACCATATTGGCGTCTATTAATGCCAATTATTTGGGTTTTGCCTAAGTCTTTCATCAAGTTGAAATTCTTATCTTGTGTTAATAAAGAGATACATCACTTCCAATCAACAATATGTCTTCTACATAATGTATTAGAAATATGTCTTAGCGCTCCCATTTAATTTCTTGCAAATGCAAGCATCTTCATTGTCTCTGATGAAATTAAACTCTTTTAACAGTTTCATCATAGTGAAGATTCCAACTCCGCTATGCTTACTTCAACCATTGAAGTTTGCATATGTTTTTAGCATCCCTTGAATTTAACAAAACTCTTTGGACCGTGTCATGCACACGTCCTAGGTAACCCTTCTATTAGAAGAACTTGTTTTTGTTTATCCAACACATAACAAAATTATATGTCGTGGTTGCTACATTAATCCGTCTAGACTAAATATCGCTAAGAAAGATCAAATCTTGTCATAGTTAACCCTTGAACATTGTTGTGAACTCTTTCCCAACATGTCGACCATTTCATAGATGAAACATCCATGTCTATTTCTTTATAGATCCAAACACAACTGTAAGGTCTTACACCTTTCTCGAGGGTCCTTCAAGTTCAAAACTCGATTTCTCGTGTATGGAACTATCACGGATTTTATGGCTTAAAGCCATTTTACGGAGTCAGGGCCCATCATTGCTTCTTTGCATGTAGTCGGTTCATTATTCTCAAATAATGATTCAACCCTCAAATCTTGGTATTTGATTGTTTACCCGACCTACTTGTTTCAATAGGAACTTAGATCTCTGTGACCATAACCTTTGAGGCACGTGAGCCATGAGCATTGTTGCTGCCTCTGGAACACTTTTCGGTGCTGCGCAACTCTGCACATATAGCTAAGGTTGTTTTAACCTTATCAAAGTTCTATTGTCCTTCCACTTAACTTTTCACGAAAAATTCCTTCTCAAAGAAACTTGACGTTCTAAGCAACAAACACTTTTGTCTCCGGTGTTTATGGAGGAATACTTAACAGTTTATACAAAGACAGGTTCATCCGACTTTGGTTGCACACATATTTCTTATGCATAGCATACCAATGTTTAAGAAAGGACAACTTGGGTTTTATCTCAAACCATAACTTTATATGGTGTCAATTCAACGGATTATGATGAAGCTCTTTTCAGTGGAAAAACGGTAATCTCTAAAGCTTTTAATCTTTAAATGGCAGTTTTATGAATTACACCTTCGATCTTACCATGTCAAACAAGGTTTAATTACATATCTCGAACGCTCCATACTCTTATGGTGTTTCGGGAAAATGCAAATCCACGGAATGATTCCTTAAATCTTAGGTATTATGCTAAACTTGTAACTCAAATATCTTCCTTTATGATCTTATCATAAACTATTTATATTCTTGTTACAATGATTTTGCACTTCATCTTGAAAATCTTTGAACTTTTCAAATATTTCACACTTCATCCTTATTAAGTAAATATTCATATATTCACTCAAATTTTTGGAGAAAGCATATGAAGTTGAAATCCATCGCTCTTGACTACACATAATGGATTTGGTACAACAATATGTACAAGTTCCAATAAGCTAGTCATTCGTTCCCTTTTGGCCTATGAACGAAGTTTTAATTATCTCTAGGAAAGTTTCACAAGCGTCATTTGATCAAAATCAAATAGACTCCAAAATTTCATCCATATGGAGTTTCTTCATGTTTTCTTTCCAATATAATTTAAACGGCGATGTCACTTCCTAAGTGATCTTTTAATCAATTTGTCTTTCGACATTTTTAGCACTAGTTTTATGGATGTGATTTCTCCAACGAGATTTGTGAATCATCCATCTTTTATGGATTACGGCAATTATTTGAACAACCCTTTTGTTCTCATAATACCTGATAAAACAAATCTTGAAGGCAAGCTTCGATGTTTAACGAGCAACACAATAACCCTTTATTTGTTCTCGATGAATATCATCACATATTCTTTTGCTAGTTACTTAGGCATTTGTAGTTCATGAATTGTGTTGTTTCGTATGACGATTCACACCAACAAATTCAGTATCAAATACTTAAGAACCACATTGTTTAATAAGCAAAGAATATAGCCATAACATGTATATCATCTATATACTTAAACTGAACAATTCTAGTCTTTTCTTTTACGCCATATATTTATGAGATTCTTTCAAGATTTTCCTTTTACGCTTGAAAGAATCTATCAACATCAATAGTGGAGTCATACATATGACACATAGTCCAAAGCGTATAGTTAAATACCAATATCTTTGGACTTGCACTTTGAAGTAGATCACCATTATCAAATGTTTGGTGTTCTTTCAAATTCCTTTCTTTAGTAATCTCTTGGTGTAGTAAACATTTTACCTACATCAAATATTCACCCTCATCATGGATTTATCCATGATCAAGCTACTTTTAGTTTGTAACGGTGAATCGCAAGTATAATGTTGCTCTCCAAAACCTTTTGGAGGATTAGGACAACTAGTGTCTCCAACCTTTTGCAAATTCTCATCAAATATGAGAACATGACTTTTGCCATATTATACTCTATCATGTTGCAACCAAAACTTCGTTTCAGATATCACAATATCTTCCACACATCATGGTTTCTGAAACAACTCTTTCAGATCCTATATAACCTTGATATTAAGAGAATCCTTTGAATATCAAGAATCATGGAGACAAATATGATACTTATATACTAACACTTGGAATTGTTACTCTTGATTTAATACTAATTATTAAATTTCATGGAGTAACCGGAACTTACTGAAAGTTTGCAATAGGACTTTTAAACTTTAGATTAACATTTCAAAACAATACGATACCAGTTCAGAAAGTAACTAACCGTAATTCTATAGTTCTATCATCTCAATTATAACTAAGCGCAAGGTGGTAAACAGATGCCAATGACTACAGCAACTATGCAAATTCACTTTGATTTAGTTTATGATAAATTGAGTTCTAATTAATAATTAAATTAATCTAGGTGAACTCCCACTCAAAACAATATCCTCACATTGTTTTAGTGATCACACGAACCAGATCCACCACATCAAAACCGATCATCACGAGAGTTGATATAGCTTTAATGGCGAACAATCAACATGTTCATCATATCTACTATATGACTCATGCTCTACCTTTCGGTAATCCGTGTTCACGAGGCCATGTCCGTATACATGCTAGGCTCGTCAAGATCAAACCTTAGCTTTCGCATGAGCAACCGCTTGCCCACGTTGTATACACTTGCGAATCTAACACACCCGATCATCACGTGGTGCTTCGAAACAACAAGCTTTAGCAACGGTGCTAACTAAGGGTGAACACTTTATGACTTGAAATTCATGTGCATGAGGGATCATCTTATAATGCTACCGTTGTCTACTAAGCAATACAAGATGCATAAAGGATTAACATCACATGCAATTCATAATATGTGATATGATATGGCCTTTCTTCTTTGTGCTTCCGATCTCTATTTTCAAGCACGAACATGATCTCCATCATCACCGACATTGCATCAAGGTCAATGATGCTTCTCCATGGTTGTCGTCCATCGGCTTCAACTATTAAAACTACTTTGAATAGACACGCGAGTCTTAATAGAAATTAAAGACAACCATATATTCTCGCCGCTGCCTACTTACAATAAGGAACATTGCATACATCATATATAATCACAATCATGGCCATATCACATCACAGCACACCCCTGCAAAACAAAGTTAGACGCCTCTACTTTTCTTTGCATGTTTTACGTGGTTTGGGGCTTTCAATAAGTGTCGTTCTAACTTACGAACAAGAACCACAACATTGATACTAGTATTGTCAATCACCCGTTGTAAATTGGATCTTAACTATGCTAGGAGAAACAGGCACCCGCAAAGCCACTTATGCAATACAAGTTGCATGTCAAGCGTGGAGCAAGTCTCATGAACGATGTCA